>CM046386.1:18111145-18800914 GCA_025413485.1 Ficus microcarpa | reverse complement strand
GTCCAAAGTATGGAAACAATACCATACCCAAATGAGGCATGAGTCGCTACAAATTTCCACCACTATTTTCACACCAAATTGTGTACTTTAATGTACTGGTACAAAAAGAAGAGTATAATATCTTTTCCACAGAGTATCCACAAAATTTCCATTGAAATTTCAATCAAAATAGATATTTTAGGGAAGTAACGATATCTATGAAAAGTATAGTATTAAATAATGATGAAACTATTGATATTTGTAATAATATCACTAATTAGATTTACGGAAATATCTTCAGAAATATTGATATCGGTAGAAATTAACATAAAATACGAAATTCATCCTAAAATACTAAAATTTTATAAGTAACTGTAAAAAACTCTAAGATAGTTAATAATACATAAATTAGATTTATAACACACGTAATCAAAATACTATGTGATAATTCTATATAACAACATTAAACATAATTTCAACATTTTTATGAAAAAAGAATTGAAAGTTGACCTAATATAAATATATTACATTCATAATTTCATACATGATAATAAAGGTACTTTTAGGATGTTCGAAGATATTTATAATATCTTATTAGTTTAAATAATAATGCATGTACATGTTTTTTTTTTTTTTTTTTTAATCTCTACCTACTATCTCTCCATTATAGCAAAATATGAGTGAAGTTAAAAAAAAAAAAAAAAAAATCATGGATTTACTCCATTGAAAAATATTCAGCTAAAAATCATGTTAAAAAATATCTCTAACTAAAATTATTCAGCTAAAAAATATTCAGCTAAAATATCTGCAGCCATTATTCTTTCTCAATCTACATGGGATATGTTAGGCTCTCTTGATGTTAGTTGTTCCATCTCGTCATTATCTAAAATATAATAATAAAAAAATTTAGTTTGATGTCATCCTAAAAGCTTACTTTTCCACCATGTGGAGCTGCACCAGGTAATCTACTAATTGCTTATTTAATAACAAAATAATTGGCTAAGTCACCTTGCCCAAAGATGGGTTGCAATATGTCATTGTTTTATTTTACGTTGTTGTCATCATCGGTTGGAAACTCATGATCATTCCAACTCAGTAATGCTGATGCAAATACCATATATATAGTGTTAGAAAAATGCGAAAGAAACAAACTTTAATATTAACTTTTGAGTACACAAGATTGCACATCAATTGATTATAACTATCAATAAAAAAATGATAATTTATTATCACATGAATTGATACTTAAAAATTAATATTAGAAATATCTTAATTAATTATATTACAATATCAACGTCCCACGAGAGAAATTAAAAAAAAAAAAAAAATAGCATCTTATATAGCACCTAATCCGGGTCCACATGAAATTGGTCGTCCAGTTTCTGCCACCTTAATGCAAATCTTCCTCTATGGCCGTCCAGTTTCTGCCAGCTTAATGCAAATCTTCCTCTTTGTTCGTCAATAATAATCTCAATATCCTTAATTAGTAATTTTCAGCTTGTTTCGATTTTTAATCCTCCATATTTGTATAATTGGAGATAAAAAAAGAAAAAAAAGGGGCCGCGGGGTGGGTTGGGGGGGGGGGGGGGGGAAGAAAAACTGAGGCTTTTATAATTGGGACAATAATCTGTATGTGCTGTCGAGGGGCAATACTTCAATTCACCGCCATGTTTCTGATAACATATTTGTTCGAACAACTATTAACAATTTTTTAACATTGCAAATTGTTCAGATTTCTGATTTAAGCAAAATTACACAAGATTAATTTGATAATTCTGAGCAAAAATTGATATATATGTGCAAGACAGAGGGTTCCACTAATTTGTACTGGCTCCTTCTATTCTCTTTTCCAAAGTTGAAAGGCTTCTTTTATGAAATTAGCTTCTTGCAAAACCAACGTCGAGCCAACCCAGCGGACTCTTGTGCCAGAAGTACTTTCTGAACGTACAATTAATCCTTTTTTTTTTTAAACTTAAATCAAAGTAATCCGAATTGACTTAATTCTTTTAAATTCTTCTTTGATTAATTTAATTAATGAAAACTTTCCTTAGCTAGTGATCTTAATTTGTTACCAATTAAGTTTACTGATTAATTATTAGGTCAGTCTTGATTAACTAATGTATCGCTACTTAACTAATCAAACCAACTTCACTAGTTAGTAATTTAGTCCATTTCTTCTTCATTTGTATTAATCTTGTTTACTATTGAAACCTTCTCCTTAATTAAGTTAGCCTTGTCTTAGCAATTCAAAGTAATCTGAATTGACTAAATTTTTTTAAATCCTTCTTTGATTAATTTAATTAACCAAAAATTTTCTTAACTAGTGGTCTTAATGTATTATCCAGTTAATCTTAAATATGAGGTTCTCTCATTGATCAATTAATTATCTTGATCTTAGTTGATTAATTAGTCAATTGGTTATATTAATCCTCGTTAACTATGTAAGTTAATCTTATGGTGCATTTAAAAACATTACTCATCTTATTTTATGTCCCAACATACTACAATGTGTATTTGGGTGCCTCGTATATTCCATTCAAATACAAATACTTTTAAAATTTAAATCTAACATAACTATTATTCGTCATTCCCATTTTCTATCTACTTCAATGTCGTAAGAAATTATGAATTTATTTAGTATTTTATTAGAATTTTGATTTATTTGAGATTTTAAATTTGAAATTTGAGTATTTAAAAATGAAAACTAAAGGCGTAGAAGAAGGTTTTTTTTTTAATTATGTAATTATTTTAGAAAAAAATTAGGAGGAAAATAAGGGCTAAATTGCCAAAACAAACAAACAAAAAACAAAAACATAACACAAACAAAAACAAAACAAAACAAAACAAAACCAATTAAAAAAAAAAGAAAGAAAGAAATTGGGGCAAAACTTTAAGGGGTTTTTAGACAAATGACCAAATATAGCTATTGGAGTTGAAATATAGCAAAATATTACTAGTTTAGGAATAACAAAATCCTAACTTACAATGACATAGTTACTCTTATTATATTTTATTTCTTTTATTATAATTACACATTGTTAAGATGTTTTGAGTTGTTTTTCTTAGGTTTTCTTGATAAGCTTTTGATTGCTTCTCATGTATTGAACTTTTTTTTTGGTGGTTCTCCGTTAGATAGCTCCTTATACCATCTCCAATGCATGGGTATATGTTAATGCTATATTTATTACTAAAAAGTGTGACAAATATTATTTTATTTTATGCTCTAATGCATAATGCTATTTTTACTTTTTGTCATTATCATTATGCTTTGGAACTTATAAAAGTGAGCATTTAGCATTTCAATAATTTAAAAATGAAATTATTGTAATGATTACATGACCAAAGTCAAACCAACAACCAATAGGAGTCGAATGTTAAATTTGACATTAGCTATACCTTATGGTAAATTTGTCACAAATTTTAGCATTTGGTCAATTTAACATCAAATATCGCACTCCATTGGAGAGCACTTTTTTCACTCAAATGCCAAAATTTACCATTGGCACAAACTTTTAGCTTTGCATTGGAGATGTTTTTATATATAGATGTCAACTTACTGGGATGTGCAAGTCAATCTTAATTAATTAATTATAATAACTATCTCTCTCTTTTTCTTTCTTTTTTTTTTTTTTTTGAATTTAGAGATAGGAGAATTCAAACTCTACGTCTTATTATAGAATCATCTATGAAATTACCACTAGACTACTAACAACAATATGTCTTCTTTTACAACAACAACAACAATAGTTAACAACAATTATAATTGGAAAGGAACATGGAGTATACTTTTCACTCAAATGTTAAAAGCCAATAAAAAAACATATTTCATCTAGAAAAAGAAAGTGACTAATTAATAACAGAAATTTGAGCACTGAGAGACACAGAGACGTACAAGCAAAAAGCATTATTCCAATCGGACTAGTCACACTTGTAATTATTACACTAGCGTCAAGCAACCAAAAGAAAGAAACCACTTTTCAAACATACGAACATCCAGCCATAAGCTGTCCATGACCATGTAAATCACCCGGGAAAATTACTGTGCTTAACTTCTGCTGCATTTCCTTCAAAAAAAAAAAAGGCATTTCACCTGGCTCATTCCCTTCTCTTGCTGCTAGAACTTAGTTTATATAAGTCTGCTTTGTTTAACTGCTCGACTTATTTTGTTCACAGAACGGAGGGTCAATAACAATATGCCGAGCAAGAAATTTGTGATCAAAAACCACAGCCAGGAACCGGTGACTTTAGTCGTCGCCACGTAGCACAGCACAAAGCAATAAAGGGGTACGTAGAGAACCGAGATGATGTATTTACTTGGGAGTAGTAATAAAATGATTAGTAATGAACTATAAAGGGCTAAAATGTTGGTTGTCCAGAAAAGGAAGTCTTCTCCTGAATCATCGCCAATGAGAGAGGAAATATTGGAAGTAGTACTGTTTGCACTTGAAGAATTATTTGCGCTGTTCATGATACAAGAAATCTTCTTATCGTTAACACTTTTAGGAGGTTCCACTGCAGCCTGGTAAGTGACTGTTGCAATCAGCACGACAACTACCAATAGCAAATTTCGTGATTCGGCCGACATGTCCTTCTTGTACCGCATTATAGATGTTACTAGACGTACCTTCGTTGGGATTTTTGATGTCCAATTATCTTCTACAGGAGTCGCCACACTGCTAACTGGCGAACCACTGGACGCTCCAGCTTTTCGTAGCATTTTCTCAATTTCGGTATTGTCTTGCGCTTGATTGACCCCTAAGACATCCAAAGCAGTCGAATCCTCCCCGTTTTTAACATTTACTTCGACTCCACTGTCCAATAGCAGTTGAACGACCTGGGGATTGGTTAAATGTAGCCCTAATTAAAATCAATATACAGAACTAATGAGGGGACCTATAAATAGAATGTGGATTCCTTCGGAAACCTTATTTTTGTATCTCGTGGCATCGATCATCAGCGAGTATTATCTTTGAGTGTGTTAACTTCACATAAATGAGAAAGAGAAAGGGAAGAGCGTTTCCGTTTTTTATTTAATCTTGTTTTTACTAATTACACAATAACAGGAACGGGAATTTAGTGGACCCCACACATTCATTTAGAGAATAAAAAATGGAATGTCAATCCTTACCTGACATCTCATATTGATTCCATCTTAAACGAGATGAACGTCAAGGTCAAATTAGTAATTGCACTGATATCACTGATAATAGCTAGGTAGGTAAACGTAGGCAAAGGAATCAATAAATTCCCTTAACTTATTACTTTACTTTTCTTTTTCAAACTCACTACATATCTCATTTCAATTTTTTAAGGTTCGGTAAATCTACATTTTCAATTAATTAATCAATTTTTGGGTTCTGAAGTTCTTATAGCAGTTAACGAATATTAAAGAGTCACGATTCGAAATAAATATAATAAAGCTTAGGAATTTCACGCAAAAAATTAATAATGAAAACAGAAAGAAAAAAAAAATCAAGCTGAGTGAGGCAAGCATGCCTGGGGATTAGTCTTCTGTACTGCAATGTGGAGTACTGTGTTGCCTTTCTCGTCCTGAGAGTTCAGAATTTTTTTCTCCTGCTTCTTAGAACCTTCATGAATGGTGCTCCGAAGTACTCTTACTAGGAAGTAGCAAGCACCAAATTGGGAATTTTTTACAGCGACATGAAGAGCAGTATCGCCTTGATCGGTCACATCTAATATCGATAGCGGACAAGCTGACAATAGAGTCTCCAAAAGAAGGATGTCTCCTTTTTCAGCTGCATAATGCAAGCTAGTTTTACCCTCTCTTCCCTGCAACCGGACAAGGCCGGTATCGAAGCTCAGAAGATGTTTCAATGTTTGGATATGCCCGCCTATTATAGCAAGGTGAATGGGACATAACCCTTGCTGGTTTGGCTTCTTAGCAAATGATGGTTTCCATCTCATGATTTCCATGGCAAAGTTGAAATGTCCGAGACGCGCTGCCATATGCAAAGGAGTCTCCACACTCGGTATGACTTCAAAGCGTTCAAGGATATAAGGATCTTCTTGAATTAAAGAATAGAGGGCACTGGTGTCTCCTGCTTTAGCAGCATCTTTAATAGCCGCATCTTTCATAGTCGCATCTTTCAACCTTTCATCCCTTCTGTTGATCACAATACCATAGAAATCATGTTAAAACATTAAGAACCGATAGAGTGGAATCAGAGAAAAGTAAGTGTTAAATCAGAACCCCTTATCTCTGTTTTACGGCTAGTAAGTAAAAGGACTTACGTTATCTCTCTTAGATCAAAAGGTCTACTTACAATTTTAGTGTGATTGTATGTCCAAAATTAGTTTATGAAGAAATTTAAAGGAACTCACTAGTACTAGAACTACTTTTTAGTCACAAATATTTATTCTCACCTTCGGAAACGTAGGGAAAAGTTAATTCTTGGAAGTGAAGCCGCTTCTAGAGCACGAGCTTGAATTAGGCTGTCTCTGATTTCTAGATTTCCCGATTCGTTAGGTTGCTTCGAGATGTCCAAGGCTGTTTTACCCGCCATATTGATGGCGTTTACATCAACTTCGCGAGCTATTAACAAATTCACGACCTGTGCATAGTCAAAACAATATGAACTAAAAATCAATCCAAAAAATTGTGAGACCTACCTTAAGGAATTTGTGATTCCTAGACCACTATCTTTCATTAATTTTCAACCAAACAAATGGATAAATCCTTTTCGGAGCTTTCTATTGTTGGGTTTTCTTACCTATAGTGCATATTTTTGAACATTTAAATCTAGTCAAAGTCACATCAAAAGTATTTCAAGCAAACAGAATCAACGGATATAGTTTTGATGGTTTATATATAAAGTCTACTATATTTTTTATCCCCTACCGTACAATTATCAAACCTTTCCTTCCTCTCGTGAGTGTTAGTCCGACACTCCATAACAAACCGCTTATCTCAGATTAACAACGTTAACGCAGCAGTTACGAACAATGGTAACTAATTTTTATCAGGTCCGTTAAAATACTCTTTTCACTAGTTTCTATTGGCGAACAGAGTAACCAATTGTTATATGTACAGCAATTAGCAAATAAAACATTTGACGATAAGCTTTACCTCAGTTTGATTCCTGGATGCTGCAACGTGCAAGATGGTGTTTCCTTCATCGTCACACCAGTTGAGGACCGGCCGGTTCATGCCAAAATGCTCAAGCCATTCCAAGAGCACTTTCAGCGCTTCCAACTTATCACTTTTAACAGCAACATGCAAGGTGCTTTCTTTCCGAATCGTCAAATCGTGAATGGATTTGGGGCAAACCGAAAGGAACTCAGCTAGAAGATCAATCATACCGCACTCAGCTGCGAAATGCAAAGGAGTTTTACCCTCTCTTCCTTGGACACGGACAAGTTCTCTGTCAACATCTAGAAGACGAAGTACCAACTTTGTTTGCTCATTTTGCAAAGCCAGATGAATAGGGCTATAGCCGTTTCGATTCAACTTTCTAGCGAAAGAAGGCTTTAGCCTCATGATCTCCATGGCAAAGTGGACTTGCCCTGCAGATGCAGCTATATGCAACGGAGTATCGATAAAAGGTACCTCCTCAATCCGCTCCAAAAGATACGCATCTTCCTTCATCAGAGAATACATGGCGTCGATGTCCCCTGCTCGGGCAGCGACATCCAACCTCTGTTCCATCTTGAAAAGGAATAATTAAGTACTCACAGGACAAGAAAAAACAAAAATGTTGCTGAAGTACCAAAAATTTAACACATGAAAATCATAGTGCTTGGTATTATTAAACAAAATGCCTGCAAAATCAAGGTTCCTTAGTCCAGAAGGAAACTTTCATCTAGACTTTGAAGATAAGTAAACAGAAGTGAAGCTCCAGTCAATTCACGGTTTTTTATCATTTGTCTTCTTATGATTCATAAAAGCAGTGAAACGCCACTAACAAAACAAAACAAAACAAAAAACAAAAAAAGCTGTGAAACATGTGGGGACTGGAGTACTGAAAAGTTTATTTGAATGTCATCCAGAAATAATGTTAGTCACTTTTCTACTGTAGTATAGTTAACTGTGTTTACATCGCCAAGTGCGTCGTTTGAAAGTAAAACTAAAGTAATGCCAGCTTATAGGATCAATTTTGACATATTTCAAGCAATAAATTACCTGTATCCGAAATCAGAACAAATTGCTCTTTGTCAATTTATATCATGCGAGTAATTTTCTTATTTTTCTCAAATATAAGTAGAAGATAGCCAAAATTGAATTTTATATTGTAAAAGTTACACAACATGGCATGTTTTTAAGTTGGGTTATAAACTATGGAAATATTATAGGAAGGGTATATGTTTAAAATAAGTTGCCCGGTTTTTCTCTTAAAATATTGGTTATTTGGCAGTAGGATTTTTTTCCCCCCCTGATTACATTAACTTGACTTCCTTTATTTTCTTCTCATTTGGGTTTTTTTTTTTTTTTTTTCCCATAACTATTGAGGTTAACAATAGATGTTGGCCATTCAATGCTATACATATATAGATTCATTAACGAGTGCTTCACTTATGCTATTTGGGGCAAGCTCAAGGAAAGTAAAAACAGGTAGTTCGTTCCAGCACATATATAGTATGATTAGTCGAAGTTCTAGCTTTTGCAACAATATAATTGAACGGTAAATTATGGTTACATTTCTTTCTAGAGCGTTTAGCTAAGATCAAGTGTAATATATGCACTTATCAGTTTAAAATTTGATACGGAAGCCATTCTACTGCATGGGCCTAGCTCAACCCGAACAAAAGTCAGGTTACTGCATTCTTCATCTTCTTCTTCCTCTCTCTTCTTTTTTTTTTTTTTTTTTTTTTTTTTTTTTTTTTAATGCTGAAATAAAGTACGGGAAGGGTAAGACTCATGAGCCTCTTTGACGTTACAAAAAGAGCTTTTCAGACGCTGATAGAAATATTTGTTGAAGATCTTATGGCCGAGTACTATCCCTTGGCAATGAGCACATCACCACCTACAATGACCGAATAATTTACGATACGAATTTCTAAATTAATCAGAAATCAAACTGTAAATTTTCCTTGAATGCATGTAATGACCAAATAACTTACAAACGAATTTCTAAATTAATCATAAATCAAATTGTAAATTTTCTGTGACTAAAATACATTTTGTGTTTTTGTTATTTTTCTGCTTTTAATTAATAATGATTATATCCAAATCCATCGAATTGATAATTACCCTAAATAATCAATATTTCCTTGATAAAAATTTTAACAATCTATCATTTATATACATTCTATCTTTAACTATTTGCTTTAAAGTTGCAACTCGTTGAGTATTCTCATCAAGTTTAGTGTTTTGATACCTTAAAAAAATAATAAACAATATTACCCAACACTTTTTTACTCTCTTTTTTTAGCCCGATACATATTTTTTAACATCGATTACTGATGCGTTCATTGATGCCACATCCAAATCTAGCGCACTTATTTCCTTTTGTTCTTTTCCTTTTTTTTTTTTTTTTTTTCTCTCTTTCAATGACGAAACACTTATTTTCTTTTGTTCTATAATTCTTTAAACGTGAGATAATTCACCCTACGATGGTGATATATTATGAAGGTGAACGATTACAAGAAAATAAATGTAACTTGAAAGTCCTTTATAAATTAACTAAAAATATAAGAGTATCAGAAAATTGGAAAGAAAAGGCGATGTCTAAAATCAATTAGAGTGCACAAAAATAATAATGTTAAACAGGTAAATACAAATATGCTAAAGTGTTTTTTTTTTTTTTTTTTTTAAAATTCGCAATACTCCTTTTACAAATAAACAAAATAAGTACTAATTATAAAATGACAACTAAACAAAATTTTATGGCCAACATATTATCTATATATTAACTTGTAGATTAAAAATTAAATTATTAATTTAAATAATAAATCAGCAAAAAAAAAAAAATCAATAGTGTATTAATTACTTGACAGAAAACAATTGAAGTCAACTGTTACTGACATGTGCACTAACATGTGTCACAATAAGAAATAAAACTAAAAAAATATCTTCACCACAGAATAGGTCCGCCTTGACAAATTTGTAATTCAACGTGAACTCTTGGAATTTAGATCCGCCGCCGGGTCTTTGGGTCTTGTTTGGCAATTGAATTTAAATTCAAAATTTTCATATCAGTTTTTATCTTTTTCTGAAAAAGTTTTTTATCTTTTCTGAAAAAGTTTTTTTATCTTTTTTAAAAAATCAATAAAAATTACTATTGAAACTTAAAATTTCTAACTCAAACTTATTCACCAAACGGACCCTTGGTTTTTGTACAATGGACTTAGCTAAATTATTATTACTTCCTTTAGTTTTTGCTGTTAAATTCATTTTTCTTTTTTTTTTGTTACGAACTACATGTGCAAAATTATCATTTCACCCTTATTGGTTCTCCATGTTTGGGCTTGTGGGTGATAGAGCATCATTCGGTTCATCAGTTGAGATCTCAAGGCTTGGGTTTGAAACTTGAATTTCTTTTTTTTTTTTTTTTTTTAATCATAATACCATTTTGCCTATAGTGTAAATTGTGTAAAAATTTGTATCTTAAAATCTGTTAGGTGTCCTCAATGAGATTTTGTTATTAAAAAAAAAAATAATAAGAAACTTTACTTAGGGCCAGTTTGGGGGAACACCTGGAGATGGTGTTTTGAAGGCTAGGTTGGAAATGCGTTTGGGGGAGGAGGGAACTTTTAAAAAAGTTATGTGATATGAAAAATAATGCAGAAATTTGAAATGTGTTCGGAAAAAAAGAAAAAGGAAAATGAATCTTGTCTTGTTCCTTTCTTCATAACGAGCATTTTGGCATTAGAAATCATCTCATTCCAATTTGAAATGAAAAAGTTATGAACTTTTAAAATTTGAGTTTTTGAAAATAAAAGAGAGGGAAAGTTTGATACAGAGTTGGGATTTTGAAATCTATATGGAGTTTTATCATTTTAAGATTGCGCCCCAAACGGGGCCTTATACTTATGTTTAATTAAGAAAATTTTAACTTTTCAATCAAATTATTTGACAATCCTTCACAAAAACAGGAAAAAAACAAAAACAAAAACAAAAAAAACAAAAAACAAAAAACAAAAAAAAAGGCCCATAAGTGGTCCTTTTTCCCAACAAACATGAAAACTACGATAATGTGAAAATTTCCCATGTCCGATATTTAAAACCACCCAAAACATCGCTTTGGAGTTGGAATTGCGTGATAGCTATTTCTTTCAAAAATGTGAGTAACGCCTGGGTCTACGCTGTCTCTGTTCTGCTCGAAGCATAGTTCCTAGAAGTGGCCCAAAATGGGCCTGCAAAACCGGGTAGAAACCTGCCCATCACGGCTAGGTAATCCATGGGTTATCTCAAGTAAACTGGTGATTTACACGTCTTTCCATACCCTATTTTATATTTGTTAAATCCTTTATACACCATTGGATCAAGTGGTGAGTCCAAGTTTGTTTTTTTAGTTCTTTTTCACATTGACATAACCCAAAAATAAAGACTTTCTATGCGTACTCCATAAAGATTGAATCTTGAACGTGTTCAAGCATTAACATACAAAAAAAAAAAAAAAAAAAAAAGAAAACTTTACCATGACCTATCTATGAACATTTCATAACTAGTATATTCAAGCACCAAGCCGTCATAAAAATTCTATCTTGAACCATTTTCAAGAACTAGAAATAAAAAATTAACTTTAAAGCACACGACGTAATAAACAACAACCACATAAACTTTGTCTACGCCTATGTTACATGAGCATGGTTCACTCACAACTCACGCAAACTTGGTGTCGCCAATGACACTATGCCATGCAATTTAATTGCCACATAAGATAATATATATATATATATATATATATAAACTAAAATGCCATACAAGATAATAATAGATTATGTGAAAATTTTAATTGACGTGACATAATATCATGAGTAGACATGAAAGGAGGCAAGGAGAAGCGGATTCAGACACCAAATCACGAGTTCTCTGGGTTGTGACTATGCCACCAAATCTCTGTGGAAGCTAGAGCAATGCTTGAATATGGCGATCTTCATCTCCATTACTTTCTTTTGAACTAATATGGGAACGAACTTGTGCAGAATTATTGCCAACTTGGAATGATAAAACAGGAACATCATAAGTGAGATAAAAGGGACTAACAGATACCCAAACTTGACATTGACCAGTGCATAATTGCAGATGACTAAGGGTAAAACTAAGTGCAGAATTCCACGATCTGTGGGGAGGTGGATATATATCTCTACCATAGAGGCAAGGAAGGCTATGTTGTTGACTAGATTAAATAAAGTATGGATAGCAATTTTATAGATTGAGGTTGTGGCATGGTTGTCGTCTTTGGAGAAGGAGTCAAGTGCAGATTGGTAGTTGGCTGTCGCAAACAGAACGGCGACAAGCAAAATAATGTTGCGTTCCTCGTTCGACAAGTAGAGCCTTTTGCGGTAGTCGGATATCATCCATTTTTCACGCCATGACATCTTCAACCTGAGTGAATCTGCAAGTTTTGGGATAGTAGGAAGTGACGATGCCCTTAAGGCACCACCGCGAAGCAGCATAAGCCTGAGTTTGGGACCGTTGGGTTGAGTTTGATCTTGTGATATGTCTAGTGCCGTCAAACCCGCAGAATTTTTAGCATTTACATCAACTCTGTCTATAATCAGGCGCACCATCTGCAACAAACCAGAGACAACTTGGAGCCAAATGACAGAGAAAGGGACAACTCATATAAAGCTTCTCGGGTGAACTTTAATGTTGCAACTTCTTGTTTGCTTTTGATTAAAAAAAAAAAAAATTGGGAGAGAAAAATGTATAGAGGAAAAGAGATAGACGGGGGAAAATAATCTCTACGGTGGCCAAGAATTTTAGAGAGAGAGTGACTAAATTTCCCAAGTGAAGTAAGGAAGTCCCACCACATAAACTCACAACTAGGACTCACGTTCTATTAATAATAATGTTAACACCGAAAGTGTCCTATTATTTTGTGATTTCGAGTTGAATATTTTTCAACAGAATATCTTCGTCGACCCTCGCAAGTGTTTGTTAGAAACTCCTTATCACACTGTTTGACCCATAATAACAACGTTACAAGTTAATAGTTTACTATGACTATTTTCTTAACAGGCAATTAATCCTCTTTTCACTGATTCTCCATTGGCCAAACAATAACTAGTTATATATTATATATATATATATATAGGCGGAGGGAGCGGGATGCGAGTGGGAGCCCTACTCAAATTTTTTGTTCTTTTAATTTTACCTCAAAAATTTTTTAATTTTTACGATTTGCCCCCCACTGAAAGTAAAATATTCTTATATATAATTCATATTTTGTCCTTATTAAAAATAAAAAATTCTCATATAATCCCACTAATCCTAATTCCTATTAAAAAAAATTCATACTTTTACTACTTTATCCCTAGTAAAATTAAAAATCATCACATAAACTCACTAAAATAAAAAATTCTCATATAGTCCCCATTAAAATTTGCTTTATCTTAAAAAAAAAAAATATTAGTGTATGCCCCCACTAAAAAAAATTCCTGACTCTGCCTATATATATATATATATATATATATATATATAACAACTAGCAATAAAGCGTTTAAGAATAAGGTCTTGCCTCAATTTGAAACCTGGATGCTGCAACATGCAAGATGGTGTTTCCTTCGTTGTCACACCACTTGAGGACCGGCCTATCCTTGCCAACATGCTCAAGCCATCCCAGCAGGACTTTGAGTGCTTCCAGCTTATCACTTTTAACGGCGACATGCAGAGCAGTTTCTTTACGAATCGTCAAATCTTGAATCGATTTGGGGCAAACCGAAAGAAACTCAGCAAGAACATCAATCATACCGCACTCCGCTGCAAAATGCAAAGGAGTTTTACCCTCCCTTCCTCGGACACGGACGAGGTCTCTGTCAACATCTAGGAGACTAATTACCAATTCTGTTTGCTCATTTTGCAGAGCCAGATGAATAGGGCTATACCCGTTTTGATTCAACTTTCTTGCAAAAGACGGCTTTAGCCTCATGATCTCCATGGCAAAAAGGACTTGCCCTGCGGATGCAGCTATATGCAACGGAGTATCGATAAAAGCTATGTTCTCAACGCAGTCCAAAAGATTTGCATCTTCCTTTATCAATGAATACAAGGCATCAATATCCCCTGCCCGCGCAGCAACTTCCAATCTCCGTTCCATCTTGAAAGCGTACAATTAAATGCTTGCGGTTCTGAAGAACAAATTATTAATAGAGCTCTAGTATTTCTGCTACAATTTAGACTCTGATTATTTTTAATTATATAATGTAAATCTTTGTGCTTGTTTATATCAAACACACATTATAGAAGTCAGCATTATGCATCACTGCAGGCTCTTCGTTTCCTTCAGTCCAGGAAGAAACTTCGATCCAAACTTCGCAGAAAACTGAAGATATTAAGTCAAGCCAAGACGATACAAGTCAAGCTAGCCCAGGTCAACACACGGTTTTTCTTTTGTCCCTAATTAGTCTGTGTAAAAAGCAAAACGTGTGGGGACTAGAGTATTGAAAAGCGTGGTTGAAGGCCGTCTAGTGATGCTGCTTTATAAAGAATCAGCGCCCTGGTTCAATATCTCTGAGAGTAAAAAAATTCACATAAGAAACTAATAAAGGAAAATAATAAGTTGTAGAGTCTCGTATTGTTTGGGAATGGATGATGTGATGGTTTATAAGTAAAGAGATCATATCCTAATGATATGATACCTGTAAGACCCGAAATTTTGAAGACTTGTAATCTCCTTGTTCATAAGGAATTAAAGTCTAATTTATGTATCCATGATGTGTTATATGAAAAATTATGAATAATAATGAGAAATTCATAATTTTATCTAAACGATGTTCGAGTCCTCATTTAATGATTTTGAGACTCAATTAATGTTTTACGAGCCAAGAATGAAGTTTTTAAAGGAAAAAGAATGAAAAATGACGAAATTTTACAAAAGTCAAAGGTTTGACCAAAAAGTCAAAGGATTGACCAAAAGTCAAAGGGTTGACCAAAAAGTCAAAATTTGACAGGAACAGGTCACAACGTCGACTTTACAAGTATGATGAAGGAATATGAAAAGAATCTCCAAAATGAAGTTTTATAAGCCGTAAATCCACCATAGAAAAATCAAGCACACCGAAAAAGAATTAAGGGCAAAGAGGTCTCCGAAAAAATTGGAGAAAGAGAGTTTCGGTCCAAAAATTTAATGGAATAATTTTTGGATCAAGATATAAAATAATAATGCTCATCACAGTGTTGGAAATAACGGTAGAGCGCGAAAGGAGCTGTAAAGAGCGAAATGGCCAAACAAGGTATTGTGAGAGCTAGTGGAAGATGACATCAACCCTTGACATCACCCTCCACTAACTCAAGACTACAAATGGCAGCCCCTCTTCCCCATATTCGGCTGATCAAAGAAGAAAGAAAAGAAAATCAAAGGGAACAAGACATAAAGCCATGATTTAAGGACCAAAAAGTTGAACAACATGGGAGAAAAGTTGTGAAATCTCTAGGACCAACCAAGAAAGGACACATGTCCCTCTTTCCCTCTCTATTTGCAGCAGCCCATGCCCCCTTAATCCCCTTGGATTCGGCAGCTTGCATCAAGGAAAAAGAAAAGAAAAAAAAAATGGGAACAATGACAAGGCATAAAGCCCTAAAACAAGGGAAAAGGTTGAACAACTTTTGTCCATCAAAGTCTAGTCACCTTTGCTTAAAATAACAAGTCAAATCCATGCCTTTTCTCCTTTGAAAAATCCGGCAACAACCCCTTAAACCCCCCCTTGGATTCGGCTGCTTTGGAAGAAAAGCAAGACAAGACTAAAGCCTTGTTTCAAGGCAAGTTATCACCAACTCCTAGCTCTACTTTTTCACATCAAATCTACCTCATCTCTCTAGCCTTTTTGCTTGAGAAAACTAAGAAAAATCCTAGCTTTTTTCCATTCACATGTTCGGCAGCAAGAGGAGGAAGAGAGAGAGAGTGAGAGCAAAGAAAAATTTTGGATTTCCATTCCAAGAGAGTGCACGGTTTTGAGAGAAAGAGAGAGAGAGATTGGAAAAAATTTTCTTGTGAGTTTTTGGAGCATTGGCCGACCAAGAGCAAGAGAGGAAGAGGTAAGTGAATCTTGAAAATTTCTTGGATTTCTCCTTTGATCATGCTCGGTTTTGAGTTGAGAAGAAGCTAACAAAAAGGGATCTCTTGGATCTCATTCTAGTACCAAAACCGTGAGCAACCAAGAGCAAAGGAAACTTGAGAGAATTTTTGTGGATTTCTCCAAGTCTTGGCCGAACAAGGAAGAGAAGAAAAAGGTAAGAAAAACTTGGTTTTTCTTCATATGAATTTCGGTTTTGGTTAGAAGCAAGAAGAGCTAACAACAAAAATTTTTGGATGCATTTTCATGAAGAAAACCGTGGGCTAGAACAAGTCAAGGAACCAAGAAGATTTTGGGATTTCGAAACCCTAACTTGGGTTGAGGTAAAATCTCTTAAACCCCCTTGAATCTAAGCTTTATTTAAGTGTTTTTAAGGTTGATTCAAGTGGTTTGTAAGGACATAAGTCCATTTGATTTTCTGCCCTCATTTATGGTGTGTATGTGCTTGATAGGTTAGGGTTGGTTGGCTGATTTTCTATGCTTGATTGCTTTAAAATTTGTGCATGAAAATGATGAATTTTTCATGCTAGAAGATAGGTTGTATGTCCCATAAGATTAGGCCAAAAATCTGCCAAAACAACCCACTTATTGTATGCTAGCTTAAGAGGTAAACCGGAGTAACTCACCAAGCTGCCAGTTCGGTTTCGAACCTGAGCAGTTTTGGAAAAACGAAAATATAAGGCCTCTAGAGGCCAAACGGGGAAAAACTCAAAACACGAAAGTTGTTTGGAACAACTTTTCCTAGAGGACAAC
Source organism: Ficus microcarpa (assembly GCA_025413485.1). NCBI lineage: Eukaryota > Viridiplantae > Streptophyta > Magnoliopsida > Rosales > Moraceae > Ficus > Ficus microcarpa. The sequence continues at coordinate 18,783,985 of CM046386.1, read as the reverse complement.
GCGGACAGAATCTCAAAATAAGGCTCCAAAGGCCTTCGTTTTACTCGAAACCCGTGGCTGAATCTGGGACGTTCTCCACACAGTTTTCCAGAACTAACCCGTTTTCAAATAAAAACTGGTACTGATCTAGGCCGAAATAGATTTTGTGCAAAACACTAAAGTTCTAGCATTTTTCGATAGCTACAACTTTCGTGAAGAAAAGTTTTTCAGATTCCGAGCCGATTTTTAAACTGGGCGCGTTTTGTGAGAGACGCGCAGAGAGTCCGAAAACTAGCAAATGAATCTCACGAAAATCTTTTCTAGAAAAATCATGAAGTGTTCCAAAATGGTCGTTTTAGTATCGGAAACCATTCCAAAGGTGGTTCCCGACCCCAAATAATTTTATAAAAGATTTGTTTCGAAAACCATAAATTTAAAGGGCTCGGGTTTGAAATTCACATTTTTCCCATAAAGAAAAGAAAAAGAGGGTTTCAACCAAACATTTACAAGTTAAAGAAAATAATGGATTTAAGCCAAGTATTTTCTAAAAAGGGGTTAAGATTTTATAAGAAGAATGAAAGATTTTCGGGAAGTAAATTGCACAAGATTTTCCAAAAATAAGGAAGAGGAATTTTGTAGTAAAAATTGGTGAACAAGCCGATTACAAACGGTAACCGGATATTAGATCCGAGTTACATACCCAAGGACAACAAAGGGTTGGCAAAAGGTTGACCCAAGGTAATTAAGGTTAACCTTAAGGGTTACCCAACATAACCCTAAGGGATACCCACATGTAGATTGGGCTAAGATTTAATGGGTTAAAGGAAATAACCCAATAACAAGGATGTATGAGTAAAGCCCATTAAGAGAACAAGGCTCTAACCAAAAAGGTTACCCAATGTAACCTCATAAGGATTTATCCAAGTTCAATAAAGAATAGGGATAAATATGGCCTAGATGGATAACATGTGTAGGGGACATACAACCAAAAGTAAATGTGAGTGTTGGTAGGTCACCAACACCTTACGAAAGGATCCTGATCCTATATTTTTGGTATATCAGGAAAGTGAATTGCCGTTGCCGACGAGTTACGGAACGCGATTTTAAGGAACACGGCACTAGAGGTAAGTACAAACCTCACCTGCAGTATGAAAACTAGGAAATTATGTTCAAGTATGTAGTTTCCAAATGTGCTGCAATATGTTGTGTGCTATATCTATGAAATGCCATGTCTTATGAAAAGTGCTGTTTTTGCGAAATGCCATGCTTATAAAAGGTGCTGTTTTCGTAAAATGCTATGTTGATGAAAAGTGCTATTTTTGTAAATAATCATAATAGTGCTATATTTGCAAAATGCCATGTTTATGAAAATGTCATATCTGCAAATGCCATGAATGAAAAGAATGCCATGCCATGTTAATAATGAAATGAAAAGTATGTTATCATGTAGTGACATCATATTGTATGTTCACTAAAGATAAATGACATGGTAAGAAGTCACAAGTAAAGTGTCGTACCAACCCCCTTGAAGTGGAGGATTTTTATATACAAGTTATGGGTTCACCTTCTCGATTCTGTAAGAGGGTGTAATCACCTATGTTCCCTGGTGCAGTTAGGGGCTTGCAACCCCATCTAACTGTACTGGGAGGCGCGCTATAATTTAAAGGGTACGTACACTAAGGGGCCCATAAGAAAGATAAGAAAATTAATGAAATGCATAAATGGAACATAACTGGTTCATGCATATGCATATGATGATGTATGTTTCTTCATGATGTTTAAATGTTTTGTGAGATATGTTTGTGCTTACTGGGCGAAAGCTCATTCAGTTATATTTCATACTGTAGGTAAGAAACCCGTAGCTTAATGCTGGGCATTGTTGGAGCGGTGTGGCGGCAGACGAAGGCGGTATGGATACCACTGCGCATAGTTTCCGCAAATCTTTTGATGTAAAGAAGTTTTTATATATAAGCATGTATGATAAAGACAAATTATGCTTTATGGTATTTTGGAACTACATACATTAAGTAATCATTTACTTGAGTAGTAATGAAGTATTACTAAAGACAAATGTTTTATAAGTAAGTTTCAAAAAAAAATAATAATAAGAGTTTTAAGAAAGTCAAAAAAAATATATATATATACCCAAATTTTCAAGTAAGTAATGTCAGGTAAGGAGTGACGGCCCTACGTAGTAAGGGGGCGTCACGGAGTTGGTATCAGAGCGGTATCCTGCCAGCCTACTTCGTCTCGCTCCGCATCGTTCTGCAATAGCCCAAGTAAGTTAAATTGTTTTCTTACGCTTAGAATTAGATTTTTATATTCAACGCATATCGACGGTTTGCAATGGAAAGGTTAGTTGTGAGAATGACGTTGGGTTGTGCCCTAGCTCGGTGGTGGTAAAACAAGTAATATATGTCCATGATGAGAAAATTATATATTTTTCCTAAAAACTATGATTATGAAAAGAAGATTATGGTTCTGTATAAAAGATATGATTTTATGAAAGTTTTAAAAATAAAAAGCTTATTTTATCGCTTCTATACAGAACCATGCTACCAAGACATCGAGCGGCACCGGCCCAAAACATCGGTCTTACAGCTCAACTAAACGAGCTAAGAGAAATGATGTTAGCCCAGCAACGGGAGATAGGTGGGCTTAGGGCACAGATAGCCCAACAGAACCAAGGACCACCGGCCCCAGGAGCACCAATGGCGCCGGTAACTGCTCTGCCAGCACCTCGTGTTCGAACCCCGGCAGAGCTGTACCATGAATTTCGGCGCATGAGGGCACCGAAATTCGAAGGATCAATGGACCCGATCGAGGCCGACAACTGGCTCATCGACCTTCAGGTTTCCCTGAACTCCTTAGGGCTCGATGAAAGAGAAAGAGTCCTTTGCGCGTCCTTTATGTTGGAGAAAGACGCCCGATTATGGTGGGAAACGGTTCAAATCAGGCGGGACGTCAATCAGATGACGTGGGAAGACTTTGTGGAAGAGTTCTGTGAGAAGTACTTCAACACAGAAGTAATGAGAACTCAGCAGGATGAATTCATCAATTTCCGCCAGGGAAATTTGTCCGTGGCTGAAGCTATAAGAAGGTTTGAACAACTCGCCTGCCTCTGCCCTCAACTCATCAGTTCCGAGAGGGACAAAGTAAGAAGGATGATGAGAATGTTCCGGCCAGACTTAGCCGTGATTATCAGCAATAGCCCCCACCCACCGCTCACTGTCGCCGAGTGCGTCAGCCAAGCAGTTCTAGCCGAATATTGGGTCGGTCAGAACAAGGCGCAACGGGCCCAGTTCTTTAAGGAAAAGAATGAGGAAAGGACACTGGCCAAGCAAAGACAGACCAAACCCGGCCAACCATCACAGCAGAGAGGTCAAGGAGAACTTTCTGGCCAACGCGGCAGCAACAAGTCGTATGGCAACCCCCAGCAGAAAAGGAAGTGGAATGCTGGAGGGCAAGGGAGCCAACAGAATCCTCCCCCGAAGAAGAATGCCCCTGACAACAGTGGAATTTCCCCTTGCCAGAAATGTAGGAGAAGGCACCCGGGAGACTGCCGTGCCGGGACAAACCTCTGTTACCAGTGTGGCAAGGAAGGCCACTTTGCTAAGAATTGCACTGCCAATGTCCAGCACCAACAGAATCATCAGAAGGGTCAGGGAAGTCAGTTACATGCCACCCAGATGAGGCTAGAAGGGCCTGCGATTCCTCAAGGCCGAGCTGAAGCTCCAGAACCGCAAGGACGCATCCATGCCTACACAAAGGAGGATGCCCAAGCTGGACCGTCCACGGTGGTGACAGGTCAGCTTCCTTTTGCCCAACAAGATACTTATATGTTGATTGATTCTGGAATTATGTTTTTATTCACATCACCTAGGTTTGCTAAGAAAACTAGGTAGAGATAATGGGAAAATTTGAAAGAACCTTTCGTACTGCATTACCCTCCGGGGAAATCTTGTTGTCTAATTATTGGATACGCCATGTTCCAATAATTATATGCGGTAGAGAGATGTATGTCAACCTAATCGTCATCGATTCATACGACTACGACACTATCCTGGGTATGGACTTCCTAGGAAAGTACAACGCGGTCATCGACTGCCAGCGTCGTGCCGTTACGATCAAACCAGTTGGGGATAAGGAATTCATCTTTCGAGGATCGACCCTGAAGCAGCCGAAGATGTTTATTTCGGCGTTAAAGGCTAAAAAGCTATTGGCTGAAGGATGCACGGGATTTCTAGCCAATATGGTAGATAAGACGCTAGAAACCGAAGGTAAGCCGGAAGATGTATCGATCGTCGAGGAATTTGTGAACGTTTTTCCTGAAGAATTGCCAGGATTGCCACCAGAACAAGAAATCTCTTTTGAGATTGAGCTACTTCCAGGATCGGCACCAGTATCTAAGGCACCGTATAGGATGGCGCCTGCTGAACTTAAAGAATTGCAAGTCCAGTTGAAGGAGCTCCTAGATAAAGGATTCATCAGACAAAGCTATTCACCATGAGGAGCCCCGGTGTTGTTTGTTAAAAAGAAGGACGGCACTCTAAGAATGTGCATCGACTATCGGGAGTTGAACAAGATCACCATCAAGAACAAGTATCCATTGCCCAGGATCGACGATCTGTTCGACCAACTGAAAGGAGCCTCAGTCTTTTCGAAGATTGATCTACGATCGGGATATCACCAGCTCCGAATCAAGGAAGGAGACGTTCCGAAAACGGCGTTTCGCACCCGATATGGACACTACGAGTTCCTTGTGATGCCGTCCGGACTGGCAAATGCACCAGCCGCCTTCATGGACCTGATGAATTGAATATTTAAGGACTACCTAGATAAGTTTGTCATTGTCTCTATAGACGACATTCTGATCTACTCAAGGTCGAAAGAGGAGCACGAAGAACGCCAAAGGATTGCACTACGGATTTTGAAGCAAAATTAGCTTTACGCCAAGTTCTCCAAGTGCGAGTTTTTGTTGGAAAAGGTCCATTCCCTTGGACATGTAGTCTCAAAAGAAGGCATACCCATAGACCCGGCTAAGATTGAGGCGGTAAGTAAGTGGTCAGCCCCAAAAATGTCACCGAAATACGCAGTTTCCTTGGATTAACGGGCTATTACCGACGATTCGTCGAAGGATTTGCCAAGATCGCGGCGCCACTTACCGCACTCACGAGAAAAAGGCAAGGCATACGAATGGACTAATAAGTGTGAAGAACACTTCCAAGAGCTCAAAAGCAAGTTGACGAGCGCTCCAATCCTCACAATCCTGGTTGTGGAGGAAGAAAACTTCGTGATTTATAGCAATGCTTTCAAAATAGGAGTGAGAGCCGTGCTTATGCAAAACGGAAAAGTGATCGCTTATGCCTCACGACAGCTCAAGGAGCACAAGAAGAACTATCCGACGCATGATTTGGAGCTTGCGGCGGTAGTAATTGCCTTAAAGACTTGGAAGCACTACCTCTACGGCACAAAATGCGAAGTGTACACGGACCATCGGAGTTTGAAGTACATCTTCACACAAAAGAAGCTCAACATGAGGCAAAGAGGAGGGCTCGAATTGGTAAAGGACTACGACATAGATATCCGATACCATCCCGGGAAGGCTAACAAGGTAGCCGATGCCCTAAGTCGGAAGTCTTCTTTCTCGATGATGTCGATCAGGTCATTGGCCGAGCCTCTTCAAAAAGAGCTAATGGAAGCCAGGATCGAGCTTATTACGGGAAGATTAGCTGCTTTAACCTTCCAGCCTACCATTTTGGATGGCATGAAGGAACGACAAGAAGCCGATGCCTCGCTGCTTAGGACGAAAAATGAGGTTTTAGAAGGAAAGGAGTCCGATTTTCACATATCCGATAAAGGCATACTCTATCAAAAGAATAGACTATGCATTCCTAATGAGGAAAAATTGAAGGAAAAGATCATGAAAGAAGCTCACGAGACTCCGTATTCTGTCCATCTCGGAGCCACAAGGATGTACAAAGACTTAAAAGAGAGCTTTTGGTGGCCCAAGATGAAGAATGACGTTGCTACTTTTGTCAGTAAGTGCCTTACCTGTCAAAAAGTAAAGGCGGAACACCAACGTCCAGGAGGAGAACTACAGAAAATTTCCATCCCAGAATGGAAATGGGATCAAGTAACGATGGACTTCGTGGTTGGTCTGCCTCGAACTCCTAGTGGCAATGACGCCATTTGGGTGGTCGTTGACCGATTGACAAAGTCGGCGCACTTTATAGCCATCAAGCTCAGCTTCTTTGTGGAACAATTGGCAGAATTGTACGTGGCTCAGATCATTCGCTACCATGGAATTCCGAAGACGATAATCTCGGATCGCGACGGTCGCTTTACTTCGAAATTTTGGAGGAGCGTACATAAAGCAATGGGTACCAAGCTTTCATTTAGTACAGCTTTTCACCCACAAACAGATGGACAATCAGAAAGGACCATTCAAACCTTAGAAGACATGTTGCGAGCTTGCGTGATGGATTTCAAGGGAACTTGGGACAAGAAGCTTCCTTTGATTGAATTCTCGTACAACAACAGTTTTCACGCTTCAATTGGAATGGCTCCTTATGAAGCTTTATATGGAAAAAGGGTGCAGATCTCCAGTCCACTGGTACGAGACAAGAGAAACGGAGCTTGTATCTACAGACTTCATTCGAAAGACCACGGAAAACGTGAAGCTCATACGACAAAGAATGGAGACTGCATTTAGCCGGCAAAAGAGTTACGCCGACAAGCGCCGAAGGCCTCTCGAATTTCAAGTAGGAGACTTGGTTTTCCTCAAAGTCGCTCCATTTAAGGGAGTTATGCGATTCGGAAAGAAAGGGAAATTAAGCCCAAGGTATATAGGGCCGTTCGAGATACTCGAAAGAGTTGGGAACGTAGCCTACAAGTTGGCTCTACCCCAAGAATTAGCATATGTGCACAATGTATTTCATGTATCAATGCTAAAGAAGTATGTTCCGGATCCCTCACACGTAATCGAGCATGAACCAATCGAGGTTCGAGAAGATCTGACTTACGAGGAGAAGCCAGTCCAGATTTTGGCACGAGAAGAAAAAGTGTTAAGGAATAAGGTTATCCCTCTAGTCAAGGTACTATGGAGAAACCGCCACATCGAAGAGGCGACGTGAGAACGAGAAGAAGACATGAAAAGAGACTACCCCGATTTGTTCTAATTTTCGAGGACGAAAATCTTTTAAGCAGGGTAGGTTGTAAGACCCGAAATTTTGAAGACTTGTAATCTCCTTGTTCATAAGGAATTAAAGTCTAATTTATGTATCCATGATGTGTTATATGAAAAATTATGAATAATAATGAGAAATTCATAATTTTATCTAAACGATGTTCGAGTCCTCATTTAATGATTTTGAGACTCAATTAATGTTTTACGAGCCAAGAATGAAGTTTTTAAAGGAAAAAGAATGAAAAAGGACGAAATTTTACAAAAGTCAAAGGTTTGACCAAAAAGTCAAAGGATTGACCAAAAGTCAAAGGGTTGACCAAAAAGTCAAAATTTGACAGGAACAGGTCACAACGTCGACTTTACAAGTATGATGAAGGAATATGAAAAGAATCTCCAAAATGAAGTTTTATAAGCCGTAAATCCACCATAGAAAAATCAAGCACACCGAAAAAGAATTAAGGGCAAAGAGGTCTCCGAAAAAATTGGAGAAAGAGAGTTTTGGTCCAAAAATTTAATGGAATAATTTTGGATCAAAATATAAAATAATAATGCTCATCACAGTGTTGGAAATAACGGTAGAGCGCGAAAGGAGCTGTAAAGAGCGAAATGGCCAAACAAGGTATTGTGAGAGCTAGTGGAAGATGACATCAACCCTTGACATCACCCTCCACTAACTCAAGACTACAAATGGCAGCCCCTCTTCCCATATTCGGCTGATCAAAGAAGAAAGAAAAGAAAATCAAAGGGAACAAGACATAAAGCCATGATTTAAGGACCAAAAAGTTGAACAACATGGGAGAAAAGTTGTGAGATCTCTAGGACCAACCAAGAAAGGACACATGTCCCTCTTTCCCTCTCTATTTGCAGCAGCCCATGCCCCCTTAATCCCCTTGGATTCGGCAGCTTGCATCAAGGAAAAAGAAAAGAAAAAAAAAAATGGGAACAATGACAAGGCATAAAGCCCTAAAACAAGGGAAAAGGTTGAACAACTTTTGTCCATCAAAGTCTAGTCACCTTTGCTTAAAATAACAAGTCAAATCCATGCCTTTTCTCCTTTGAAAAATCCGGCAACAACCCTTAAACCCCCCTTGGATTCGGCTGCTTTGGAAGAAAAGCAAGACAAGACTAAAGCCTTGTTTCAAGGCAAGTTATCACCAACTCCTAGCTCTACTTTTTCACATCAAATCTACCTCATCTCTCTAGCCTTTTTGCTTGAGAAAACTAAGAAAAATCCTAGCTTTTTTCCATTCACATGTTCGGCAGCAAGAGGAGGAAGAGAGAGAGAGTGAGAGCAAAGAAAAATTTTGGATTTCCATTCCAAGAGAGTGCACGGTTTTGAGAGAAAGAGAGAGAGAGATTGGAAAAATTTTCTTGTGAGTTTTTGGAGCATTGGCCGACCAAGAGCAAGAGAGGAAGAGGTAAGTGAATCTTGAAAATTTCTTGGATTTCTCCTTTGATCATGCTCGGTTTTGAGTTGAGAAGAAGCTAACAAAAAGGGATCTCTTGGATCTCATTCTAGTACCAAAACCGTGAGCAACCAAGAGCAAAGGAAACTTGAGAGAATTTTTGTGGATTTCTCCAAGTCTTGGCCGAACAAGGAAGAGAAGAAAAAGGTAAGAAAAACTTGGTTTTTCTTCATATGAATTTCGGTTTTGGTTAGAAGCAAGAAGAGCTAACAACAAAAATTTTTGGATGCATTTTCATGAAGAAAACCGTGGGCTAGAACAAGTCAAGGAACCAAGAAGATTTTGGGATTTCGAAACCCTAACTTGGGTTGAGGTAAAATCTCTTAAACCCCTTGAATCTAAGCTTTATTTAAGTGTTTTTAAGGTTGATTCAAGTGGTTTGTAAGGACATAAGTCCATTTGATTTTCTGCCCTCATTTATGGTGTGTATGTGCTTGATAGGTTAGGGTTGGTTGGCTGATTTTCTATGCTTGATTGCTTTAAAAATTTGTGCATGAAAATGATGAATTTTTCATGCTAGAAGATAGGTTGTATGTCCCATAAGATTAGGCCAAAAATCTGCCAAACAACCCACTTATTGTATGCTAGCTTAAGAGGTAAACCGGAGTAACTCACCAAGCTGCCAGTTCGGTTTCGAACCTGAGCAGTTTTGGAAAAACGAAAATATAAGGCCTCTAGAGGCCAAACGGGGAAAAACTCAAAACACAAAAGTTGTTTGGAACAACTTTTCCTAGAGGACAACGCGGACAGAATCTCAAAATAAGGCTCCAAAGGCCTTCGTTTTACTCGAAACCCGTGGCTGAATCTGGGACGTTCTCCACACAGTTTTCCAGAACTAACCCGTTTTCAAATAAAAACTGGTACTGATCTAGGCCGAACTAGATTTTGTGCAAAACACGAAAGTTCTAGCATTTTTCGATAGCTACAACTTTCGTGAAGAAAAGTTTTTCAGATTCCGAGCCGATTTTTAAACTGGGCGCGTTTTGTGAGAGACGCGCAGAGAGTCCGAAAACTAGCAAATGAATCTCACGAAAATCTTTTCTAGAAAAATCATGAAGTGTTCCAAAATGGTCGTTTTAGTATCGGAAACCATTCCAAAGGTGGTTCCCGACCCCAAATAATTTTATAAAAGATTTGTTTCGAAAACCATAAATTTAAAGGGCTCGGGTTTGAAATTCACATTTTTCCCATAAAGAAAAGAAAAAGAGGGTTTCAACCAAACATTTACAAGTTAAAGAAAATAATGGATTTAAGCCAAGTATTTTCTAAAAAGGGGTTAAGATTTTATAAGAAGAATGAAAGATTTTCGGGAAGTAAATTGCACAAGATTTTCCAAAAATAAGGAAGAGGAATTTTGTAGTAAAAATTGGTGAACAAGCCGATTACAAACGGTAACCGGATATTAGATCCGAGTTACATACCCAAGGACAACAAAGGGTTGGCAAAAGGTTGACCCAAGGTAATTAAGGTTAACCTTAAGGGTTACCCAACATAACCCTAAGGGATACCCACATGTAGATTGGGCTAAGATTTAATGGGTTAAAGGAAATAACCCAATAACAAGGATGTATGAGTAAAGCCCATTAAGAGAACAAGGCTCTAACCAAAAAGGTTACCCAATGTAACCTCATAAGGATTTATCCAAGTTCAATAAAGAATAGGGATAAATATGGCCTAGATGGATAACATGTGTAGGGGACATACAACCAAAAGTAAATGTGAGTGTTGGTAGGTCACCAACACCTTACGAAAGGATCCTGATCCTATATTTTTGGTATATCAGGAAAGTGAATTGCCGTTGCCGACGAGTTACGGAACGCGATTTTAAGGAACACGGCACTAGAGGTAAGTACAAACCTCACCTGCAGTATGAAAACTAGGAAATTATGTTCAAGTATGTAGTTTCCAAATGTGCTGCAATATGTTGTGTGCTATATCTATGAAATGCCATGTCTTATGAAAAGTGCTGTTTTTGCGAAATGCCATGCTTATAAAAGGTGCTGTTTTCGTAAAATGCTATGTTGATGAAAAGTGCTATTTTGTAAATAATCATAATAGTGCTATATTTGCAAAATGCCATGTTTATGAAAATGTCATATCTGCAAATGCCATGAATGAAAAGAATGCCATGCCATGTTAATAATGAAATGAAAAGTATGTTATCATGTAGTGACATCATATTGTATGTTCACTAAAGATAAATGACATGGTAAGAAGTCACAAGTAAAGTGTCGTACCAACCCCCTTGAAGTGGAGGATTTTTATATACAAGTTATGGGTTCACCTTCTCGATTCTGTAAGAGGGTGTAATCACCTATGTTCCCTGGTGCAGTTAGGGGCTTGCAACCCCATCTAACTGTACTGGGAGGCGCGCTATAATTTAAAGGGTACGTACACTAAGGGGCCCATAAGAAAGATAAGAAATTAATGAAATGCATAAATGGAACATAACTGGTTCATGCATATGCATATGATGATGTATGTTTCTTCATGATGTTTAAATGTTTTGTGAGATATGTTTGTGCTTACTGGGCGAAAGCTCATTCAGTTATATTTCATACTGTAGGTAAGAAACCCGTAGCTTAATGCTGGGCATTGTTGGAGCGGTGTGGCGGCAGACGAAGGCGGTATGGATACCACTGCGCATAGTTTCCGCAAATCTTTTGATGTAAAGAAGTTTTTATATATAAGCATGTATGATAAAGACAAATTATGCTTTATGGTATTTTGGAACTACATACATTAAGTAATCATTTACTTGAGTAGTAATGAAGTATTACTAAAGACAAATGTTTTATAAGTAAGTTTCAAAAAAAAAAAATAATAAGAGTTTTAAGAAAGTCAAAAAAAATATATATATATACCCAAATTTTCAAGTAAGTAATGTAAGGTAAGGAGTGACGGCCCTACGTAGTAAGGGGGCGTCACAATACCTTCTGGATTAAGTCCAAGAGTAAAACCTTACGGGCACAAAATCCAAAATATGCAAACTATACTATACCAAAAAGAGGCATGAGTTGCTAGATATCTCCACCGCTATTTTCACACCAATTTTCGCACTTTAACGTACTGATATAATAGGAAGAGTATAATATCTTTTCTGCAGAGTATCCACAAAAATTCCATTGAAATTTCAATCAAATTTGATATTTTAGGGAAGTAACGATATCTTTGAAAAGTATAGTATTAAACAATGATGAAACTATTGATATTTGTAATAATATCACTAATTAGATTTTACGGAAATATCTTTAGAAATATTGATATCGGAAGAAATTAACGTAAAATACGAATTCATCCTAAAATACTAAAATTTTATAAGTAACTTTAAAAAACTCTAAAATAGCTAATAATACATAAATTAGATTTATAACTCAAGTAATCAAAATACTAAGTATGTGATAAATCTATATGACAATATTAATTACATAATATCAACATTTATATGCAAAAATAAATGAAAGTTGACCTAATATAAGTACATTCATAATTTCATTCATGATAATAAAGGTACTTTTAGGAAGTTCGAAGATGTTTATAATATCTTATTAGTTTAAATAATAATGCATGTACATGTTTTTTTTTTTTTTTAATCTATACCTACTCTCTCTTCATTATAGCAAAATGTGAGTGAAGTTAAAAAAAAAAAAAAATCATGGATTTACTCCATTAAAAAATATTAACGACCGCATATATTTTGTAGATATATTCACAAAAATTTCCGAAAATTTCTATGATAGTTTTTCATTTAAATTTCATTACTGATCTAACTATTGAATTTGCAGACACTGAGATTATTAATAGATTATGATGTTGAGGTAAATGTCAAGAATATAGAGGGTTTGACAGCTTTGGACATCTCCAAACTCCAAATGGAAGAAGAGAACAGAGAAGTTAGGACAATGCTATAATAACCGAATTTTTAATTAAGGAATTTTGTGAATTAGTAGATAAATGCACTTGAATACCCTAAGTAAATGAAAGCTTAGGTTATAATTTTTAACCTATGGTTATGAATGAAGTTATGATTAGTCTTTTTATTTGATATAAATGTGTGATGTCACAATTATAATTGTCATATTTTTAAATAATGTGACTAAAGCCTATGGTATATGTGATTATTAAATGCAAGTCTATGATGTGACAATTATTGTCACAATACATAAAGTTTCACCAATTTTATTTAAATGGTGAAATTATAATATTATAAGATACATTTAATATATGGTATGACAATTTAAAATTGTCATAAAGTTTGGTCATATTACTTGTCTATAGTAATTAGAAAGTAAATGTGACCATTGATGTAAGTTGTGGTGCTGCTGAATTATCAAATCACCTTATATTGTAGAAAAGCAATCTTAGCAATGCAAAAAGAGAGATAACAGTCTTAAGCTCTTCACAGATAGAATTCCTACTGCAAATGGGAAATGTAGTATTGGAATTTGACATCAACTCTAGATAGATCCAATTTAGACTATCTACTTTTTCACAGATGAAAATTAAACAGATTAGGATTTATATTGTCTACTTTTCTATATATAGAATTGGACAGCATACCCGATAGTAGTATTGGAACTTGGAGATTAAGTTTCCTCAACAATATAGGATTATGCTGTTCTATCGTACCAATATCAAAACTTGGTGGCCAAATTTTCGAGGCAGTATAGATTTATACTGTGTAGTCTTCTCACAGTATGGGACATTGGGATTTGTGCTATACGTAGACAAAGAATAATACTGCTGTGATCCAGATAAAGATCAAGATTTTATCTACTTAGGATAACATCTAGAAAAATCCCTATTTTCTTAAATTTAGAAAATTTAGAATTTCCGATCTAACGGTTGAGAGGAGATAAGACCAAATGAATCAAGGGCTAGGAATTTTCAAGGCCCTGTGGTCTATGCTTTCCCGAAATGGCGTCATCTTAGTCAAAGAAGCAAGCTTTGCTTCTTTTCTTCACCATGCCCAATTGATGCAATGTTCATAAGGGATTAGACTATACCATGCATGCAAAGCCATGATTATGCATGTTGACCAAAATTCTAGACAATTATTAAGTTAATCAAGGTTGATTAAGTGTGTGGAAAAGATTAAGCTAAGGGTGAACAACATTAGCCAAGTTAATCCTTGTTCATTAGTGTGGGTCTATAAATAGGCCGCACTTATCTCTATTTTTAACCTTTAGTCATTTTACCACTTAGTAAAAATCCTCTCTAACTCTCTCTATTTTCCCACACTTTCTCTCCCACGAGCCAAACGCCACCCTAGCTCACAAAATACTCCAAATTTCTCCAAACTCCCTTCACAAAAGTTACTTTCTATGGAGTCCTAAACCCTATTCCAGAGGGAAAACGAGCCTGGAGGTAGAGATTTTTCCACTCATCTTTGTGTTTTATTCTTTATAAGTTTCAGTTTTCTTTAAGGTTTTGTGCTTAGAAAAGTTGTCTTTTGATGTCTACTTGTCAGAGCATTTCTAGAGTCTCGCCGGAGACCATGTGAGGTATAATCTCTAGATCTTGTTTTGCTAAGATTGCGAATATGTTTAAGTTTGGTTTTTGGTGTTGGTGATTTGATAATATGTGTAGATATATATGTTTTTAGTTATGGTTATGGTATGATTATAGCTAAGTTATGTTTTCATGCTTGTTGATGCAAAAAGATTTGGTAATGAACTCAAAAAGACATTTTTAGATCGTAAAAAAGTTTGTTAAAAAGTTTTTACTAGAACGGGTTTTTACGAGTTAAAACTGCCAAAAGAAATTTTAAGGAAAATATGCTGGAACATGGATTATGGTGTTTAATAATATTGTGAGTGTTCACATACATGAGAATATGCTCTTTAAGCAAAGATTTTGACAACTTAAGTCAAAACCAATTTTTAATGGCGACTTTCAGATTTTTGAGAAAACGGAGCCCTTAACCAAAAAATTGGACAAATTTGTTAACATGAAAGTTTTAGATAACTGAAACATGAACAAATTTTGTTGAGAAAGTTTTGTCACAATCCTCACGGTTTGACAGATACGATTTTTCTAAGAAAAATCCTGAATAAGGGAAAACAGGGGAAAACTCCCCTGTTTTCCCCTGTCCAGCCCAGCACGGGCTGCAGCGCCCATTCCTGGTGCTGCAGTGCCTGTGCACGGGTCCAGCAGCACCACGACACTGCGTTTGCAGAGGGGCCGGCACTGCCAGGCCCGTAAGGCACGCTGCATTGCCAAAAAAAAAGGGGGGGGGGGGATTAAGGGATTTTTAAAGATAAGTTTTGATATTTAAAATACATGATATTTTTAAAATAAGAAGCTTTTTTAGAAAGATGGTTTTGATGTTTAAAAGTGTCTATTTTTCTATAATGAGTTACATTTTTTTGAAAATATATGGATCTTAAGATATAGTATCAAAATGAAAGTTTTGTTACTAAAATTGAGAATATGAAATTGGAATTTAATTCCAATTTCTCTAAGAATGATAAAGATCATTTTAAATATAATTTTGAAAGTAATTTCAAATTAGTTTTATGGAAGATTCCATATGGTTGGAAAAAAAAAAAGAATTTTAAAGTAAGATATGAAAATTTATAATTTTGATATAAAGTTTGAAAATGGGATTAGTTACTCTAATCCAACCTTTGTTGAACTAATTGAGGAGATTATTTCAAAGTTAAGAAACACCATAACCGTATAACCAACATTAATAAGGGATTAATTATGGATTAATTCCTTAATTTTTTTTATTAAAAAAAAGGAATTTAGATAAAATTAAGTCTTGAGAGTATTAAATTAATACACGTACAGGATATATCTTTCAAGACATTACTTGACCGCAGTCTAATTGTTAAGACGCAGATAAGCTGTGCGCAATATAAGTATAAACCTCACTTACAGTATAGAAATAGTAATTATTTTCCTAATGTTTAGATTAGACACGTGCCATGTTAGGACCTTATGACTTGATTCTATGAATATGCTATGTTAGAAGTATGCTATGATATGTTAGATCATGATAAGTTATAAGTATGCCTTGACATGTTAGATCATGATAAGTTTTAAGTATGTCATGATATGCCATGATGATGATTTTACGAATATACCATGATCATAGGTTATATGTATGCCATGTTCACTTGATGCCATGATGTGCCATTTTTATAATTATGCCACACTTTCATATTATGGCATTATTTACACTTATGCCATGCATTACAAATGTGTCACACTTACGAATATGCCATACTTGTACACTTGTGCCATGTTTACATTTGTGCCATGGTTTAGTTTATGCTATAGATCTAATGTCATGTCATTGCATATGAACTATGCTAATAAGATCATAATTTATAAGCGCTAGTCTTAGACGAAGTCTTTGAATAAGACTTTAATAGGAATATGAAGATAGACATATTCACATAAGATTAAGACTAATACAAAGAGTAGTAAGGTGTCGTACCAATCTTTCTTAGAGTGTGGAGGAATTTAATTTAGTTTTGGTTTTTAAAATGTCTAAATTCGTTCTCAAACTTGTTAGAGATCTTGCAAACCCTAACTTTCTATGGAATGCGTGCACCCGGTGCGTACATATAGGTTCCCAAACATAAGCTAAGATAAGAAGTTCATAATGAAGAATAAGACTTGAATAATCGGATTACGCTTATTTTCCATAATGAACCATAATCGGATCATGCATCTGCATATATATGTCATGTTGTCTATGCTGTTATTTGTATGAGATTATGTTTGTATCAGCTGAGCGAAAACTCATCAGATATATTCATATTATAGTTAAGAAGCCCTCAGTATAATGGATGGTGGGTATTGTGGACAGTGATGAAGAGGAGGCGGTGTGGGAGATCACTATGTAGAATTCTACAAATTAACTTATGTTGATTAGTTATGAATATATTTATGCTTGCTTATATATATATATATATATATATATGAATGATGATAAGTTATATATATAGGAATCGTTATATGTATATATTCATATGGATATGGATAGTGATTAAATGTACGAACATTTATACATGGGCTTGTGACCTATATATGTTATTGTTTTGAAACTACGAAGTAATTATGAAAGACTTGGTTTGCCAAGCCAATGTTGTAAGTAAGCAAGTAAGTATGATGGTTTAGAAGGATTATGTTTAAGCTAAGATTGGTTATGGAACGGTATGCTATGCCCAGTTTTAATATGAGTTAAGTTGTTTTATGATTGAAAATGTTTAAAGCATTTTAATGACCAAGTATTTTAAGAAGCATGATTAAAAGGTATTTAAAAGTTAATGTTCAAATTTTAATAAGTATGTTTTAAAAGAAAATTTTATTCTGAAATTTTAAGATTAAGATTAGTAGTGAGTAACGGCCTACGTAGTCAGGTCGTTACAAATGCTAGCTAGGTTTCGGATGCTTCTTCACTTCCTAGTTTAACAATCCCAGATGATCATTTGAGGTCGAAAATCTTGTTCATCGAGAGCCTGTTGATATCTCTTGTTCGTTATAAGACGAATAAGAAAAGCGAGACACCCAAATGTGCAATTGGTAGCCGCTCTTTCTCTTTTTCTGCTGCTATGTTTTATCAATGGCAATTGTCGTTGGTATTCTCATAGAGCAGTTTTCAGGAAACGGAAAATGCTTTGGCTTTTCCTTTCATAAGAGTTGCTGCCAAGGATGTAACAAAGAAAACTCATGAGTTGGTTCCAAATGCTATTATTAACATTCTATATCTCATCTTATATCGTTTAGTACTAGGTTTAAAATTATCATAGAAGCTCAGCTGAGATTGTTTTCATTTATCTTTAATAAGCGAGAGTCCTAAGTCTCTCTCTCTCTCTCTTTTTTAAGAAAAGAATATACCTTCAGATATATGTAAGGGGGGAAAAAAAAAGTCGGTACGGGGAAATGTCCTGTATTTCTCTTCACAAATTGGATAGCAATGTCCTATCTTTTCATTTGAGTACTCTTTGGCAAACTGGATGTGATAAGTGGGAAAACAAATTTATAAAGAATAATTAAGGGACATAATCAGGATTCAGAAGAAACAAACGGAGTAGAGAACGTTCAAGAACGACTAATTACCAGATTAACAAAGAAATCACATATGATTAAAGTTGTTCCATAACAATCAGCAATTTGATCTAGAATTATTGTTTACAGGATCCCAAATAGCCAAAGTAAAAGAAAGAAAGAAAAAAGATCTATCTGAGTACTTATGGTCATGATTTTGATGCGCGCATTCCAGGCATCACATCACGAGTTCTTCGGGACGGATTGTAACTATCCCATGAAATCTTCATGAAAGCCAGAGAAACGCTTGAATAAGCCGATCTTCATCTTCACAACTTTCTTTTGTACGAGTATGGGAACACATCTGTGGATAATTATTGCCCACTTGGTGTAATAAAACAGGATCATTAGAACAAATATAAAAGGCATTAACGTAGGCGACCATTCGGTACAATTGATCATTGCGTAATTGCAGATAACTAAGGGTAAAACTAAGCGCAGGATTCCACAATCAGTGGGAAGGTAGAGATATATTTCTACCATAGAAGCAAGGAAGGCTATGTTGTTGATCAGCTTAAATAATATTCTAACGAAATTCGCATAGCCGTTGTCTTTGTAGGAGTCAAGTGCTGCTTCATAGTTAGCAGTTGCAAACAGAACAGCGACGAGCAAAATAACGTTGCGGTCCTCATTAGACAAGCAGAGTTTTTGGCGGTAATTGGATACGATCCATCTTTCCTGCCATGACATCTTTGACTTGAGTGAATCTGCAAGTTTTGGGATGGTAGGAAGTGACGACGCTCTTCTGGCGCCGCCACGAAGCAGCATACGCCTGAGCTTGCTGCTTTCTGGTTGAAGTTGATTTTGAGAGACGTCCAGTGCTGTCAAACCCGCCAAATTCTTGGCATTTACGTCAATTCTATCAATAAGTAGGCTCACCATCTGCAACATGATAGCAAAGAGCTTAGAACTAAATGACTGATATGAGCGAATAATGACCATACATTGTTTTAAATGAGAGTCCACTTGGTTTTTCCTCCTGAAAACCCTTGTGGTCGATTTGCCTCGTAAGAAATATGTGTGTGCTTACTTGTATGTATATATATGTATATATATATATATATCAATGGCATCCAATTCCAATAAAAAATTTAAAAAAAAAAAAAAAACCTTCATATATAATCATCACAAAAAATAAAATTTTTTGCAGTAATTTCTTTAATGTTCTACAGCATTCTTAATATGGATTGGGAAAGTTATAGTTTAGAAATTATTATTATTATTTAGGATCATTTAAATTTATTTAGAATATATTTAAATTTTTAGATTTAGGATTGCTTTTATTTTCCTACTTTTAATTACTTATCTATGTATATAGCTCTAGTCATCTCAATTAACAACTGTAATTGATTAATTAATTTCTAACATAATTATAATTAGCATGCTCACTAATTTCTATCAGGGAAAATAGTAACTAATGATGTGTATAGCGAATCAACAATTAGCAAGAAAACACTTAAGGATGTATATGGCCGTCTTAATTACCCCAATTTTATTCCTAGATGCAGCAACATGCAAGACAGTATTTCCTTCATCGTCACACCAGTTGAGAACGCCATCCTTGCCGACATGCTCAAGCCATCCCAATACCACTTTGAGTGCTTCCAGTTTATCACTTTTAACAGCAACATGCAGAGCGGTTTCTTTACGAATCGTCAAATCTTGAATCGATTTGGGGCAAGCCGAAAGAAACTCAGCCAGAAGATCAATCAAACCGCACTCCGCTGCAAAATGCAAAGGAGTTTTACCCTCCCTTCCTTGGACACGCACAAGTTCTGTGTCGACATCTAGGAGACGAAGCACCACCTGTGTTTGCTCATTTTGCAACGCTAGATGAATAGGACTATAGCCGTTTTGATTCAACTTTCTTGCGAAAGACGGCTTTAGCCTCATGATCTCCATGGCAAAGTGAACTTGCCCTGCAGATGCAGCTACATGTAAAGGAGTATCGATAAAAGGTACCGCCTCGATGCGCTCCAGAAGATACGCATCTAACTTCATCAGAGAATACAAGGCATCTATGTCCCCTGCTCGGGCAGCGGCATCCAACCTCTGTTCCATCTTGAACAGGAATGATTAAGTACTCACGGGACAAGAGAAACAAAAAAAAAATGTTGTTAAATACCGACAATTTAACACATGAAAAATCTTAATGCTTGGTTTTAATAACAAAGATGCTGCTAGAAGGAAGCATTTACTTTTGTCCACAAGGAAACTTCCATCTAGACTTTGAAGATAACTATAAACATAAGTCGGTCAACTCACGGTTTTTAATCATTGGTCTTCTTAGTCTTCCTAAAAGGACTGGAGTACTGAAAAGTTTAGTTGAATCACATCCACAAATAATTTGGGAACTTTTATACTATAGTTAAGGTGTTTACATTGCCAAATATTATCTAGTAGAAAAGCGTCCCCATGAGTAATTCCAATGTCTTGATAGGAGCCATTCCAGTTCAGCTCCCCCCCCCCCCCCAACAAAAAAAAAAAAAAAAAAAAAAATGTGCACACACATCCAAATTAACCGTTAGATAAATAATAAAAATAAGAATAAGAATTGGAAAGGAATGAGGAGTAAACTTTTCACTCAACTGTTACAAACCATATAAACACATATTTCATTCATTAAAAGAAAGTGACTAAGTAAACAGAATTTTGAGTACAGAGAGACGCAGAGATGTACAAGCAAAAAGCATTATTTCAATCGTCCTAGTCACACTTTGTACACTAATAAAAATAAAAATAAAAACATGCAAACAGCCAACCATGAGCTGTCGAAGATCATGTAGATTTCCCAGCTGGAAAAATCACGTGTTCTCTTCTCTGCTGCATTTCGTTTATAAAACAGGCCCATTTTCATAATGTGTAACAAGATCATTTCACCTGGCTCATTTTCTTCTTCTGCTGCTAGAACCTAGTTTATAAGTTTCCTTTGGCCAAGTCTTTGGCTTATTTTTCTCCCCAAATAGAGGATCAAAACTGACAAAAGGATCAAGCAATCTGTGATCGTAAACCACAGCCAGGAACCAGAGATTCCAGTCGTAGCCATGTAGCACAAAACAAAGCCACAAAGTGATATGTGCAGAAGAGGGACGTACTTGCTTGGGAGTAGTACCAAAATTGCTAGTAATGAACTCAAAAGGGCGAAGATGTTGGTCAACCAGAATATGATGATATATAATGAATCCTTACCAATGAAAGAAGCATCGAAAGTATTTTTATCTTCCATGGAACAAGTTATATTGGAATTGTTTCGGCCATACAGGAAACAAGAAATCGTCTTATCGTAATCTCTTTTAGGAGGATTGACTGCACTCTGGTAAGTGATTGTTGCGATCAGCATGAATACTACCAATAGCAAATTCAGCGATTCAGTCGACATGTCCCTCTTGTACCGAATTATAAATATTACTGCACGTTCCATCTTGGAGAGGTCTGATTCCCTATTATCTTCTTTAGGACTAATACTGGACACTTCAGCTTTGCGCAGCATTTTCTTGATTTTTTTATTGCTTTGCAGTCCTTGATTGTCTTCTAAGACACCCAAAGCAGTCTTACCCTCTGCATTCTCTGCATTTACCTCGACTCCACTGTCTAATAGCAGTTGAACAACCTGGGGATTGGTTACATGTTGCACCAATCAAAATCAACATATAGAATTCATGAGGAGACCTAGAAATAGGATGTGGAATCATATGGAAACCTTATTTTCATATCTCGTGGCATCGATCATCAACAAGTATAATTTTCGGGTGTGTTAACTTCACATGAAAGAGGAAGAGAAAGGGAAGAGTGTTTCCGTTTTTCATTTAATCTTGCGTTTACTAATTAGACAATATTAGGAACAGTAGTTTAGTGGACCCCATACTTTAATATAGGGAATAAGGAAAGGAATGTCAATCCTTACCTGACATCTCATATTGATTCCGTCCTAAATGAAATGAATGTCAACTACACTTTTATATCCGTGATAAGTTCATATATGTCATATTCCAATTAACAATTAACACTAAAGGAACTGGATTATTTCTCATTCTGTACTGATAATAGTAGGTAGGTAAACACTGAAAAAGGAATCGATAAAATGCCTTTTTTTATTCCTTTACTTTTCTTGTCAAACTCATTACCTATCTCATTTCAATTCCTTACGGTTTGGTAAATCTGCCTTTTCAATTAATTAATCAATTTTTGGGTTCTGAGTTTCTTATAGCAGTTAAGGAATAAACAAAGTTGCGATTGGAAATGAAAATAATAGAAATTAGGAATTTTAAGCAAAAAATGAATAATAAAAACGGAAAAGAGATCAAGTTGAGTAAGGAAAGCATGCCTCGGGATTATCCTTCTGTAATGCAATGTGTAGGACCGTGTTGCCTTTCTGGTCCTGAGAGTTCAGAACCGTTTTCTCCTGCTCTATACAACCTTCATGAGAGGCCATTCGAAGTTTTCTTAATAGGAAGTGGCAAGCACCAAATTTGGAATTTTTAATAGCGACATGAAGAGCAGTATCGCCTTGATCTGTCACATCTAATATCGATAGCGGACAAGCTGACAATAGAGTCTCCAAAAGAAGGGTGTCTCCTTTTTCAGCTGCATAATGCAAGCTAGTTTTACCCTCTCTTCCCTGCAACCGGACAAGGCCGGTATCAAAGCTCAATAGATCTTTCAATGTTTGGATATGCCCGCCTATTATAGCAAGGTGAATGGGACATAACCCTTGCTGGTTTGGCTTCTTAGCAAATGATGGTTTCCATCTCATGATTTCCATGGCAAAGCTGAAATGTCCGAGATGCGCTGCTATATGCAAAGGAGTCTCCACACACGGTATGTTGTCAAAGCGTTCAAGGATATAAGGATCTTCTTGAATTAAAGAATAGAGGGCACTAGTGTCTCCTGCTTTAGCAGCATCTTTAATAGCCACATCTTCCAGCTTTTCATCCCTTCTGTTGATCACAATGCCATAGAAATCATGTTAAAACATTAATAACCAATAGAGTGGAATCAGAGGAAAGTACATGTTAAATCAGAACCAAGGGTAGTAAGTAATAGGACTTACGTTATCTCTCTTAGATCAAAAGGTCTACTTACAATTTTAGTGTGATTGTATGTCCAAAATTAGTTTACGAAGAAATGTAAAGGAACTCACTAGTACTAGAATTACTTTTTAGTCGCAACTATTTATTCTCACCTTAAGTAATGTAGGGAAACGTTAATTCTTGAAAGTGAAGCCGCTTCTTGAGCACGAGCTTGAATTAGGCTGTCTCTGATTTCTAGATTTCCCGATTCGTTAGGTTGCTTCAAGATGTCCAAGGCTGTTATACCTGCCCTATTGGTGGCGTTTACATCAACTCCGTGAGCTATTAACAATTTCACGACCTGTGCAAAATGAAAACAATATGAACTAAAAATCAATCCAAAACATTGTACGACCTACCTCAAGGGATTTGTGATACCTAGATCACTATCCTTTATTAATTTTCAACCATACAAATGGATATATCCTTTTTCGAGCTTTCAATTGTTGGGTTTTCCCACCTATTTTGCATATTTGTGGAACATTTAAATCTAGTCGAAGTCACATCAAAAGTTTTTCAAGCAGACACAATCAGGGGAAATAGTTTTGATGGCTTACAGATAAAGTCTACCATATTTTTTTGTCCCCTACCGCACAATTATCAAAACTTTCCTTTTTCTCACAAGTGTTAGTCTGAGACTCCATAACAAACTGCTTATCTCAGATTAACAACGTTAACGCAGCAGTTACGAACAATGGTAACTAATTTTATCAGGTCCGTTAAAATACTCTTTTCACTAGTTTCTATTGGCGAGCAGAGTAACCAATTATTATATGTACAGCGATTAGCAAATAAAACATTTAAGAACAAGCTTTACCTCAGTTTGATTCCTGGATGCTGCAACGTGCAAGATGGTGTTTCCTTCATCGTCACACCAGTTGAGGACCGGCCGGTTCATGCCAACATGCTCAAGCCATTTCAAGAGCACTTTCAGTGCTTCCAACTTGTAACTTTTAACAGCAACATGCAAGGCGCTTTCTTTCCGAATCGTCAAATCCTGAATGGATTTGGGGCAAACCGAAAGGAACTCAGCTAGAAGATCAATCATACCGCACTCAGCTGCGAAATGCAAAGGAGTTTTACCCTCTCTTCCTTGGACACGGACAAGTTCTCTGTCAACATCTAGAAGACGAAGTACCAACTTTGTTTGCTCATTTTGCAAAGCTAGATGAATAGGGCTATAGCCGTTTTGATTCAACTTTCTAGCGAAAGACGGCTTTAGCCTCATGATCTCCATGGCAAAGTGGACTTGCCCTGCAGATGCAGCTATATGCAACGGAGTCTCGATAAAAGGTACCTTCTCGATGCGCTCCAGAAGATACGCATCTTCCTTCATCAGAGAATACAAAGCATCTATGTCCCCAGCTCCGGCAGCGGCATCCAGCCTCTGTTCCATCTTGAAAAGAAATAATTAAGTACTCACAGGACAAGAAAAAACAAAAATATTGCTAAATTACCAACAATTTAACACATGAAAATCTTAGTGTTTGGTTTTCATAGACAAAACGCCTGCAAAATAAAGCATTTCCTTTAGTCCAGAAGGAAACTTTCATCTAGACTTTGAAGATAACTAAACAGAAGTCAAGCTCGGGTCAATTCACGGTTTTTAATCATTGGTCTTCTTAGTCTTCATAAAAGCAGTGAAACGTCACTTCTAAAAACGCAACAAAACAAAACAAAAAACCAAAAAGCAGTGAAACTTGTGGGGACAGGAGTACTGAAAAGTTTAGTTGAATGTCATCCAGAAATAATGTCGTAACTTATCTACTAAAGTATAGTGACTTTGTTTACATTGCCAAATCTTCTCTAGCAGAAAAGCGTCCCCATTTTGTAATTCCAACGTCTTGATATAGGAGCTTTTCCAAAACAGCTTTCAAAAAAAAAAAAAAAAATTTCCAATAGGAACTATATTACAACAGTAATTCATTATAATAATCAAAAAGTTAATAAGAGAAATTCACACTCTCACACTCTCTGTGCTTTTAGCTAAAATCAAGTGTAATATATGTACTTATGAGTTTAAATTTTGATACGGAAGCCATTCTACTGCATGGGCCTAGCTCACCCCGAACATTAGTCAGGTTACTGCATTATTCTTCTTCTTCTTCTTCCTTTTTTTCTTTTTTGTTTTTTTTTTTAATGCTGAAATAAAGTACGGGAAGGGTAAGACTCGTGAGCCTCTTTGGCATTACGAAAAGAACTTTCCAAACGCTGACAGTAATGTTTGCTAAAGATCTTATGGCCGAGTCCTATCCCTTGACTATGAGCGCATCACCCCCTGCAATGATCGAATAACTTACAATACGAATTTCTAAATTAATCAGAAATCAAACTGTAAATTTTCTGCCAATGCATGTAATGACCAAATAACTTACAACACGAATTTCTAAATTAGTCATAAATCAAACTATAAATTTTCTGTAACTAAAATACATTTTGTGTTTTTGTTATTTTTCATTTTAGAATATCATGTATGGTAAAATTTACGTTATGGTGTGTTATTCACATGTTCGAATAATTTTCACGTTACAAAATTGACATGGAAATTGAAAATAATTTCCATAAGAATCATATAAAACGTGATTTTAAAATTTTAAACAAGCATGTCAAGTTCATAATTTAAATTAAAAATGATGACTTGAAAGAAGTTTTTAAATGTTTCTGATATAATTTACGTTTGTAAAAGTGACTCAAAAAAAAAAAAAAAAAAAAAACGTGTTATCGCTGTCCACCAGCGGAATAAACAATCTTAAAGTAACTTAGCTGTACAAGTGAACGAGATTACATATCTGTGATAGCATTGCCCTTATAATTTAGGCTGTTTCGACCTCCTAAACGGTTGGTTCGGCAGTGGATTGGAAATAACATTTCTAGAACTTTTATTATTTTTTTTTTAATCTTTTTTCTTTAACTCAAAACTATTTTTCAGTATTCATATCTTTAAATCTCTATAGTAAACTCAAATTTTAAAAGTTCATAACTTTGTTATTTTAAATTGAAATGAAATGTTATTTTTTTAATTACATAGAATTTGGATTGAAGTGAAAAAAGATCCATATTTTTTTTTCTTAATCTATTTTAAGATTTTACACTTTTTCACTCCCAACAATTTTTTTTAACCAAACATACATTTTTAAAACTCAACTCATCTCTAATTAAAACATCTCCAAAACTACATCTTCAATTGTTATAAACTATATTACACTTTTTTCTTTTTTTGTACAAATCCTATACTCAAATAAAACATAATAGAAGAAGAAAATATCTTCAAATTGGAGGACCAAAAGATCAATTAACATTTAGAAAATGGCTACAAAAGGGATAAGATCAGGTAGGTAAGATTTGACTAAATATTAAAAAAGAAAAAAGGAAAAAACTGTGAATCCCGTGGTTTCGTTTTTGCAAAAGCCACCACACTCAAAAGCAAACACGCACACACGTATATAGCCTTTTCCAGGCTTAGTTTAAAAAAAATTCAAAAACCAAAATAATAATAATAATAATAATAATAATTAGGGAACCAAAGTAGCTTCTTTATTTAAAGCCCATATGGGGGTGGGTGGGGACGTGGGTGATAAGTTAGTTTTATACTAATTAATTGGGTACTTTTAACTTATTATTTTGATGGTTTTCAATTTGTTTCTAGGATCTTTTACTTTATTTTATTTTCTTTTGAAGAATTTAAGTAAAATGGTGGATTTGTCGTTTTTGGGCGCGTTTGGAGCTAAAATGGAGCATTTGGCATGCTTTGGTGTGAAGATTTTGTTTTGAGGAGTATTGGTTGATAAGTTAGTTTTATACTAATTAATTGGGTACTTTTAACTTATTATTTTGATAGTTTTCAATTTGTTTCTACGATCTTTTACTTTGTTTTATTTTCTTTTGAAGGATTTAGGTAAAAATGTGGATTCGTCGTTTTTTGGCGCGTTTGGAGCTAAAATAGAGCATTTGGCATGCTTTGATGTGAAGATTTTGTTTTGAGGAGTATTGGGTGCCTACGCATCGATTTTATGGGGCCTAGGCGCTTGAAATACCCGAGAGTTTAGCGTCTAGGTGTCGTTTCAGTAAGGCCTAGGCACTAAAAGATATTTCCGTCTACGTACTTTGGGGCCTAGGCACTGAAAAATTGAGGCCTAGGCACAAATCGTAATTTCCAGTTTAGGGCCTAGGCGCAGAAAATTAGGGCCTAGGCGCCAATGCGGGATTATGTAGGATCCGATTTAATTCTCCAAATTTGAAATTCAAATATCAAATCTTTCGGTTTATGACTATAAATAGAAGCCTTTTAGGGTTCCAAAAGGACGATTTTCGGAGGAAAAAAAGGAAGAGTGAAGAAAAAGAGAGCAATTGGTGAATTGGAGAAAAAGAGAAGCAATTCCGGAGACGGAGCGCGGCAATTCTGATTCATAAATCAGTTCTTTTCCTTTTCTCATCATGCTTAGAACGTTATTTAGGATGTTGTTTAGTTTCATTATGAACTAAATTTCTTTTTCTAGGGCTACGATGTAGCCGGATTATGAATGTTCAATTTCATTATGGTTTAATTCAATTTTGATGTTTATTCATATCTATGCTGAGTGTTTAATCTATTCTTAATGCTTGTGAAAGGATGCGTGTCCTGTCCCATTGATTTGTGATTCAATTTGAGACTGAGAAGTGATAGTTGGATTAGACCTTGATTAAATACCATGAGATTGTCATAGGATAGAGATATCTTTGAGGCTTGTGTGATACTATAAATTTCTTGTTCTTAATGAATCATGATGGTTTGGAGTTTGAGACCGAGAGGTGAAAACTAGCTTATTGTGGTAGTTTGCTAATGCTTGAGAAAGATTAGTGATTATATTAGAGAAGTTTGTCATCAGCATAAGAATAAGCAGAAGTTGATTAAATTTGGTGTTTTGAACAGGATTAATTTGGTGAAATCTGAAATCCTAGATATTCTAAAATATTGAATTTCTCCTTGTTAAATTCGTGCTTTTTGTTTAATTTTATTTTTTTAGTTTTATTTGCATCTCATAAATTTATTGTTAATTAGAATTGGAATTAAAGTAATTCGGTACTTAGTAGTAATTAGTCCTCGTTGGGAACGATATCTTTTCACTATTTTGTTACTTGAACCGGCTCGTGCACTTGCGAAAAATCATCCTATCAGTGGGTGGGGGTGTGGGTTGGGAACTCTTGCACCTGCATGATTCCTCAGATTTCTTTTGAATAAATTAAGAAATCATATTTAAGAACAATAAAATTTTGTGAGTCATTGGTAAATCTACTTTGATTCTCTATCAACTTCAAAGCCATGACCCTTAGCTCTCAAAGAAGCCAAAATTTTCTTGAGTTCTCCTCATACAAATCAAGTTACTACGAAGCTTTGGTGTTTTAAATTATAACAAGATAAAAAGTTGAAGTTCTGTTCATTTTCACAAGAAATTTTGTACAAAAAGTTAGGGTTTTGACTAGTTTCTAAAACTACATTTCGTTTAGTTCAAGAACACAATCTTCAAGGTTTAAGCAGGCTAAGGGAGTCAAATATATTGTCCAAGCTAGGTACAATTTCTTTTCTCTTGTGGTAAAAGGTTTTGAGTTTTATGAAACTTTATTATAAATTTTTGAACTTGGCTTATGTAAGGATTATGGAACTCAAGTATGAAGGTGATGATTGTTTATTATGAGCTATGTGGTGATTTGAGATGTTAGGTTGTTGGTTTTGTCGTAAGAAAAGGTTCAAAATGAAACTTTTGAACAGAAGTTTCAATTTTTATTTTCTTGAGATGTCAATCTTTTTAACATAAACAATGTGATGGAAACATTAATGAGTATCAAAATGGTTGATTTCATGATGACAACAACTTTTACATGGATCTCCTGATTTCTATAAGAGGAAATATCCAAGAATGAAACTTTTTGAAGAAAGTTTAAGACTTTTCATGAGACTAATTGTATTGCGCATGCGGAATAAACAAATAAAGTAAAGCAAAAATGAAAACTCACCTTGGTAGGTGCTCACCACTCCTTGATGGCTCTGATGCCCATCCAATTCCCTGGGAATAGGATCTCGGTCAATCCAAAGGATCATTTTTCTTTCTTTACATAGAGGTGATTCTTCCTTAATAACTTCATTGGACTTTAAGGTTATGAGCAAGAACCACATTCCTAAAAGTATACCAGAAAGACAACACTTTCTCTAGAATTGGTCAATGAATCAGAAGTAGTCGTAGCAAGTAAAGTTTTTTTATAGTCAGGCAAGGTTTAGAACCAGGTTTTTCCTAAAATGGATAGGTGGCAGTCATCGGTCTGATTGAAGCAACTTTCTTCCCAGAATACACTTCTTGAAAAGCTCTTGGCTTAAATTTTTTTTTTTTTTCCCTTTAAAATTGATACGTGGCGGGATGGGAGTAAGGACAAAAGACATTGTTCTAGTGTCTTTCGTCCTTTTATAAGAGATAATGGATTAGTACTATTGTTAATCTTTTTATTTTAGGAAGCAAAAAGTGAGTCTATAGGATGAAACTTTGAGAAGTCTAGTGTTGTGGACTTTGAAATTATTTAAAAAAGGATTTACATGTTGTAAGTATGTGGTTTTGAAATTTGTTGTGCATTAGGACAACGTTTTAAACTTTGTGTTAAGTTTTGAAAATTATGAATTTGGACTCTAAAGCACAAGAGAAAAATGAACTTAAACATTAGATGAAGGACAAACAGGTAGCCTATCAATTTTCAAAAGAAATCCCAAAAGAATTTAACCCAAAATGTAGCGAAAGCACTTAAGTAAAAGAATTTCAATTTTTTAGATAAAATTGTAAAGACGGGAAACTTAAGGGCTGAATCAGGATCCAGAATTTCCAGTCTTAAGTTTTCGAATACGAGGAGTTTTGTATCAAATGGTATGGAATGGAGATCAAATGGATTAGGAGTAAAAAATCTGATTTTCAGAATCAAACGGTAAATTTTGTTTGCAAAACTATAGACAAGTTTATAAAACTGTGAAATAATGTCTATGAGACCTGATTAGGTGTTAGACCTTCGGATTTAGTGTTTGGAAATAAGGAAAATCTGTTAGGGGTTAAAATGTTAAAATGTCAAAAAGAAAAGTTTTAGGAACTGCCCGCGAGACAACAAATTAGGCAGTTTGTAAACTCTTCCGTGGCAGTTTTCTGTGCAGCGAATTTGATTCTCAAGTTTGGTGAATAGAAAACGCAGTAAAGAAATAAAGTTAAGGGCTAAACTATCGAAAATTGTCGAAACATGGGTAAAAATGTAATTTTTTAGAAAACTACTGCACTGACAAGTTTTGTGCAGTGTGACAAACAACCAATAAAAAGTTTTTAATATAATAAGAAAAAGTAACAAGATTTAACCCTAAGTGACTAGACACTTTTTAGTTAAAAATTTGTAATAGAGCTGTAATAGACTGCGTTCAGCGTATCAGAATTACAAAAGTTTTAAAGCATAAAATTTCCGCACATGTTTATTTTGAATTTTGAGAAAATTATAGTCTAAGTTATAAATTAAGATGGTCAAGACTTCTGATTATTACAATCAATTAATGTAATTCTGGTAATAGTTTTTAAGCTCATAGCTTAGAGTGATTTTTTTTTTTTTTTGGTATATTTGTCGCTATATGTGCATATGAAATCCATGAATTCTTTTTTTAAATCCACTAATGATAAGTCTTACAAGTACCAAGAACTTAGAATGTGTTATATGATAAGTAAGCATGTATTGGCGGCTCAGTAACAAG
Source organism: Ficus microcarpa (assembly GCA_025413485.1). Classification (NCBI taxonomy): domain Eukaryota; kingdom Viridiplantae; phylum Streptophyta; class Magnoliopsida; order Rosales; family Moraceae; genus Ficus; species Ficus microcarpa. The sequence goes on along the minus strand of CM046386.1, from coordinate 18,753,478 downwards.
AGACGTCACACCTCTAGCCTTATTGAATATGCTAACAGTAAGGATATATGGGGGCATGATCTCAAGAATTCTCCATCTAGTATTAGGCAAAAAATAAGTATTCATATTTAAAACCTCTAAGAGAACTACACAATACTCAAACCTTTGACCATTATTAATCCAACACAATAATTATTATCACTAGGTCACTACACTTTGCAGTGTGTTGATGTTAGATTTCATACCTCATATCTCACCACGGACATAATCAGAGAGTACAGGTCAAGGCACAATTTGGCAACCTCCAAGGCCCACAAAACAATCAAATTAAAGCCGAGTAAAACTCTCTTCTTCAACTTTTTTTTTTTTTTTTTATAAATTGAGTAGGGTTAAGAATTCCAATTTTTTGATACCAACTCATATAGTAGATGCAATATTGTAATATATATATATATATATATATATAGAGTCCCACATCATAATTTTAAGCATCTTTCATTAATAAAAAAAAAATGACAACTCACATTTATACGTGATGTCAGTTAATTATATTAAAATAATGGTTTAGAAGTTGGAATGCCTATTTCGTTTTGTTTTTTACCCTAATTCCTGGACTACATTTATGAAAATAGAATAAAGTGCTTTTAAGCAAAAAAAAAATATATATATATATATATATATATATATAAAATATAAGTTTCGTGCGTATTATATAAAACCTGTGAGAAAAACATAAATAGATAACTATTGTAAAGTAAAATATTTATGCAGATTGTGGAAGGTTCAACAGCCTTGGACATCGATCTCTGAGCAAGAGGACGTCGGTAGAGAAGACATCAAAGAAATGCTTACTCGTACCGGTGCATTAAACGCCGTTTCAGGTCCAGAACTTAATTGCTCCGAACATTGTTTAAGGTAAGGTGAAAGATTTCAAGCCACATTAGTTAATAATTAGTTTTGATATACGTCATTCTCTAGGACATGTTAATTTGGATAATATACCGGAGATCCCAAGTTATTTATCAAGTTTTTTGCGCCCAAATGATGTGATAATTGGAATTCTTAATTTTTAATTTGGTAATGTGCACCGTCTTGTGAATAGATTCACCAGTGATAAAATGACAAAACACTTGCGATCATGATCATGATCATAAATATTTTTTAGTTGATAACATGAGTCTTTGATTAGTAAACTACTTGAAACAATTTAAACTATTTGAAACAATGTTCGGGGATATGATTGATATCAAGACAGTATGGCGCGTTCGAAACAATGATTAAAGTTCGAGTTTTATCGGTTAGAATTAAATTATATATTTGGTTAAAGTGTGAATTAGAAATGAATTGTGATATAAGAAACAGTATAAAAATTTAAAATGTAATTAGAAAAAAATTATAATATGAATCTTATTTCGTTTTCTCTCATTGTTGTGATCATTTAAATATAAGAATCATCTTATTGTAACTTGAATTGAGAATGTCAAGTTTGAATTTTCATGAAAATTAAGATAGAAAGTGAGACATAGATTTTTGAAATTTTGGATTTAGAACATGTAAAATTTCTGTTAAAACTAGTATTTCAAATGGGCCATAATAGTATAACCATTTAAATCCCCTAAGCCGAACATAAAGGCCCCCAAAATATATATATATATATATATATATTAAAAGAGAGAGAGAGAGAGAGAGAGAACATTAAGGGTAGACAAAAGTCAAAAGTATCATATTTTAGACAAAATTTTTATTATTTGTTTCTTTAAATGAGATTTCCTCCATTTACTTGGAGATTAATTACAGTGTGGATGAGAGGTTAAGAGCAGCAGCTGAAAAAGGAGATATTGACATGTTGTACGCTCTTATCCGGGAGGACCCGTATCTACTGGATCACATTGATCGTATACCCTTTGTTGACACTCCTCTGCACATAGCAGCTTCCGTCGGGCGTACCAGATTTGCGAGGGAGACCATGCTGGTGAAGCCGTCGTTCGCGAGGAAGCTAAATCAAGACGGATTAACACCCTTGCACCTTGCCATGCTGAAACCGCAAACCAAGATGGTAGATGGACTTTAAGATGCGGACAGCGATCTGGTTCATCTTAAAGGGAGGGACACGCAGCACGACAAGGAAACATCCATCTTCTGAAAATAATTCTATCTTCTTGCCCATCTTCCATTCAAGTTGTGACAAATACTAGTGATACTGCTTTGCATATCGCTGCGAAAAGTAAGAAATTGGAAGCATTTTATTTACTAGTAGCAATCCTTCGAAGAGCCGTCAACAAAGGATCTGGAATCCAGGAGTACGAGACTCTGAACAAGATAAATGACTTGGAAAACACTGCGTTACACGTTGCTGTAATTACTAATCAACCTGGGGCAAGTTCTTAATCATCTCATCTGCGATATATATATATTTATATATATTTCACTATTTAATTGGTTATCATGATCAAATAAATAATAAGTTAGTTAATTTAATTACTTGGTTTTACGATTGGATTCTCAGGTTGTTAGAGTGTTACTAGACAACGGAGTGAAGCTAGATGTAAAAAATTCAGATGGTTTGACTGCAATGGATATAGTAGAACGCGAATCGCACATAATCAACAATGAAACTCGAGGTGTTATTAAGAAAATGCTACATAGCTTAGGAGCTACTGTGACGCCCCCTTATTACGTAGGGTCGTCACGCCTTACTTACTTACTTACTTTACTTGAAAATGAGGAATATTTTTTTTTTTTTTTGAAACATACTGATAAAAACATTTTTTTTTAGCAATATATCATTACTACTTAAGTAAACATCACTTAAGATCTTTAGTTCCAAAATACCATGATACATAACTTGTCTTCATCATGTATACACTTATATACAAAACTTCTTTACTTATCAAAAGATTTACGGAAACTATGCGTAGTGGTATCCACACCGCCTTCGTCCGCTACCACATCGTTCTCACAATGCCCACCATTACGCTGCGGGTTTCTTACCTACAGTATGAAATATAACTTGATGAGCTTTCGCTCAGTAAGCACAAACATAATCTCACAAAACATTTAAAACATCATGAAAACATTCATCATCATATGCATATGCGTGAACCTTTTATGTTCCATTTATGCATTTCTTTTAACTTTCTTATCTTTCTTATGGGCCCCATAGTGTACGTACCCTTAACATATAACGCGCCTCTAGATACAGTTAGATGGGATTGCAAGTCCCTAACTGCTCCAGGAAAACATAAATGATTGCACCCTCTTACATCAACGAGAGGGCGAATCCAAAATTTTAACATAAAAATCCTCCACCTTGAGGGAGGTTGGTACGACACTTTACTTGTGATTTCTTACCATGTTATTTATCTTTAGTGAACATACCTTATGATGTCACTATATGATAACATACTTTTCATCTCATTAATAACATGGCATGGCATTCTTTTCATTCATAGCATTTGCAAACATGACATTTTTATAAACATGACATTTTACAAATATAGCACTTTTATAATCTTTTACAAAAATAGCACTTTTCATAAACATAGTATTTTGTGAAAATAACACCTTTTATAAACATGGCATTTTACAAAAATAACACTTTTCATAAAACATGGCATTTCATAGATATAGCACACAACATATTGCAGCATATTTGAAAACCACATACTTGAACATAATTTACTAGTTTCCATACTGCAGGTGAGGTTTATACTTACCTCTAGTGCCGTATCCTTAAATCGCGTTCCTTAATTTTGTCGGCAACGGCAATTCACTTTCCTGATATACCAAAAATATAGGATCAGGATCCTTTCGCAAGGTGTTGGTGACCTACCAACACTCATACCTACTTTTGGTTGTATGTCCCTAACATAAAATCCATCTTGGCCACTTTAATCCTCATTCTTTATCGAACTTTGATTAATCCTTAGGAGGTTACTTTGGGTAACCTTTTTTTTTGTTAGAGCCTTGTTCTATTATTGGGCTTTGTTCATACATCCTTGTTATTGGGTTATTTCCATTAACCCTTTAAATCTTAGCCCAAATTTACATGTGTGTATCCCTTAGGGTTATGTTGGGTAACCCTTAAGGTTATCCTTATCTAACCTTGGGTCAACCTTTTTGTCAACCCTTGGTTGTCCTTGGGTTTGTAACTCGGATATAATATCCGGTTACCGTTCGTAATCGGCTTGTTTACCAATTTTTACTTTAAAATTTCTCTTCCTTATTTTTGGAAAATCTTGTGTGATTAACTTCCAAAATCCTTCATTTTACTTGTAAAAATTCTAACTCCTTTAATTAGAAAATTCTTTGGCTTAATCTCATTATTTTCTTTAACTTATAAAATCTTGGTTGAAACCCTCTTTTTCTTTATTTTGGAGAAAAATGTAAATTTCAAACCCGAGCCCTTAAAATTCATGGTTTTCGAAACAAATCATTTATAAAATCATTTGGGGTCGGAAACCGCCTTTGGAACGGTTTTCGAAGCTAAAATAATCATTTAAGAACACTTCATGATTTTTCTAGAAAAGATTTTCGTGAGATTCATTTGCTTGATTTCGGACTCTCTGCGCGTCTCTCACAAAACGCGCCCAGTTTAAAAATCGGCTTGGAATTTGAAAAACTTGTCTTCATGAAAGTTGTAGCTATCGAAAAATGCTAAAACTTTCGTGTTTTACACAAAATCTAGTTCGGCCTAGATCAGTACCAGTTTTTATTTGAAAACGGGTTAACTCTGAAAAACTGTGTGGAGAACGTCCCAGGGTTCAGCCACGGGTTTCGGGTAAAACGAAGGCCTTTGGAGTCTTATTTTGAGATTCTGCTTGCGTTGTCCTCTAGGAAAAGTTGTTCCGAACAACTTTCGTGTTTTAACTTTTACCTCATTCGGCCTCTAAGGGCATGATATTTTCATTTTCCAGAAACTGCTCGGGTTCGAAACCGAACTGGCAGTTTTAAGTGTTGTTTTCGGTTTACGTCCTACTTCGCGGAACTAACTCGACCGATCACATCGGGAGCTTAGACAACATCAAGCAGCGCCTCTAACGTCCCATTACAACCCATGAATCCATCTCATTCTACTCATGCAACCCCAAATCCGAAAATCAAAAGACTAGGGTTACATGGTTCTAGTTCATGCATCATCTCATACTTTCAACACAAAATCTAACCCTAAGTCTAGCAAGCTCTCTTGGCTGCCAAGGGCAGATCTTTGGCCTAAACTTATGGGACATACAACCTATTTTCTAGCATGAAAAATCCATCATTTTCAAGCACAAATTTGAAAGCAATCAAGCATAAAAAAATCAGCCAACCAACCTAACCTTATCAAGCACACACACACCATAGATGAGGGCAGAAAATTAAATGGACTTATGTCCTTACAAACCATTCCAAATCATCATTAAAAACCTTAAATAAAGCTTAGATTTAAGGAGCTTTAAGAGATTTACCTCAACCCAAGTTAGGGTTTTCGAAATCCCAAAGTTTCCCTTTGATTTCTCTAGCTCACGGCTTTCTCCAACAAAATGCATCCAAAATTTTTATTTTTTTGTTAGCTCTAATGCTTCCCCCAAAACCGACCATTTACAAGAGAAAAAATCCAAGATCACAAAAAGAAAAATCAAATTTTTCCTCACCTTTTCTCCTCTTGCTTGGTTCGACCTCTTCCTTGAAGAATCACCAAAAATTCTTCTCTCAAACTCTTCCTTGCTTGGCTCACGGATTTGGCACCAAAAATGGGATCCAATAGATTTTTTTTTGTTAGCTTATTCTCACCTCAAAACCGAGCATTATCAAGGATAAAATTCCAAAAATTTTTTCAAAGTTACTCACCTCTTTTTCCTCTTTTTCTCTTGCTCTTTGGTCGGCTTCCTCTTGGTGGATTCACCAAAAATCTTCTCACTTTCTTGCTCCCTCTCTTGTTCGGCCAACACACTCAAAAGCTCACCAAATTTTTTCAAATTCTCTCTAGCTCTCCTCTCTCTCTCTCCCACGGATTTGTGCTGAAAAAATCTGAAGAGAAGCCAAGGTTTTGGCTGTCTTTGGCAAGGGAAAAGAGATGAGGTTGCTTGCCTCAAAACAAGGCTTTAAGTCTTGTCTTTCTTGTCCATTGGTGCAGCCAAAATTTAGGGGATTTGGAGTGGTTTTGCAGCCGGATTTGGGGAGAGAAAAGGGGAGTGGATGGGCTGTTGATGGGAGTTGTTGGCAGCTGAAAATAAGGGGAGTAAGAGGCATGTGCAAATGTCCTTGCTTAGTTAGACTTTGGTTGGACATTTGGTTACCCAAACCAAACTAATTTCTTCTCTTTTCTTTCTAATTGGCCGAATCTAATGGGAGGTAGGGGCTGCCATCTCATTTCAATTTTTGGTTAGGGAATGGTGATGTCATTACAATGATATCATCTTCCACTAGCTCTTCCAAAGCCTTGTTTGGCTATTTCGTTCTTTCACAGCTCCTTTCGCGTTCTACAGTTATTTCCAACACTGTGATGAGCATTCTTATTTTTATATTTTGGTCCAAAAATTCTTCCTTGTAAATTTGGACCGAAACTCTCTTTCTCCAATTTTTCGGAGACCTTTTTGCCCTTAATTCGATTTCGGTGTGCTTGATTTTTCTAGGGTGGATTTATGGCTTATAAAACTTCATTTTCGGAAATTCTTTCCGTATTCCTTCATCATACTTGTGAAGTCGACGTTGTGACCCATCCCGGTCAAACTTTGACTTTTTGGTCAACCCTTTGACTTTTTGGTCAAAGTTGACTTTTTGGTCAAACCTTTGACTTTTGTAAAATTTCATCCTTTTTCGTTCTTTTTCCTTTGAAAACTTCATTCTTGGCTCGTAAAACATTAATTGAGTCTCAAAATCATTAAATGAGGACTCGAACATCGTTTAAACAAAATTACGAATTTCTCATTATTATTCATAATTTTTCATACATCACATCATAACACGTAAATTAGACTCTAATTCCTTATGAACAAGGAGATTACAAGTCTACAAAATTTCGGGTCTTACAGCTACTATTTCCTCACCACCTCCCACTTCTTGTGTCGGAAATAATCTTGTGTCGGCCTTGAATGATTTGGATGCATTAGAAGGCCTACCTCAAGTACTTGACACCAGTATCAGATCAGAAGAAAGGGACTTATCACATATTGTTTCGTCATCACCTCCCACTTTCAAGAACACAAACCTAGCGTGTACATTGTGGTTGAAAATAAGGTGTAGGTTGGAACGTGGTGTGATCAATCTTAGCCGTGATAGAAATAATTTGTCGATAGAATCACATAATATGTTGCTAGTAGTCACTGTTCTAATTGCGACTGTCGCATATCAAGGCGCCTTGAGCCCTCCTGAGGGTTTATGGCAAGACAACGGCAACAACAACTCTGCTACCAATGACGCTACTCCTAATGGAGAAGTTTCATCGCACCATCCCGGGACCGTCGTTATGAAAGATAGTTCTTTCATCATTTTCATGACCTTGAACAGCTTGGCCCTTAGCTTGTCCTTACCACACATGGAATTAATTTTCTCCTAGAACCGGAGATGGAAAATGTAGGGCCGTTTTCCGGTCAGAATCCGTTAGGGTGCATTTTCTTTGTTTGCTACTTAATAGCCTTGCTAACAATCTCATTGCGTATGGAATTCTTCGCCCTTATAGGAGGAACAATGGCAATAGCCTTTTTCTTCATACCTATCATTTATGTTAGAATGAAGCGAAAGTTGGATTAATGAAGAACTGAAAATGGGATGAGGCCTGGCCAAGGTTATCCCTAGTTCAACAATAGTTTAATAATATTAATGGAATAGAATGTTGTTTTGATAAAGAAAATGTAGTTTAATCTTTATTATGATTTGTAATTTAATTGTGTAATATTTTGAAGTTATTATCATCACCATTCACCACAATTTTACGTGAGGTTTTAGTTTGTGGTTATAGGTGTTTGTGGTTATCACCTATTTTGTGCTTCAGCCCTTAATTTTCAAGATCTTCCCACAGTGGAAGAGAAGTTGAATAAGATTTCCCGGGAGGGCAACACTGACGCCGGCCCTTTACCAATTCATTTCAGAACACACTAACCAAGTCTTCGATGATACTGATGAATACCACTGGTTGATAGTCCTCTTCACACGGCTGCAGCCTCGGGTAAAACTCATTTCGCCTTAGAACTTATAATTAAGATTAAAGCCATCATTTGCCAAAAAATTAAACCCGAGAGGGTTTAGACCCTTGCATCTTGCTCTGCAAGAAGGACATAGCGGGACAGTGTTGCGACAGGCAGATGCCAATAAGGAGCTCATTCGCATTCAAGGAAAGGTTGGTAAGACTCCTCTCCACCATGTCGCTGAACATGAAAACCTTGATCAAGATGTTTTCTTATCTGCTTGCCCAACATCGTCAGAAGACGTCACAAATCGCAGGCAGACAGCTCTGCACTTAGCTTCAGAAAAAGGAAAGTTCAAATCTGTAGGGATCATATTGAAATGGTGCCACAAGGGGATTCACAGTACCGAGAGGAGAAGATTCCTAAACCTCATCGACGAGGATGGAAACACAGCGTTGCACATCGACATAAAAGAAATGCTTACTCGTGCCCATGCATTAAACGCCGTTTCAGTTCCAGAACGTCTTGATATAGTTCCGAACAGTATTTAAGGTAAGGTTAAAGATTTCTAGCCACATTAATGATATAGGGATATGCAGATAAATGGCCTTTTTTAAGAAGCACTTACATATAAATTAAATTCAATCGGAGTATCTCCTCGTGCAGGTAGTCAAAGAGTTAGTTGCTTGTGGAGTTGATCTAACTGCCAAGAATACAGAGGGAAAAACTGCATTAGACATCTCAGAATTAAAGCCAAACACAGAGACCAGACAACAAAGAAGTTTATTAGGGGAATGCTACGCAATCCTCATCAAGTTCCGTCGTCAACAAGATCTATCATCTCTTCGATGGAACGTTCGGAATTATCTTACATGTCGTTACAAGGCGAACATGACAAACGACACGCGACATGTGCTACTAATAGTTGCTGTGCTGATCATTGCAATGCTGGCCACTTATCATGCCTCTCTAAACACAGCTCTAGGCAGTGCTAGGCAAGGCAAGAATGACGCAACGACAAGCCTCGGCGACGGTGACGTTACATTTGCGAGATGATTACATTTGCGAGAATTTTAGGTGCTTCGTAAACTATGAAAATGATTATTGTAGAGATGTATAATAATGAGAATAGACATATTTTATTTTCATATCATATAATGTTTTTGTTTCAAAATAGGTGTGAATTCTTGACTAGCTGATAGCTTCCTATTAGTTACTTTGCCTCAGCAATAGGCAAAATATTGCCTTGGTTTTCCAACTGTAACGACACATGCCTCCATTAATATGATATTGTCTGCTTTAGGCCTTGTGCCACATGGTTTTGTTCTTTGGCTCAACTAAAAAGGCCCCATATAATTAACAAGTGGTCTCTTTATTATTGAACCATCCTATATATCTATTCCCAAATGATATTGGACTGCAAAACTTACCATTTTCCTTATAGAGACTAATGACTGTCACAATCATCCTTCTTTTTTAGGACCCAACGTTCTCGTTGACCACACTTTTGATTAGGTATATGCCATGATACCATTTATAACGACTCATGCCTCACTTTAGTATGATATTGTCGACTTTGGGCCTTATTCCAACACGTTTTTACTTTTGGGCTCAACCCCAAATAGCCTCATACCATTTGAGCTCGCATTGAGCCTTTGATTATGTCTCGACGAAAATCCGATTGTTGTGAATAACGTATCAAAGCAATGTTGTCTGTTTCATCATTATTATTAGTATCTTGGGAATTACTATAACCATTGGTTTTGGATATAAAAATCGATTAAAATAAAAATATTTGTAGATCAACTCTTGTCTCTTATGTCATCCATATATTCTATTTGAATATTCTACTTTAATTTAATATTCTATTAAAAATTTAATATTCTATTAAAATCATTTTAAGACGTGATCTCTTTACCTATAAATCATCATATATATCTATTCTCAACCAATGTGAGACTACATAACTTACCATTTTTCTTGTAAAGACTAATAACTATCACATCAACGCAATACCATTACCTACTTTATCATAAGGAAAACTAAAAGAAATCTGTTAGCTCAGCTTTCTTTATAAAGTGCTCAAAATTAAACAACATTGTAATGTTTTTTCTTTAGAATTATTTTTTATATTGTTTTGGTCGGCAGTTCAAATTCTTCCATATTAAACACTAAAAAAAATATGAGGAAAATTGTTTATTTTCTTAATTTACAACGTTGTTAAAATAAAGCTAAAATAAGTAAGAGATCGAGTTAATAGATTAATACGATTGGAATTAAAAATCAGGTGCTTGATATAGAAGTAAAACAAAGTAACTTTAAAAAAAAAAAATCCAAAGGCTTGCCAACTTGAAGGACCTAATTTGACATATTTTCAAGCACTAAACTAATAGTATCCAAAATCAAAACAAGTTGCTCGGTATCGATTGATAACACATTACTTAGTTTCTTATTTTCTCATATATAAATTTAAGAGATTGCCAATACCAAATTTTATATGATACAAATTACACAGCATGACATGTTCTTAAGAGAGTTTTAAAATGCGTTTGTTATTCCTCTTCTAATTGTCAAAATATGTATATATGATTCAATAAAAGAAATTATGACGCTAGTATTAAAAACTGTGTTATCATAACAAAATTAAAATCCTCTGTATGTCTAAAAAATGGCTTGTGTCTTGGCTTTCTATGCTCTAACTTATTGAAATTGTTAACTAAAAATATATATATTTGTATTCATGCAATTCTGTCCAAATTTTGAACGGAATTGGACATGTGGGAATATTATAGTTTTTTTTTTTTTTTTATGGTACCCAGTAACACTCTATTGATTAAAATTATAACAATCCATGCTTTCCTTTAGTATCATATTGTCTGCTTAAGATCCTATATTTGTATAGTTTTGCTCTTGGACTCAATACTAAAAGACCTCATATTATTAAGAGGTAGTCTCTCCTTTACTTATAAATCATCATATATATCCATTCTCAATCGATGCGGGTCTATACAACTTATTATTTTTCTTGTACCGATTGATGACTGTCACAATCACCTCTTCTTTTGGGACCTTACGTCCTCATTGGCCACACTTCTGATTGAGTATAGGCTATAATATCATTTGTAATGACTCATGCTTTCTTTTGGTATAATATTATCCGTTTTGGATCTCATGCCCATACCTTCACTCTTAGGCTTAACCCTAGAAGTCCTCATATCATTAAGAGCATAATCTCTTTACATATGAACCATTCCATATATCAACTCTCAAGCGGATTACATAATTTATCTTTTTTCTTATAAAGATTGATGACTATCACAAAAATGGCTCTTGAAATTTTTTTTTTTTCTTTGGTAATTAAAACGACCGCTGACTTGACCAATGCTTATTAGTCTATATTTGTACCCTTACGTTGTGAACTGTGACGACCAGGAATCTTCATTTCGAATGGGGAAAAAGGTATGAAATGAAAGACCCTTGACATTCAACAACATTAAAAGTTTAAGTCCGTAGAGAGGCCGAAATGACTAGATGGCACATGACTTGGAAAAACGACAAAGTATTGGTTATCTGATTTGTCAAAAGAGGCAACTTATTTATCCCTTCAGGGAGTGTCTCTTTCTTCGCATTTGATGGTTTGACAAAACTTTTATTACTTTTATTTTTTATTTTTACTGACTACAAATAAAAGTTTTAATTTTTTACTAAGTGTTTGAAAATAATATTTTCAAAAGAGTTTATGAAGGTAAAATAATTTTAAAATTTTTTAATTCGTGATAAGAATATTAAAATTAAGTTTATAATAATGTTTAATTAAAACTCTTATATAAGTCTTAAAGTCTATTTATAATAGCTTTTTTTAAGAGTCATACTTTTTAACTTGACAGAACGCTTCTAAATTTTGGAAATAGAAAGTCAAAAACAATTTTTGAAAGTTTTACCGAACAGACTTTATATATTAGTCAATTCAATCAAGTATTTCTAGACCTTAACTTCTTAGTTGCAATTTCGACCAAAATTACACCTTGAATCTACTAGCATATACGAAGTTTGTAGGAAACTGCTTGTATTGAGATTCTGCTAGCATATACATATTTGAGCTACTTTTTATAAACTTTAATGCTTATATATATATATATATATATATAGATATAAATGTGTTGCATTTAAAAATGTGGAATGTTCCTGGTTAACTATAAGTTCTTTCATGTCATGACCAATATATAGGTTTCTTTGAATACTTCAAACTTGTAAGAAGAAGGCTCTAGTTTGAATACTATTACTAGTTTTTAATCCTTTTTTTTTTTTGGTGGCAGATTTTTCAAGTTTTTAATATATATTCCTTGTTATTAATAGATATAACTAATCTAAATTTGAATCAATCTTGCAGTGTTAGTAGGATCAAATTAGCATGGACAAGAGGTTGAGGAAGGCTGCTTATGAAGGAGATATAAATGAATTGTACGCTTTACTTGGGGAGACCACAAAAGTTCTTGAAGGCTTTGATGAGGTATCGTTTGTCGATACCCCGTTACACGTTGCCGCTTCGCGAGGGCAAGTCCGTTTCGCCATGGAAATTATGAGGCTGAAGCCATCATTTGCTAGGAAGCTAAACCCAGACGGGTTTAGCCCTTTGCACCTGGCTCTGCAGCACGGGGAGAACCGGATGGTGTTCCGGCTCATAGACGTTGATGGAGACCTCGTTAGAGTACCGGGAAGGGAAGGCATGACACCTTTGCACCATGTAGCTAAAGAAGGAAATTTGAAGCTCTTGCCTGTCTTCTTATCGGCCTGTCCAAAATCCTTAGAAGATGTAACAATCCGCGGTGAGACTGCGTTGCATATCGCGTTGAAACATGACAAATTCGAAGCCTTTGAGATCCTTCTTAGATGGCTTACTGTTGTCTGCTATGAAGAATATCAGTTTGAGAAAAGGATTTTGAACTGGAGAGATGAGGATGGCAACACCGTGCTGCATACTGCAACATCAAGAAATCAACCCCGGGTAATCTTCTAATGTCCTTAAAATTTAATTACTGCTTTGAATCTTGGCTTCTGAACTAAAAAAATTAGCTTTTCTTAAACATTTGTAGCATATTGAGACAAGAAAATGGCTCTATCCAGATGCTGCCAAGAAAAGTCTTGACAAAAAAATTAAGTACATAGATAATTAATTGTCAGATACTTAATTAAAAATTAGCCAATTTTTCATTTTATTTAGGAAAATAATCATTAATTAGTGATTGAGCACAATCAATATGTGAAAATGCATATTATCATTAGTCAATATTGATTAACCACGATCAATCAGTACATTGACTGATCCATCAGTTTTTAAGAAACAATCATTTTCTTAGTTTTACAAAAGTTCAGCCATTTATTAAAATTCTTCTTTAAAAAAGAGTATTTATCTACAAATCCCTAAGAATAATGCTTTTAATCACAGCTACCGTACATTTTCAACCAATCACAAATTTCCATGTCAACATTTGGGGTCCATTGATTATGAAATAGGGTCCAAGCAGGGGTGGATCTAGATGGGGTTACGGCCCCCACTTAATTTTTTTTCTTTTAATTTTACCCAAAAAATTTTATAGTTTTCCTTTTTGGCCCCAAATAAAATTAAAAATCCCCATCCCTACTTAAACTTTACTATTTAATTCTTATATTTTGATATTATTTATTTCATTAAAAAAATTTGGTGTATTTACTCATAATGAAATATATGCCTGACCCCGTCACTACTAGGGATAGAGATGATTAGTATTCTTCTTATATAATTTTTGAAATATTCACTGACATTTTTTCTCTTATTGCAAAATAAGTGGTCTACTTTTTTATACTTGAAATCTGTTCTACTTATTTCTTAATACAGGTGGTACACTTGTTGCTAAGGTCTAGGGTAGATGTGAATTCAAAGAACTTTGAGGATATGACAGCCGTGGACATCTTAGAGCATCAAAGAATGCTGGATGACAAAGAAATTAGGGCTATGTTACTTAGCGTTGGAGCTATGCGAGGAGCTATTCTTCCGAATGATTGCCCCTTCGGGCATTTTTTAAGGTTAGAGAGCGGTATATAAACTCAAATGTTGAAGAATGTCAGCTAATTTGTCATATAAGTTATCATTATTTTTACTATAAAAAAATAAAAAAAGAAGTTGTCATTATTTTATTGATAGATGATGAAAAAACTGTGCATTTATCATAATTACTAAAAACATAAAAGTATGCTAATGTGATCTCTTAGAACGGATCAGAGGTTGAAGAAGGCAGCTCAAGAGGGAGATATCGACGCCTTGTATGAAGTAATAGAAGAGGATCCGAGCATCTTAGATCGCATCGATGACATAGCGTTTATTGATAATCCTATGCACATAGCTGCATCAGCAGGGCATGCACATTTTGCCACGGAGATAATGACATTAAAGCCAACATTTTCGACGAAGCAAAACCAACATGGCCTCAGCCCGATACACCTTGCTTTACAAAATGGTAACAACCGGACAGTGCTTCATCTCTTATCTGCGGATCGAAATCTTGTCCGCGTCAAAGGCAGGGAGGCCAAGACTCCGTTGCATTGTGTAGCGGAAGCGGGATGTGTGGATCTCCTGGCTGAATTTCTTGCCACTTGTCCAGAGTCGATATGTGATTTAACGATTCGAAACGAAACAGCCATCCACGTGGCCGCAAAGAATGACCAGTTGGGAGCTGTTGAAGTCTTGTTGGGATGGCTTCAACATGTTGATATGGATGTGGTTCTAGAGCGGACCGATGATGAAGGAAACACCGCGTTGCATATTGCCGTATACCGAAATCAATTCCAGGCAAGTTATTACTCTCTCAATTTCCTTATGATCAAGGATAATTATGTTAGTTAATTTTCCTTAAATTGTCTAAAACCAGAGAAGATATGCATAGTTTATTTCCGTGTACGGAAATTCGGTGCCCTTTTCCCCTTTATTTTCTCTTGTCATGATACAGATCAATTAGCACTCTTTGCTTTTGATCAATGCAGGTGGTCCAGTGGTTAATGAATAGGATTGACATAAACGCCACCAATTCCGAGGGTCTAACTGCTCTTGATATCTCCGAGCTTAAAGGGCCGGCGTGTGACGCAAACATTGGGATTTGCTACACCGAAATGGAGCTTTAGGAGCTTCTTCCCTTCCTAGAGGTACCTCCCTCGCAGAGTTCTTAAAAACAAAGATGTCGGTGCTCGAAACATGGATAACATCAAGCTACCTCAGAAAATGTTGCATGTCGAATGAAAACCGAAACGCCTTGCTAGTTGTAGCGGTGCTGATTGCAACAGCTACATTCCAATCTGTGCTAAGCCCGCCCGGCGGAAATAGGCAAGGTTTCGGTCTCACCACCAATCCCAATACGACTGATTCTACAAGTGAACTAGATCAACCATCACTCTTTGCCTTTAATTACATGGCACCGTGGATTTGCTTCTTGGCCGTCAACACCGTGGCCTTCCTCACTTCAGTATCGGAGATCTGGTTTCACCTCCCAAAAGGACTTTATTTCTCACTTAAGTTGGTTATACCTCTTTTGATATGCTATATGCTTTCGTTGAGCCTCACGATGCCGGTCTTACGTATGTTGCCGTTCTTCTTTCTTTTGTTGCTTCTATCACAGTGGAAAGCAGCAGGTGAGGCTCGTCTTTTTTAAGACGTCGTTGGAACTTAAGCTTCACTTGTTGAAACATTGCCCCAACTTGTACAAAGAATTGAAGCATGAAGTCTGAAACCATGGTGTATACCGCGAAACATACCGAACTGTTGTAGTGAAACTGTACATGAAAGGTGCGTATTTATACCGAAGAACATAAAGATGTTTGCCGGTGCCTCAAAAGAGTCTTTGGCTTGTAAAGTTAAATTGTTTCAAGCTCTACTAAAGGCCTTGTTCAAATGAACAAAAAACAATTTCAAAAAATAAAATAAAATAAAGTTGCAACAAATGTATTGCATTTTTATGAATTTGTTCTCATAAATTGTGCTATAATTTTGGCACAAAAACGTCACGAAAAAAGCATACGTTTCGGGACTTGAATAGATTTTCAACAAACCGCGAGAAATTCAGCTAGAAGATCAATTGTTCCATATTCGATCTTACGATTTCCAAGCGAAACAAAGATGTCCTAGACATGCAGTTATAGGTAACGGACTGTCGATAAAAGGTAACTCATCTATACTTCCTTCCCCAATGAATGCAAGGCGGCGTCGATATCCCCTGCTCGGGAGCTACCTCGAACTTCTGGTCCATTTTAGAGGGATAAATATGAACTCAAAATTTACTAAATGACTACATAAAAAGGGCTCTTGATCTTGTTTTTGTTTCCTTTTCTTGTTTCTCAAGTAAATTTTTGCACTAAATTATTGTGCAAGACTGTAATACATCCTAATTCTTTTTTTTTTTTTTTTCATTTTTTCATTTTTTTCTTTTTTAATGTATTGCAGGCCAAAACACAGCTACAAAATGCGGAAAAGAAACGAATTTAAATTGTTTTTTTTTAATTATATTATTAATTTTGCTGAAGCTTAGAATTTGCATTTTTCATCTGATTGTTCAACAATATTCCTACGTTTAACAAATATACATTAATGTAGAATCAATACAAACCTTTTTCTTTTTTCTTTCTTAATTTGGAGGTGTAAAATTTGAACTTTAGATCTTGTGATAAGGTATATATAAAATTATCATTAGATTATTCTTATAACTATAAATGGATATAAATATAGAATAATGTTAGGGACATAAACTTCAATATCATCCTTTTATAATAATATTAAAAATATTAGTGATATTTACTAATAAAGAATAGATCCACGACAACATAAGATCTATCAATAAAATTTATCTCTTTATTAATATAATGTTAAACATGTCACTAATATTTTTTAATATTTTACAACCTTTTGTGTACCATGTGATATTTCACGTCATTTGACAGCTCATCTCTTTTAATTTGTCAAATAATTTTGCAGTCATTTTTTTTTTTCTCTCTCTTGTCTCGTTTCTCTCAGCTACGTCTTTTTTGTTTTTTTCCCCTCTCTCCTCTCTTCTTTGTTTTCACGCTTCCTCCGCAGTGGCCTTTCCAGCTTCCACAAAATCTGATGCATTCCAAAAAAAAAAAAAAAAAAAAAAAGTCTCTACATGGTGATGCTTGATAGTTCTTGTTTGGTGGATTCCAACAATTAAAATTATCTGATAGTTTTTAATTTGTTGTGTTTGATACATTTGACAATTAATCAGTTTCTAGTCCTTTAGCATTTATTTCTATCACATTTGATAATCCCTCTATCCTTAATCATGTGAAACTATTTGAGAATTTCCCGTAATAGCAAACGCCATCACCAGATTTAGTCTTAATAATCCTCTGCGAATTCCCTCTCAAGCCTCTGGAATGGAAGCTTCGGGATCAAAACCACCGTCACCAGCCCCAAATGGTGAGGCTTCTTCACTCCTCCGGTCGCCGGAACGGACTTTCTCAGTGCCTTTCCTCCGTTGGACTTTCTTGCCGTCTGCTTTGCTGGGATTCTTTTAGAAGAAGATTTGCTGGGGCTTTTTTTTAGTCGGAGTTTTTTTTTTTTTTCTCCCCTGAATGTATCAGAGTTTTGTGGAAGCTGGAAAAGCCTCAATGGAGGAGGGGTGAAGACAGAGAAGAGATGAGAGAGACAAAAAATATATATATGTAGGTGAGAGAAACAAGATAAGAGAGAGAAATAAAACTAAAAGGCTACAAATTAAAATAATTTGACAAATTAAAAGGAAACGTGAAATCTGAAGTAATCTTGTTCAATGGATTGATAATTGTTGTGTGATCTAATTTTGTTGATAAAGTGATGTATTGAATTCGTTATACGCAACGTGAACATACGTAAGTTGAATATAAACCATCGTGGTTATCATATGTATGTCACCATAAATTTGTTGTATGAATTACTTAGTCAATTAAAATAGGTTTTCAGATTTTATTATGAATTGATCATCCAGTAAGCTGATGCTTGCAAAGGTTTCTGTCGTTTTTCAAGCCCAAAAAAAAAAAATTTCTGTCGTTTCCTGGTTGTCGTAGTTTTTCAGTCATTTCAAGAATTTTTTGTTATGGTGCTACGAGTTTTGTCGCTTTTAATTTGTTTGTTCCGTGTAATGCGAATTTGTTGTCGTTTCCGAAGTCATTTTGGGGTCATGTGCTTGTCTTTTAAATTAATTGTCGTTTGTAATTTTTGTTGTCGTTTTTTACATTTATATCCTCTCGTTTTTCAAGTTTTTCTTCATTTGGCTGTTGTCGTTTATTCTTCTTTTGTCGTTTGACTTTAGACGTTTTTGAATTTTACCATAATTTTCCTCTTCTTGTCGTTTCCCAGTGGTTCTTTTTGTTTCTTGTCGTCTTCAAGTTGTGGTCGTTCAAGTATTACTTTTATCGTTTTTAGTTGTTATTGTCGTCTTCCTTCAATTATCTTTCTTCCTGCTATCAACATTTTTGCGCTTTTGACCTATCCTCGTTGGTGTCGTATTAATATAATAATGTCGTCTCTTTCTCTTCATTTTGTTGCCTTCATGTTATTTCTTCTAAAATTTATTTATATTTTTATTGTTTTCCTTCGAGGGTCTTTTTCATGCTAGAACTAGAAGTAGAAGAAGTACGTTAAATTTCAGATTCTGCAGATCCAAATGAATTGGGATAAACCCCTCTTCGTTTAGCTTCTTTTCGTAAGGTAGCTTTAACATCATAAAGTCCTATTTCTTCACCACCTCCCACTTCTTGTGTCGGAAACAATCTTGTGTCGGCCTTGAATGATTTGGATGCATTAGAAGGCCAACCTCAAGTACTTGACACCAATATCAGATCAGAAGAAGGGGACTTATCACATCTTGTTTCATCATCACCTCCCACTTTCAAGAACACGAACATCGCGTGTAAATTGTGGTTGAAAATAAGGTTTAGGTTGGAACGTGGTGTGATAAATCTTAGCCGTGATTGAAACAATTTTATAAAATTTTAGCGGTGATTGATAAATCTTAGCCGTGATTAAACCGTCGGTTTTTATAAAATTTTAAATTGATTTTCTTAAGTTTAACTATATATATTCTTTCTTAGAAAATTACCAAAATAGCAATCTTCATTCATTCATGGAAAATTTTGCCACCCCTTTTCAATCTTGAAAAATTTTGCCTCTGAAATCTATCTCTTTGGAAATAACAAAAAGAATGTAATAACTTTGCTTAGTTTATATAGTTAATTTTTCTATGTCTTGATGTAATTTTGTTGATAGTTAAACATTGCTTTTAATAGAATTAAAAAGAATTCTTACAGAATATTAAAAAAAAAATAACTCCATCAGACAGTAAAAAAAAAAAAAAAAAAAAAAAAGAAAGAAAGAAAAAAAAACTATTTTGGTACAATATGCAAAAGATATTTTGATGACCAACGACGACTATAGCAAGATACGTCTGACATTTATGTTGAAAATAAATATTCTACTAGAATATTTTGGTGATATACACAGGTTACTATCGAAGCCAAACGTTCATGGTAAAAAAAACAAACAAAACAAAAAACAAAAAAAAATGTTTAAAGTATTCAGTTAACCAATGTCAGTAACTGGATCCAAATACGTCATATCAAAATATTCTATTAGAATATTTGGGGTGGCCGGAATTGAAATCCAGTACTATTGATTATCGCGTTAAGAACTTTCAAGGTATTTGTGACATTTTCTCTATTTTTTTAATAAATATGTAAACCAATTCAATATATATTAGCATATTAAGTCTTTCCTAATTACTCTAATTTATTATCAATTTGTTATCAGTCTGTTATTTCTGTTTTGCCAGCTATAATAAGATAAGGTTACGATATGTTCTAGAGAGAGTTGGTTAGAGAATTTGTTAGGCTTTTCTATATATATATACATCACTGCTGTACCTTCAGAGAGGTTAAGCAATCACTACTGTACCTTCAAAGAGGTTAAGCAATGAGAATGTGCTTCACTATTTCTTCAGTTTTCATTTGTAATAATATATATATGTGTATATATATATATATGTATATATATGGTAAGCCAAAACTCGAAAGCCAATTTAAAAGGTCGGCTTGTAATTTTTGGATGCAACTCAAAACCTTATATAAACACAATGAGGGGAAGGTGCTGAAACGCTTCCAACGTGGGATTTTGATGGTGTATAGTCTTTTTGGGGACATACGCGGACATAAATATATATTTGCGACTACAGAAATATGAACAAAAGAAAGCATGGATAAACAATATGAACAAAACTCAAGGAGTCCTTGCAAAACAAGAATTTCCTTTTTAAATAAAGAGTCTCGATCGCTTCAGTTTTTAACCGATTCTAACAAACATGAAACAAAAACCAACCACAATCTAGTCTGTTGGGTTTGTTTAGTTAGCCTTGTGAGTTATTCTGAGGTTGGTCGGTTAATTTCACGGATGAATCAATTTTTTGTCGATTAATTTGGTCGGGTCGATTATTTTGTACATCCTTAAATTATTGAGATATATTTTAAAATTGCATTTCTAGTAAGTTTAGTTTGAGCATCCTAATTTTTATCAGAGAAATTATTTCATCTAAGATATTTTATAGGTACTTTTGAAAATTATAGTAAGTTTTCTTAAAGATGATTAATTATAATATATTTTTATAGGTAAATCCTTGAATTTTCTAACAAATAACAAATATACAAGTAAATAATAATAGACTCCCAGGACAACGCCAGCACCAGTGATGTCGAGGAGAGAGAGTTGCAATAAAGAGAGAAGAGAGAGAGGGGAGTTATATATATAATCTCGGTATTTTTGTGTATATGTCAATATGAATATTTATTCCTAGTACTATTTAAAAATTATGCTATAATATTAAATTAAAGTCTTCGGAATATGCTATTTGGCTCTCTCTCTTTTTATCTCTCGTAAGTTAGAGAAATTATTAAAGGGATTTTTATCGCCTAGAAAAAATAATCATTTTACAAACAAAATTTTAGATTATTTTTATTTTATTTTCTTCTTTTCATATGGAACATCATGAGAGAAAGTATCACTTCCGCTTTTTCCATTTTCCTTGCTCAGGTAACCTACCACTCATTCATTCGTATTTTCCTTTTTTTTTTTTTTTTTTTGTTGGCATATCTTATTCCCTTTTTTTTTTTTCCTTCTTCTTCTTCTTCTCTCTTTTTTTTTTTTTTTTTGGCTCGTTAAAAATCTTCTTAGGGCCCGTTTGGTTCTCTAGTTTGAGTTGAAATTTTTTTTTTAAATTTTTTTGAATTTTCAGAAAAGACAAAAAACTTTTTGGAAAAAAGACAAAAACTTTTTGAGAAAAAACAAAAAAAATTTTGGTTTGAACGGAAATGAACTAATGTACCAAACGGGTACTAAAAATCTTATTACCTCTTATTCCTACTAAACATACCCTTAAATTGATATTTTAATTTTGTCATGCACAAGTTTAGAGAAGCTTGTCACAACTATTGTCAAAGGCCATCCATGATCCAACCCCAAATGCTTGTGTTTTAAATTAATTAAAAAATCGCAAGGCATAATCTAAATGATTGATCATTCTTAAAATGGAATAACAAAAATACAGACAAAACTTTGCTAGAGTATAATTAAAGGCACTCTAGACTTTGAGAAGAAGAACAAATGGATTTTTTTAAGGGAAAAAATCATACTAATCTGAATGGCTGATTAACGGAGTTTTATTATTAAAGTCCAACAAAAATAAATTAGAGTTCAAGAAATTCTCTTCTCCAAAAACCAAGTGATGATAATTCAATCATTAAAATACTTATATATTTCCTTACACCCAAATAAAAAAATAAAAAAAAATCTCCTGACAACAGATTTCTAAAAATGTTCCAAATCGATATAATTCCTGTTACTATCAAGGGCCAAACAGTTTTTTTTTTTTTTTCCTTAAAAAAAAAAAAATCAGACAAAGTTGATGCAAATTTGACTCATCACCGTTTTCTTGCGTTTTCGTATAGAAAGGTGACAATGGTAAAAAAATCAAGGGGAGGGACGTGGTCGTTACAATGCGAGGATCATATTCCAACTCTCGAAAATAAGTTTTAGTTGAGACATGTTTTTCCTACACTCATGAATCATATAAATAAGTATAAACAACAAGACAGGAAGATCATAAGAATTGGAGAAGAAATCAAAGGAGTTCCCTTGCAAGCCTCACTGGCTTCTCCATTACAAAGGCTACATCACCATTTGGTGTAGTCAGTAGATGATGATCTGGCTGCTCATCACTCTCCGCTGTGCCTGACGATGCAAGAGATGCTGATCCGTCTTTATCGTCATCTGCATTTGCATTCACACATTTGGCAATTATTCCTTGATTAAAAAAAAATACGGGTTTTTGGAGCTCTTGTCCCTGATTTTTAGTGACTTGGCACGTTGCTTGCTAAACTTTAGTATGTTCAAATCACGATCTGAATCTGTAAAACGTTGCAAAGGTGCACCAAATCGATATAGGTTGTTAAAGTGTGAAAGGGGAAGCCTCATACACGACTTGACATGCTTTGTCATCGTCTGAAATTCAAGTCTCTACCCTTCAAACGAGCTCAGGTGACATGCACAAGGGCATTCCCGTCCAAGTTTTAGCAATCATCACTGATTAGGGGCACTATGCAACACTTGATTAAATATAGGGATAATTTTCTAAAATTGAAGTTTAAAGGGCAACTTGCCAAATCACGAAAACTTCAGGGGGCCAAAACTCCAAAAACCCAAAATAAAATATAAACAGAACAGAAGAATTTATTTAAAGTAAGAAACTAGTATTGTTAAGTTTAGCATAATCAGCCAAGATTCGGTGTTTTGGTTCTAAAAGATAGTAAGACTAAGGAAAGACGGAGCATGCACAATATCTATAGTTAAGTAGTTTTATGACATCAGTTGAGCATGCTAACTTTCTAAGCCAAAAGAAGAAACATAAGAAATATCACCGTCCCTAAATGATTTGAACTCAGACAAATCAATGAAGAGGATCAAAGAGAAGCGGCAATTCAGATTCCAGAGTTGTAACTCGTAATGAATGGCAATGGCATAACAAACATTTCGTGTAACTTGAGTTTAGAAAGACGACAACAACAGTCAATGATAGTTCTTCAGTCTAGTTGATAGGGAACTTTTCTCCTCAATAAAACCTTTTATCCAAAAAGAATTCAGGTTCGGGTAGAGACTACAGAACATTGCATGCGTAGTAGAAGCATATGAAGAGACTTTATGAAACCATATACTTTTCTTTTTTAGAAGAAGTTGACTAAGCATAAGAAGTACAATTTTTCTAACAAAAAGGAACAGGGGAAACATAACTAAAAACATCGTAAAAGCATAATTTTCTAAGCAAACTTACCTGAGTAAGTTGCATGATCGGGAAGATGTCTCACTGCATTAATCTGAATGCTTTCTGGCAGAAGACAATTGCAAAAGGAACCTGAAACTTCAAACAACCATCTATCAGAGAACAAAACATCTGATGTACCCTAGGAAACCCCTTAAGAGTCATCCCTAATGTGGATAAACGCCAATAAATTTGACTTTAATCATCAGCCATGTAGCATTTTGTAAAAACTTAAAAAGGCAGTAACAGATATTTCCTACGATACAGAATTATATGACCAATCAATAATGAAGAAGTTTCACCCCAAACAAATATCCTATATTTTAATGATGAGTCTGCGTTTAGGCAACAAAATTGTGCCAAAATATGACTTCTGCTGCTTAGAAGTGATCTTCAGAACTCATGAAAACTTATAAGGTAATAAAAATGTTGTAGTAAAGGTTCCGCTATCTCACCTACTCGGGCTAGGCGATTGACCCATCCAGGAATAGGCTTCCCGGTAAGCCGCATGCAAACTTCATTTGTAAAATGGTTGCAATTTTTGGCAATCAAATGATAAGTGTCACCGTGATACTTTCCGGAAAGGTGCTCCATAAATGATCGAAAATCTGCAGGAGACAAATCAACGCTGCCCAACAACACTGATCGTCTGAAGATGAATCCAGGGCAACTTCTGGGTTCCACCTCAAACACCCCACTAGATGAGTATTCATGGGCTCCATAGCCATATTCCATTCCATGCGCTGTTTTTCAAAGTAGATAAATTTCTGTTATGTGTGTTAAAAAACTAACTTAATAAAAACAAGTCAAGGAGGGAGACACATTCCAACCATTCAAGTACAAAAGTAAGCGCAAAAAACCAATAGCAAAGGGTCAACAGAAGCTGATGGTAATGAAAAAATTCAGGGATCAACCATTCAAGCATGATATGCACGTCTATTATGACAATACATGTCTACTTCGAGAGTAGATTAGCAGCCTACCTGCATTCCTAATCAACTATTTTCTAATGAATCAAGAATAATTGATTGCCTGGTTGATTAGTCACAAAAGATTGGATAGGAAACTTTAATAGTAATAAATGCTTTGAAGCACATATTCCACTTTCTCCTACATGATGAAAAACAGAAGTCAACTTTAAGGTTGAAAACATCATAAATAGTCACGTATTAATGATACTCTTCTTATCTTCAATGTCTTCTCCACCATTGGCTAGTCCTAAAGCCCTTGACTTATGAAAATGTGTAGCCAGAAGTTGGTTAAACTAATGGATGATTCTCCCAGTTTGATGAAGCATAAGTAACCCAAGCGAGCCCCTTACACGGGACAAGAGCTCAAAAAAAAAAACAGACTAAAGTCCTTGATTTTCATTCGTCAGTTGCTAGGATCATTTAGATACACCACATAGGCTGCTATATCCCCAACTACTATTTAGCTTAACATGAAACAAGCTTTAAAAATTGAATTCATCTATAGACTTCTTTCTTCATGGAAGATAAAAGTGGCCACTCACCAGACAATCGAACCAGCCATATCAAATAAACAGTAAATGCAAAATCAAAACTGCAAGTCTCCATTAATCATTAGGCGCATCCAAGTCACCATTAACCGTTAACCACCATGATTAAAGCACAAATGTAAAATTTAGAAAGCTTCATTGCAAACTAATGTGGTAAAGATCTGCCATGAGCATGCATTGTTTTACAGCAATGAAATTATTGGGCCAAGCACCGCAACCAATATAAACATAAGGAAACTCAAATAAAGAATGCCCACCAAATAAACAAAGTTGAATAACTCTGCTTTCTGCATTCTGCGTACTTTTCGATTAGTTAAAGTCCTATTCTGAACTTGGAAACTTGAAATTCTAATCTTACATCTAGAACTAAAAGGAAAAAACCCAATAACAAGGTAGATCTGCCCATAGTTCTCAACAGCCAATGTTCAGAGAAGTTACGAAAAACACAAACTAATCTCGATTACTAAAAACCAAAGAAAACAAAGCTAAAATCAAATCAAACCAACAGCTTATTATCATAAAAATATGTGCTTTACAGATCCATGGCCACAGATGAATGCACTAAAAGAGGCAAATCTATCCAAAATACACAATTAATCACAATAATATATTTGATATTGAAACACTTCTATGCAAATCAATCAACATCTATCGTTCAAAACATAGCGTTTCAAACCAAGCACTCTAATTTCTCCCGCAATTGAGCCAAAAAATTTGCAGAATTAAGGAAGAAAACTTTTGATGAGAAAAAATCGGCTGTACCTTCGATTCCAGAATGGAAGATCCCGAGGCCGAACCAGTAAAGGTAATTATTTACAGGCGTGAGATCGTAGATGTTGAGGTACAACAGGGCTCGATCCGCCTTGCCGCCATTGCTGGAGCTCGAGCTCGACAGGAACAACCGCATTGTGTCAGATTCCGCCCCCAATTCCGTTCCCGGAAATCACAACCCCACCATCGTCGCCGTCGTCTTCCCCGAGCAAAAAGAAGAAAACCCAAAACCCTAGCTCAATCTGAAAACAAAAGGAAATGGAAAAGAACGAATTTTTTCCCCCGTTTGGAGGTTGGGAAATTGAAAGTAAGGTGTTTGTTAAAATTCCCCAAATAAAAACATGAAAAATGATAGCAGAGGCTTTTTATGGTTTTGGTTTTTGGGTTGGGTTTGATCGTGTAGATGATGATGGGGAATGGGCTTGACGGCAATCAAGGCTGCTTTTGCTTCTTCTGTTTTTGTCCCCTATTAAAAAGGCAAAGCTACTTTCCCTTTTTTTTTTTTTTTTTGGCAAAGTATTTAATATTTTTTTGGATTTGGGATTAGGAACTTATTTGATGACAAATTTTGGAAATGGGGGAGATTAGATTAGAATAATGGTCCTTGGGTCTTTTTCCCTGTTTTTGACCTTTAGCTCTTTTTATCTTTTATTGTTTGTAGATTTTTTTTTTTCTTTTTCAATTGGGGGGGCTAAATTATGGTTGGTGGATTTTGGATTTAGCAAAATGTTCTTTTTTCTAGTTATCTTTGTTTTGACTGCGAAATAATAGCTAATTGTTATATTTGGTACAACTATTTATGAGGGTCAAGCAGTTGGGACTAGTGTATAATTGCCATGATTAAAAAGAAAAACAGCAGCTAAATACTCATGTGTGTCGAACTATTCTAGACTCTAGAGTAAGATTAAGCATGCGTTTGATGTTAAGGTTTGAATTATAGAATTCAAATTTGAATTTGAATTGATTGTGTGTTTATCGATATTTTTGAACTGCTGAAGTTAAAAAGTGCAAAAACTTGAAATGTATTTTTTTAAAAAAAAATCAATATAAAGCTTATTTTGTTCGATTCAAAATTCTATGTAATTTTTTTTATTAAAAAATCATCTTATTTAGACTTATCTATGTAAATTATAAACCTTTAAAGTTTGAGTTATAAAACTGTATATAAATAGTGAAGTTAAGGAAAAAAGACAAAAAATTATATTGTAATTTAAATGTTTTGATCGTGACACCCAATATCCCATAAGGCTTTGCTTTGTTGTTATAAATATTTTTTTGGGGAAAGGATAAGCATCCGTTTTAGTTAATTAATTTACCCTTTCACTGTCGACCTTCGCTATTAATGACTACACTATCTTGATCTTCCACGTCTCAATTTTTTTTTTTTTAAATGAATAAAAAGGGGAGTCGTGTGGTATCCGTCCAGCTCTAGACCCCTTTCTGTCTGTCAGCCCCAGAGAACATCGAGGAGTGGACAAGGTGTAACGCTAGTCTCACCATGCCTTCCACTCAGGTCCATTATCACCTGCTACCAAAACCTCACCAACCAAATTCGGAGCATGAGCCCAAAAATGGAGGCTACGGAATTTTGAACCTGAATGAAAGGAATGAGCAAATTTAGGAAAGGCTTCTTGACCACTACTACATCACAACCTCATTTTTTTTCCCCCCTTTTCCTGGTTCAAATACCTTAAGTGCGGGTTAATTAATAGTAATGAACACTAATGATAATTCTCACCATTGTAAGGAGAGAATAGGTACATAATGACAGAACTTGTGACAATATTGGTAGCGATGTTAGATGTGTGATATTTCGTCAGCATAACTCAATACATCTTGGGAAGATCATATATGGTGAACCACGTGACATTGAAACATGTCATCAAATAAAATCATGATAAATACTATTATTATGAAGAGACTATTAGGAAATAATAGAAATCTTGTGATATTTCCAAAATCCTAATGATCGATGACATGCATCAAGTAGAATGAATCCTTGGGACCATGTTGATTGATTTATCTTCTCTCTATTGCTTTCCTAAGAATTGGAGTGCCTTTTACACGTAAAGTTTAGAGCGAGGGCAGAAAACAATAAATAATAACAGAGTAGGTAGAGGAACGTTGATGTTGTGAAATCCACCTAAACAGTACCGTATAAGATATTATCTGAATAAGAAACGCACATTTTATTTTCCATTTGTTATGATTAGAAAATGTCCATTTTTTACGTTAATTTCAATTATGGAATTGGTACTCATCATTGATTATATAGATCAAGATGAAAACAACAGGCAATATATAAAGGAAGTTTTCAAGTTATAGGTGGCCTTGAATCTTAATTACATTGACACTATGCCTTCAGCTAGGATCCAATGAAAATGGTATGTTTGGTGGGCACCAAGCCAAATAATTATTGTTCCTTGAAAATCTTTGAGACCCTCCTCTTTTTTATTTTTTTGAAAAAAAAAATTTATGTCTTCAAGTCCTCAAATCAACATCATTATAGGAATCTAAAGATATCACCAATAAAATGGAAAAAGGACCTGAACCATGCTTTTTGAGACCCTCTTTTCTTATTTTTGTTATTTTAATCCCATCTAACTGTTAAAAATAAGTTTGTCCAATGAGACGATGGTTCTAATATGAGTTCATTTACCATCTCAGATTCTAACCAATCATTTCATGGGAAAGAAAAGATTATTCTCTACTTTTACTGCTGCTTTTTAACGTCCTCTAATTTAGATTCAAATTTGTACTTATGCTTTAACCACAAACCCATTCCTAATCACTTTAACCTAATAAATGAGAGCCATATAACTTGCCAAGGTAATGTTTGTAACGTTTGCCAAAGAAAAGCAATTTGGTCTTGATTTGGAAATGTTTTCACACGATTTCCAATGAAGGTGTTCTAGAAATGCTCTGTAGATGATGTTTGTTTTGCATCAAGTTAGAAAACAGAAACGAAAACAGAAACAAAGGTAGAATGTACAGAGTTTGTGATTCTGAAAGAAGTTCGACAAAGAACCTACGTAGAAACAAGTACAAGAAGAGACACATTCACACACAAGACAGTTAGCCTTCGTTTGTTTCGCCATCTCAACTCAAATTTTTTATCTCAGTTTTTGTCTTTTTCTGAAAAAGTTTTTTATCTTTTCTGAAAAATTAACAAAAATTACTATTGAAATTTTAAATTTCCAACTAAAACTGGTGAACCAAACGAGACCTTAGAGCGGAATCCATGCCATAAAAAGGTAGGAAGAAGACATTTATGAGCATTTTAGTGTGAAAGATACTATATACAACAGACAAATCACTGTAATTACATGTCATGCATATGTTAAGATGGCATGAATACTGCCGGTGTTGGTGAAGAATATATCAGATCTTAATTCGGTCTCAACTAGAGGACACAAGGAAGAGCACCCTGGCATGAAGACTAGACATTGCCAAGAGATCGTTTCATTTATTTTTCGGCAAGTTTCGAGGAGCCTTATTCGCCTACACAGTTGGAATCGAGCGTCTCCATAACATTGTAGTACAAGGTAGAAGGTTTGCCATCAAATTTTGAGACCAATTGGTGGGAAGACAATCCACAATAACGCTTCCCTAACCGGGCAATGCATATGTCCATTACTTTCTTAAACATGCAGTCTTCTTGGATTAGGGGTTGCTCCACAAATTCAACTAGGGGCATCCACTGCATAATAGTGTTCGAAAATGTAATTTTCAAAAGGAATTATGATAAGTAGTAACCATGGATAGGATCAACCCGGCAAAAAAATTGTTAAAAACTAAGTAACATTTTTGGTTCACCTCCTATTACCTCAATCTTTCAGGAAACTTGATAAACTAACATGGTACTAGAGCATATTATTTCGAGTTCAAACCCTGTAATTGCAGTCCCTAGTTTGCTTGCCACAATGGATCCAATGTTGCGCTTATTTTAACGGTCTACATTTATGGTTTCTTTGATGCTTTTTTTTTTTTTTTTTTACCAGAGTACCCAATTTTCTCTACTTTCCCATCTTGTTTCAAACAATCCAAACAAGTCCTTTACAGATTAAGCTTCAAGTATAAAGGATTTTGATTCAGAACATATAGCCGAAAGCTAATAGATAAAACTAAATATTTTTACCTTGGCTGCTTGAATTTCAAGATCATCAACTTTTATCTGAGTTGATAGGGGTCTTAGCATGCAAATGAAGAACAAATCTGATTTTTCGAAAGCCACATTGTGAACATGCCTGGAAAACAAAGGATGCAAGAATTTAATTAGCGAACGGAATGCCGATTCAGAAGAAAACTCAAGTATTTGTGAGCATTAAAAGTAGTAGTTAACTGGTTTTATGCGCTACACCCGAACTTCTTTGAGCTTTAGTTAAGAATGCTGGCCTTCTGAGGAAAAATAAGTGTAGAGCATATTTCAACCATAAAAGGCATCTCTTTTTGAGAGATACAAATTTTCGAGTTCTGACTTCTATGAAGTTTAGCAACAAGGCGAAGGATAAAATACATGCGTTACCGTTACCTGAATGCTATGACCTCTACAAATTCCGTATCAATCTGCAATACAAGTAAACGAAATTCAAATTAGCTGTTGAGATAGATAAACTATTATGTTCTGTTTTGAAAAACAAAATCTGTTTTTCCACAAGGGACAGGACAAAGAAACTTCAATTCTTTCTTACCCCAGTTTCCTCCTTAACTTCTCTTACAGCTCCTGTGAAGATCTCCTCCGACTGAAGCCAAACCAACAATGGATGAAGAATTAGATAAAGACACAAGGAAAATTTTGACAGTTTTGAAGAAGAATTAGAGAACCTGAGAAAACTCAATTGGTCTAAACTCAAATACAAGTACCTCAAGAATGAACCCGGTTGGGATTTTCCAAAGGCCTATGGATGCAGGATCGCAATGTTTCTCTTGTACTACAAGAACCTGCAAGTTAGCCGTAAGTTATTTTACTGTCAATTTCCAAGAAAAGGACTTAAGGGTTTAAGATGATCAGTTTTTCCTCTTCCTGAGTTCTTGTTCTGCCTCAAGAATCCTCCGTTTCTCGTAGTTCTATTTCTCTCTAGTGGTTTATATTCTCTATCTTAGTTCTACTTCTCTGTAATGGTTTCATTTCTTCATTCTTTTTACTCTGCGTTACAACAAGAAGCAAAGATACCTCATTTGTGTCATTGATGACGAATCCGCCGAACCCCAACTTGGTGTGAAGCATTACTAGGAAGCATGGAATGACCTTCGGGAATCCAGTACGTCAACATCACATACCCTCGTTCGGCATGGTGATATTCGAAACCCTCCTGAAACCGAAAGGCTTGCGTCAGAAATTAGCCAGGATTTCCAAAATCTGAAGAACTAGGACACCCTTTTATACAAGTCCAAACAGGACAGTTTTATACTTGAGAAGCACAGATCAAGAAACTTGCCTTTACAGCAATCGGAACAAGCTCCGGATTTATTCTACTGGCAACTTAAGCCATACCCCTTGCTTTCCCTACAGTCATATCAGTTTAGAAGGTTATCAAATGTCACAAACACTACAAGTCAAATTAAGGGAAAAAAAAAAAAAAATCAAGTCATAGTTTTGATAATCAAAGAAAAAGGCAGATTTTGAGTAGGTGTAGCCTTAATTTCACACATGTATTTCACTTGCCCGAATTACATATGTATCAGGTGAGCCGGTTTTTGGGATTATAAATAGTGATTTCCGGGAGGCACGAGGGGTGTGATTTTCTTGTAATCTTCTTTATCATCACAGTGAAAATCTGCTATAGCTGAAAGTGGACTTAGATCTCATATTAAGAATGAAGCATTATAAACTAGAACTGCGTACTTACTAGCTCTCGGAAAAAATTTTAAAAAAATAAAATAAAATTAGAGCATCTAATTCGTAATAGCATATACTAAGGTTTTTCTAACAAGTTTATGGGATGCTTGATTGTGCCTAACCAAAAAGTAGGCACTTACAAACAAATCACAATGCCTCTAACCAAAAAAATTGGTGGAGAAGTTTACCATCATTTTCCAATGAGAAAGCGAAGAACGGAGAATAAAGGCGAAGGAATTCGGGTTCGACGGTAATTTCTCAGGATCAACAACAACCCCACCATACTCATCATCAATGGCATCAAGTACCATGATTTCTCTAGACCAAAGATTCGAGATTGCCCCGTTTGTTCCGTTAATCCTGGCGGAAATAGCTCTCTGCTGCAAATTGACCACCCCCAGATGAACTAGTCGCCTCTTTCGACTCATAACTATTGTTTGAAATACCCGAATACGAAGGCCTTCGGACAAATCCCTGAACACGAAAAAAAAAAAAAAAAAAAAAACAAAAACAACAACAACAACAACTATTTAACCTCATCTTTCTTTCACAAGCTCATTTCTAGCCCAATCTAGCATTAAAAATTCGAAAAGGATTACCTTTGCAAGAACAGAATCGAGGAGAGAAATGAACACCCAGCCGGTTCTTTGACAGCCTTTCCGTTTGAGGAACTATCTCAGAGACAGACAC
Organism: Ficus microcarpa; assembly: GCA_025413485.1. NCBI lineage: Eukaryota > Viridiplantae > Streptophyta > Magnoliopsida > Rosales > Moraceae > Ficus > Ficus microcarpa. The sequence continues at coordinate 18,721,198 of CM046386.1, read as the reverse complement.
AGCTTTCTGATTAAACAATTTGATCTCCATTGTTTGACAACAAATCTAATCCGTTTTACCAAACAACCTCAGACTTGACCACGACTATAAATACCAAGAAAAAAAAAAAAAAAAACGTTTTCCTATACCTCAGATTATATTAAACTCAACTAAGACAAAATAAAAAATCATAGATTTCCTCAAGAAAGACAGAGGAAAAACATGGAAACAATCGTTCTAGGAGTATAATGTTTGTGAAAATAATGACTGTACTTAGAGTTTTTGTCTTTTCCCAAAAAGTTTTTTGTCTTTTCTGAAAATTCAAAAAAATTTACTATTCCAACTTAAAAATCTAGTCCAAAAATCCAAAAATCCGAGATTTGGGTTAGTGGGTTTTTTTTTTTTTTTTTTTTAACTTGTGGTGGGAAATATACAATATTCAAAGTGAAAATGACAAGCAAGAAAGAAACCCAATAGAAAAAGGGAACCAAAAAAAATATCTTCGAATTGATTTCAGAGCTAGAAACTACAAACGGAACATGTTAAAAATGGCCGTAAAATGACAAGCTAAAACGGCCATGAACAGATTGAGGAAGGGTGTTTGGGGGGTATATTACCCTGATGAACAAAGATTTAAGGTTGTCGTTGAGCAGGGAAAACGACGAAGAAAGTAGGTATCTGAGAAATTCTTCAGCATTCGGATTTCGCTCATGGCAAAATGAAGAAAACGAGGGAGTTTTTAAAAGCTTAAAATAGAATAAATAAATAAATAAGTTTGAGACGAGTTTGAGTGAGGGAGCTGACTCACTTGGACCGCGTGATGAGGGAGATCACACTTGAGAAATAAGGGTTGTTGTCCCACGCGCCTTTGAATATGTTGTGTGTGTGTGTGCGTGTGTGTGTAATATATCTATATATATATATATGTATGTTTATATATCTCTTGGTGGAAATCAAGCATGGTCCAATTGGAAAAGAGGGTAAATGCCATTACCATGTTAGCAAGGAAAAAACAAAAAAATAATAATAATAATAACAATAATAAGAGAAGGATGTGAAAATTCTATATTGGAGTATAAAAAGAAAGTCATCCTATGATGTGCATTTTGGTTTCAATGTATTCTTTTTTGATTTTTTTGTCTAGGTGCCATTAAATATAATTTTATGTCTTCGACAGTTAATTACATTTAAATGTCAAGTTTGATATTTCACACTTAATAAAAAATGCAAATCTTTTAAGTAGGATTTCTTTATCACCATCGGTGATGCAATTAAACTCTTAACTCCAATTACAAAATTTATTTAACAAACTTGATATTATGATATATGTATATATGACATATTTGTTTGTCATATAATCTTTAATAAGTGTACGTGGAAAACACTTCTAAAAAGAAAAAAGATTGTGAAGAACACGTGGATATGACAAGGAAAATGGGAACTGAAAATTTGTCAGGATTTGTCAATTTGACGACATTAAAGTATAGAAGGTTTTGATTTCATTGGATGTTTGGTCAACTTTTAGCTTCTAACAAGACATGAGTTGCTTTAGTTTCCCAAATCAACTATTATTGCTTCCAACATATTATTGATTTTATTGAATAAAACAAATATTTATCTTATTATAGCATATTCAGTCTTTGATGTTGTCATGAATTTAATAAAATGATTGCTAAATACTCCAACTCATCCAAATTGTTTGATAGCCTAGAAAATGGACGAGAAAATTTGATTTTTCCAAAATAAATTTGATGGACTTAAGTATAAAAATGGATAAACTTGATAAGATGTTTGGCCAACTTCTAGCTTCTAACAAAACAGGATATCAAACATTAATGAAAGAGGGCAAATAGTAATGATCAATAATTGCTTGAGTTTCCAAAAACAATTATTGCTTCTTATTTATTATTGATTATGTTGAGGGAAAACAAATATTGATCTAGTATAGCCAATTGATTCTTTGATGTTATCCTCAATTTATAGTAGCTAAATATTCATCCAAATTGTTTGATAGTCTAGAAAATGGATTGGAGCAAATGGATTTTATTATTTCCTTCCAAAACAAATTGACTTTATTTTATTTAAATATATATAAAAAAAATTGATTGGTTTGTTCATTTCTGAAATGACATTCTATTGAAATTTTATTTATTATTTGTTTCTTTTCCCCGAATTTTCGTTTGCTATGTGATTGAAAAACCTTGACCTATGTTCGTTTTTGAAGTGTATATTTTTTTCACGATTTAGCTTAGGTAAAAAAATATGCTCAAGGATATTTTTATTTAAGAATAAAATATGTGTGAATTTACTTAAACATAGTATATAGCATATTTAAGTAAATATATTATTTATATATTTAATTTATATATACATACTTTTCTTTTTTTTTTTTTGGCCGGGGGGTTGGGGCTAGATGGGATTTCCCGCCCGGCCCGGCCCGGCCCGAGCCCGATTTTCAAAAATTCGGGCCGGGCCGGGCCGGCCCATTTTTCGGGCCGGGCCGGCCCGGCCCGAATTTTTTTGAAATGCAAGCCCGGCCCGGCCCGTTGGTATAGGGCGGGCCGGGAGCAATTTTTAATTATTAAATTTTTTTATTATTTGTTATTTTTGAATAACATTTGTATATTTTTGATCAATTTATCTTAATATTTGGAAAGATAAAAAATAAAAACTTTTATGGCCCGTTTGGTGAACGAGTTTGATTGATACTATTTTATAATTTTTATATTGATATATAATTTTTGTTGATTTAATAATTATAATATTAGTTAGACACTTAATATTAAATTAAACTTTTAATTTTAGTTGTTTAAGGTAATAATTAAACTTTTATTTTATTTTTTATATATATAAAAATTATTTTTTTTAGATTGGGCTTAACATTCGGGCCGGGCCGGCCCGGCCCGTCGGGCCTAAAAGGAGAGCCCGGCCCGGCCCTTAGTAACAAAATGCGGGCCGGGCCGGGCCGCGGGCCGGGCCCAAATTACGGGCCGCGGGCCGGCCCGTAAATTCCCACCTCTAGTTGGGGCTGATTTTCCATTTGCCTTTTTCCCCCTTTTTTTGACCTTGGTATGTCACATAATTATTTTTTATTTTTGTTATTTTTGAAGACAATATGTCACACTATCAATTTTGGAAAGGATGAAAGTAGAGTGTTATTTTCCTAATTAAATTGCCTGTAGCGTGTTCCACATGTTCTATGTAACGCGCGTGGGTTAAATATTTTTCTCCCGAAAGGAATTTCCTTTTTAAAAAATGGAAATTACGTGGACTGCATAACTGCACGAGACTGCTAATTTAGGGCTTTGTTTGTCTACTACTACAGTCTACCCTACAATCGTGCTACCGCATCTGTTTTCCTTTTTCAGAAAATATCCCATAGTACTGGGTCAAATTAAATTGGGATGAACAAAGTCTTGTCAGTGATCAAACTTAAATGGCAATAGGGCTCCACCGATCTCACAGGATCATTTGTACTGATATAAATAACCTTCCTTTGGTTGAATAAAATTCCCTTTTAAAAAAAATGTTATTTTAAATATTGTATTTTTATAATAAACTATCAAATTTAAAAGTCTACAAAAATAAACTTTTAATTCTAAATCATTTGAAAACAATAAATTTGAAATTATTTAATAAAAAGGTTAGTACATCAACCAATAATAAATAAATATCTAAATTAAACATTAAGTTATATTTTAAATCAAATTAACATCAAATATAATTGTATCAAATTTAACACAAAAAATAACATCAAGTATTAAATTGTACAAAACTTCGGCGTTTATTAAAAAACAAAAAAAAAAGCTATTTACCCACATTAAAAAAAAAAAAAAAAGGAAAATCTCATATTAAATGGAGTTGATATGCGGTTGCATAGTTGATGACAGTGTAAGCGAAGCAGCAGATAATCTCCTCCAGTTCAGATATTAGACATTCAATTCAATTATATTTTATTTTTTCCATACAAGTGGGAGTTTTAGTGGTTGTTGTGGAACGAAAGAGGTACGACGTCCACGTGTAAACCTGAAATAATATGACGTCCCTTTAATAATTATTATTATTTACCAATTAAATAATATTATCGATTAATCGAACAACCAAAAATAGATTTTGGATTAGATATTATTGGGGACACCTCTTTGGCTGCAGATGAATGCCTCGTGATTTGCACTGTTTGGGATGATCCCCGACCAATTGAACTAACCCATTACTATTCCACGTGGATCCACCTTTGTCCTTTTTTTTTTTTTTTTTTTTTTAAATTACTAGATGAAGCACACTTTCCGTGCTTATACATTTGTCTGTTACATTAAATTTATCATAACAAAAATATTGTTACTTTATTTAAAATTTAATTTTTAGATTTAAAAATGTAAATTTCAAACTATTGGTTAAAAATATATGTTGAGAGAACTTACAATGCAATCTGTGAATCTGGAATTTAGAATTAGAAAAATACTAGAGGTATTAATTCTAATATAAATTTTTGAATATCAATTAATTTGATAATTAACTGATAGTCCGTCGACAGTTGGTAACCAACTGATAACTTATCAGTGAAAATGATTACTAGTCGATAACCAATTGGTAACAAGTTAGTAATCAATTAATAATCCAAATTGAAAGTAGTTACATCCTGAATAATAACTATTGTTATTTATTATTTTTTTTTTTCTCTGTGAGGTAAAATCCAATCAAGGAATAATTTTGTGGCATTTTTCTAAGGATCTATTTGGTTCGTTAATTTGAGTTGAAATATTTTAATTGTAATGGTAAATTTTTTTAAATTTTCAGAAAAGATAAAAAACTTTTTGAGAAAAAAATAAAAATTTTTTAGAAAAAAGATAAAAAAAAGTATAGTTTAAGTTGAAATGAAATGACGAAGCAAACAAGTCCTAAAGTTTTCAGTTTCCTGGCAAGCTGAGGTCCTGAGTAGCAAATCGTGCATTCGAACTGAATAGCCCAACATGGCCCAACGTATTTGGGTTATTGGGTCTCAACAATGACTTGGTGAGTGGCCTATATAATGCTTTATCTACAAAATCCAAGGTGAATTAGAAGATTTTCATTCTATTGGAATTGAAATACATTAGTTCTGTGGTAATTTAAGCCTAACTTTCACCTCACAGTGATGCAAATGAATAACTAAAAATCCAGCTGAATTTAAAATTTTCCATCAAATCTGGGTCCTAAGCGTGTTTGGTAGGAGAGAAAAGTGAAAGAAAGAAGAGGGATGAAGGGATGAGTGTAGGACTTTTGAAATTTATTATGGTTTTCTCTCAAAAGAAAAAGAAAGGGTTGGAATGGAATAGGTGAGGGACTCTAATTCTTTCAAAACATCTCGATTTTAATATTTTTTAAATTGAAGGGATTACATACCAAACACTATAATAAAAAGAACTTGTCCTTCCATCGATATTTCTCTCACTTAAGTGATTTGTCACTCTCCTTCATATTTTCTCTCTTTCCGACCAAACACACTCGGCTTCAGATTTAGGAATCTACCCCTTTAATATATATATATATATATATTTTTTTTTTTTTTCAAATGGAAAATATGCACCTTAATTCACTCTCCATATATTTGTGTTCTTATCTTAATATTCTATCTTTCTAAAATTTTAAAAATGATGATAAAAAGTAATGGAACAACATAAGTAGACAGAGATAGTGTTTAAGAAAGGGCGTAAATATTTTGTGTCTTAATAATTATTATAGATTTACCTTTGCACTTGGCTACTTATGGTCACCTGATAGGTGACGGCCAGACGTCAACGGGTTACTGCGGCTTGTCCACGAGTAAAGCCGTGCACCATGATGGATACAAGTGGCTTAAACTGTTTATTAAAAATGTTTAGGTATATTTCAATCTAAACGATTCACAACCATAAGTTTATTAGCAGCGGCAGAGCAATAAAATTTTTTCAGTAAAGTGCCATAAAAAATTCAGTGATAATTTTTCCTAGCTATGCTATGATAAGTGGTATAAAACCTCAAAATTGTTGTAATAATTTTTACCTAGCCATGCTATTTTTAAAATATTATGAAAAACTGTTACATTTCGTGCTTCGTTTGACAAACCATCTTAAACTCAAATTTTTCATCTCAATTTTTTTCTTTTTCTGAAAATTAATAAAAATTATAACTAGTTTTTAAAAAGTCAACCAACTCAAACTTAAAAATTTCAACTCAAACTGTTTCAGTAAACGGACCGAAAATTTTGTAAAAGTCCAAGTTTGGCTTTATTTCTTGCTTTTTGTCAAAGGATGGTATCAAAGATTTTGAAATCAGTCTGGTCTTTGACATGTTTTCAAAGGAGTAACCACGTGAAATTAAAGTAATACCATTCTCTACGCTAGCATTATTGCTTTTTTACAAGTCTTTGACTTTCTAACTCAATTGGTGTAATTTAAGTGGTTGTTCAAAACCAATTTTCAACGAACAAAGTGCGAAGAAAATTAGCAAAATAGTTAAACTGGTGGTTTTATTTAATCACGTTTCCATTATTGATGTGACTTGAAACATAATTTCGGGCCCCAAAACAAATAAATTAATAATTACATGAGTGCCCACGCGAGTAATTTTACACTAGAATGTTTTGTCATTTAATATTTTTTTTAATTTAAAATGTTGGAGTGAAAAGAAAGATTCAAACTCTGTATTTCAATATCATAAGTTCATGTGAATCCAAACTCTACAATAAAAAATTGAAAATTTAGGAGTCAGTATAGCTACTAAAACTTTGGTACATTATATATATTGTGCAAAATGATTCAAGCGAAACAAAAATACTAGCAACAAACAACGATCACTTGATCAAATAACACGAAAAAAGATTGGATGGGACTTCAATTTGAGAGGACATCTGTTTAATAATATATTATATGAAAAATTACTAACAAAGGGCCTGTTGATGGGTGAAAAAATGAATAAAAATTTCCATTTAATTATGGGTCTTTTTTGGAATAATTAATTTAATAGTAATAATTAAAATCACAAATTTTTATTGATGGGTGATTTAAGAAAGGGCGTGAAAAGAGTAGATATGGGGGGCAATAGAAAGGGTCTAAGGGCATCTCCAATGCAATGTTAAATAAATGTGCTAATGATAAATTTTGACATTTTGAGTTAAAAAAAAAAAAAGTGCTCTTCAATTAAATGCTATATCTAATATTAAATTTGTCATATGCTAAACCTAATAGTAAATTTGTCATAAAGTATAACCAATGTTAAATTTAACATATTTATTCCCATTGGTTCTTGGTTTGACTTTTCTCACGTAATTATTACTACATTTGCATTTTAAGGGCCTATTTGGTTTATAGGTTCAAAACTTAAGTTTTCATGTTTATTTTTATCTTTTTCTGAAAAATCAATAAAAATCATAACTAGTTTTCAAAAAGTCAACTTCTTTCAATCTTAAAATTCCATCTCAAACCTGCGTTCCAACTGCATGCCAAATTTATTTAAATGCTAAATGTTCATTTATATGAGTTTAAAAGTATAATAATTATGATAAAAAGTAAAAATAGCATTGTATATTGAGGTATAAAGTAAGATAATACTATTTTTCATATTTTTTTAATAATAAATATGACATTGTCATACATCAATGCATTGACATATTGGATCGGTTGGCTTTCATCGGTAAACCAATGTTATTTTCCGTCTATTTTTAGACGCCTTTTTTTTTTTTTTTTTTATAGACTTATCATATTTACCACTAGATTAATTAAGAATATAATCGAGGATTTTATTATCTCAATTTTTAACAATCAGTGACCAGATGATCACTTGCTAAAACGTTGGAAAACTATTTGCACCAATTACAATTTTTTCTCCTCAAATTGTGCAGTGGCCGTAGGGTTTTGTTTTGTTTTGTTTTGTTTTGTTTTGGGTTCAAGAGTGGCATTTTTATTATCTTAATTAATTTAAAATTGAAAAGAAAAGTGAAATGTGGCAATTTGTGGAGTAGCAACTCAACATTATCCAAGGGAGTATAATATTATGACTTTGACTTGAAACTTGGTTTTCAATTATATATAGATATTAATTATTTGTCTGTTTTAGATTATTTAATAATTATCCTGAAACCAAGGGTACAAATCTTCTTTTGTACTTTCATCATCTGGTTTCAAGATCTGTTTCCGGGTCTTTTGTTTGCTTCTCTTCCAATATCTAAAAGTTAATCTGTCAGTTTCCTATGTTGCGATTATAAGTTATCTAAGATGCATTTAAAAAAAAAAAAAAAAAGTCGAGATATATGACAAACTATATATATATATATATTTGAAATTAAAAATTATGACTCTACATTTTATATTGAGTGAAAAATGTTAAACATTTTATAGTGATATTAACCCTAATGTCATTTTAATGTTATATTTAAAGTGTACTTACTACGTGCAACTAGATGACACACAATATTATTATTTAAGACTGTTTTTGTGGGTCTATGTTGTCGTGAAACGTACTTACGAGCACTTAGTGAACCAAATAATTAATAATTAGAGAATTCATCAACGTCTAGTTATACATTGGTTAAAACTTCGTCCGACCTAAAAGCAAAGGCAAGTTAATTAAATGTAAAATGCTAGAAGTATATATTGTCGTGATCATAACCCAACACCAAAACTTATACGTGGTTATAGTTTTAGTTTAGCAGTAATTTCATATTTGACTCCATCATAAGGTGAATAGTTTAAATCTCCCACCCTTAAGTTATAAATAATAATATATAATTATTAAAAAAAAAAACAATAGTTATTAGAGGTTCATGGAGCTCCCTAACTCCGGCACTAGCATAAATGGCAAGGTTCAATACCTTGTATATTGTACAACTTTTGTCTTGTAAGTATTTTAAAGCACAATCATTAATTGCAAGTTTAAATTAAAAGATACCTTATTATAGGTATGAGTATATTAACTAAAGATTTAGAAAGATAGAAGCACGCAAGTAGCTAGTTTATTAGTTTGGTATTACTTGTGTATAGATGAGTAGTGTACATTATTAGTGTAGACCGCAGATTAATCTTCCTTTTGCTTTTATAAGTTATGATCTAATTTTAGAATTAAATGTGTATGATGAACGGACACATATTTTATTATGAAAAAAGGCTCTAAACTAAGATCAATTTCGTCTTTATTTTAGGAATTCGATAAGATTGGTATTTATTAAATTCACGGATTTATTCTATTTTGGAGTGGCAAACTATTTGTTCTAGGGTAAATAACACCTTAAAAAAAGTTTTCCTTACATCTCTAACCCTTAATTTTCTGTCTTATTTTCTAAGCACCCTAAACAATTTTCTACTCGTTTTCTTTAACACTCTACCCTAAATCTCAAAAGAACGAATTTCACCCCCTAATAATAGGTTTAAACATTAATACTTGTGAATTTGACCACATATAAGACGTAACTGAATTATATTATGCACATATGTCGAGCATATCAAGTACAGATATAACCACTCAAATTTGCCAACATTTTTAAGTGCATTCTTCTCTTATGATTCTGAAAAAAAAAAAAAAAAAAAAAAAAAAAAAAAAAAAAGCTACATTAATATTACACATTAAACATGTTACCCTGCAATTCTTGGTGACATTAACATACACAAAATGAAGGCTTATTAAGTATAAGTTGCAGGGCGGAACAATGTATCTCGCCCCTTCCTCCTTTAAAATAATAATAATAATAATAATAAACATTTAATTACGATAATGTTGCTTATCGATATCAAAAGTTTATAAACATCAAAACACGTAAAAAAAATATATATACAGAAACAAATAGAATTTCCTACATTAAAGACAGAACCTACGAATCAATAGGGTATTTTTACATATACTATATATCTTATTATGTCCTTTTAATTCGGTGTCTAATTCAAATCATTTTACGTGCAGCAGTATCCTCAGTATAAGCCAAGTCAAATTCTCTAAAAAGAAGCTAGCTCAAGAACAAAAAAACATTCAAATGAATATTATATGTAGAGTCAAAAAATCAAACCACGAGCTCCAGTTTGACAAGGAACTTTTCCTCGATAATAAATAAGTAACTAGATAAAGAGAGACAGAATCAGAAATTATTGTAGATCGACAAAGACAGTTATTATGAGAGCGATGGTTGGTGGCATGACAGACGACAAAGTCAGCACAGCGTTTGCAATTCATATTATAGTTCAGATAGCTTACTCGTGGTCAATTGTTTTAGTTAGCCTATGACTTTCAAAACAATGGTATTTTTCTTTTTGTCCGGTGAAGGATCCAGTTGAAATCCTATTATTTTATGTTTTTGTGACTCCATACAGGCATAGACAATTCCTGTTTTTAAACATCCAGACTTCTCACTTGATGACACCTTTAAGATTGGATACCATGTCCAACACATCCACCCCAGCATGGACAAAAAATTATGGTAATATACTAGTTTTATGCTACAATATATATATAAATAGACTGCTGCGGAGCCACCTATGATTAAGAAGGAGTTTTCACCTTAGGTGAATTTTTATTTTTTGTAACTACCCAAATCTCTTTTTGGTATGATATTGTCCATTTTGACCTTTATGCTTGTACGGTTTTGCTCTTGAGATTTAGCCCCAAAATACCTCGTACTATTAGGAGATGGTCTCTTTACTTATAAATCATCACATATATTCATTCACAAACGATGCATGACTATATAACTCACTATTTTTCTTGTAGGGACTGAAAATTATCACAAATTTTTTTTTTTTTCAGTTTTACTTCAAAAGTTTTTTCATTTCTTACTTTACTCCCATTAAAAATTGATTATCCTAATTGAACTCCCATAAAAACTTTATAGTTTAATATGAAATGATAGACCGTTGTATATAGAAGTGTCTAAGTTCCGCATTAGGACATGTCTGACAGTTATAACATTCTATTTAAAATCTTGTAATTATTACTTGATTTACATATAACTTTTTATTTAAAATATTATAATGATATTATTTAGGGCTATCAGTGTAAAATGAAAAGTATCACTCAAAAATATTATATTAAAATTAGCTAATTATTACAATAATATAAAAAAGGTTACAAGAGTCGTTTAATAGAGATGTCGAACATAAGACACTCCTCATATATATTTATATAGAGAAAGTCTTAAGTTCAGCAATCGTACCGTTCTAAAATAAGAAAAACTTAGACGGAGAGATATGTTTCGAGTATTCCATTATAATTTTACCTACTCTAACATTAAAATTGATAATTTTAACGTTATGGAATGATAGAATTATTAACTTTAATATTTTAGTGAGTATAAATGTAAAGAGATGTAAATTTATACATTCTTGCATATAACTATTCCAATAATATAATCTAATTTTGTGCCTCAGTTGAAATTAAAATTAAGAGTTCAATTGTATTCTCAAAGGAAGATATATTCAAAGTCAAAGGACGCAGCGGTCATCGTAAGACATTTTTAATAACGGCAAAAGGCTTTTGGGCCGGTCAACAGAAACGACACATTGGTCATATACAATGGATCAGGTGATACAATTAAACCACTTGGATTTTTTATTTATTTATTTTGGAAGTAAAGCCAACTTCACTGTGGGACCATTCACATCCCGACAATTCAAAAAGGTGTTACGGATTTGAATTTGATGTTTTGTTTTACTGTTTGATTTGATGCGTATCGTGCACTTTTTATTTATTTTATATAAATTTTAATAATCTAATAGGGACGTTTTGATTTTAAATTTATTTTAAATTAAATTATATTTTTTTCATCATGATTTTTATTTTTTTTTTAAATAATTTTTTTATCTTTTTTAAAAAATTACTATTAAAACTTAAAAATGTTAAACTAAACTTATTTATCAAATACCTCCCTAATCTTACAGATAAGAGTTAAATATTACAAACACTTAAATAACTTATTTAGATATCAAAATTTAGGACATGTTTGGAAACCATCTCATTTTAAATTAAATTGTACTTTTTTCATCGTGATTTTTGTCTTTTTCTGAAAAAGTTTTTTGTCTTTTCTGAAAAAGTTTTTTGTCTTTTCTGAAAAAGTACTATTAAAACTTAAAAATCTTAAACTAAACTCATTCACCAAACACCACCTTAATTAAAAAGACAATTAAGCAAACATGAAAATAGAACAACAAATGTGAAAAAGGTTGCAACCCATAACTTTTTGTTTTTGGACTAGTTATTTGTCGGGGAAGGTGCTATTCGTGACTTATGTGAGTTAGAGATACTAATTTTAATATCAGTTATTAAATATCAACTTACATTACAATAAGTTGTTATTTTTTTTATTAATAGATACAAACCTTTAATTCTAAAGACTTACCAATAAAAAAAATGACAACTCACATGTTTTATAAATTAGTAATATTTAAAAATTAAATTTTGTTAAAATAACCATAACATAAATGATTTATCCAACAAAAAAAAAAAAACACTATATGACTGAATTAGAGTTTCTCCTTTTTGGAGAATATATATTGTAAATGACATATTTTTGAGAGTTAAAATAAATAAATAGCATATTTATAGAGCTGTTTAAGCTAATAACAGATTTATTAGTAAATAAATTATTTATCTAATAAAAAAAACGTACTTAATCATAAATATGTATTCATTTTAAACATTTCGTAAATATGTTCTTTATTTCTTTTATAACTTATGTAAATATGTTATTTATTTCTTTCTCCTGTTATTTTGTTTTTTGTCTTTTTTGTTTTCGTTTTTTTGTTTGTTTGTTTTTGTTTTAGTAAACTACTAAATTTAGAGTTTTTTAGATTGAAAGATTACTTGATAAAAGTTTACCAAAAGGATAAAACTGGTCGATTCCAAAAGTTAAAACTAAGACAGTATTTTTGAATATTATATTTACAATTTTTTTTTCCAATAATTGTTATAAATATAATTATTTTTTCAAATTTATCTAATAATTAATATCAGCAGAATATTACCTTTTTTTATTCTCTCTCATTGATCTAGCTAATCAGTTTGTTAAAAGGTTCCTCCAATTTCAGTTTTGTGTTCTTACACATATGTATCCTTTTGCACGTGCAGATAACGAAAACTTACATTAATTCAAAGTCTAAAACGTTGAGTTTTCTAAAAAGTTCATTTGAGAAGTAGTCAATAAGAGTTTTATTTTCAATCATATACAATATCCTTTTTTCTTTTGCAATTATAACACATGCTGAAAGGAAGTAAGGAACTAAAGATACGTGATTCGCACCACATTAAAGATTAGCTTCATTTGATGAACCGGTCCGATACCTTAATCTCTCTTCTTTCTTTTTTTCAAAGACTTTTTAAATTCCGTTGAAAGTAAATACCTTCTTATTAAAATAACAGACAATTATTTCCATATACTAGATTGGAAATACGTAAGAATTATTTATCACGTGTGTTTATTAAAATAAAAAAAGTCCACCTTTTTGTTGTTTTAGTCACGAAATCAACACCTAATGAACAAGGAAAGTTAACTTTAGTTTGAAGCTCAAGTTTCAAAAAGTAACCACAGTTTAGTATCTAATGAATTATACAATAATTTTAGTCTTGTTTGGTTGGAAAGCTCAAACTTAAAAATTTTATATCAGTTTTTGTCTTTTCTGAAAAGTCAACAAAAATTACTACTGAAACTTAAAATTCTCAACTCAAACTCATTCACTAAATGGACCCTTTAAGTGGGGTTTTTTTTTTTTTTTTTTTTTTTCTCTTTGATGATCGTGGGGTCGAGTTTCTCGTTGAAACTAACCAAATCCGATGACATCACAACTCGATTAGTTGATTAACTCTATCTCAAAACTTGGTCAAGCTACTTAATTTGATGTTGAGCTGCATTAGTTGCTACCCATATATGACCTTTGAATTTTTCTGATTCGTTAATGATGAGAAATTTTAGTACTTAAAAAAAAAGTAGTAAAAAAAAATGGTAATTTGAAAAGAATTATAAGAGTTAGCCTACAAACTTAGGAGGATTGTTATAATGAGCAAATTTTCCAATACATACATAAAAGAAAACGAAAGAGCCGAGACACAAATCATAGCAAAAATTGAACAAATCAAAGAAACTCTTTTCATTTCTAAAATTAAAACGAATTACAGCGTCTTATATATACACATTTATAATAACACCCCTTCAGGCAACCACAAGCTGTGGATAACCCAGCGACGGGTGTGGAGATAACGGCGACAACGGTGGAACTTGGAATATCCCTTTCACGTCGGAGTCCCAAACGGCCGTCCAATTTGACGGCGTTAAAGGCATATCCCTCAAGTAACTCAGAGCTTCGTCAGTCTCCGTTAACTTCTCCTTCTTCACCACAACCGCCTTCACTTCTTCCCCATCCTCTTCACGGCGTCGTTTCCTCTCAACAGGTTTGCTGTCGCTCGACGGCGACTTACCGGCTTCCAAGGGGAAGTTGAGGATAGCCTTGGAGCCGCGAAGCCGGAAGGCGGCTCGGTCATAAGCCTTGGCGGCTTCGATGGCGGTGTCGAAAGTCCCAAGCCAGACGCGAGTTCCTTTCCGAGTCGGATCTCGGATCTCCGCCGCGAACTTCCCCCACGGGCGTTGTCGGACCCCTCGGTAGTGTCTCTTCTCCTCCTCCTCCGCTGCCGGTTTCTGCAAAACCGGCGCCGGATTCGTAGCCGGCACGAACTGTATCCACTGCGTCTTCTCCGGCAACGAGATCGTCAGCGATCGCTTCCGGTTCGACGGCGAAGTCGCGTCAACTAGCGGCTTCGGAGGTAATACTTGGGGCTTCGACTCGAATTCGAACGAATCGGAGATTTCAGGCTTCGATTCGAACTGGAACTCGAATTCGAACGAGCTCTCGCTCGATAGTGAGGTCAAATTGAGCTCGTTCGAATCCAGGGGAGTTGGTGTTACGAGGTCCACAATTTCAGATTTCGATTCGAAATCCGAATTGAAGTCGAAGAAGTTAGGTATTTGGATCGGAGAATCGGCGCCGGAACTGGAGGAGCATTCGTTCTGGGGAAAATTGGAAAGTTCTAAGGAGAAATTGGTTCCAACGGGAGAGAGATCTCCGAGAAGGTGTTGCTTGATGAACTGAAGCTTGGAGACTTCATCAAAACACGCCATGTCTGAGCTCGAGCGGTGAAAAGGTTTCCGATTTTCAAAGAAAATCCCTGTTTTAGAGAGAGAAATGGATTAGAGTTCTCTGGATACAGATAGAGAGAGAGAAGCAATCTATTTCGTGGAGTAGAAGGGGGATAGTGGAAGGGTATATATAGGGGGGAAATGGAGACTTTCGTTGTGAGGTTCCTTCGAGGCTCGGGCGAGAAATGGGAAGCTTCGTGTCCATCCACTTGCATTTTTTACTTACTATTTTGTCGTGTTTCAACTTTTCACCCGTTTTTTTTTTTTTTTTCTTAAATAATTCTTTCATATCCTTTTCTTTTGTCCCATCAGTTGTTCAATGAATTTTTTACACCTAAATGAAAATGTGTTGATTGAACTAGTTTTACTTTTCCGTGGATCGTTTTGAATCTAAAGTTTATATACCAATTTTTATCTATTTTTAAAATATTAATAAAAATTATAATTTTTTAAAAAATTTATTAACTCTAATATAAAAATTAAATTACTAACTAGTACATCACATGCACTCTAAATCCTTTTTTCATGCAAAAATCATTGAAAAAAATACAATTTTTAAAATGAAATGGTAAACAAACACCCCCAAAATCCTTTCATGCTTTTTTTTAATGCAAAAAAAGAGAACGGAGATTTATCATTTTTCAATCGTGTCATACCAATTAATTAAAAAAAAAAAAACCCTTAAAACTTCCCTTTTTTCTTACTTTCCTTTACTCATATCATATTCAGCATTTCATCCCTCCTAATCAAATGAACCCTTATACTATTCTAATATTATTTTTAAACAAAAATATTCCAAACACACAATACACAATTTAGTTTCTTTGAGTGCAATATTTTAAAAAATCCAAATTCAACTTATTATCTGAATGGACACATAAATTAACACCTTATGATAGATTTTGTAAAAATTAACTATCTATCAATACATTTTTCTTAACTAAAACATGAAATGTGTTTGATTATTCTCAAAAATGCTGGAAAAATTGAAGAAAAAAGTTAATGACTTATTTCACTTTTGGAACTATCATATGTGGTTCTATAAATGGCAATTATTTTTCGTATAATTAATTTTACAATATCACAAGTGGTTGTTGTGTGATTAGCACCCTTGAAATACCTATGAGTCTATGACCGAATTGCTTCTCAACAAGGAAAGTTAACTTTACTTCGAAGTTTACGTAGGAAAAAAAAAAAAACCCCTAAAAAGAAAGGGGAATTTGATGAATTGATTATCTTAAAAATTGACGTAGGTTAGGATAGGAGATGTCAAATCTAGATAGAAAAGATAAAATTCAGAAGAGAATAGAACTATTAGAGAGGTAGAAACATAATTAGAAAAAATAAGTAAAATCATTAGTAATAATTCAAGAGAAGAGAACTAGAAACTCAACATTCATTTAGCAATCAAATCTCTCTAAATACAATTACAATTACTCAGTTATTTATAAAGATCTAAAGTAACAAAAATATTGCAAAATAATCATAAGAGAGAAGCAAAAATCTAAATTTATATTATAAACCAAAGATAAAAGATATTATAATTAGCTGTTCAATTTTAAATTCAAATATTTTAATTTGAGTTCTTTATCTAACATAAATTTCAGTATTATTATTATTATTATTATTATTATTATTATTGGTTAGAAAAGAGATTTTATTTTAAAAAAAAAAAAAAAAAAAACCCCCCATAAAGGGTTAGAAATACATATAAGGGACTAAGCTCATAGAGGTCGGACGGGCACAAGGGACTACTCAATCAACAGATACCCTGAGAAAGGTGGCAAACACCGGAAAGCTATTAAACGGCCAGGGAACCTTTTGATGGTATAACGACCACCAAGAACTAACTGGGTACATAACACAGATCATCGAACCTATTCGGGATATGCCAGAACACATCTCTATTTCAAACACAGAGCAAAGCTCCTACCAAGGGTGAAACGGAAACAAGCAATCCTAACCTATAATATGTATTGTATAAAATTTTTAAGTTACTAGATGTATAGGTCTCATTGATGATCAAAATGATAAGATACCCACGAATTTCATGAAACTCCTTTCTCTCTTCTCCCGCCTATCATTTTTCATCAGTCTCTTCCCATCCCTTAGCAAACGTCTCTAATAATAAAACAAACAGATTAGCTCCATGTCTCAACACTTGGTTTAGCTCCTCAAGTGCGTGTCGAGCCACACTAGTAGCTTACCACCAAATGATCCTTTTTTTTTTAATTTTGTTTCGATATATAGTGATGAGAATATTTCTGTACTATTCCAAAATCAATAAACCGAAAATGCATATTTACAAATCATTATAAGAGTTATGTTTTGTTTGGTATTCAAGTTCAAGTTCAACTTACACTGTACTTTTTCATATCAGTTTTTATTTCTCTTTCTGAAAAGTTAAGAAAAATTATAACTTAATATTTGAAAAAGTCAATCAACTACAACTTAAAAATTTTATCTCCGACTAATAAACCAAACGCAAACCCTAGACTACAAACTTGAAAGAATTATTAAAATGTAATTAGTAAGCCAACTTAAATTTAAATTTACACCTAAATGGAGATACGAAAAACCTTAGATTAGTTATATGAAATGGGAATAGGATGGGGCAAGAGCATGGATTGCTTTCCCATTTCCCTTTCCCAGCCCTCAAAACCATCGCCTTCCCCGCCTAAGAAGGGGCAGGGCCGTGGGATGAAATTTCGCATTTGGGGAGTATTCTTCATACCCACCTATTCTTAATTTAATATAACTATGTATTTGAAACTTACATAACTTAGAATTAAAAATAAAGTAAAAATTCCCAATCAATTTAGATCAAAATCAACGGTTTTACAAAACAAATCAAATTCTAACCAAATGCAAATTAAATCTTAGCAATAACGCTTCAAAAATGTCTCACAAAAAAGAAAAAAAGAAAAAAATGAAAGCCAAAAATTACAACAACTACCAAAAACATACTAATTAGTATTTGCCGAAAAAAGTTACTAACTAATATTTTTCATTTCCTTCTCCTTTTTAGTGGGAGAAATATAGCTAGTAATTACCCTTTTTTTTATAACTAAAACAAACTAATTAGTATAGAAATTAACATAAATATTACACAGACGTACATACATAACAAACATACATATGTAGGGGACGGAGGAGGGGCGGGAGTGTTTCTTTCGCCCCACTTCTAATTCAGAGAAAAGATTTCGTCTCCATTCCGATTCCTATGCCTATCCCCGACTATTGTCTTATATTCCTGCCTTAATTGGATTGAAGTCTTGCGGATCCCCGTCTTCGCGGAGATCCCTAGCTGTATGTATGCTTCTATGCTGTTAGAGCCAAATTATGTTTAAGGAAATTTGCACATTTTCTAACACATAAATAAAACAATGAAAGAGCTGAGACACAAGCCATGTTAAAAATTGAACGAATCAAAGAAACTCTCTACATTTCTGCAAATCAACGAATTTCGAGGTCGTATATACACACTTATAAGAAACCAAGGGAAAACATATTATTTTATTTTATTTTTTTTGTGGGAAATCCTTCACACAACCATGAGCTGTGGATAACCCAGCGACGGGTGTGGCGACAACGGCGACAACGGCGGAACACTGAATATCCCTTTCACGTCGGAGTCCCAAACGGCTGTCCAATTCGACGGCGTTAAAGGCGTATCCCTCAAGTAACTCAGAGCTTCGTCAGTCTCCGTTAACTTCTCCTTCTTCACCACAACCGCCTTCACTTCTTCCCCATCCTCTTCACGGCATCGTTTCCTCTCAACAGGTTTGCTGTCGCTCGACGGCGACTCACCGGCTTCCAAGGGGAAGTTGAGGATAGCCTTGGAGCCGCGAAGCCGGAAGGCGGCTCGGTCATAAGCCTTGGCGGCGTCGATGGCGGTGTCGAAAGTCCCAAGCCAGACGCGAGTTCCCTTCCGAGTCGGATCTCGGATCTCCGCCGCGAACTTCCCCCACGGGCGTTGTCGGACCCCTCGGTAGTGTCTCTTCTCCTCCTCCTCCACCGCCGGTTTCTGCAAAGCCGGCGCCGGATTCGTAGCCGGCGCGAACTGTACCCACTGCGACTTCTCCGGCAGCGAGATCGTCAGCGATCGCTTCCGATTCGACGGCGAAGTCGCATCGAGTCGCGGCTTCGGAGGTAATCCTTGGGGCTTCGACTCGAATTCGAACGAATCGGAGATTTCAGGCTTCGATTCGACCTGGAACTCGAATTCAAACGAGCTCTCGCTCGATTGCGAGGTTAAATTGAGCTCGTTCGAATTCAGGGGAGTAGGAGTTAGGAGGTCCACAATGTCGAAGTCAGGGATTTGGATCGGAGAATCGGCGCCGGAACTGGAGGAGCATTCGTTTTGGGGAAAAGTGGAAAGTCCAATGGAGAAATTGGTTCCAACGGGAGAGAGATCTCCGAGGAGGTGTTGCTTGATGAACTGAAGCCTGGAGACTTCGTCAAAGCTCGCCATGTCTGAGCTTGCGAAAATCGTTGCTTTAGAAAGAGAAACGGAAGAGAGAGTTTTCTAGAGAGAGAAAAGCAGAGAAAATCTACTGATTTGGTTGGAGTGGGAGGGGAGAGTGGAAGGGTATATATAGGGGGTGAAATGGCAGACTTTCCTTGTGAGGTTCATCGGAGGCTCGGACAGGAAAGGGAAGCTTCGCACTCTTTTATCCACTTGCCTGTTTCACTGAATATTTTGTCGTTTTCTTTGAGCTTGTCAATTGACTACGATTCTGTTGTATCATTAGCCGTTGGATTGGATATATGTTCAAAGTCTAAAGTCAATCCTGCGGCTGTGGAGGAACAGTTGCTTTTCAGAGTAAAACATTTGAACTCTTTGAATTCCACTTTGTGAGTGTAGTTATGTTTCGTGGGTATTTCCGGAAAGTGCAAGGCTGGACGATGAACTGTTGTAGAAAGTTGTTTCTGTTTTTGGAGCTCGGCCGCAATCGAGTAATTTTGTTTTTTGTTTTTTTGTTTTAATTAGATTTAAGGGCTTTTAGACCATATATTTCAACTAAAATTTTAAAAATATTTCGATCAAAAATTAGTGAATATTTATAATTATACGCTTTGATTGAAAATGAATTTTACAAGGATAAAAAAATATAAAAATTTAAAATGTATTTGGAAAAAAAAAAAAAAGAAACATCATTGATCTGATTTTGTTATCTTCGTAAGAAAAAAATCATTTTATTTTTTTAAAATAAAAAAAAATTATGGACTTTTAAAAATTTGAATTTTTAAGAGAAATTTAAACATGTGAATAATCAAAAATTAGTTTCCTTTTAAAGAAAAAAAATTGAATAATTTCAATTGGAGTGGGAGTTCTAAACATCCCCTTAATGTTTAAAAACATGCACCGCAAGTAAGGTATTTTTATTGGAGACCGACCCTTGAACCTGGCTTAAAAAAAATTGAATACGGATAGAGGATAACATGCTTAGATAATTTTAAAGATACAATATAGTTAAATGTATACTTCTCTCTCTCTTTTTTTTTTTTTTTTTGGAGTAATATACTTCACTTCTATGTATTGAGATTAACTCAAACCAAAACTTAATGACGGCAGATATGTAATTTTTAATTAGGACAACAGTTAAAAAAAAAAAAATAGAGAGATGCTTTCATTGAATGTGAATATAGCTGTGCACTTTTAATTATTATGGATAACGTTTAAAAAAAAAAAGTTTTTAGACTTAAAAAAATTAAAAACTTCCAATTTAAATAAAGACATGTGCCGACATTTACTAGAATGTGATTTTGCCGCCACCTTCTTGTATTATATAGTGTGAGCAGCCGTACGATCGATAACCGGCGGTGTTGTAGAAACTAGTTGATATAACATTTCATTAAATATTGCAATATTTCACCTAAATTTTAGTGTTCATTAAACAAATGAGAGGATTTAATATTGTTTTAAGTCATAAGATATCTTTGTACATTGTACCTTACAAATCAATTGTTTTGTTAGTGAGAATTCAAAAGGGGATGTATTACTTTTAACAAACTATTTCAATCTTTTCTGCCCAAAAAATAAAAATAAAAAACAATAATAAAAACCTAAAAAAAAGCACTGCAAAGATTCTACACTCTTAGGCAGATGACAATTGATGAAGAATACTAAAACAAGGCCCAATCTTTAAAAAAAAAAAATCTATTTGGACTTGTAGAAACGTATTTGAATCAAAGTCTAAAAATATTTTATTGAATGACATGCTAAAAAATTATGATAAAATTATGATCGCAGATATAATCTAACAGTAATTTTTTATCTAATTATATGATAAGATATTAAATTTGAATATTCACATATTTAAGTTCAAAAATAAAAACAAAATAAATAAAATGATGAAATTGCATCTTTTTTTGCATCTTTAAGCTAGTTGCAGTTATCATCATGATCATGGTCATCAATTCAGAAGAAACAGTTCCTATTAAAAAATAGTGACAGTTGTCTTCCATAAAAGTCACTTTCACGCTTTGCACTTTATATGTCAAATTGTTATCACACAATTTCTTTGCAAAATGTTTATCGGCAAAAATCTACACTGTCCAATTAAAGTACAGAAGTAGGACGATAAGCTATTGGTGATAATAACATAGAATACACAACCTTTCAAACCTTTGCAAAATATCCCCATAAGATTATCTTTGATACAAATATTAATTTTAATGTTATATTGGGCACAAAATGGTATAAAAATAGTGTATCTGATGATTCTAGAGTTGGGATAAAAAGACAAAAAAAAAAAAAAAAAAAAAGATAAAATGTGGAAGGGATTTGAGGGGCTATTTGTAAATTTGTATAAATGCGAGCTAAAAAGAATAGAATATACCTTCATTAGCTTCATCCTTGCTTGTGAAATTAAAATAGCCCTATAGTTTTCTCTTCCTCTCTATGTCCTTGCACCTTGATCTCTTCTCTTCCCCGCCCCTACACCTATCCGTTCGCGGCCATGAGAAGCTCCTTGCAATGCCGCAGAGAGATCTCATCGGCTCCTTATGATTAGTCATTGCACCGATGAGATCTACCCCTCCTACCGCGGCTTGGTGACCACCTAGTAAGGGTGGTCATTTGTATTTCTTTACATGTGTTTTTTTTTTTTTTTTTTTGAATACTATAAAAAATTGGATGGTAGCGTGATTCTACCAGTTATCATAATTTTTTAAATTACAGTAGACTACCATGCTTTGCAGTTTTATGAAGTCCCTGTTCATTGGAGTTAATCAGACAATCAATCACCCTTTAATTAATTTATTTATTTATTGAATTTAAGGATGATGGACTCAAACTCTTCATCCTTATGATTAAATCAAGTGTGAAATTTACCACTAGGCATTTAACTTTTTTTTTTTTTTTTTAGTTTTGTATTTTTCTCCCAAAGTTTGTCCTTATTCAAATTGACAAATAATAGGAGATAACGAAGGCAAAAATCATACAGTGTTTAGTGATTTCAGGTATAACCTAACAGTAATATCACATTTAACTCCATCTAAATATGTGTAGAGTTTAAATCCCTCACTGTTTAAGAAAGGATATAAATAAATCTCCGTATATCCTCCTAGCAATTCTCTATATTTCATTTCTAAGTTTGAATCTCAAATGAGCCTATCTGGTTGCCAATCAATTCCTAACTTCTTGGCCCATCCTAGGTTAATTACTTGTTATGCGGCCTCTAATGACTTGGCATCCACCTGACCACTAGTGATTTAATTAATTTGTTAATAAATCCTAACTATCAGGGTCTTGATTCTTTTTTTAATTACTCCAATATTGCATCAAATTTTGTTTTGAATCCCTTCCAACAGGAAGATGTATTATTTTAAGGAGCCACTAGAGATTAGATTTATTTATTGAGAGATTAATAAGAATTTTTAGTTCAAGGAAAGAATAGAATTATTTATATCGTAATCATGGTTTTGTAATCAGTACTCTTCTATTTTTATTTTAATACAATTCGTACGAGTTTTATGTGGAAATAGATTTTGTATACCATTATATTTATATAGGGGGGCAAGCATATATACATTTTTTTTTCCCTCTAATATTAATATAGGCCACGTACGTAGCACTTCAGTGCCAAATTAAGGGACTAATCTCTCAATTAAAGCCAACTTACAGCTAAGTTTTTCCTTATTAACATCTTCGCTGTCGTCCATTTTGAGATTGATCAAAATTCAATTACTTAGTTGTTGGCATAGTTTAGAGATAGATACGTTTTACTTCATCATAATATATAGAATTCAAAGATCAAATTTATAAACTCTGAAAAAATAAAAATAAAAATAAAAATAAAAATAAAGAAAGACCTACCGGTTTCGCGTTTCCCTCTTTCCTCATCCAAGATCTTAAAAAGAAAAAAATTAAAATTAAAAAAAAAACTTTTGATAAAAGATTTGAATTCAATGTCTTTTATTACAGTCAAATGTGATATTCCCGTTAAACTAGATTAGATGCGCGATTTGCATGATCCTTTATCCAATATCTATGTGGCTGTGTCAAGAAAATTATGTTGTCATTTGACGAGACACAAATCCAACGATGGCGTGGTGGAAATTATTAAAAAAAAAAAAAAAAAAAAAGGGAAAACTATGGCGTGGTTTCACATGTCAACAGAAATGGATGTTTAGTATTCCGCAAAAAATAAGGCTAAATTGCCGGCCTTGGAATGGTTAATCCAAAACAATATGAAAAAATAAACAAATAAAAAGAAATCATCGCGTATATCTTTGATTTGAATTTATCAGATTTTCAAGATGCTAAAAGTCAATTTGCCAACAAAATAAAAGTCTAGAGACGTCTCCAAACTTACTAACAACCAGACAACAATATTAAATATTATTTTCCCTTTGAACACAACAATAAATATTGTGAACTTTGAATACGTTGCTTAACTTCTTCAACTCCTTACCTCAATTATCACTTGCAGAGTCTTGCACAACATATATATATATATATATATATGTATATATAACATAAGATTTTAAAATTCGACAATTAAAATTGATATTTTGTTGGCAATTGATTGCCTAGGTTTAATTGGGTATCTGAGTTGCCAGGGTGGGTGCGGGCTTGAATGGTCCTAGCGATTTCTGATTTAATTTGATTTGTAAAATCTTTGATTTTAGAGAAGTAACTAAATTAGGAAAGTTTGAATTTTATAATTTATGTATAAATATTCAATCTCATCAATGGAAAGGAAATGCCATATCTTCCAAAATTCAATATGGTATCGGAGCAAGGTTAGCTCCTTGGGTTCTGTCTCTCTTCGATTCTCCATAACCTAGAAAATCCCTACTGTTAACATTAGCATATTCTCCCTTATAAATTTTCACAGCATAGCCCGCTGGAGCAGCCTAATGGTACAGTCCATACACAGTATAAACATACACGTCCGTACATATCGTACTGAATTCATATGTCCGTGCACAATCCGTATGCCCCTTATCAAACCAGTTAACAACCATTGCAGCAGCTTCCATGGCATCTACAAAACCCTACCTGGGCAACTGTCAAGCTTGCAATTCCCAATGTCATACTACTGATGGTGTCATATTTTTCACCTAATCGCATAACCCCAAGCATCGTAGCAGTTGCGTGCTCACTACACCACCACTAACACTACCAACAACTCCAATTGGCTTCTTGATAACAGAGCATTGCACTATGTTACCGCTGACTTGAATAATCTCCTCGTTCATACTTTATATGACAACTCCGACGACATTGTGATCAGAGATAGCACATGTAATAGTCATCAGTCCTTATAAGGAGAAATGGTAAGCTGTACAGTTCCACATCGCTTGGGGATGGATATATATGATGGTTTATAAATAAAGAGATCACCTTTTAATGGTATGAGACCTTTTAGAATGAGCCTAATAACCTAATTGTGTGGGCACGAGGCCCAAAACGGCCAAAGGAAGGCACGAGTAATTATAAATGATATTAGAGCTTATACCCAATTGGAAGCGTGGCCAACGCGGATGTTGGGTTCCAAAAGGAAGGTTGATTGTGATAGTTATCAATCCCTATAAGGAGAAAGGGTAAGCTGTGCAATCCTACATTACTTGGAGATGGATATATGTGATGGTTTATAAATAAATAAACCATCTTTTAATGATATGAGGCCTTTTAGGGAGAGTCCAAGAACAAAACCATGCAGGTATAAGGCCCAAAACAAACAACATCATACCAAAGGGAGCACTAGTCATTACAGCATGGGTCTTCCTGTTACCTACACTAGTTCCACTACTCTTTCTACGCCCTCCTGTACCTTTTCTTTAAATAATGTTCTTTGTGTTCCTACCATGCAAAAGAATCTAATTTCCATATCTTAGTTTTGCAATTCTGACAATGTCTTCATTAAATTCTTACCCTCTACTTTTCAGGTGAAGGATCTTCGTACTTGGGCATCCCTTTTGCAAAGGCGAACTAAGGATGGTGTGTACGAGTAGCCAGTTTTTTCTGCCTCTTCTGACAAATCTCCTCCGTTAGTTGCCTATCTAAGTGTCAAGACCATTTCGTCTGAGTGGCATCATAGGTTAGGACATCCATCGTTTCCAATTCTTCAACATGTTGTGTCATAATTTCACTTAGGTTTGTTAAGTCCATTGTCTTCGATTTCCAATTGTAATGCTTGCCAATGCAAAAAGAGTCACAAATTACCATTTTCTATGTCTTCCATTCAGTCTTCTTAGCCTTTTGAAACCTCATTTTCCGATGTGTGGACTTCTCCTGAACATTCCGTTGATAGCTTTAAATACTATGTTATCTTTGTTGATCACTACACTAAATATATTTGGTATTACCTTCTCAAACAAAAATATCATGTTCTTGATGTCTTCATTCTCTTAAGGGCTATTGTGGAAAAGTACTAAGTCATGAATGCATACCTTGCCTCTAATAGTATCTCTTATCTAACCACTCCACCTTATACACCTGAACACAGTGGGTATTTTGAATACCGTCATTGTCATATTGTTGAAACTAATCGATCTTTCCTCCCCCATGCTTCCCTACCTCTACTTATTGGAATTATGCTTTCGCCACCGTCGTTTATCTCATTAACTGTATGCCTAATCCCACTCTTTAACTTTGGTCCCCGTATGAAAACCTTTTTGGCTCTTCCCCAAACTACTCCAAACTTCGTGTCTATGGTTGATTTTGTTACCCTTGGCTACGTCCTTATCTCAAAACACAAACTTGCTCCATGTTCCATTCCTTAGGTCTTTCTCGACTATTCCCTCACTTAAAGTCCTTATCTTTGTCTCAATCCATCTACCAATAAACTTTATGTCTCTCGTCATGTCCAATTCATTGAATCCATTTTTCCTTTCTTATCTCTTTTGAGTCATGCTCTTTGTCCTAAGGTTACCACCATCTCTGAACGGTTTCCCCCAATTTTCTTTCTCCCTACCATATATTCTTCTACAACGCCACCCCCCGTATCATCTGCGTCTGCCCCTGCCATAATGCCTTTGGACATGGATCTGCCGTAATCAGTTGACCGGACAAACCCAACTTCCAAAAACCATTTCTGAAAACCTATGCTATCCAGTCAACCATATCATCTCGACTGGTCCACCGGACCTCAACCTGATCCCATTGCCAAAACACCCAACCATTTGATTGATCGGCCATTCTCGATCAGTCAACTGGCCACCCCAGAACCCTACATTATCATTACCTGTTCCAAGCATAACATCCATAAACCCATTCAAAAACCTAACCTCACTGCTCAACTTCAACCTTCTGCCTCCCTTGAACCTACCACAGTAATCCAAGCCATCAAAGATCCTAAATGGCGTTATGCTATGTCAGATGAGTATGATGGTCTTATTCGGAATGGCTTAAGACCATAGGTAGCCTTTTGAAATTTACACACATAGGTAGGGCAATCTTCATCAATGAAGCTAGGTGGTTCTGCCATAAAAACATTATCAAATAGGTGGCCTTCGAGAAAGGCATTGTTGACATTCAATTGGCATAGGGACCACCCACGATTGACGATAAGATTGAGAATTGTATGGATAGTAGTCGGCTTAACCACCAGACTGAATGTGTTGTGGTAGTCAACTTCTGGTCGTTGATGAAATCCTTTGGCGACTAAACGAGCTTTACTCCTATCACCTAGTGCTTGGTACCATGCATTGCGACAGTTCCTTATTGCCTCGGGCTTCTCTAACTCTTACGCCGACACCTTACTCTTCGTCCTCAACATTGGTGGAACTATGATTTACGTACTTGTTTATGTTAATGACGTCATTATTATAGGCAACAATGACCAAGTCGTGCAATGATTTATCGACATCCTTGCCAAATAATTTTCTCTTAAAAAGCTCGAGAGTTTTGCCTTCTTTCTAGGTGTTGAAGTCATTTCACACCCTAATGGTTTGCTTATGTCTCAACAACGCTACATCAATGATCTTTTGGCTCGCACTCATATGGCATAATCCAAACCATTTCTTACACCACTTGCCATCACACAAACGGTTGCTCCTCACATAGGCACAGCTTTATTGAATCCGACTGAATTCTGAGTAGTAGTCAGGAGTCTCCAATATCTTTCCCTTATGTGTCCTGATATTGCTTTTGCAGTCAAGAAACTGTCACAATTCATGCACCGTCCCACCATTGATCATTGGAATAATGTGAAACAAATACTGCGGTACTTATGTGGTACGCATGTTTATGGTCTTGTTCTTCATCGACAATCACCTATATCCCTTCATGCATTCTTGGACGCTGATTAGGTTGGGAACAAAGATGATTACACTTCCACTAGTGCCTACATTATGTATCTCGGTCATAATCTGCTCTCATAGAATTCCAAGAAGCAGCACACTGTAGCTCGTTCATCCACCGAAGCTGAATATCAATCTGTTGCTACTACTACTGCTGAATTGAGTTGGGTATGTTCTCTTCTTATTGAATTTGATGTCACTATTCCTTAACAACCTATGTCTATTGTGATAATGTTGGTGCGATCCATTTCTGCTCCAACCCTATCTTTCACTCCCACATAAAAAAAAGATTAACATAAAAAAAGATGGAGAGAGAGAAGTGACTACTAGGATCAAGGCTAACCGTGCCGCTTAATGCTCGACATATGAGAGCGAGGTAGTGAGTAAGGTTGTGGCCTCGTCCATTTGCAAGGAGGGCACTGCCCACTAAAAAAAAAAAAATTTATCATACGGCCCTTAGGTTTCAATTTTGTCCTCACTAAAATCTGAAAATTCTTATATATCCTCCATTAAAATTTTACCCTTTGGTTTTTATATTTTGATTTTTTTAATAGCATACATACCCTCTGAAATATATTTCTGATTCCGCCCTCGAAGAATAGTGCCTCTTCTCAGATATGGGCAGTGCCTCTACAAGCAGAGCAGTGGCTTTGCTTGTTCACTAGTAGGCCCGAGGACCTACTTGACTCATGTAGCATGTGGATCAAGCCTCATTTTGCTCCTGGCTCATCCTAGGGCCGGTCTCCTGTCTCGAGGCATATTGGAAAGTGTGGCGTTGAACCATTGTTGCGAGCTGATTGGACTTGCAAGATCTCACCGGGCCGAATGTACCGAGCCATCATGAGACAATTGATACATTGTGAATTACATGAATTCAAGTCACTCTTTGATTATCTAAACTTTGGTAACATGCTGACTTTGACTATTGTAGATTATGGTGTTAGTGTAATGATATTATGACTTCTCAGTTTTTGTGGTTATGGATTTCATCTGTTTGCTTGTTTTTTAAAGGTGAATTTTGCTTTGTTTTGTTTTGTTTTGTTTTTTTGTTTTTTGGTCTTGTAGTGTAGCAATTGTTCCTCAATGAAGTTTTTTCCCTAAAAAAAATCTCATTTGGATTCAATTTTCAGAACCCTTTTAATTTTATTTCATAATATAAGTCCTATATACACACCCTTGCGTTCAGTTGAAGAATATCTACTGCGGTCTCAGGTCAGCCGATGATAAATTGAAGGGTTTTTTTCAATTATTTTTTTAAGTAGTAAACTTGATGGGTGTTTTTTTTTTTTTTTGGGGGTGATAAACTTGATGTTTTTTAAGAAGTAAACTTGATGATATGACCAAAATGATGCATCCTACTTCAAGGTTCGTTCCCTTGAATCAAAACACAGCTTAGAGTCAAAAACGAAAAAAGAAAAAAACAGTAAAAAAAAAAAGAAGAAAACTATGAAAAATGTTATTGAATATGATTTAGCGTTTAGAAAGAAGCTATCTTAAAAAATGTTTAGAAATATTGAACATTATTAATAATAATGAATAAAACCTTTGACAGGCACTAATAATGAAAGGCTAGATTATTAATCATTAAATTTAACAATAAATTTAGATAACATAGGACGAGTTTGAGTTTGAAAGGACGTATTTTATATGTTTACATGGAAAGCTAGACTCCATGTGGGTGACAGATGAAACTACTCCAAGGTTAGGTCACAAACCAAAAAAATAAAACAAGAAAAACAAAAACAAAAATGGAGATGAGAATACAAAAATATTCAATGTGGATGTATATATATAAATTGATTGAATACAATTAATGTCTCGATACAACGTGTCTAAAGTTGAATAAGATTTAAAACTAATCAAATCTTCTAAAACCATGAAAATAAGTAGATTAAACGATTATAAATAAATTCAAAGTTCTAAATGTTAAAAATAAGTAGATCACTAATCATTGAATTTAATGATATCAGATAAGATTAGATGAGACTTAGAGTTAAAAGAAAAAGAAAAAGAAAAGAAAAAGAAAAAGAAAAAGAAAAGACGCTTTGGCTCCCAATCCATATCTTGGTCCACACAGAAACATTGAATTACTATTGAAGTCGTCCACAAGAAAAAAAAAAAAATAAATAAATAAATAAAGCTGCACAAGTCAATGGAGGAAGAAGACCCAGGAATAGGTTAAGGAGTACCTTGACTTTGACTTGAAAGGAACTTTCTTGGCTTCTTATAAAATGTACAATGCCCAATCATTGAAGTTCCTACCCAACGGATTAATATTGTAATTAGCAAAATAAATATGTTCCATGTTGTACTTTCCTTGCGTTAATCAAGGCTAGAATCTTCCTTTTTTTTTTTTTAAACATTGGTTTGTTATGGCTTAAGCATCTGTGTTATTTATTTAATTCATTGTTTGATTCCTACGTTAGTTAATCTGTTGGTTATTTTCCACTGGTTGCAAGTTTTTCTTTTTCCTTTTCATTTCTTTCTCGACCACATATAAATGAACAGATCCATAAGCATAAACAAAATCGATAAGGATGTCTCTATCAATTATTGTTTTATATTAAACAGAATCTATACTAATATTAATTCAATATATAATTAAACAACAGTTTTTAATATCAATATTGGAGGATCTTATAGTAGAATGACCCAACTAATTTACCTGAAAACAAAATTATACTTTTCAAAGAAGATTTACAATTTTTTTTTTTTTTTTGCATAAAAAAGATTATATGGTGACTTGTCTCCTAGTAAATATGGCACATAAATTTTTCCTTCGAAAAACCTAGTCGTCTATTTTTTTCGAAAAAAAAAAAAAAAAAAAAAAAGAGGAAGGAACAGGGATCATAAATTTTTCTAACTTATTAATATATTTCTAAAACTAGCCAGTTTAAGCGAGGATGGAGTCGGTCTTCTTCAATAATTAATTTTTCCCAAAAAATTTCCTTTTAAAAATTTCCGGTTTTCTTTTTTATCCTCACTCAATATTGATCATCTATATATAAGTCTTTACTAAAAACTTTATTCTTTAGTAAAAACTCATTATCCATACCATAAGGTAAAAAACTAAAACTTTTAAAATGAAAGAAGAACAATAATTGAATAATAGTTTGGTCATAAACATATTGTGAAAGAAATTTCGTTCGTATTACATAGCAGTTTGAAAACATTAAAACACATCATAATCTACTATATAATATGTTTATGATTCTTTCTGTATATCTTTGTTAAAATAAAAGACCGACTCTGTTACTGTTTTATAACCTACACTTAAAAGACGAATATAATTCTAATTAGAAATTCTATCTAAATTTGGTGTTATACAATTCTAATCTAAAAGACTCTGTCTGTCCTTCAAAAGTCTCATACCACACAATTATAGTCAAAAAATGAAACTAGACACAAATGAACGCGAATCGTCTTCACGAATTTATCAACGATTTGTTTGTTTGTTTGCAGGCGTAACAGTTGACTCGGACGTTTCATGCCTTGCCACCACCCTACACTGGGCCATGGCTATACGTATGCTGCCAAGGCTAACACATGGGCTGGACGCATGCCGTGCACATACACACACCCATGAATCTATATATAATCTATATATATATAAATATATATATTCCTATATATATGCATATATTTACAGTTTTTTTATGTATATGCAGTCGCCCAAAAATGATACGTGTACTTCTCTGACTCATGCATGGCAAGTTCTCTGTATGAAGGGAAAATTTACAATATAATGCATATTGATATATGATAATAATTATTTTAATAGTTAGATTAATTATTAAACGATCTCATATATAAATGGAAGTAGTTTTACGTCGGGTCTGACTTATATAAACGCTTTATTCATTTTCTGTTACGTTGGAAACATTTTTTAAGTAATATTTATGGGGATCTCTGATAAAAAAAATATTAGAAAAACCTCACATTAAATTTATATACATATAAATATAATAGAGTTGCTTAGGTCAACCATTTAGATCAAGACTTGATAATAGTAATTTAGATTGATTTTTTAAAAAATAAAAAATAAATGATGGTGACAGGAATTAGTAGGTACATCAAGACATCACGATTAGATCGATATAACCATATAAACTATACCACTCCAAACTGAAGAGAGAACACGACAACCACTATACTACCATCTTAGAGGATCAACTTACACAAATCCGATGTCTCATTAAAACCCTTTGCCAATAAAATTCTGCAGGAAAATATTTGACAGAAGGAAAAAAGTGAAATGATTCAGGACAAGTAAAACATCTAAAAAACGCAGAGGAAATTTAATCAATAACGATTATTACACAGTCAAATTTCTATTGCTTGAAGGTTTCAATTCTATATGCATGCATGAAATCCCACGCGGTTAATTGATTGCGACTGTATACAAGCCTTTGAATTGAAGATGGATCATCCAACTTAATTTGGCAATGGCAAGTATCATATGTACGGTTTTTTTTTTTTTTTTTTGTTCTTGTTTTTTCAGTTCATTCACACACACACATGTGTGTGTGTGTGTTATAATCTCCACGGCTTCTGCGACGCCTTTATCCGGACTTAATTAAGTATAAATCCCGATACTGTAAAATCTCTATGCAACTTTCTCCAAAAAAAAAAAAAAAAAAAAAAGAAATTCTTTATGCAACGTATATAGTCATTTAACTGTTAAGATCAAGATCTCGGGTATCTTTTTTTCTTTATTTCTTCCCCTCAAGAAAGGGTGTTGAACATTGAATGCCCAAAAAATAATTAAAAATAAAATTATGTAATTCATAATAAAACATTAATTACAACTATAAAACCCTGCAAAGCCGTCAGAGAGAGGTAGTTGCTTAATAAAAGTAAAAGCACTAATTGTACCCAAACGAAAGTAATCTCATTTTAATTTCTCTCTTTCTTTTTCAAAAAAATCAAATTTTAAAAGTTTATAACTTTCTTATTTTAAATCGAAATGAGATTTTTTTTTTCTTTTCAAGTTGCACAGAAAAATTAGATAAACAAAACAAGATCTATATTGTACATTTTTTTTGAACAAGTTCATATCCAATTCACACTTCTTCAAACACACGTTTCCATACCAACTTTCAAAACTCCATCTTCAATTGTTATCTCAAATAACCAGTAAAAGTTCTTTTTTTTTTTTTTTTTATTTTTTTTTTAATGTTACTCTTTGTTAATTGTAGTGTTTAACATGATTAGTACCCCTAGTCGATTTTTTCTTGATGACATGCCATAAAAGTTTCAACTATATCTTCTGAAATTTTTAATATGGTTTAAACTAAAGCAGACGTATACTGGAAGTAATCATAGTCTACGTTCAAAATACAAGCAAGAGTATACGTATACGTATATATATATGAACAGAAATAAAAATAAACCGCGGGCACATGCAATGTGTAATTGGTCAAAACAATAGATTTGACAAAAAAAAAAAAAAATTGTCAACAGATCTGACATTTCATTATTGACCTTGCAGAGAGTGTAAGAAAAAACCAGATAACCAATTCAAAACTAGAGCCATTATTAGGCCTAGACATTTTCAACTCAACTTATTGTTTAGTAGCGGTCTCAAAGGAGGTGACTTTATATTTTTTGACAACAAAGGATTAGGTTACCAATTGAAATGGCTACTAGTTTATGATATAAAATATTGATTTGGTTGAACAAGTGATGGAAAAATCATCTTCACGAAACGACTTTTGATCGTTGAAACATCACCTCTGAACGAGGCAAAAAAACTGATGAAAGCTAAAGTACACCTCCTAAAAAAAAGATGATAAAAAAATTGAAGCACACTCCTCACTTTTTGTTATTAGAGATGATGCTGGGGACGAAATTATCGTAAGTAACATGTGAGGTGCTATTTTTTTTGTTATTGGTTAGTTTTAATTAAAAGATTACTGTATCAATTAAAAGTAAGAGGTTATATCTACTTAATTAAAAAGTTATAACTCGTCATCACATGATTGGTATTTAAAAATTAAGATCGTTATTAATCCTTTGATAAGATTCTCTTTTAAACCATCTGCGTCACGTTCTATTAGTTTTGTTTACTTTTCATTATAATCGGATTTTGTCATGTTTATCAAAAGCTTCTGCCTCTTAGTTAAAAATGATTGAATCCGCTATTAATTTTCTAATCGTGGAATTTCTCAAGGATTGAATTTGCCTTTGCCAAAAATTTTGACCACGAACGTATGGTTTTGGAATGTATACCACTGTTTGGCGATTATTAAATCCTATTCCATAACATAAAAAAACATGTCAAACAAATTTATTACTTTTGTTTCTTGGTGGTTTGCATACAAACACAGTCGCTAATTACTTCATTAATTTCTTCGTAGTTTCCATTGTAGTATGTACATAACTCATGATTTAATAGGCACTGAGTTTTCAAGTGTTAGATTAAGTTTTTAATAGTTTCATTTATGACTGGAACAATTATCGCGTGTTGTAATTTATGTTGCAAGTTGTCAAATGTAGATAATTTGTTGCCCAAAAAGGATTTACAACATTCCTAATTCGATTATTATTTTTAAAAAAATCAGCCTTGCACTATTGATCGACATAACATCTGATCCTTGGTTTAACACGTTTAGACATGGACTGTTTTGACTAGAAAGAAATTATAACTGTCTGTTTGCAAGTTCATTTTGGACGATGTTTTTCACAGCCCAACTGGGAGAAATACTATATTTTGATCTTGGGCAAGGAAAATTTACCCTCATTTAACTGTACATGTTCAAATCTATAGGTGCATATATACTTTTATACACGCGCGCGCACATATATATATATATATATATATGTATGTATGTTTGAATTAACCAAACAGAGAACCAAGCACAAGGAAGGAAGAGCCAAAAGGACGTAAAAGTAGTGCATGAAAAAATAGTGAATCTACTTCTAATTATTCAATTTGTGAAGATTATTTATCTCTTTTTACACAACAACGTATCCATATAATCCTCCACAAATCCCCCCCCCCCCCCCTTCAAATTGCACTCAAACAAACACACCAAAAACTAAAATAAATCAAACAAATTCTCCCCATTAGCATATTCCAATAGCAATTAGTAAAGCTGGATTACAAAACACACACATATATATATAAGTATACATATTAATATATGTGTATGTATGCATGTGTATATTGATATCAAAATAAGAACGACTCCTTTCACACAACCATCAGCTGTGGAAAGCCCAACTGCGGATGTGGAGACAACGGCGACAGAGGCGAGATGTTGAAAACACCCTGCCCGTCGGATTCCCAAACGGCCGTCCAATTTGTCGGCGTCAACGGCATGTTCTTCAAGTAACTAATGGCGTCGCCGGCGGACTCCGCCACCTTCTCCTTCTTCGGTTGCTTGGTCACTTCCCGGACTTCTCCTTCCTCCTCCTCCTGACGACATCGTTTTTTCTCGACTGTATTTAATTTCCCGGCCTCCAACGGGAAGTTGAGAATAGCCTTGGAGCCACGAAGCTTGAAGGCGGCTCGGTCGTAGGCCTTGGCGGCGTCGATGGCGGTGTCGAACGTCCCGAGCCACACGCGGGAGCCTCTCTTGTTCGGGTCCCGGATCTCCGCCGCGTACTTGCCCCACGGCCTCTGTCTTACTCCTCGGTAATGCCTCGCCCCTTCCTCCGCCGCCGGTTTCCGCGGCGGCGGATTCGGAGCCGAGAACTGAATCCACTCGGTTTTCGCCGGAAGCGAGATCGTCAGCGACGGCTTCCGGTTAGGCTGAGAACCTCTGTGGCCGGATATTTGGGGCTTCGACTCGAATTCGAAGGAAATGCTGTTGGATTTGGTGAAAGAACCTCCGAGATTGGCGATTCGAGGCTTCGATTCGAATTCGAACGATGCTTCGCTCAATTCGAAATCCAGGAAATCGGAACTATTCGGTCTTGGATCCGAATCGGAAGTGAATTCAAGTGCTTGGCCGGAGCTCAAGTAATCGGAGATTTCGATGGGAGAATCGGAGGAGTTCGATTGCGATTGCGAGCTCGATGACTCCTCCGTCTTAACTTCGTCGCGCCATTCAAATCGGCCAGAATTGGAGAAGCTGCTCACGGGAGAGAGATCGCCGAGGAGGTGTTGCTTGATGAACTCGAGCTTCCAGAAATCGGTTATGGTGGAGGCCATGTCCGATCGAGCCTTAAAGCTAGAGAGAGAAACTGGCTTGAGATTTTAAAAGGTCGTTTTAGAGAGAGAAGGAAAGTTGAGCTGATTCTTGAGAGTGGAAATATGAGAGTGGGGAAGATTTATATACAGAATTGGAATGTTTTACAAATTCAACAAAAATTAAAAAATAAAAATAAAAACTAGAAAAGTAATAGGAAGACTTTCATTTCAGGGTCTACTTCAAGGAGACTCGGACGAAACATCGTTTTTCCATTATCTCTCTCTCCCTCTCATCTATCTATTTTATTTATTATTATTATTTTTTTTCTGTTTTCATTTTCATTTTACGGAGAAAGAGTCAGGGTTGACATTTTTAACTGCCCGGGGATACCCTTTCCATCAAGGAAAGGAATATGCGTATAAGAATGGGTACGAAAGTTAAAAAGGGGTATTTGGTCAACGAATTTAGTTTAAGATTTTTAAGTTTCAATAGTAATTTTTTAAAAAAGATAAAAAACTTTTCTAAAAAAGATAAAAATCATGATGAAAAAATACAATTTAGTTTAAAATAAACTTTAAAATAAACACCCCCTAAGATTAATCTTTAATCCTTCGTGCATATGTGGAACGAGGGTGGGAGAGACTGTCTCGTACTCGTATTTATCCCATTTATATTCACTCTTACAAAATATGTTGTTTGTTATAATTTTCCATTTTTTTTTTTAAATTTTCATCTTTTTTACTTTAATATCAATCGTCCTCTTGCAATATCAATCGTTGGATCTGCATCTTCGCTTTGAAGACGTTAATTAATCATCCTACGGCCCGGCCGGCGTCACAAAAGATGAACATTAGACAAATATGTTATTAACGTTTGTCCTTTTCGGTAATTGCTGTTTTTTGTTATTTTAATTAACACACGTAACATTAACAATGGCTTTTCTTCCCTGAAAGCTACGTAATTCATTATCTTTTTGAACTGTCTCTCTATCTTTTCGTATAGGCTCGGTTTCCTGGGCGTTTCGAGAAGCTGCATAGTTTGGTTAAATAAGAGTTAATTCATGTACTTTTCTTAATGGCTGGATTCGATTACAGTCATTGGTCGTAGATCAGGCCACGAAGATGAAAACAAAAATTTGTACGAATGAAAGACCATTGAATTCTACGGTAGAGTATAAAAATTTGAAAAAAAAAAGAATGTGTTATCAGTAGAATATGTTGAGATGTGGAGTTTAATTAACGTCTATGCAGGAAAAGTATGTGGATCAATTTCGTGATAATATTGTTGTGAAGATGTTGACATTAGGGTAATTATAGGAAAGATCAGAGAAAGACATGCAAAGAGTTCAAAAACGCGTGATTTTTTTTTTTATCATGATAATGAATGATTGAATCAGAACATTCGCACAATCTAGACGAACAAAAAAATATCTTATTAGTAGAATATGTTGAGTTGTGGAGTTTATAAACTTCCTACGGAGAAAAAGCATGCGGATTAATTTTCACGATTAAATCTTTGCAAGGGTTTTGTCATTGGGGTAATTATAAGAGAGATTGGAGAAAAAAACACAAGGTTCGAAAGTGTGAGAATTTTTCTTGCAAAATTTTTAATCGTCATAATAAATTATTGAAACATAATGTAATCACACATTCAAACAAACGTATATAAATCTTGTATATGTGTGCATTATTTACGGTTTTTATTAATATTGCTCTCGATAAGTACGTCCAATCATCAATTTTATATTCAAACATAGGTACGTCAGTTTAACAGAGTTGAATGAAACTTTAAAGATGTAGAATTATTCTATCAATAGAGTAATTTCATTTTTTTTTTTTTTACTTGGTCCCCGCTTCTTCTTCTTCTTCTTCTTCTTTTTATTTTATTTTATTTTATTTTATTTTATTTTTATTTTTAACACGGCTAGAATTAGATTCGTTCTTCACGAGGGAACTTTAACTTTGTGATTGGGGTTCTAGAAAACACAACTTGTCTTTATCTATTTGACGTCCAAGCCAAAAAAAAAAACAAAAAAAAGTCTTACCTATTTGACGTGCAAGCAAAGGAATTTCTCTCTCTGTTGTCTTGTTGTTTTCATAGAAGAATAAGATGGAGGGTGACTTTTGGAATGGCGGTTTATTTGGATCTCATCTTTGATATATTTTTGTACGTAATTAAATCAGAAATTTCAGTAGTTTCTTCTAGAATTTTTTTTTTTATTTTAAATTTGGGTTTTGATTCTTTATTATTGGATACACACTAATGTCGGTTTTAACCACTTTTGTTTTGGTTCGGATGATTTGGTCAGAAAGTATACATTTTAATTTTATAACTCTTTTTTATGTTTTGTAGTTTACGGATGATGCTGGTAAATTTTCATTGTTTGTTCTTTCTGTTCTCGACGTTTACTTAACGGTATTTACAATATTGAAATATTGTTTATCAATCAAAGAAAAACATTGAAAGATCTTAGGTTCTTTTTCCAAGAATTTTCGTACTTTGTTCTACTCTTTTGGCATTCTATACCCAAAAAAAAAAAAAAAAAAACCGTATTTCAACATTCTATGGGCATGTTTTCACGTAGCAAAATCATGTACAATATCCAATTGTTTAAGAAGATATCGCTTTGACATTAACAACCAGCAAAACCAAGGTAAAATAATGTAGTTAGCGTTAAAAGTTAAATTTGTCCAGCATTATTAAGTTACTGAGTGATTATAGTGTTAATATGTGGATTCGACATCTTTTCAATTTGAGCTGGTTTTGGAATGAATTTTATTCAAATCCATTTATCATGATATCAAAGTCATATCCCTAGCCTATGTTCAGTGACAAGGAAAGAAAACAAAAGAGAAGGGAAAAATAGAAGTGAAAGAAAATAAGAAGTAGGGAAAATATTTTAATTTTTCTTTAGGTATGTTTGATTGAAAAGAATGAAATAAAATTATACAATTATACAATTATTATTATATCCACTTATTTGTATTATTTAAATTTAAAAACAAGAACAAAATAGTAATTTTAATCATCATTAAGTGTATTTTTGTTTTCACCCAATATTGAAGAGATTAAAATTGATGGACTCTACTATAAAGTTTTTCTATCATATATATTTTCTGTTTCATCCTTTCTTCCTTCCCACCAAACAAACTACATTATTATTTTCCAACTAAATTTTCATCCACTCACTTACTTCTCTTCTACTTTCCATCGTTCCACGTTAAGCTAACTTTTGAAGAAAAAGAAGAGAGAGAGGGAGAGAGGAGAGAGAGACAAACTTAATGGGGACGTGTTGAACTGGTGAGCGAAGGAATTAAGGAGAAAAGGACAAACTTGCATTAAATTCATCTCTACTTTGACCTGTCCCACCCTGAACAGCAAAGCTTTTGTGTCCAATTTGAACAGAGCTCAGGTCAGGTAGGGCCCAAATTAATGGTTATTGAAAGGAAAACATGAAGGAGTCAAGGATTGCCAGTTAGTTTATGCACTTTGTTTAAATAAATAAACAAAAAAACCAAGTCTTTAGTCACCAAAACACTCAACCACTCACTAATTGATGCAATATTTATTATTTAACCCAAAAAAAAAAAAAAAAAACATCTCCTGAAGATTTGTTTTGGTGCTTTCTTTTTGAATTAAGCTAAGCGGCTGAGAATCTAGAGTATGAGCTTTTACCAAGTCCAATTGTTTTGCCAAGTCTTTTACGTCGCTAAATAGTGGCATGGCATTGGCAATTTTCGCGCCCGTCTTTGCGGGTGTAGCAGCGTGAATTTTGCCTGATGTAGCAAGGTTCAATAACTTTAATCTTGTGCTAATATTTTATATATGCTGTCACTATAAGTTTTGGTATGTTGACTGACTGATCACTGATTGCAGTGTGTTTCTTCGTTCTTTCATGGAAGCTTTGGATTCACCGGCCCAACTCGCCCTTGAACTTGTGGCGAATACAAATTCTATAAGTTACTTCTTCGTTAAATTCATTGAATTTTAGTTCTTAACTACACTAAATAAAACTTTGAAATCTAAGGCGATCGTGACTTTGATTTAACAATGGTAACGGTAAGATTTGGTGCAGGGTAGGTTTGATAAATTTTTCTTTTGAATCACTCAAATCAAATCACTGTATATTGGTGCTCAAAGTATACATTTAGAACAATTTGATTGTGTTTTTCCTGCATTTCGCATTCCTTGTCTGTCTACTAATCAGACGAACGAAGGACAAGTAAAAAGGACGAGTTCTTTGTTGGCTTAAAAGTCCGAAGACAAACAGTTGAGTGCAGTAGTTGAACTCCATTTTTTAATATTTTCGGTTCGAGAGAGAGAGAGAGAGAGAATTGTCGATTTTTTTTCGCCGATAAGGTTTAAGCTGTCTTCGTCGTTGAATTGGTTCCTGGTATTAGGTAATCGGCCTCCTCGTGATTGCTGACGTGATGAAGATTTGTTTTCACGAGGCCACTAAGATAGGTTCATCTGAAATGGTCAATGTAGATACTAGGAATCTAGAATCAAATTTAAATCAGGATTAGATCATAAAAAAATTAATATACAAAAATTATTAAGATCCTTAACATTACATATGAAAATCATAAAACAATCATAATCGGAAAAACGTAAATGATAAATCAAAATGAAAGCATCAAAGGATAGCAACACCGAAATTTAGAGAGGTTCGTCGGAATTGTGCTACATCTTTTGAGTCTCTATAGTTTCACTATATATGAATTTTGAATACAAAAGGCTACAATCTTTAGGCATAATCCGGTAGGATAATAGTAAGCAAAATGCTTCCAAAAAAAAAAAAAAAAGAACCAGAAAATGAAGAGAATCTTCCTCTATTTCTAAAAGGAAGATCATGGGTTTGGACCCGTATGATAGTAGTGGGCTGTTTCCTACTACCCAAATAATTCGGAACATGTACTAGGACATGGGCCATAATACCATGATTGATCGTTGGCCTAGCAGTTATAAGGACTGATCTCCACCATTCGTTGTTCATTGAATATGAACGCTTGGTGTTCATTGAATATGAACGCTGGACAACGAATCGATCATTCGAGATGATCAATAAGTGGTTGAGAATCATTTATCGTTCGTTTCATTGAACTAAATGCTTCGTAGATCCATACTTGGTAAATTAATGGGCTTCAATGGAACCGAGACTAAATGGTCAAGAACGATTATCCGTCGTTTGTCACTCTTCTAGCGAGTTTTAATCGTTCGTTGGGCCGAGCCTGAATGTTTCGATATTCATTATTCGTTGTTTGTAGATCCAGTGATTATGACGACCCAGTTATAATATTAAAAGGGAGACGAAATCTGACCCCAACAATCAACAGTGATAATATCAAATTCATAAACGTTGGACTTTTTTTTTATGAGTATGATATGATTTCTTCGAACAACACATTTTTAACATAAGATGGCAAGACAAGGGCAGTGTAGGAGAGGATATTTTGAGTAGATGAAACACAGCGGAAAAGAAAATTGGTAAATATACGGGCTCACCGAGTCATGATGTGATCTACTCAATCAGAGTCAGGATATATAATACTACTCCACCGATAATCAGAGGTCAGATTGCTGTAGAAGATATGGTACAATATCGGATTACAATTTGCCGAGCGAAGGAGAATGCTAGCATGTCTAGGATTTGCAAATTGGCAAGAGTAATTCTTCTGAGGTTTGTATCCTGGTTTTTCTGATGCACAAGATGAATTACGGGTCAAAATGTTATAGCAAGTAAAACTTAGAAGGGTTAGTTGAAACTAATGAATGATGTGGAGTTGGTTAGGAAGAGGCAACGCAAGAGCAAGAAAAGGGACTCACAAGATGAATTACATGAAGGTTTGATGAAAAATATACCCTTTCTCTGTTGCAATATCAATTTTATCAGCAGAAACTAGAAGATTTGTATGATATCAAAATACTGAAAAATGAAGTGTGAGAAGTTGCAAAAGTTAGTGTCTAGTGTCTACTCAAATTAAAAACAAATTAAGTGGAAAAATTGCATATCTCAGGCCATGTTCTCTTTCCTTTCTACAGAGTGCAAGGGAATTCAGGCGCAGGTTATGTGTAAGTGGATTGCTTCAGCCATTTCAAAGCATTCCTATTATGCTTTTGAAGCTAAGATACTTTCTCGGAACATGATATTTTCCAGCGTATTTTCTTTACATGTTCGCTGGATTTCTGATATAAACATATGGAATTTCAGGCGGGATAACACCAATGATCCCTTTTCTTTTGTTCAGTAAAAAACGATTACATATACATTTTCAAAAAGTGATTGTGTTTCTCAATTCATTTGCATAGAATTAGAGACATCTCAGCAAGGAGGCTTCTTTTTCTAAAGCCCAAATCCAGTAACCGGATTCTATTTATACTTGTAAGCGTGATAGAACAACATAGTCTGATTCTTAACCAATTGGAAATGAGCATCAAGTGCCAAATCTTGTAGCTAATTTTTTGGATTATTTACTTAAATGTTTAAATTGAAGACTATGATTTAAAAAATATCTTTTTTTTTCTTTTATTTATATGAATGTCTAAATTGATACTTATAAAAACCATATTATCCTTTTATCAAGAATTGAAGCTAAAAAAAATAAATAAAGAATTGATTAAAAAAGGAAAGAAAAAATCTCTAAAAAAATGAAAAACTAAACAAATCTTTTATAAAAGGAAAAAAAGACCATTTTACTTGCTTTATTATAAAGAAAAAAGGACTACAACTGATATTAGATTATTAGTCGTATGATACATGAAAAATAATTATTATAATAAATAATTAGTCATTAAAATAAAATTCACAATGAACATATAAAAAAATTAAATACATATTATAAAGAAATATGAAATACTTTAAAACCTAAAAAAAAAAAAACATCATAATGATATAGTAATTATCATTAAAAAAAAAATGGACATCATAATGATATAGTAATACCATAAAGAAAAAAAAAGCATAACACATTTAAAAAAAAAACTTCATAATGATATAGTAATTATCATAAACAAATAAACAATTTCATGACACATCTAAATTTTAGAAACTAACTATTAAAATAATACCAATAATAAAAAATAAATTAATTAGCACAATAACGTTAGAATTATTCACAAAGAACCTAAATCATACTAAAAAAAAAATAAGTTTCTTAGAAATCTAATCATACTTAAGAAATATGTTCATAAAAAACCTTAATTATACTAATAAGTCATCATTATAACAGAGATCTAGTCATTAAAATAAAGATATAATAATGATAAATAAATGAGGAAAATATATATAAATCATAATGAAAGAAAATAATGTTAAATCTAGTAAAAGGGCAAAAAAGGTATTATAAGCAATTGATTTTTTAAAAATAGACATTTACGTAATATTATTTAAAAATTAATGTATTTTAAAACGAGACTCTAAAAATAGATTTTTGTGTGATTAATTTTTTTTATTTTGCATTTGCACTCTTTTATTCGCGGTCTGAGGACGTTCACTAGGAGTATTACACTTGTTATATACAACCTTTTTTTTTTGGCCCATTTCTATTTAAAGCACTTATCTTTCATTTAGATTTTCAATTGGGACTTTTTGCTTTTCAACTTCTCGTCAAGTATTACAATCTCTTCTTCTATTTTCCATTTACTGTACTTCTCTGTACTATGACGTTTAAAAAAATTTACAAGCAAACTTATTTTCAGCTTTAGTAATTAATTCATCGAATCATGAAGTATAAATAGCCACACTTTCCCAAACCTCATATTCCAATCAAAAATGTGATTCTGAAATCCTTTTGCCATTTAGACCACGACTTTTGTTTTATGCTTTCAACTTTGATCTATGACCATACTCCGAATCATCCTCAAGTATTAGACTCCTTTGTTTTTCTTTACTAATACTATTAATAAAATCACGAAAAAGAAACCCAAAAATAAAAAATAAAAACACGTGTAAGATTTACAGTTACAGTGGTTAAACAATGAAAACTACATTCACTTTTAGTCAATATATAATCATTATGATGGGAAAAAAAAAAAAAAAAAAACTTTGGGGGACATCAATGAAACTTCA
The DNA here is from genome assembly GCA_025413485.1 of Ficus microcarpa. Classification (NCBI taxonomy): domain Eukaryota; kingdom Viridiplantae; phylum Streptophyta; class Magnoliopsida; order Rosales; family Moraceae; genus Ficus; species Ficus microcarpa. Next base: position 18,677,136 of record CM046386.1, on the reverse strand, counting down.
AAATTAACAGACAAAGAGTTCTACTATTATTGTGTGGCATAGAACCAATAATATCTTTAATATTTTTTTGTCGATAAAAAATGATTATTAAACAAAATCGCATATCTCTTTATAAGCTCTCTATATTTTTCTCTAACACAGTAACACGTCTTTTAATTCCAAAATTCAGCGCTTCTCTCGTTACAAGAAAAATAAAGGTAATCGAAATTACTCAACCGCATGTTTTATCTGCATATATCAGAATAAAAATTAAGAGTATGTTTGGTGAATGAGTTTGAGTTGAAAAAGTACAGTTTGAGTTGAAAATTTTTGTTAATTTTTCAGAAAAGGTAAAAAATTTTCAGAAAAAAATAAAAACTTTTTCAGAAAAAGACAAAAACTAAGATGAAAAAGTACAGTTTGAGTTAAATTATCAAACGAGACCTAAGTTGTTCACACATATGAGTACATAAATACACGTGGTGGTTTACTTCAGGTAACCCTGTCCTGTTCCTTTGTACATTGGTGCTCATTGAGAACATAAGAAAACTGGATTAAGCTTGATACAACTAATGTCAAATTAGCCGTCTCAATATTCCCACTACTCTCTGGAATCTCATTAAATTAATATTAAAGCTTTAATAATGTTGCGAAAATTTTCAGTATTATATTTATCTTGCAGATGAAATGTCCACAACCTGGTTGTGTTTTTGCGGCGGTCGACAGCTTGTGGGGCCACCAGAAGATCAATACCAGCTGGCGATGATGACCACTGACCTCGTATTTGAGGTGGTTTTGTTATTTGGAATTCCTTGGTACTCTGTACCGTACAAAAATTTGACGTAAAATCAATTTTTTAAAAAAGATTGAGCTTCTCTTTAATATTTAAAGTAGTACTAAAGACGTGAATTTTAATCTTGATAAATATAATTAATTGATACAATGATTTTTAATTAAAACACTAATGATAAATTATAAGTTATACCTCATATGTTAAATACATTAAAAAATTTTAGATTAAAGTTGATGTTCACAATTTTTTTTTTATAATTAATTGGTTTATAAGTCTTAGATCCCCGTCTTTTCAAGACATTTTCAAGAGTAAATTCTACCTAACGAGCTTGCAAATATTTGCATGAAAACCAGTCAATCATTTGAACTGTTGTTAATCTAGATTTTTGTGGTGTGTTATTTAATCTATCATGTTGAGTGTGGGATTGAATGTAAATATGGATCACCCGACTCGAGTGAGTCAAAAGAGAAATATGAATCGATTTAGGTTAACCCATATAAAAAATATATGGACGGACCAATTTAAATGAAGAAAAGGGTGGTCCAGCACGGTAAAGTACCTTACCTCAGAAGGACTCCTTTTAGCTACCTTTTGAACAGCATAATAAATAAAAAATTAAAAAAAGAAAAAAAGGAAAAACTTTTGAAACGCAACTTTCATTATCCATACATTGGACCATTCGTTTGGAAAATATGGATTTCAAAGCCCACGGTGTAAGGTGGAGAGAGTCAAGGATGGTAATAAATATCTGCTTATAAAAATTTTGTTTAAAAGCACATTGAAACAGATTTTTTTTTTTTTTTTTTTTTTTTATACTTTTCTTCCACCATTGTTAGTCCAATAATTGCACTGCACAACAAGAGTAACCATAATTAATTGCAAAGAAAGAAGAACTTTGGTGCGGTAAATCATTCTTTTTTCTTATCTTCCACGAAGTAATATATATATAAATATGTGTATATATATATATATATATATATATATATAAGTCAAACATATTGAAGCCAACTTCTACAAGGTAACCTGTTGAAAAAGATGGGCATGTCCAAGATTAGCTTTCTCATCAGACGTGGCTTCTCAAAATTGCTTTAGGTGTCATTGTCACAGAATATAATTAAGTGTAGGGAGAAAATAATAACTAAGCGAAAATATGATAACCTGCTTTTCGATCTCCTCATGTTTTACTACGGGAGAATTCAATGATAGAGGAAAAAAAAAAATCTTATTATTAAGATACAGTGTAATTTTTAATCTTATTACATTATGACATTTTAAAATGTGTCTTAAATATATACCAATATAAGTTTATCATATTGTCCTTCTTGTTATATCGTTTTAAAAAAAAATGTATAACCCAAAAAAAAAAAAAAAGAAAAAAGAGTAAGAGGGAGAGAGAGATTGATTGTATTTGGTGTAAAGATCCTGAATTTTTTATTATTATTTTTTTTTTATGCATGCGTTCATTCCTCATTAATTATGTTTCTTCTTTGTCAGTTTGCTAAATCTAATGGACCTACTTGGAGCAATATAATGTAAATTCTTCCATAAGAACATATATATATATATATATATATATATAGTTGCCGAATGCTGACAACATCTTGCTTTCATCAAGTATTATGAGGGAAATTTACATATATATATGTATATATATATATATTATATGTATATATTCAAACATTTGCAATTTACAAAATTTCTTTTTTAACAATCCTAATCTAAATTCTTCCACAAGAACATAAAAATAATGTGCAATCTTTCTTTCATCAATTATTATGAGGGAAATTTACATATATATATATATATATATTTGTATATATTCAAACATTTGCAGTTTACAAAATTTCTTTTTTAACTATCCAAACTCAATACGTCTTTGTATTTTAATCTAATCTCATGCCGACTTGGCTTGTGTCATGCTTGTGCTTGTGTATGCTTTGTTTAATTATTCTTCATTAAACTATTATATAATTTAATCAATTATCAAATCTGACGATTAGATTAAACCTTTATAAACCAAGAAAGCATACACACACACCCACACCCACACCCACAAACGCATATACACATAGATATTCTCTATTATATATTATGTCGTCGGATTGAGAATCGTATTGCCAGATTTGATTTGGGAAAAAATAATAATTTAAAAAACGAAAACAGGCAACTTGTTCATAATCCTGACTGTTTTCTAATGTTGGGATTGGAATTCCATTCAACAACTACTAAAAATAAAACATATTTTATCATCAAGTGGGCATATTATTATTATTATTGTTTTTAGAAATAAAATTTATTTTCAAGTACCACCGTGGGCTGAAAACCACTCCGAAGTTGATGTTGGAAAAAAGAAAAAAAGAAAAATTTACGAAGGTCCCATGAACTCTCCTACTTGGACACGTGAGGAATTTCGCTTACTTTATATTTTTTTTACTTTGGAAGTTCATGCACTTGCCAATGGGTCCCCTGATTTCTTTTTTGTCGTTCTCTTGCTGGTCTTAACAATTTTTTGGCTGAGACCATTTGGTCTAGACGTTAAGTAAGAATTGTCCTCTTTTTCCCACATGTTAAAAAGACCAAAAAAAAAAAAAAAAACTGTTCTCTTTTCAAACTCAAAATTTGTGGGTGATTTCTCCCAAAACCAAAAAATAAATTAAAATAAAATAAAATAAAACATAAACCAATCGTCGCATAGGGCTGTGCACGAGCTAACCCTTGGCACGTGGTAACCGCACGACACTTTGTTTACGAAAACTTGCAAGCACTCCAAAAATTTTAGCAACTTAGTCAAAGTCAAACAAGACCTAGATTGTCATTGGTCAATTTCAATGGTTCAATCTTGCGGACGTGTCGCTACATTTCTCGTACGATGTGCCCCTCTTATTATGAAATGAAAATTAATGCTTTCAATGAAGATAAGAAGATAGGGTACAGTAATGAGGCTTTATTAATTGGTGTGCGTCCACAAATCTGGTAAAATTTGAAGATTTTGAATATAATAATAACGATTTGGTTAATGGATTTTTTTTTGGCCAACTTTTATCGTTTCTTTTTTTTTACTTTTGGTTTGTTTAGTTTAATGCCCCACTAGCTTAATTATTAAATTTTTTATGCCGGTACTGAGAGAATATAATCAATAATTAAGATTACACAGACCACAAACAGTGTTTTTGATATCTTTATTAATTAAAAAAGTAGTTAAAGCTTTAGACCCAAATGCTGTAATCATAATCTTTTCTCTTTAATTCGGCTCATTTTTTAAAAATTTATTTTTTAACATGATATTTTAAATCTTTCATGATGACAACGTTACATAGATGCTACAGAATATAACGTTTTGATTTTATGGAACTTTTCATGTTAATGTATCATGTTTTTTAACAATAAATTTAATTAAAACAATATCAAGATGAAGATATTTATATATACATAACTGTCAATTTTCTATGCAGGTCTAATGTTCACAATAGAAGATATTTTCGATCATACATTATGATATAATTTTCATTAGTTTATTTGTCTGATTCGTGTTAATATGAGAGCTAATAAATAATCACAGTACAAGTTAATTTAGAGAAATTGTTGTTTCTTTCAAATTGGGTCATGTAGAATTTCTTTTAAGAATGATGCGAAGTATACCAGCGATGTTGAGTATCACTCACTAAAAAAGATGAGTCCTTTAGATATATGTACACACCTTGTATTAGCAATAGTGTTTAGCACTGGTGATGCTTGCAAATATAGATATATACATATGCATACATATATCTTTTTCAATAATGCATTTGCCCATAAAAAGGTTCAAATTTAATGTAAACCATTGTGGGATTTTTCTTGTACAAGAGATATGTTAGACTTTAGTATAAAATCATTTGTAACTAACATACTCTATTAAGAGATAGAGAGAAATAATGGCAATTTTTAAAAAATAATTGAAGTAAATAAAAGGTTTTAAAATATTTAGAGTAAATAAAAGACTTATTAGGTAAATGATTTATTTACATCAAATTTACTAAGTAAATGATTTAATTATGTCTTGTAAATATGTCAGTATCTAATAAAATTTTCATTTACATCTTATATTATTATTTATTACAAACATTCTAAAATCTTACTATTTATTCTAAATAATATTCGTAAAAAAAAAATACTATTTATTCCAATTTCTCCTCTAATAAATATGCATGTTGTTCGATTTTTAATTTATTAGCAAAACAATTCAACATAAAACACCTTTAAATACAACTTGTGGATGTTCCCCGCGACATAATAATGCATTGCGTTAATGGTTTCAATTACCAGCAAAGTACTTGCTGGGAATTCCTTTTTTTTTTTTTTTCTTTATTTGGAAGAAAATTTTTTCTAGTAACCTTTTTTGTCATTGAAGAAAGAAAAAAAAAAAAAAAGAGAAATAAATAGAGAAAAGTGTAGGGCACCACAAGGAGGAACAAGGACAAATAGGTAGAAATTAAAGCAACCTTTTTTCCCCCCCTCACCAACCATGCTTACAAAACTAGACGCCCAAAATTTCTAAAAGAAGAATTGATTACACAAGTTGGCCAAAGCCAAATCACTATCAAAATCCAATAAAGATACAACTCTAATCCAACCAAAAAGCACATCTTGCAAGATGCAAAGCTTTTTTTTAGTGGTTTTTCTATTAGAGCGATAAGAGAGGAGCCATTTGATACTGTCCATGAGTAGAGCTAATAATCCAATCCAAAATAATAAGAAAGGACGAGATTAAAATTAATAAAATAATAAATAATGAATAAAGGGATTGTGAGTGAGTCACCTTCCTTGAAGGGGCACTAAAAGTGTTGAGTGCAAGTTGAGTGATGCGGGGCAAACCCACATAGGTTAATGGGGTTCTTGACTTTTAAGAGAAACTTATCCAAAAGAAAAAAGAAAAATTAAAAAAAAAAAAAAAAAGTTTTCATAAAGTCGTCTAGAACCAATGAATTCTAGTACCTCTCTTTCATTGTCCTAATTGGTCCTTTGCCCCTTTCTCCCCTACCTTTGTCCCCCTTCTTTCATGATCGCCGATTCATCGTCCCTCTAATTGCATCCTATTATTTTGTAAGAATTGTACTTCTGTTGTTTATGGCTAAAGATCCGCCAAACAAAATTGGGATCGAATAAGTGTGCTATTGAAGCAATTTACCGTCGGAAAGAAAGAGATTAAAATGTGAAAAAATAAAGAACCTCAAAATTTATAAAGATTCGTCTTCTATTTGAAGGGCACGTCTTTTTTAGAATCAGGGAAAACTGTTTCACTATTTTTCAAAAAATAACAACGCATGATTCTCTAGAATCAAGAAATCTCTGGGGTTTCTATAAGGCGTACAAACCTATTTATACATATCTATTTTCCAGTACATGATCTTCCAAAACTCGAAATATTTTTATTAAATATAAAGGTACAAGATTCTCAAATTGTAAGAGAAATTGTAATAAGTCTCTTGTTTAACATAAGATCAAAAGACACAATAGGGCTGAGAGAGTCAAAAGGGTCACGAAGGCCGAGAAAGCGATGCAGGGGCGCTCTCCTTGTAGCCCACCCAAAGGACCAAGAGGGCGGTGTGGCGGCGCCACAGAGGCGCATGGGCATGCTCCTTGCAACCCACACAGCAAGCCGAGAGAGCGGTGCAGTCAGGCTCCCTCCAGGCTAAGAAGGCCGCATGGCCACACAATTCATGCTCATATGAGAATTTCAAATTTGTCTTTTGATTTATTCCAAACCGTGTGTCAATTGATTGTATATTTTCATATAAAACTGAATTATTATCAATAATTAATATATTAGTTATAACAATTGAATGGATAATAAAATAGATGTCTTTACAATAAAGAGACACCTTTTGGAAAAAGTTACATGGGTTGCCATATTTGTAACGGTTCATAAAAGGATACCTCTGTACTTTTAAAAACTTTAGAAATTTAGAAATTTCGTATCTTGTTTTGGAATACAATATTATTATTAGATATTATGTTCAAGGGTTTTTTGTATCTTGGGGATAATTTACTGTTAAACTCTTTAGTAAACTCTGTAGTAAAGGTGAATAAAATATTAAAAGAAAGTATTCTTATTACGCCTCAAACCCATCTTTGTGTTCAGTTTTCTTTGCTTCCATTATTCTTGTTCTCTTTCATTCTCCAACACAAATGTCGTAGCCATTACCCCTATCCTTCAATTGAGGTTTGAGTATTTTATCCAACCGTTGTGATGCCATGCATCTCAGTGTTACTATTCAGTACCTTTCATGATCTCCAACCTTTTCAGCCCTTTCAATCGATCAAATCTCAACAACTTCTCATGGTGCCGCTTGACGGGTTTCCTGGTGCCCTATCAACAACCAACACAAGTCGTTTTACCCATTGAGCTAAACTTTAGCAATCACATATATAAATAAGAGTACTTTTATATCATCTGATACATCATTTTAATATAAATATTAATAAAAATCAGTTGCCAAAATTTTTTAGTTTATGTCTATAATAGCGATTTGAAATGAAAATTTTATGTTGAAATTGGTTGATTTTTTAAAAAATAATTATAGTTTTTTATTTTTTTATAAAAAAGATAAAAATTAATATGAAAAACTTAGATTCGAACATAGGAGTGAAACAGACCCTTAATCTAACAATTAAAAAAAAAACTTTATCAAATGGACAAAAATATAAACATTTCAATCAAAACTTTATAAAAAAATTTTGATATATACTAAAATTGATGTAATAGTTTTTTCAAGGATTTATCAATTAAAATTAGCAACTCAAATGGGACGCAATTTAATATTTAAAAGATTTGAATTAGAGATTAATTTAATGTTAAAGATAAAATCGGCGATTAAATGGATGGTAATCAAAGGAAGAAAGTACAGAAACGGACAAAAACGGGTGTTACGGACGTGTTAAAACTGTAGCCAAGCAATGCGACAAAAGAAAATTGTGCTGAAGTCACCCCGCTGATGTCATTCCTTCTAGCCCTCGAATTTGAGCACGTGATCAATACAAACCTCACGGCCAAGGCCCACTTCACACAATTTGCACGCTCAGAACTTTCATCGAACCTCCACCATTAAACACATTCTCAATAATTTAAATAATTTTCTCCAAAGTATTATTATTTAAAATAAATAATTAAATCAAAAATTTATCACACCCCCTTTTCCAAGTGCATGAACCTACTCCATTATATAAACCTCCCTCTTCCTGAATCCCCAGAAATTCAGATTCCAGATTTCTCTTTCTCACAGTACAATTCCTCTTCTTTCCCCTCTTACCCAAATCTCAATTTTCCGGCGAAAACGAAATGTACGGTCAGAGTATGATGGATTCGGACCTCGCTCTTCTTGATACGATTCGCCGCCACCTGCTCGGCGAACCGGAGGTCCGAATCGGAGCTCCAGTCACGAATTCCGGTTCAGCGACTCCGGTTTTCTGCCGGAGCTCCAGTTTCAGCAGCTTGTATCCTTGCTTGACGGAGAATTGGGGCGAATTGCCTCTTAAAGAGGACGATTCCGAGGACATGGTCCTCTACGGCGTCCTCCGCGACGCCGTCAGCCTAGGTTGGGTCCCGTCTCTCGGCGCCGAGTCGCCGGAGCCCTGCTTTGCCGCGGTGAAGCCTGAGCCGGAGATCCTGCCGGCGGTTAACAGATTGCCTGAGATTGTTTCGGTTCCTCCTCCGGCGAAGGAGGCGGTGAAGGCCGCGCAGCCGGTGGTGGTTCCGGCGAAGGGGAAGCACTACAGGGGAGTGAGGCAGCGGCCGTGGGGGAAGTTCGCGGCGGAGATTAGGGATCCGGCGAAGAACGGGGCTAGGGTTTGGCTGGGGACGTTCGAGACCGCCGAGGACGCGGCGTTGGCGTACGATCGGGCGGCGTATCGGATGCGCGGCTCTCGAGCGCTGCTGAACTTCCCGCTCCGGGTGAACTCCGGCGAGCCAGATCCGGTGAGGGTGACGACGAAGAGGTCCTCGCCGGAGCCGTCTTCTCCTTCTTCTTGTTCGTCGTCGATAACGACGTCGTCTTCGGCGGAGAGTGGGTCGCCGAAGAGGAGGAGGAAGGCGGGGACTGGGAGCGGAACGACGTCGTCGGGGATGGTTGGAAATGGGGTTGAGCAACAAGTGGCGGTGGGAGTGCAAGTGGCCCTGTGCACACGTGTCGAGCAATTATTGGTTAGCTAAAGCCAGGATTTGGACCAGTTCAGGCACTAGACACTGTAAAATATATCTTGAGACGGGAGATTTTGGATTTACCCAAAAATTTTTGGAATTATTTTATTTTTATTTTTTTTAGGGAGAAATCAGGGGAAAAAAATAAAAATTAAAAAATTAAAAATGGCCTTAGAAAAAGGTTATATAGATATAATTGGTCTGTATGTTTTGTTTGGTTGTGAATGCACAAAATATTCTGATATTGATTGTGTTGGAAACTTGGAACTTGCTTTTCAAATGGGAATTTTCTATTCTATCAACATAAAATGACAAAAGCAGCATTAAATATCTTTTTGTGAGTACAACTATAATTTGATAGTAAAATTATATCTAACTTCGTTAAAAAGTGTTGAGAGTTCGAATCTAATCTCTAAATTTAAAAGAATAATAATAAGAAAAATCTTGTCTTTTTCTTCAAAAATCAAAGGAAAACGAAAAACATGAAATATCTTGATATGTGCTATCCAAATAGTGTTTAATTTTGGGTTCTACAATGCATGTGTGAAAATGCAAAGTTTTGCTGAGGAAATGTGACATTTGCGTTGTTCCCCCTACTAGTGAACTTCTATGGCCAAATTATGGCATAGAGTGCATTCATCTCGTTTTTTTTAAGTTATTTTTAGGACCTGTTTAATGAATGAGTTTGAGTTGAAATTTTTAAATCTAAACAATAATTTTTGTTAACTTTTTTAAAAGGACAAAAAAATTTTTCAGAAAAGATAAAAATTTTTTTCAAAAAAAGATAAAAATTTGAGTTCAAATCTTAAGTTTAAACTTGAGCTTTAAATGGATTGTTAGACGAGAGTAGATTCATTTTTTAAGCACTTTCCAAGGTTAATCTACGATCACTAAATGAGGTCTCAATACAAATACAATTGTGACAGAAAAATAGTAGAATGATAGACTTGATATTTTATTACATTTTGTACTTTATTTGAATAATATTATTTTAAAGATTATATCTACTTTTCCTCATAAAATATTTTAAAATTTTATTTACTTTTCTCATAAAGATTATATCTACTTTTTCTCATAAAGATTACATCATACTATTTTATTACATTAAAGATTATATCTACTTTTTCTCATAAAATAATTTTTAAAACTATAATCGTTGACGGAGGTAGGACGGGAGGAGTAGGGGTTGTCCCACTGAATTATTTTAATTTAAAATTTCTTTTTTCTTTTTGTGCTTTGTCTTTTTATCCACATTCAAAGTCAGTTATCCTATGTACGCCCCCATTAGAAATTTTACTTTCTATTTAACAAATTCATTAGTCATGTACTTCTTCAATAAATAAATTTTAATCGTATTGAAAGAATATAAATATGCAAGACTTTCAAAGTATGAAATCTGTCGTTAACTTTGTAATATGTTTCATGTTTATATATGTTTGGTAGTTTTTTTTTTATTTTAAATATTGTGATATTGTTTTTAAAATTTTTCTGGTTACTCTGAAGACCAAATTTTTGTACTTATTTATTTTTATTTTCATGTTACTAATAAATAATTAAATAAATTAATAATACACTTATATAAGTAAGTTTATTTTATTTCTCATATAATACATAAAATTTATAACTTCATAATTAAAATTATATATAATAAAATGTATTATCCATGATATGTTAAAAAAATAATAATAAGATGGGTCGGGAAAATAGATTTTTAAGGTCAAGGATCCCAAAACCTATCACCTCACCACAATCCGCAGCAGGTTAATAAATTAACCTAACCCGTCTATAATCCAAACCCATTTAAACATGATTTTACCCATCTTAAAGCAAATGAGTTAACATATAAAAATTGTCATCCATACCATTAAGCTAGAAGGCTAGCTTTACTGCTATTTATAGAAGCACATATTTTTAATCTAAAAGTGTTTTGAAAATGATAATATTATAATTATTAAATGAAAATTCTACATATCAATCAATCAATAAAAATTCAAATGTAAAATTTAGAATAAAATATTATGTATATGTTTGGATTCCAGCTTCACACATAAGTTTTTTAATCTTATTTTTTTGTATTTTTCTAAAAAATCAATAAAAATTATAATTAAAATTTAAAAAATCAATCAATTTCAATTTAAAAAATTTATTTTAAATTCATGTTTCAAACGGAAGCTATTGTAAAAATAATTTTCTTGTCCAAATACCATACTTTGAATTAGTGTATTAAACAAGCACTTATGATTACACTGCTATGCTTTAGACACAACTTTTTTCCCCCCCTTTATCCGACGCTTTTTGTACCAAATTAGATTCTTAATCAATTGTGAACACGTCAGATTTTAGATTTGACTGGGCAGATACAATGTCTCTTTACTGCAGAATTTTGTCATTTTTCTTTGTTTTATATTATCATTTACATTTACTATTCTATGGTGCTTGAAATTTGATTTCCTTTTCACACGCACATTTTAAGCACGATTTTACAAATATATGTTGTACAGAGAGGACATGCACTGACTTTTTTTTTTTTTTTTTGACTTTTGATTATTCAATATGAAAATTGTCTGATAGGACTTTTCACCTCAATAATTGCACTTTTCTTGCTAAAAAATAGAAGGAAAAAAAAAAAAAAAACTGCACTTTCTTTGGGTGTCTGGCAAAGGATATACCAGATATTTAAAATTGGGTTGATACTAATACTGCGACATAAGTCGCATTTCTCGTTTACCTCTCAAAAAAAAAAAAAAACCCTTCGTGACCACTTTTTTTTTTTTTTTTAAATTGATCAACGTAATATAAATTTTCTATTTTTAATCAACATGACACACGTGTTAGTTTACTCTAATTTAATTTTGTGTCATATTAGTCTAATATTAATATATTTTTAAAAAAATTACCTAAATAACAACTTTTCTTTATCTATTGATTGATATGATGGAAATTTCTTATTCTTAATCAACATGACATAAAATTATATTTTGGAGAAAATTACCTAAATAACAACCTTTCTTTATCTTTTGACCAACATGAAATAAGTTTCTCGTTCTTAATCAACATGACATAAATTGTAGTTAACTTTAATTTAATTTTGTATTATATTAGTTTAGTGTTAATTTTTTTATATCATGTTAATATAATAGTTTTTAAATTTGTATCATTTAGATATTTTCCCCCTTAATTTTTTGTGTCGTATTGGTGCAGTATCTTTAAATTTCTATCATAATTGTTTTCCCCTAACTCAAATTTTGTTATTAAAAAAAAAATTGCATTTCTGGCGTGCTTCCGAAAAAGGAAAAAACAAAACAAAACAAAATTGTTGCTAGATATTGAGATTCACAATTCAATGGCACCAACTCTAATAATAATAATAATAACCCCTGAAAAGGTCCTTATGAAATAAACCCCATAAAATGATGCACAAATAAATTGCACTGAATCCCTAAAAAAAAAAAAAAAAAATTGCAGTGGACAAAAGGAAAATATATATATATATATATATACTTGGGCGGAGATTTTGAACTTGATGGTAAGGGACTCAGGGGGAACAAAAAATCCACGACATGGTTAACACGTCCAGACTCATCCAATTTAACCAGATCTAACCCAACCACCTAATCCGAGTTTTCATGGGGTGAGTTTAGGTTCAAATTATTTTTTTAAAATATATTCAAACTAGTTATTATTTAGTTTTTACTGTGATTTTGTGACACATATATTTATATTTGCATTGTTGATCTTTCATTTTTTTTAATTTATTTTGTTACAATTTTTAAGAAATTGAACTAGATTTGATTTTACGAATTTATATTGAAAATAAATTGTAAATTGTATTTTTTTTCCTTTAAATTGTTTAGCTAAAATTACATCATTATTTTTATTTTTTTCTATAATGACAAATTCGTTCAAGCCATCCATCCGACTTCGATTGGGCGGGTTGATTGGGTTGGTTAAATTATTTACAAGTTTGAGTGGGGTAAAAATCCCCAAAACCCCACCCAAACCATCGATATTCACCATACTTGATAGATGTAAATATTGTAATTATATTAGCTAAAAGGGGGGGGGGGGGGGGGGGGAATAGCTCTGATAGGATTGTAATACAGTTTTCAACCATAGGTAACATTAGAATTGCAATGTGTTATAAAAAAGTACAATAATTTGGTCAAACATATCAAGATATGGTGGTCCATAACTATATCCTAATGATATAGTGGTTTTTTTTTTTTTAAGGAATTATAGTAAATAACATATTTGCGTATGCTAAAATAAGTAAATAATATATTTATGAAATTGTCAAACTAAATAGCATTTTTACTATTATATACACTTATTCACTAAATAAATAAATAAATAAATAAATATTTGTTTTCTAAAAATGATTAAATTGTTGAAATAAATAGCATATTCATCAGTAACGAAATTATTAAATAATTATATATTCTTACTAAAAAAGCGTATTTACTCTTAAATATGTTATGTACTTTTTAAACTTTTGTAAATATGCTATTTTACCCCTTTCTCCTTTTTTTTTTTAATGGGATATGGTGGCCTTTTTTAGCATTTTCTAAAAAAGTCCAAAGTTTTGTTAATTAGGAAAACGATCTTAAAAAAAAAAAAATCATATTTAATCAATGATTGATCAATATCAATAGGTGTGAACAATTTATGGTCAATCACAAGATTAACCAGTTAGGTCAAACAATATTTTTATAACCACCAGTTATTTCTCTATAGATAAAAAGGTTCGGTCTTTCCTATATAAGTGCTCAAAACTGCATATCAATATATACATCTATTAAATAATTTTTCGTTTTTTTTTAATACTTTATACTAGAACCTTAAAAAAAAAAAACTATATACTAGAATTCTAAATGATTGCAATTTCTAAAAAAGAATTCTAAATAATTAAAACCGTTATGGGAACTTTAATTATTTTCCACTATATGACCTCTATGCTTGAATGAGGAAATATGAAGTGTGAGCCAAGCAATGATTCATTTAGACGCATGCTTTGCGTGTTACGGTAAAGCTCCCAATTGTCATGGAAGGTGACATTTTCCCTAATGGCATTACGTCATTAACTCTTTTCCACATTCACACCTATTTTCTCATTTCCAAGTGAAACCATCAACTTTACGTCTCTTCCCACGTACCAAACCTATAAAGAAAATTTAGTTTTAAAAGAGGTACAAATAAAAAAATTCTTCCCTCTTGGTAATTTACTTTGAATTTTCTATAATAGGAAAGACTCTTTTTAACAATCAATAATGTGGGCCCTTCTAAGTGTTGAATTATTTTCCAAAAGATTGGTGCATGTTAAAAAAATGCATTCCCTTGACTATAGTGAAAAAGATCATTCATACCATAAAAATTTCTTCCATGTTTGTTTTATACGGGGGTGCATGACAGGCGGTTTAGACAGATTTGTTTTATGACGGTTTGTGAAAATTACGAACCGTAACTACTCAAAGTTTACATGATTTGAACGGTTTTTTAAGCGGACGATGTGGACGTGAGTTTTATACCGATATTTTTAATATATTATAACTAAATTCTCAAAGTATTTTACATCTTGTCTAAAGTAATATTATTCCTAACCAATCTTTTACCCATTACTAAATGGGAGAGTCAAAATAGAAAATAAGAAAAAAAATTTTTTGAAACTTCTTTATTAATAAAGCAAGATTTTAGTTTTTGTTTATTTCCATCAAACTACGAAATTAATTTCAAGTTATAATTGCTAACAATTATTTCTTTGATCATATCTCAAGATTCAAAATACATGTCACAAAAGAATATATATATATATAAGAGGATTATACTAAAAGGATTAAAGAATTCAAGATAATATACTAACTCTTTTTTGGAAATAAAAAGAAAGAAAGAAAAAGGGACTACATATTAACATGCTATTAATAGTTCAACAATGCAAACAAAAACAGTAACTAAATAAATTGGCTTATTAAGTTTGCATATTAAACTAGTTAATAAGTTTTAGGGTCTATTACATTATACACATTCAAAATTAAACTCCAAAATCTATTTCAAGAATAAAATAATAATTAAAAAAATAAGCTGGAGAACAATTTGAAACTACAGTTTTATTTGTCACACTGCAATTGTCCGCTTATCGTAGCGGATTCAAACCGTGCTGTCCATTTGAACTGTGGTTTTGACAAAAACCTGTCATATTGGATTAGGCAGTGCGGTGCGGGTAATTTATGCAGTTTGCGGTTATGTTTGTGCACACTTTCGTATGCCCATTTTTAAAATGGGTAGAAAAATAACAAGAGTGTTTTTCTCAACTTCTTGCATCATTCTTCTCGTTTCAAAAATGGGTGGAAATCTCATTCTCAAATACATATTTTGTACATAACCCTTTTCATAATCTTTTTGAATTCTACTCCTAATACCCTATTGACAACATCATTTCTTCTTGTTTAATAACTTTCCAAATAAATTTTAAACTTTTTTGCGTCTTCAAAAAGGAAATTTTTTTTTTTATACATCAGAAAGTCATCTCATTCTCAAAATCAAATGACTTTCATATTTCGTACAAAAAAAAATTATTTTGAAAATAAATATGTGGCCATACCTCTAGTTCTTGTACAATTTCATAACCGTAGGGAGTAAGCAATTATGAGAATCGAAAGGTGATGTTCGGAGATCATTCCTTTTATCTTTACTTGCCCATTCACGAATCAATATCCTTATTTTTAATTTGATTTTATTTTGTGTGTATACTCGAATTCTTAAAAAGATCCTTTAACATTGTTGCAACTTTCCGGTTTAGTTTAGTAAACATTTCTTATTAAATGTTGAGGTCTGCACTTCAAATATTCTCTTTCTCAATCGCAGCAAACATTCTCCAAAAAAAAAAAAAAAAAAAACAAAAAACAAAACAAAACAAAAACAAAAACAAAAACAAAAAACCCAACAACAGCAACAACAAGAAAAAAAAAGTCCATTGATTATGAAGTGAATTAAGTAATGTTCTAAATCCATTGATTACGAAGTGAATTAAATAATGAATTAAGTAATGTTCTAAATCCATTGATTAAGAAGTGAATTAAATAATGTTCTTAGACAAACGCCATCATAGTAGAACATTCAATAAGATATAACAACTAATTTTTTCCCTTTTCCATTTAAAAAAAAAAAAAACTAATTTTGTAGCTCAATCTTTAAAAAAAAATA
This sequence comes from Ficus microcarpa, assembly GCA_025413485.1. Classification (NCBI taxonomy): domain Eukaryota; kingdom Viridiplantae; phylum Streptophyta; class Magnoliopsida; order Rosales; family Moraceae; genus Ficus; species Ficus microcarpa. Next base: position 18,660,994 of record CM046386.1, on the reverse strand, counting down.
AAATAAAATAGACGATATTATATGACTAAAAAGTTTGTAGCATTAAATACTTCCGATTACCAATGCCATAATGTTTTTCTTTCTTATCCAATCAAAATATATTTTTCTTTCTTGTGATTTTGTTTTTGGGGGTTTTTTTTTTTTTTTTTTTTAAATAAACGAAGAAGCTTCTTGGTTAGATCAGAAGTTGTAGCAACTAATCCACACAAAAAACGACAAACCAGGAAAAAAAAAAAGAAGAAAAAAGTGACATGTCGACATCAGGCATCAACACACGAGAGGTTGTGAGGACGGTTGTACGGTCCAAAAAGCAAACTCATTTTTTTCTCATTTCCATTTTTTCTTTGTTGACAAACAAAAGTTTGACCTTGACTGTTCTTTCATTGATTGCTTTGACATTTCAACGGCTCTCCTAACGAGGGGTTTTTTTTTCCTTCCCATGACTACTTTTGAAATGTAAGAAAATTTAGATAATCCATAGTTAATTAATAATTAATTATAAAAATTAATAATTAATAATTAATCAGTAATTTATTATGAAATTTGATAATTTATATTACGATAAATCAATAATTAATTGTGAGTCAATCATTTAATAATTATTATATGATCAATCATTAATTGATCATTTGAAAAAATCAATTAACTATTTTAGGAAAAAAAGAAAAAGACAGTTTAACTAATTTTTAGAAACTTTCATAATTTATTATAAAACTTTTTAAACTATAAATCCCTAAAATTTATTGGCACAAGATTACTATTTCTATTTAATACTTTCTTCCTTGTTTTGGTTTAATGTGAAATACTTGGAGATTGGGATGACGGCCTCATATTCTTATTTTTATGAGGTTTGAAGTTCAAAATTCTCTATCTTGATTAAGATGCTATTAAGAATATTAAAAACGTGGCCAACTGTTTTAATTATTTTTTGTATGTTTACATTCTACATTTGGACTTGAATTATTTCAAAGGTAAATAAAATGTAAATATATGAAACGAAAGCCCACAGGCAGTGAAAAATATAACAGTTGACAAATTCTCCATAAATTTTTTAAGGTAATTGGAAGTCGCGAAGAAGTTTTATTTACCAATATTGATTGAGTACCTTGAGCTACTGCGCACGTGTGCAAATCACGTTCACACCTTCCTGAGTTGCTCAATGAATGCATCTTCTAGTGCCGGTCAATGGCTAAGTCGTCTTGATCAACGGTCAATATCAAACAAAGTTTTTAACACCGACGTCACAACTTTTGAATGGTTGAAATGCACGTTTTAAAACACAAAACCGTAGTTTTGATGGGGATTTTTTTTTTCGCCCCTTTGACTTGAGAAACACCTCTATGGAGAAATTTTTCTAATCCGTTTCAAAGTTTTAGCTTGGACGGGATAAATTAGTTGAAAGAGAAATTAAACATGGTGTCAATTTTTTAACACCTAATTTAATAGATAGTTCAATTTTATATATTTTTTATTTAGAACACCTCTCTTTTTTCCACATGAAACTTCCAGCAACTGCTCTCGCAGAGGGTTCGCCTAAGAAGATAAAGCCTCAAGCAAGGAAGGGCCGATTGCGATCTCCCATCAATTTTTATGTAATGTATGAATTGTCTTTTTTCATTAGGTAAGTATTTGAAAATATTGTCTACATCAATTAATTGTGATCATACCAATGAGAATATGACACATAAAATTGATACTTAAAAAATTGAAATTGAAATTGAAGTTAGTGTCCATAGCAATAGTCTTATTATGTTATGCTCAATTAATGATTTACTATAATCAATCCGTGATTCACAATAAAAATTGATAGTTTATGCTATAGTTAATCAATAATTAACTATAAAAATTGATTATTTATACTACGACCAGTTAATCACTTGATTAAACAGTCAAACACTGATTAACCATATTAATTATACTAAGGCTCCGTTTGGTTCATCCAGTTTGAGTTGGAAAATTTTAAGTTTCAATAGTAATTTTTGTTGAACTTTTCAGAAAAAACAAAAAACTTTTTCCAGAAAAAGACAAAAAACTTTTTCAGAAAAAGGTAAAAACTGATATGAAAATTTTGAGTTGGAATAGGTGAACCAAACGAGGGCGAGGTGATTAATTAATGATGGATTATTTGTCAAGATTGACTCACCATTTTAGAAGGAAGGGGAGAGAGAGAAGAGAAAAGAAAAAAAAAAAAAAAAAAAGAACACCCTTTTAACTGGTTTTTAAAAAGTTTCGGTCCATGCATTTAAAAACTTCTAAAAAAACCTTTTAAAAAGGCCATTTACCTCAAAATCAAACCAATTGAACTTGATGTTAAACGATTCGCTTATGTTACGAGAGGAAGTAAGATTGTTGCTTTTTTATTTTTTTCAATGATTAAATTTTTTTTTTTTATAATCGTTTTTCATTGCTTAATTTTCAACTATAATACAGATACCTATTAATTGTGAATGTTGTTGCAAAATAAAAAATTAAACTTGTGAACCTTAAATGATAAAAAATTATTTATGGAGTTGGATACGATAACCAACAAAATTTAGACGATTACTTGCACACATAAAGCATTTGACACCACCACAAAAAGACCATGTTAGGAAATCGATCTCATGTCTCTAATTTCATTTTAGGCGAATAATACCCCCTAATCTTTTTTGGATGTAATAAGCATCCCTCTATGTCAGATTTAAGTAGCCACCGAATAGCACAAACCAATTGCAATTAGTAAAGTTACATTTCGTTCACTCATGACAACTTCATGAGGATTGGGATTAAAAATAAATAAAAATAAAAACAAAAACAAAAACAAAAACTGCGGAAATAGAAGTCAAATGAAAGGATGCAACATTAAAAAGCATCACCGAATTTCTTCGAAATGGCGATGACATTGAAATGAAGTGAGTCGGGATTCTTTTCAATCACGCCCTGTATCACTTTAGCAGCATCCTGTCAAACAAAAATAGAAATCTCATCATTTTAAAACTAACACAACAAACTTCAATAACATTAGCAAGAAAATTTACTTAAAATTTAAAAGAGCATGAAATTTATAAGTAAATACCTTTAGTAGAGTTTCCGGAGAAGACGGTCCATGAGATATTGGCCCCGTCTTTCTCCCATCAAGCTCATAAAGCGTTCCTACAAAAATATATATATATAAATATATTTTGCATATGAAAATAATTTGTTTAAAGACATTTCTCATTATTTCGAATAAGACATTTTTTTGGGAGAGTGGGATTAGACTACACACCATCCACGCATGTGAAGCAAATGAAGTGAGCGTTCGCATTGTCTGAAGCCTATACAAAAAATTTGACAAGATGAACGGAGTAAAAAAAAAAAATTTTTTGAAACTGAAAGAAAAATCGATAAGACGAAAGGAGCAAAAAACAAATAATATATATATATATATATATTTTAAACCAAACATGATAACAGATAATCATTTGTACTATCTTAAAATTAACTGGAGAAAGAAGGTGGAATTATGGAAGGAGGGCAAATCAAGAAATTGTGTAAACCCACACTAGGGTTCATGTACGTCAAGCAAGCAACCCAATAACCTATTGGGCACGTTCAACAAACAATTCCTACACAATGAAATAGCAATTCATTTAATATCTTGAATAACTTGAATCTACTTTTCCACTACCTAGCTCCTAAAGCAAAGATTCGTATTTCCTATTCCATTTTTTTTTTTTCACGTGCCTCGTCTTTTTCCACCATTCTATCTGCTAATATTAAAAACCAAAATTCAAGAGAAATCTTAGAATACTTGCATTATGATCAGACTGTTCACCAACAGAGAGCGTAAAAAAGTCAAATTTTTTTTCTTCCAGTAGACCATTAAGTGCTTGTATTTCGCTCTCAATCTAATTGTTTTTCACATAATAACTAGATGTCACCATATCAACGTAGATGTAATCTAGTAATCAACATAAAATAACCTATAACACTAGGTACCTTAAGTCCTTAACCTAAACATAAAACATAATACTTCTCACCACAAAACATCCTCGATCAATCGACATTAGAGGTAAATTAAATACTAATCGTTTGGCATCAATTATTTAGTATATACTAATGAAAATTTACCTCAGTATCTCCAGCAGTAGCAGCCACTGCATGAGCAACTTCCATTTCAGTATCATTCTCAAGAAAGCGTGCTCGCTATACAGATATTAAAAATAGATACGAGTAAGCTTTCAGGCAACCATGTACGGATAACAATATCAATCAAAATAAGAACAAAGTAAATAAATGAAATAGTGAAAGAAAAATTAGAACCTCCAACGCATCCATATTTGCAGTAGATTTAAAATACTTATCCAGGAATGATCCCTCAACTGAAAATAAAATGGACACCGAAAGAAATGGTTAGCATGATAAACAGTATCAGAAATGTAACAAACACTTAAAACGGGAAAATTGTTTTCAAGAAAAAACACATTCTCTAAGAAAGTAAACTCAATTCTTATAGACAAGTTATTGAAGGCCACAACATAGATACCAACGCTTTCCAATATATAATAGTAATAACAAAGAAACTGGCCGTAAACATTTTAATTTCTAGAGCCAGACATGCTGTAGTATTCCAGTTTTCGAGAATAAAGTTTCAAGACAAGCATCTGTCACAGATCTCCAGGGAACTCGTCTAATATATTCTGGTCTAATATATTTTAATTCTATCACACTTCACAGGTTCCTTATTCATGTTAACTTCTATACGTGTTGATGGAAAGCTCTTTAACTTTTTACGTTTTCTTGTCGTTTTTCTATCTTTTTAGTGTCTTAAACTTTCTGGTCAAACTTCTTAAACAATAAGAGCAGCTTTTCATTTACACCGAGCACAGTGAACTAAGGGATAGTTAGAAGTTTTCTAGTTGATTTGCAGCAATTACATTTTCTAGTCCAGGGGTTTGCCTCGATTTCCCTCCTTTCTGTTTAAATTCTAACACACTTTTTCTCTCACAAAAAGATTTTCGTAAGAACCCTATCAAGCAAGACTACTGTAATTTCCATAAAAACCTGGTGAGTGACTGTGAGATTGTATAAAACACACGCACAAACGTCTACTTATATTTTCATGCTTATGCACATCTTGTCAGAAGAGCTAATATCCCTGGTAATGGGACAGGGAAATAACCATACACATGCACAGCTACAAGCATTTATGAAAACAAAACTATGTTTACACAACCTACCGAGCTTGATCTCTGAGGTGATATTTCCAACAGCATGAAGAAGTCCAACAGTTCCACAAGCATTGCCCACAGTTTGTCTCATATAATAAACTCGGCCATGAGGTTCCTACAGCCACCACTTATTGTCAATTTGAGAGAGCCAAAAAAAAGGGGGAAAAGAAAAGAAAAGAAAAAGATAAAGAGTTTAGGAGTTAGAAAGTGATTAAACTAACATTTCTGATCTCCAACCATTGTTTAAAACTGTGCAATTTGAGGCGCACCTCAGTGAATAGCGGAATAAAATAGTAATGAGGCCTAAGCATCAATCGCCCTCTAAATTGCGTACGCCTCTGTGAATTGAGGCGTACTCAGAAACGCACACAATTAGGCAATATTGAGGCTGTAGCCTCAATTTTTCTGAAGTTTTTTCCAGTCCAAAGAAATCGCTTGGCTACCATAAAGATGAACACATTGGTTTACATAATGTTCAACAAGAGGCTGAAAGATAGATATTTGAAGAAAAAAATTTTGCTGTTATGTCATGAATTCTACCTACCATATGATTTTTCATATTTTTTCAACTTATTTCATGGTTTCATTTTGAGGCTTACGCCTTAACTTGCAAACAAAAAATGCCTTAATACCCGATTGCGCAATTTTAAACCTTGATCTCCACCAAACACAAATATTACATAAAAAGTGGGGAAAACATAACCCCATTTCTCAAAATTAAATATTTTCACAAATACTCGGATCAAATGTCTTTAGTACAAACGCACCTTTACTTCATTTGCCTGTTGTATTCGCTCTTCTTCGCTCTGAGAACAATTATTAATTTATCAAATGATTCCGAACCAGTCATTCACAGAAATAGAAAACATTTCAAAATACCAGAATCAAGCAAAAGTAGGAACCTGTTGGGTTAGGGGATAAAGAAATAGCACAGCCAGTACAGGCTTTGGGACCATTTCCAGAAGTTCTCCATCCAAGCCATACACATCACAGCACTCTGCCTCGGTCTCAGGAAGACCCAGGCCCCAAAGGTACTGCAGGATACAAATAACATCTAATAAGAAAAATAATCTAGCAGGCATTTTTCCACATTTAAATTATTAATTATTATGCTATGCCAATAGTAAACTGAACCCTGAAAATCATCCTTCTTAATCTTTGACAAAGGGGTAAAAAAAAAAAAAAAAATCACATTCTTGAAATCTAAGCATCTAAACTTAAAATATTGAAAATTTTAAGTGGAACTCATAAGTTCAACACTTTGCATTGCAAATGAAGGGCCTATTTTCTCTTTTGTGTTAATTTCATTCACTACCTGATTAATTTCAAAAATGTCTAGGAATCCTAATTCAAATAAAATAAGTCCTAATCCTAAAAATCCTAATTAAACTCGAACTGAATATAAACAGTAGTAATATAATATGACTTGGACTTGTCCTACATCATAAAGGCAAAGTAACTTTTTTTTTTTTTTTTTTTTTTTTTAGCATTCCGCTATGAAGAAAACCTAACGCCAAAAGAGGACCCAAAGTTAAAATAAAAATAAAAAAAAAATAAAAACCCTAAACTCATATGTATCTGACACCCTCAACGATTCAAAATTCTAGCCCTCAGCTTGGTTTACAAGCCAAAAAAACTCTAATATTCCTTTAAAAAAAAAAAAAAAGAAATTCCAAATCTTTTACGGTTTATAACACAAACGAAAAATAAAAATAAAAATAAATATAAATATAAAAAAAACTGAAATTCGGGATTGATTTTCTATCACAAGGTTTCGAAGGAAACAAACAGATATGAAATCCGAAGAGAAGATGGAAAAGAATAAGGATAGGAAAAGAAGAGAAAGAAAATCACCTGGTTCATGACATCGGGGTTAGCTTCAAGAGGAAGCCATCTCTTGGAAGAAGGAGCTTCATCTAAAGTAGCCATTTTTTGCCTTTTGCTTTTCTGATGGAACTGAAGTGGGGGAAACTGGAAGACGCGTAGGGCCGAAAGATTTTAAAACGAAGTCCCGTGAACTGAGCGAACGGCTCAACCTCCTCACTCCTCCCATATATATATATATATATATATAGGCCGTGTTAAAAGAGTCCGGACACTATTTGAATTCGTGATGGGCCTTCTGTGTGTTAATGGACCCAGTATCAATGACGAGAATGATAAATAATAAGGTGTTTGGCACACCAATTCAAAACACTCGTCTCAAAGTTTTTTTTGTCTTTTTCTCAAAAAGTTTTTTTTTTCTTTTCTTGAAAATTCAAAAAAATTTACTATTAAAACTTAAAAATTTCAACTCAAACTATTCTACCAAACACCCCATAAGTAACTGGGGTTTTTAGCACAGATGCCCGGAATTTGTTATTTTTCGACGAATTATTCCTCAAATTTTTAATTTTAATAATTTACCCCTTAAACTTATTAAATTGTAGTAATATATCTATCCCTTTTAGTTAATTTTATATTGAATAAAAGATTTGAAATTAGAAAATCTGCATTAATATTTGTATTAGATTTATAAATTTTTGGTTGGAAATAGATTTTTTTTGTTTTCCCATGAGATGTACGTGGGTTTTTCATAATTAATTTAATAGAAAATAAAATTATAGGGGATGCATTTCCATAATTTAGCAAGTTAAAAGGGTAAATTGTCAAAATTAGAAGTTTGGAAGGTAAGTTGTCAAAAGGTGACAAATTTAAAGGACATCAATGCTAAATAAATAAATAAAAAGTTTTAAAAATATTTAAAAATTTAAAAATTTTTGCAAGTATTAAAATTCACAAATATATTATAAAAAAAAAAAAGTCACAAATCCATGCCATGACAAAAATATTTGTAGACATTGTAATTTCCTGTCATGCCACCTTATTTATAGTACCAAATATATTTTTAATTAGATTATAATGAGAAATTTGTAAGTGTGGTTTTATTTACATACCATTCTTAACTCCGCACACACCTCTATTAATTAAATTCTTTAGCTACAAAAGAACCCTCAAAACAAAATTATATAAATGAACAACTATTATTATTATTTTAAAAAAATAGAAAAAAAGAAACTCAGTGTGTTATTCTATGTTTCTTTACTCACACACATATATCCAATCCCCCAAATATATGATGTATAAATATTTCAAAAAATTTTTGTTTCAATGAATATTCCAAAAAATTACATTAAATATTAGGGTTTGTTTGTTTTTACATCTCATTTTAAATTAAACTGTATTTTTTTTTCATAGTTTTTGTTTTTTTTCTGAAAAAGTTTTTTGTCTTTTCTGAAAAGTCAATAAAAATTACCATTGAAACTGAAAAATCAACAAAAATTACTATTGAAACTTAAAAATCTTAAACTAATCTTCTTTATTACCGTTACGTTCTTTTCACTTGTGTTATGCCTTATTTTCCATTTAGTTGGTTTTTCCGTATTTGGATATTAACGTTGATTCTTGGTTGCGACTTCGTCTATTGTTGCACCCGAGAGAAAAAAAAAAAAATAAAAAAACCACTAAACTTTGTTAATTTACTTCTATTTTTTAGTGTCTTGTTGTCGTATAATTAGTGCCTTTTGATGGTTTTTTTTTCCCCTTCTAGTATTAGATTTACAGTTTGGTTTAATGATTCTTATTCTCCGGCGTAGTTTGGTTTCCGCTTTTTGTTTTTACTTCTACCACGTTGAGTTTTCTTGTTTTTTGTTTTTCGTTTTTTTTTTTTGTCAGACTTTTTTTTCCCCTACCATTTTTTCACAACATGAAGATAAATTTCCAAACTTTACGACCCATTTTTATTTAATAGTTAACAATACCAAATTCGGGTACCAAATGTTCAAAGAGCTAGTGGGAACATTCCAATCCCACAAAATTCATTGCGAACTTGAGATTGATTAGTCATACAGTTTTCAAGCCTTTCAGCTGATGGGCATCTGATCCAGAAAGGCAACTTTCTGTCCGCACATGATGCCAATTCGAGCCAAAATAGGTTATTAGCCGCAGAATTATGATTCTTATTCTCCATTGTAGTTTGGTTTCCGCTTCTCAGCGAATGCCGCGAGGCCTTCCAAGCGATCTTTTGTGTCCAAGAGTTGTCCATAGCAGTCCTCTTCCACTTCCAAGCCCGAAACCATGCTTACCTCCAGTCCTTCGTTGATGGCCCTTTTCGCCATTCTTATTGCTATCGGACCCTGCTAAAAGTGTTACGTGTTAATACAAAACTCTCATTTAGAGTATGAGAAAAGGTTTGATCTGCATATACCTTAAATGCAACGGATAAGTTAAAAAAGTTCTAACAGAACAATTTAGTAGTACCTTTTCATTTATTTCCCGAGCAATTTCAAGCGCCTTTAGATGAGCTTCCCCAGCGGGAACACAGTAATTGACAAGACCTGAAGCAAGATGTACTTTTTCCTTTTAGAGTATGAAAAATAAATAAATAAATAAATAAGCACACTATACAGTAAGTAAATGCACCAATAGACAATGCAGCCGTTCCACTAATCCTCCTGCCAGTGTATATAAGTTCCTTGGCCATCGCTTTTCCGACCAATCTAGGAAGTCGTTGTGTCCCGCCTGCTCTGTGAAAGGCATGTTTGTGGAAAAGGATCATCAGGACTGTCCAAAGAATAGAGAAATAGCATATAAAAATCATAATGGGAATATTTCTACCCTAAGCAAAATTGATTATCAATATCAATCTCCAAACTGAACTACTCTTGTAGTAGATTTTCGATAGGTTTCATAGGAAAAGGTGAGGAACTGTTCAAATAAGATGTTGACGGATGATATTTAGCACATACCCAGGAATTATAGCAAGTCCTGTTTCCGGCAATCCTAATATCGCATCTTCTCCTGGGAGCCGTTTGAGATGGCAAATAATTAATCGGACACTACAACTCATCTAGAAGTAGCCATGATTTAACTTAATACGAGCAAGTTAAATACAGGAATGTTAAAAATTTGGAACTACCACATATACGAAGATCGCATGATAACGCCATTTCAAGTCCGCCACCCAACGCAGCACCTTCAATGACAGCAATACTAGGAATGCGAAGTTCCTGAACAAATGAATACAAAAGGTTCATGTAGATAATCAAGAAGAAGAACGATACTGAACAAGTTTCACCGGTACTAAGGTGACTCATAGAAGAAGAGAGCAAGAGAAACAAAATGATAAAATCAACACTTCAGCTTAGCAATTAAATGCTCAGCAGAATAAATATGTGCGTGCATATACATGTGTGTGTAAATGCACATATAAGTACCACTAAAGAAAAATAAAGACGGGAATTTTGTATCAAGAGAAAAGAAACAAAAAATATATATAGGCGAACAAGGGAAACCAACCTCCAAAAATGAGAATGTTGAGCGCAGTGAGTTCACAAAAGATTGAACCTCAGAAGCGCTCTGTGTCTTGCGTTCCTGCCAAACCAATTAACAACCAATAACTACATTAAAAATTCATATATTCATCACCTCCTGTAGAAACACAACCTCACAAAGATGAGAGATGAAGAGCAATTTTGGCTTTGGTTTCTGAAATTCTCAGGGACTCCTTAGTTATCACCTAATTGTATATTGAAAAACAAAAGTACGCTAATTACATGAGATGGGCATTGTGTAACCTAGGAGTTTACCAAAATCGCGTATTTAATTCAATGCTTGCAAGAAAAACAACAAAAGAGCAACCCCCACAGATATCCTAGTGATTTTTCAAAAATACTTGTTCCACCATTAATGCCATCGCACACCTTGCCCACATGCCAAGTCAACACCAATCAATATGGCCACAACAAGGAAGAATACCATCTTTGATAGGGTGTGAAAAAGTATTAAATCGATGGAGCTCAGTTCAGAACCATTAGATCTTCAAGTTCTGTTAAACTCTCGTACTTTTTTTAATCTAATATGGATCATATATGATTTGACATTTCTGAACTATGTCCTAACAACAGAGTATTTTTCATAGCCCACCACGAAATTCTTTCTTACAAAATTCAAAAGAAATTCCACAAAATCTTTCTTTCAGCTAAAAGAAACAATTCTAGCAGTTGAAAATTTTCAGCAAAAAGCTGACAACTTTCTTACATCCCAAACATTTGGCATATTTTTCACTTTTCAATGGAACTTGCTATGCAAAGTCAAACAATCGGACGATAAAGAAAGAAAACAGCAAAGTCCATTCATTTACCTTCAAATCAGCACCAGCACAGAACACCTTGGGAACTGAACTATGGATCAACACGACATTAGCAGAGGAATCTTTACTGACATCTTCAATCGCATTCCGAAACCCTCTTAGCAGATCTTTCCCAATCGCATTCTTCGCCTCAGGCCTGTGCAAACTAACCTCAACAATTCCTGGAAATTAGGGGGGGAAAAATCCAATCCTGGAGATTAGGGGGGAAAAAATCCAATCTGGGTTTTTCATTTTTGATCTGAAAAATCGAAATTGAAATGAAAGAGACAAAGTTTTAATTTACCGGAATCGGAGTCGGAGAGTCTGTGAAGGCTGACGAACTGAGAAGACGCGGGTTCCAAGATGAGAGTTCGGCGAGTTTGGAGAAGCCATTTCTGGGGATTTGAGTTCTCGAGGAGTACTGAAATGGGTTGCAGGGAATTCTGATTACTCGTCATGTAATGGCTAATCGACCTGCATAGAATCCTTGAAGCATGCATTTTTTTCTGGGTTTTTCTGCAGCTGAAACAAAGATTTGGATTCCAAGTAATAATTTTGGAGATTCTTCTTCTGGGCAAGTTTTGCGAGCTCTGTGAGAGGAGTATCAAATTGGCAGAGCAGAGGTTCTCGTTATTGTTGCTCTTATCTAGAGTGTCTGCAGAAAAATGGAGCAATCGAGTCAAACGTTAAATAAGGTGTCCGAAGAAACGGATAAACCTGAGCCAAACTGATTATAGTTTATCAAAATGAGTTTTTCTTTTATTTTTTTATTTTTTTTTTTTTTGGGAAGATTGATTTGACATCTAATTTGACGAATTTATTGAGATAAATGTGCAGCTAAATTTAAAAAAAAATATATATATATATATATATATATATATATAGCTAAGATGAACTTAGTGCTGTTTTCTTCTTTTTTTTTTTTTTTTTTTAATTTTAAAGGAGAAAAATATGTAAACTGTAATTTCAAGAAAACTATGAAGGAGAAATTTGTCCATTAAGTATTTAATTCTAGGTGTAGTTGTAATTTAATTACGAACTACAAAAAGGATAAATTTAAAATTAAAAGGCCATCCTGGAAAAGAGAAAATGCGAGAGAAAGAGAGATAGAGAAAAGTGTTTTTTGTTGGGGTTAGTCGCACCATCAAGCTTCTAGCCTTCGAAATTCATCTATAAGTCTGTTATCAAATCTTAAGTTTAAGGGTATAATTCGTGTCATTTGTGAAGGGTTACTGGATCCTTCACTTGCGACGCGTATTCAAGTGCATTGATTATCGTCTTGACCTATCTTTTAGAAGTTTTGATCCGTGAAAATAGGCAAGTCTTACGATGGTACATGTGCCGACCTTTGCCGTTATAGGGACATGCGTTTGTTAATTGGTTACCTTCTCCAACATTTTTTTCAGTCGGTGTTGAGAGACCTCATTCTCCTTAGTGTTTTGATGTTATAACTTGTTATTTCAGTAATTTTCCGTCAAAAACAATAGTGGTTCTTACTCTGATTAGTTTAGACATTTATCATGTTTATTTAGTAATTGATTTTGTTTTTTATTTGCAAAATTCGTTTCTTTGTGATTGTTTGTGTGGTCGTTATGTTATGAATTTCTTGTCACCGGTTGATAAGATGTTTTCATCAGCTGTAGAAGTTTTTTCAGAAGAGCTATGTGTATATTTGATATTTTGTGTATCTTTTTCGATGTTGAAGTATTTATAAAGTTCAGTACATGATAATTCTCCTTTTACCTCATTCAAGTTTGCTAAGAAAACAGATTGTCTATCAATTTACTTTTCTTTAGTCGGAGACTTTGTATATAAGTGGGTCATGATTAGATTGTGTTTTAATGTAAATATAATTATCTACTATAATTATGTACTAAGAAAAAGAATCTAAAATTGAGAAGTGCAGCTAAATATGCATATATTTCGTCGGATTTGGCTGCTGTGTTTTTTCGTTGTCGATTGCAAATGTCCTTCGTTTTTTTTTTTTTTTTTTAATGTCGTTTCTTACTGTTGTCCTTTATTAAATCACTGTTTTTTTTTTTTTTCGTTTTTCAACGTGACTGTCGTTATGTGCTGTTTTTGAAATTTATTTTTTTTATTTTTATTTTTTTTGTCATTTAGTGATTTGGCTATCGGTTCAAGAGTAACTAGCAAAATCTCTTTATTCCGGGATGATTTTATTCAAAATGCAAGTTTAGAGTCCGGTTTGGATGCGACGTGACGCTTTAAAAATTTAAAAACTTGATTTAATGAATTATTATTATAGATTTCTTTCATTAATATATTTATAATGAATTATTTTGATAAATATTAAATTTTAAGATTATGAATGATTTTATATGTATTTTTAGTATGATGATGTTAATGATTTAATAATGTTGAGTTTCCCTATTTAAATGAAAAATTATATATACATAGAAAATGAGTTGAACAACATACAAATTTATACAAAAAATTTATTGCGTCGTATTAGAGGGATAAATGTTAATTTTTGGGAAGGAACCCCAATTATTATTAGTAGGTTAATTTGATGACCTTAGTATTTATTTTAGTATATCAATATTTAAGTATTGAAAGTATGATTGGGAAAAATTAATGTGACATATAAATAGGAAATGAATGGTTAGTATCTACTAAAAGTAAATCTAAAGGTGAAGGATTGATCAAGAATTGGAATTAGGTTTGAAATTAATGGTGTAGGATTTTATGTAAAGAAATCCTAAGCAAATCAATGACAAAGATTTTATATTTTAAGTGATCAATAAGAGCTTAGGCCAAGGATTGGTTTGGTAGAGAATCCAATGGGTGAGATCAAAGATGACAACCTTTGATCAATGTATGAAAAACTGGAAGCAAGAAAAACAACAAAAGAAAATGGGAAATTAAGGGGGAGATCCGGATTTCTAGTCAAACAAGCAATAGAGGTTTGAATTAAGGTGAAAGTAGTATGTTGTGCATGCATGTAAACACAAGTAAGAATTGGTATGGTTAATATAGATAAAAATGATAAGAAATAAGTGCTAAAAATGATTTAGAGGTACAAGTTAAAGGGGACCATTTATCTTCATTTTGTACAACAGAAATATAACATCAAAAACCCCTTCAAAGTGGCGCCATTTCAAGCTGGAAATCAGAAAATATTTTTCACTTTTACCCCTTAAAAGACAGTCCCATTTAAGACACATATTAGCTTAAAATAAACCTTAACATCCCATTTCATTCTCACATAAGTTAAGCTCAAAAACCTAGGTTTTTAGCCAACGCCAAGTTCAAAAACCACTAGTACTATTCTCCGTCTCCAACACCCCTCTAGCACCCTCCTTCCCTTCATTTTTAAACTCCAAGAAACCCTGTTACCAAGTTTGAAGAAATGTGAAATGAAGTTAGAGGACATGTTACTAGAGGTAACCTAGTGACTGTCTCTGTGTTTTGATCACTTTTGGAGAACTAAAGTATGTTGTATAGTTAGAATCTTAAAGTTAGGCTTCTTATTACCTAGAAAAATGTTTAGAGAAGAACTTTAGAGGTCTGAGGTCTTAGAGGATCCACGTAGCATTTATGTAAGATTTATGAACTTTGTTACAGCTTGTGGTTGTTGTGATAATATGGCATGAGTTAGAAACTTTGGTATACAAAATAAATTTTATGATAAGATTTTATAGAGGATAAGCTTTATTTTAGGCTTGGAATCACTTAGTTTGCCTATGCATGTATAAAGTTATGTGTATTTGAAGTTGTGACACAAAACTAAAAAGAAAACGAAACCCTTGGTGAATCTGAACCCCTTAAGTTCAAAATTTTGGATTATAAATTATAGATCTGAAAATTAAATTCTTTAAACTTTCCAAAAAGATATTTTAAACCTTAAACAGATAAATATACAAATTTTAGTGAATTTTATAAATTAAGACTCCGAACTGAGAGATTTGCTGGAACCCTGTCCTAGCCATGAATTTTGTATATTTAGGTTAGAAAACCATAAGTTTTTGTAAAAATTTTGTAAACTATACATTATAACCTTTTCAATAACTTTTTCTTTTGCCTTATTTGAACTTGTAAGTGAATTGTTATGATTTTTTTAAGTTTAACCACAAATATAGACATATTGTACATATATGAAGATCCAACAGTAACAAAACCTCGTTATCAGGCATATAAAACTCTAAAACATAAGAAAATAACTTTCATAGTTGTAAAATAGACATCTTGAATTTGGAATGAGTTATCATATATTTAAAACAGATAAGTACATAATTTTTAATAAATCACATAACATTAGCTTGAAATTTGGTATATTGAGATTTTATTATGGAATAGTAATGAAAACATCCATACTAAGGTTTGAAACCCTTGAGATTTTGGAAAATAAATTATAAAAGGGCATAAATTAGATACTTCAGCTTTTCAACAAGCCATCAAGTATCTAAAACGAAATTATATATTAATTTAAATAAATCTTACAAATTAAGATCTCATACTAACGAAATGATCAAACATTAAAAATATGAAATAATAGGTAAGTCATAACATATGGATGTAAAGATTGATGAAATGAGTTAGTATTAAGCGTAGATCAAATAAATATGAAAACCCTAACTTTATAAAGTTAAATCACAAGTTTTAGATGAGCCAAGACAAAATAAATTAGAGGACTATTGGACATATACTAAGAGACTACCTTAATACAACTTAATAACCATAGTTAATAAGATTGGGCCGTACAAGCCTAATACTAAATGAAAGACAACCTACTTAAGGATAGACACTTAGATGACTCATTGTCACTAAAACGATAAAGATTAATTAATTAATTAAGAAATAGATTAATAAACTAATAAATATATAACAAAACATATTTATGTTAAGAAGGTTAATTAGTAATTAATTAAATTAATTAATTATTAATTAATTAAGTATAAGAGTTAATAAATTATTATTAGTTATGTAAGTAAGAGTATTATGTTGAGTAACTATATAATTAAAATGTGTGATTAATTAGATATTAATTAATCATTAATTTTGAGAAAATTATTAATATAATTATAGGATGATTAATCAGACATTAATTATTAATAATCTAATTATTAATTATTAATATAAGAGATGAATAATGGATAATTATTATATGAGAAAGAATATTTAAGTAACATGATTAATTATTAATGATATAATTATTATTTAATATAATTTTTTAAAATTAAGGACTAACTATTAGTTAATTGATTGATTAATTAATTAATTAATTAATCAATTAAATTAATTAAATAATAATTTGATAAAAAAATTTAACACTTAATAATTAATTCAAAGTTAATTATAATGCAAGTAAATTAAGCTCATCTTTAATTTATAAAAAAATAATAAAATATATATAATCATGATTTGTTTTAATATCGAGGTATTGTTAAATTATGACAATTCATCAAACTTACGTAGTTGGAGGTATTACTTCGGAAGTTTAAGCACATAAAACATATAAGTACAAACTTCATATGTAGTATGAAACAAAATGTTTTTTTTATTGATATTCTATATTTGTTATGATTTACCCTGATGATGTGATGAATATATGCATTGTATGTATGGTTCTGATTAAGCATTTGACGTACATAATTTCTCTTATACTAATATTATCAACATGTTTCATAGATATTTATATCATAATGATAGATGTATAGTGACATTTAAATCTACACATTGTTACAATTAATAAGAATTAGTCTAATAAAAGTTAGGATTAAATATCATACCAACATTCAATTAGTAAATTGATATAATCAAAATGAAAATTATAAGTTATAATCTTAAAGTTTGTTAGATGGTCGCTTTTCCAACTCTCTATTGGTTGCATGCATTTTGAACATATATATAAAATATGATATAGGGGCTCTTAAATAGACATGATATATATATATATAAAATATAATTGAATACATATAGATTACATGCATTTTGAACATTCATGTTGTGACGCATGATAATTTGATCTATGAAAATATTTTGTGAGATATAGTTTGTGCTTGCTAAACGAAAGATCATATGTTTGTGTTCAAGTTGTAGATAACGTAGGTAAGTAGCCCACAACTTAGATGTTTTCTGGAATGACAAAGCGGTGCTGAAGGCGATGAAAGAAAAGAGTGGGATACCACAACGAATTTACTTTTTACATTTATACTTCTCAAATTATTTTATATCGATTATATTTATAACTATGTTTTCAATATTTTGGTATTTCTAAACTAGTAGAAGTACTTTATGAGAAAAAATATTTTAGATTCTTTCATTTTAACTCACATGACGTTATAGCTTTTAAAATATTATCTAAGCATGAATTTGAATAGGATAATTATTACCTAAAGATTTTCAATTTTCTCAGTTAAAAATTTTAGTATATTTAATTGTTGAAGTACAAATATGATTTGTCTAAAAAAAATAATTTCTGTATTTTAGGAAACTAACATAAATAAGTATTGAGACTAAACGAGTTAAAAATAAGTAAATTAATGGCTTGAAAAGTCGGATATGCGATGATTTTTTATATATATATACATATGTTTTAATCGTATGCAAAAGTATACCTATTTAGGTTGGCCTAATGAACTCTGTTTGCATTTCATTAAAAAAAAATTGGAGGAGGATTTGAACTCTATTCTTTGTGATGATGTAATTACGCCTGTCTGTAGCCACATTAATTTAAAATGTTCTTACGAAAGATTCCAAAGGAAATTGATTAAAATAATAATAATAATAATAATAATAATAATAATAAAACATTTACATTCTGCTTTTGGTCATGCATTTGTGGTATTCTCTAAGTACTGAGAAAAGGAAATTAGTACACACAATTCAATTGTTGTCCACAAACATATAACCAAATTAGCATACAACAAAATTTTAAAGAAAAAAATTTACAAATACACATTATTTTTTGCTTTTAAGGCATTCTCTTTACTATGGGAGAAGGAAATTTATTGCAAACAATTCAAAAGCTGTCCATACTTGTAGAACCAAAATTTAAAGGAAAACTTACAAACACACATTCTACTTTTGGATTGCTTTAAGGTATTCTCTTTATCATTGGAGGGTTTTTTTTTTTTTTTAAGGGATAATAGAGAAGGAAATTTAAAATTTATTATACAATTCAATAGTTATTCCCTAAAAAAAAAAAAAAAAACAAAACAAAACAAATTCCCCTTTCGAAAAAGGAAAAAAAAAAAAAACAAAAACAAAAACAAACTCAATAGTTGTTCATAATGGTCGAACAAAATTTTAAATGGCAAATTTACACAAATACACATCCTACTTTTGGATTTGCTTTTAAGGTATTCTCTATGGTTCGATAGAAGGAAATTTACTACAAATAAATCAGTAGTTATCAATACTTGTAGAACCCAAACTTAAGGATTTTTTTTTTTTTTGGAAAGAATTTAAGGGAAATTTTGCAAATACAAATTCTAGTTTTGGATATTATATTTTAAGGTATTCTCTATATTATGAGTTTTTTTTTTTTTTTGGGAGAAGTAGAGAGGGGAAATTTGTTTCCTACAATTCAATAGTTTTCTGTCTTTGTAGAACTAAATTTTTTAAATTACACATTCTTTTTTGGATTTGCTTTAATGGATTCTTGATTTTCCTAAAGAAGTTTGTTACATACACGTACTCAATAGTTATCCAAATACTTGTAAAACACATTCTACTTTTGGATTTGCTTTTAAGGTATTCTCTCTCTAATGTGAGAAGTAAATTTATTACGATGAATGTAACACTTATCCATCCTTATAGAACCAAATTTAAAGAAAAGTTTTGGTTACAAACATAGTATAATGACTACAAGATATAGAGTTTGAATTTCACACCTTTAAAGTCAAAATAATAAGGGAAAAAAAAAAAAAACAAGTACAAAGGTGATTATTGGCATGTAGCATTTTCTTTATAAAATTACTGGAACACGGATTTTGGCGAAAACATGTACAAATTCTTTTTTTCTAATTGGAAGGTTGCATAACAGGAGGCATTTTCAATATCAGATCCTGAGTTTCATGATAGGAGACATCTTAACTCGGGTCGCCAACACTTTCTAAATATAGAAATCCTTGTCTAACTTTTTTTTTTGGCTCGGAAAATCCTTGTCTAACCTATTAGATGAGCATTAAAATTTGAATGTTTAGCTTTTCCTTTTAGCATCCCATCGCAAGGATCCTACTTGCAGAAACTATTATTTGGAGGTTTAAGCTGAATACAAACCAGAAACTGGATCAGCCGAAAGGAGTTTTGAGTCATAAGCTTGCATATTGTATTAATTTGGAGCACCAAATCTGCCTTGAGAACTTTCACGCCCTCTGAATCCATCGCTCGAGTCGAAGCTGCTTCATAGGTGGCCCAAGATTTGGCTTTCTTTTCTGAGGACATTGCCATTTCCCAGTGATCTCCGCCTCACCAGAGAGGTGAAAGTTTGTTCTCTCAGATAGAACCTTTCTTTGAACAACAGAATCTCCACCACCTGGCTGTGAAACTTTCCATTTACAAGTCTCTTTCAGTATTTCCTGACGATTTTCTGCATTTTCCTTACTCAATCTGCCCTTCCTTGTGGTAACAAAACCATCTTTTGATATTTCTTGTCCATCATTCTCCCTGTCCTTGCAGCCACGGATTGATTTTCTAGTTGACTCATTAACCAGAACTAATTTCCGATTACTCCCAGGAGATAAACGACCATCTGCTTCCTTGTGGCCTTCCGCTTTTGAGTCCTCTACATTTTCCATATTACACATCAACTTTTCGGAAAGTTTCCCATCACCCCTGGATGTTCTTCCTTGCATATTCAATGGCACAATGCCAATATCATGGGAAAATTTTAGTGTCAATCGAGGATCTTCTTGATCCAAGCTTGACAACTCAATCTCTTTAGCCGAATCAATTCCATGGTTTTGCAATGCTTCATAGTTTGAGCATTGTTTAGCAGTACTTTCAAGGCAAATACTACTCTTATCAGACAAAATATGTTTTCCTTCTCTACTCCCGGGATCATCCTGCGTGTAGCAAACACAAGGAACAACCTCAACTATATATACAAATCTCACTTTGCAAAGTTCTTAATCAATAGTAGTTCTGAGATAAGCTGAATATTATGCCACGTAAATACTCGTGAATCAATCAAATCAAGTGACGAAGAAGTATAGTTTTGATCCCTGTGACTAATAGAACCAAGTAGTCGAAGAATAAAAGAACAGAGAAATAAAAACAGAGGGATGAAATAAGCACCTTGTTTGGACGCTGTTTTTCCTGCTTATTATCTCCAGAATAATTGCCACAGTTGATAAGCCTGTTTGAACTGTCGATGTCATCTCTGATTCGAGTTCTCTTGAATTCGACATAACCCTCGACCTTTTCTCTACTGCTCTCGTCAACTATTAGACCATCTTCTTCACATTCACTCTTTTTATTAAGAGAGTCGTTAAAACCATCGCTTGTATCCAACGGAGGAGATTCATACACATAGCTCGAGAACCAGTTTTTCATGTCAATGGGCTCTGGTAAATCAGGTAAACATATAAAAGTAAAACTTTTAGGTCTCTTCTAGTCAAATTACAACAAAAGAGAGCATAGATATTTCAAACACTTCCTATTCTTCCACACATGTACAACAACAGAAGAAGACTGATAGTTGATAGAATTCAGCAAATGAACATCAAGAAGAAGTGATACGAACCAGAAGGAGGTGAAGGCGAGCAATAAGAATCAATTGTCTACAATCAACGAAGGAAGGAAACTTTGTTAGTTTTTTAGTAACTTGAACAAGATAAATCTTAAGACTCGACTGCTTGTGTCACTCTAAGGGCATGGTTACTACTTCGTAATGTATTGTAATCAGAAGGAACCTACTTATCAAGTGCTTGATTCAAGTGCAGACTTATATACAACTTAAAATTTGTATTTCTAAATTTGTAAGTAAACACAAAAACAGGAAGAAATAGAAACACTCCTCGTGTTTTCTTTTCACTGATGAGAATATCACACATTGATCGAATCAAAAAGAGATTCAACATCTAAAAGAAGGATAGATTCTTTAGGATCCTTCCTTTCTTCAGATAGAACGAACGGAGATGGAATCCGACCGATCCCCTAAATGTCTTTTTGGATATTCCTCAAGGTTCAAGCTATTCAAGGAACGCGAGAAACAAATGATTAGGAAGAAATTGAAGAATTTCTTGTTCTTGGGAATCCTACAAGATCCATTCGTTCTTTTTCCTCTGAGAAAAATCCGCCTAAAAGTTAAAATCACGGAACACAGTTAAAGAAAGAAAGAAAGGAAGAATACCCCACTCGAAGACTGGTTTTCGGCATTATCATCTCCGACACACACTTCATCTTTCTTCCCTATTTCCTTAATCCCTCTCAAACTGTCTTCTATTCCTCTTTTATCATCACTGATCAAAAATTGATCTTTTTGAACCTCTTTTTCTTCAGAAACCGAATCCCTAAAATCGTCACTCGAATCCAGTACAGGCGATTCGTACTCATAGCTCGGGAACCAATGTCCGAGCTCGGGAGGCTCTGAAATTACCAAATAGAGCTAAATCAACAAAAAGTACCGAATTAGCATTCTTGGAATAAAATTCATAATTTCCGTTTGGTTGATGAGAAAATTCAGATTTTTCTAGGAAAAATGAGGGACGAACCTGAGGGAATCAAGAGCGAAAACGAAGGATTTTGAGTCTGCGAATAAAATGAACAAAATGTCAAAATTGAACTATGCGGTGCTTGGAAGCTAACAATTTCTCGGGCTAAGAAATGAAATCTTGGAATCTAACCACGCGCATCAGAACTACGAGGTTCACAAGGTTCCCAAGGTCCCACATTTATATTTTCCTGCGTTGTTTCTCGGGAACCAAACGGAAAAATTTTATCGAAATTAAGATGAAAATGAAGAAGAAGATGAAGAGAATCAGTACCTGAGAATCGGAGGCATTGAAGAGAGAGAAGTCGGAGCTTTGAAGGTTCGGATTTGAAAGCTCCATTAGTATTTTCTTTGCAAATGCGCTTCGATTTTTTTTTTTAAATTTATATTTCGTCTCTAAAATTTGAATTTCCCGGGGTGATAAATTTGGCGCCGGTTTATCCTTTGCTGAAAAAAACGACAGGGGCGTGTTTCGAAGCCCACTATATTATGGTAAGCCTTGTATTTTACGGGTTTTTTTTTTCTTTCCCAAAGAAAATTAGACTAGAGAATCATGTTTTGAATACGATTTTATAATTTTATCCACTTCAACATTAAAATTGATAATTTTAATATTATGAAATGATAAAATAATCAACTTTAATGTTATGTTGGCATAAATATGAGAGGTGTCAAATTGATAGTATTCTTGCATATAACCTTTTTTTTTTCTTTTCCTTTTTTCGTTTTGGGTAAATCTTGGGTAAAATCTCATTTATATACCCTGTTTGTAGAGCTCATTTTTAAACTGTTAAGATGTAATCAAACGGTAATAGCATGTTGCTTGTGTATAATAGTTATAATACACCTTATCTCAAACTAGTATAAACTAAAAAAAATTTAAAAATAAATTAAAAAGAAATGGGTAGAAAACCCATTCCCTCCTCGGCAACTAGCGACACTCCCCGACCACCGATGATGCTTCTCGATCGACCACCCCCTGCCGATGAGATAGGTTCCCCCCAAGCACTCGAGCCTAGGTGCCCCCCTCCCCTGATGCCAACGAGGCCCCCCTCGATGCCGATGAGCCCCCTCTTCCCCCCGGGCTTAAGCCCTGGTGACCCGCCCCCCCGAAACCAGATCTGGTAAGCATTTTAGGGGGAGGGGGGGTTCTCATCGTCTTCGCCATCATCGGGGGGCCACTAGTTGACTGGTTAAGAAACCAATTTTTTTTTAGTTTTTTTGAATTTTTCGAATTTCTATTTTTTTTATTTTTAGTATATAATATTATGGGTTAAGGTACATTATAGTTATCATGCACAAGTAACATCTCAACTGTTCGATTAAATTGGGATAGTTTAAGGGCTTGTTTGGTGATTAATTTCATCTCCAGCTAAAATGTACTTTTTTATATCAATTTTTGTCTTTTTCTGAAAAAGTTTTTGTCTTTTTTTGAAAAAGTTTTTATCTTTTCTGAAAAGTCAACAAAAATTTTCAACTCAAATCTAAAATTTTCAAACTTAACTCATTCACCAAACGAACCCTAAAAATGAATTCTACTGATAAAGTATATAAAAAGGGCTTTATCCTTTTCTTTTAGAACTTTTAAGTTAGGGAAAAAATATATATATATCATTATATGATTATGTTTTGAACCGTTAGATTTTAAATTGGAAAGTAAAACTATTAATTTTGTATGTTTTTAATTTTAATGTGAGTGTAATATGAAGTACGCTTCGACTAAACATATGTTACTATAGAAAGTTCTAATTTTAAGAGCGTGAGTCGCCAATACTCATCTTTATTACGTGAACACCACAAAATTTTACATGACTAAAAGAAGTCAGGTACAATACAACGACTGCATAAATAGAATGATCTAAATTCTACTCTTATCTTGACTATCGGCTTAATTATCTTATGAACCTTTTTCTTCAAAATTAAGAAGTACATAAGTTTCAATTCGTTAATTCCTCCCATGAAAGTCTTGTTATATAGTTAATTTGATGAATTTATTGCGAATTTAAATGTTATCATGATTTTGATATGGTGAAGTTTGCAATCTGATGTCCACTTTTTTTTTTTTAATTATTGTTTAAATTGTATTATGATATTTTACCATCATAAATTCGTGATGACTAAGAACTTTGGAAACTCAAAAGACAACAACAAGTAGTTCAAAATTCGACCAGTATGTGACGATCAGGCGACAACGACTACAGTTTGGCGAGGTGAAATGCATTTTTTGCATTATTTTTTTTTTGGGGTTTCAAGAATTTGAGTTTTGAATTTACATGGTAAAAGAGATTTGATTTTAGATTTAGGATTGGATTGTTTCAGTTTATTTTTTGTGGAGGGCATCAACATTTGGGTTTTAGAAGGATAAGAGGCGTTAGGTTTTAATTGTGCGGAGGAGATCGAGAAGTTCTCAAGAAAGGAGGGCACAAAAGAGTTACGATTAAGGCATTTTTGTCTGTGATTAGGACAAGAGAATTTGAATTTCTCAAGGATTTTCAAGTCTGTGTGGTTAAGCCAACTTCTTTAGTTGGGTGTCCTAAGACGTCAAATGCATTTTTGCTTACCAGTGAAGAATTTTCCCAAGACATCACACGGATTGTACTCAACATCTCAAGAATCGGGAACCATAAGACGTTTCACAAGAAGCAGAGTCGATGTCCTAGACCAAACGATTGACGCCGGCAAAAAGGCGGGCTAACATTGTTTTGAAATGTTGACGACATTTCATGTAATGTCGTGTCATGTAGACTATATCAAAAAAAACAAAAAAAAAATGAACCTTTTGAATATAATAGAATTTCATCAAATTTTGTAACACACGAATTTTTTGTTAAATTTGATTAATTACAGTACAGTAAGATATTCGGATGTAGCCAAAGACTACTGATGGTTGTTCTGGCCTACCTTAGACAATTTTCAAAAGAATGCGTAGAAATTGAACCTGTGAATTTTCTGCTTGTCATGGACAAATAGTACAAAACAACTCTAAAAACATGATCGAAAAATCCACCAAGTATTTTTTTCCTGTAATTTTCTTGGGTATAAGTTGTTGTAAAATAGATTTATTATTTTAATTATTATTACTTCTTTATATGGAAGTTGTTATCCAGTCCAACGTAGCTATACCATAACATCTATTAGGTAAAAACAAAATGGGTCAATGAGATATCTTGGCTAAAATTGGAAATTGGAAATTGATGTGCTAGGGTTACTCTAATTCCTTGAAATTACAGCCAGGGTTTACAACATTTAGTTAAATTATTTTTTAGGCCATTCAAATTACCAAATAAGAAGAATAATTTACTCTAATTTAGTCCCCGGTCCCCAATTTCCGAAAGCACGGAGTTTTTATCAACAATTTTTTACCCTCAATATAAGAGAGGCCGCCGCTTTTCTTCTTCCAAAGAGTGCACAACCGAGAGAGCGTGAATTCCTACCATGTTGTTTTGCTAAGAGGGAATACAATTTTAAGACGTCTTCGCAATTTTTAGGCCATTTCTGAGAATAAGACGGCTTTTTGCATGTAGTCTAACAAGCTTTGTTGCCTAGTGGCCTACGTGTTTGTGGCACTGTGAATTTATCAGTTCTTTAAACCCTTCAAATCGTAGTAGTTTCTTGCCTCCGGCATTATCCTTATCTACATCTTTTCTTGAAAAAGGCTATTTCATTTAGATGATCAAAGAAATTTCATTGTAATTTGTAGGCTTGAGGGCGTTTGAAAATTTGGCGATATACTCGAGGATTTGGGGATGCACTCGAGGATTTGGCGATGCACTCAAGGATTTGACGAGCAATACTGAATCTCTAGATCGACAATCTTTTTCCGACCCAAAAAAAAGGTACATCTTTCTTGATCTATCGGTTAAAAATCCAAATGTTAAATTAATTTAGGAAAAAAGCATGACTCGTTTCCATGTTTGCATTATGGTATTAAAACCTAGATTAATTTTGCACTGATATTTTTTCTTTATCACAAAAAATGGTGATATATTTTGCAAGTAAATGTTCAAACTTGTTCTCATTTTAGTCATCAACTTGGGATTTTGATTGGTTATGTGAAATGACAAAATATATACATATATATATATATATATATATATATATCTATGGAAAAAGTTGAAATTTCCCTCATTTTATGGATGAACTTTTGAAGGTTTTCCATAGTGAACAATAATTTTTTTGAGGCCTCCTTGAATTTTTTTCCCTCCAGTTTTAATATTTCAACGGTTTAAGGGGAAAATTTCAATTTATTTGCATAAATATGTGGGTGATGCTTGTCTTGTTTCAAAAATATATATTTTTTTATCCAATTGATCTATTCTGTTTCTTCAGAAATTATCCTATTGTTATTTCAAAAGAAAAAAAAAAAAAAGAAAAGAAGAAGAAGAAGAAATTATCGTATTGTTTTTTTGTAATTAATATTGGAGAAAGTGGTCGAATATGAACAAAATATATACCTACCATTTACACAGTTTTATTCAGATCTTCATATTTTTTATTAAGTTATCATGGTTTGTTGTTTTACTATGATTTGAACGTGATCTGACAATTTATGATTGTAACGTACCCTTAGAGATTTTTTTTTTCAATACACTACTATAATATTGTCCAAAATTTTCTTGTAATTTTAAACATGTTGTATTTTTATTTTTGTTTGCCCAAATATGTTTATAATTTTAAGGCCTTGCTTGACAATATTTTCTTTTGTTTTTTGTAGTTCCTTTAATAAAAACTTAAAACGCAATACTTTTCTATTAGAAAAAATTAATTTTTTCGTTTTTGATTTTGTTTTAGTTATCATAAATTGAAGAAATATTAAATTAAAAGAATTACAACTTTTTCTTTCCAAGGAGGGGGGAAAAAACTTTAACATATATAAAATTGCACTTAGCAGCGGACTGTCCCTTTCAAGAGAACTATAAAACTAAATATGAGAAAATTTGAAAGCAAAACATGAAAGAAATGTTAACAAACCCAAATTAAATCCTTGGATTTCCAAAATATATATAGCTACATAATATATATAATATATAATGTATCTATTGCAAAATACTAAAGTTCGATGACATAAAGAAACTGCATACCAAACATTTTTGCACAGCACCCTTAGCTCAAATCTATATGAGATATTCTATTCCTTAACGTGCATGGTTTCTTATTGACATGCATACATATACAAATCCATCCATCAATGTGCGTGTGTATATAGATAGATATAGACATATATATATATATATGACCACTCTTATTTATTTGTATGTTCATTTATTTTTCACCAAAATCGCGGTAGCACTGAACTTCTATGATATGGATACATATGTATACAGACACACACACACACTCATATTATACATGAAACAAATGCATAAGATATTGAAAAGTATAACTGTTTTGTGTGTGTGTGTGTGTGTGTGTCATATAATTAACAAGCTGCTAGATTAGGGACTGAAACGGTCCACTAAACACCAATTATATCTTAACAATTGGGCAATATAAAAGACCAGTTGATATCTAGCCATGATTTTCTTAATAGAACACCACCAAAACTGTCACTATTTAAAGAAATTAATGACAGACAATAAGTAAACAAATCGATTTGGTTTTTGCCACGATATTCTCTAGAGAAATCAACTTATTAAGTTTCTATTTTGGATTTCATTCTTCTTCCCCTTTTTTCCTTGTACAAAATGCAAGAAAGAAGGTTTTTGGAACTTATAACCATGGCCTACGAGTTGAGGGATAGGCAGCGAGACAAGGCCTACAAAGAAATAAGTGCTTCAAATTCGGAAGAAGAATCGGACAGCGTCCATGATGATCCAGATTTCTACAGGCCTGTGATACGACAAAGAAGACAACCACAGCTCGTCAGAGTCCATGTGGTTAATCCCGACATGAATGCTGCTGCCGAATCAGCTACAAGAAGATGTCCCGGTCGCCCCCCGAGTAATGCTGCTTCTGCCCCGGAACCTAGTCAAGGTACCTTAACAATATTATAGAAAAAATAATGAAGATTTAGTGACAAATTTTTACTCGCAACAAAAATTATTACTTTTTTTTTTTTTTTTGTAGCTATTTTGTAACACTTAGGTGATGGTATTTGTTTGTTACTTTTATGTCTAAACAAATATTTATAGATGAACGGACTAGGACGGGAGGATACCATTGATCCTGTTTGCGACCAAGGCTTTTAAAGTATTTCTCATTTTTTTCGTGACAAATTGTGTTGTTGTGACTAATAATTGTGAGTTCTTTTCGCAGTGCCATTTGTGCAATTTCCTCGGAGAAAGAGAAAGAGAAGAGCCCGGTTGTTGCTGCAAAGACCATCCGGCGAAGACAAGCGAACAGTCCTGGCATGGATGATAGACATGGAACTGATTAAGGAAAACCAACTAGTCCTTTACGCGGACAAGGTCGTAGAGAAAATAACGCTCCATGGCTTAATTACCCGAGCTGGAATTCTCTGCAGTTGTTGTGAAAAGGTGGTTACTGCTTCCGATTTTGAGGTTCATGCTCAGAGTCATAAAAGAGGCGAGCCATATAAGCAAATATTTTTGCAAAATGGCCGGAGTCTATTTCAATACCTAGTTGAGGCGTGGTACGATGGAATAGATGACATCGATCCCTCTATGTTAGAGAACTTTGAGCCCGGCAAGGATGCCTCGGACAAGAGTGATGATGCCTGCATTGTCTGTGCTGATGGCGGAGACCTGATTTGCTGCGAGAATTGCCCGTCGACTTTCCATTTCAGCTGCCTCAAGATGGAGGTACTTATCAAGGGCTTGCTTTGTTACACTTTTGTTATTTGCATCTCTTTTGTTGTTATTTAAAAAGAAAAAGAAAAGTGATGTAAATAGGGCATGTTTGGTAAGAGGGAAAAGTGAAAAAGAAAGAGAGAGGTGTGTGACAGGATTAGCGGACGGATGTTAGGATATATGGTTGTTTGACAGGAGGGATTATCTAATGGAGGAAATGATAGGATTTCTTTTGTTCCTCTTAAACCAAACACGACCTAATGTCGCTATATATATATTTTTCAATTTTTTCAGAGAGTTCCGGAAGGTGACTGGCTTTGTCCCTATTGTGTGTGCAAGCACTGCGAACTTTCAGAAGGCATCCCTGAGGACTTCTCCAAATGCATTTTGTGTGGCAAGAAATGTCTGCGTCTTCATTTCTCAATACTAGTTAAAATTAGAATTTATGAGTTATAAGCATTTTATTTAGCTCCCCACTCTGTATTTTCCAATGATCAACTTTGACAAACAAAATTTTGTGTCTAATAATTTGAATTCATTGTAGATCACTTGGCTTGTTATGTCCTGAACGAATTCAACCTCAACACAAACTGCAAACAATTTTGCGGGCAGGATTGCGAAGAGGTAAACCTTTCTTTCTCGAAACGCCTTTCTCATTATTCAATGTTCTTGAAATCCAATGATACGGCTCATAAGTCCTACTTATTTTTGTCGAAAAGTTGGTGAATCCTTGTAGTGCCACTCAAACTCGAACTTTTTTTTTTTTTTTTTGGTGAAAGGTTTATGAAAAGATGCAGAAAATAATGGGAGTGAAGAATGAATTGGGTGAAGGGTTGTCATGGACCCTGGTGCATCATAGAGATCTATTTTTAGATCAAAAAAAGAACCAAGACCTCTACAAACTTGTCGAATGCAACTCCAAGGTAGCCGTGGCATGGACTATGATCGATCAATCTTTTAAGCCTATTGTTGATCGTTTCACCAAAATCAATGTGGCTCATAATGTCCTCTATAACATCAGGTAATTTGAATATTATAGACAAATATATACACACACACAAATGAATATGTTTTTAGGGGTTGTATATGTCCTCCCGGGACGATTCCAATGTACATTTTTAGATGATAAGCATAACATGATATTTATTCAGTGTAACGTTGGTTTCATATGTAGCACTTTCAGATAATAAGCATATATATATAACATCAGGTAATTAGCGCATATATATATATATATATATATGTTTCAGATGATATTTATAACATTAGGTAACTAGCACTTTGAATATTATATACAAACACACACACACATATATATATAGACACACACAATTGAATATGT
Organism: Ficus microcarpa; assembly: GCA_025413485.1. Taxonomy (NCBI): domain Eukaryota; kingdom Viridiplantae; phylum Streptophyta; class Magnoliopsida; order Rosales; family Moraceae; genus Ficus; species Ficus microcarpa. The sequence goes on along the minus strand of CM046386.1, from coordinate 18,630,864 downwards.
ATTTGGGGGTTGTATATGTCCTCCCGAGACGATTCCTCTGTACATTTTCAGATGATAAGCATAATATGACATTTATCTAGTGTAACGTGAGTTTCATACCTTTCTAACATCAATAGTGAGTTGGAAAAATGTAACAATAGTTTAGAATATAATTAAATCTCTTGATGTTACATCATTCCTACCTTAGAGTTCCGTTGACATAATGTCATATTCCTTTTCTTAAAATCATATATATATATATGTGTGTGTGTGTGCATGCGCACGGGGCATGTGTTATACATGGATATGTGTGTTTTCTTTAGATACTCCCTCTAGTTTTCTCCTATGATTGACGATGCCTCTAACAAATATAAATGTAAATTTCAGCTCAAAACTAAACAGGATCGACTTCCGAGGCTTTTGTACTGCAGTCTTGGAGAAGGATGATGAAATAATCTGTGCTGCATCTCTAAGGTAAATTTTTTTTTTCATCATTTTGTAATTTGTTTGAGTAGTACCTACAACTATAATTTGACACGCTCTTACTTCCGAGTAATAACATTGACCAGACGAAATAATTTATCTAATTATTGGAGTAATTTTTATGTTGGCATACATCCCAATTTTAACATAATCTCATGTAGTAATGAGTTGTCATTTCTTTACTAATGGATGCAATCACTTCTTATAAATTGATGTTGTAATTTTTAGACACCTACCAATAAAAGAATGTGTGAGTTTAGTTTCTTTAAGCATGTTTACAACCCGCTTTCTTTAAGGTGTGCTCCGATAGATAAACCGACGATCGAGTCTAGCTACTGTAAAGTTACCATCCCTGCAACAGAATATGAGAAATACAACGTTTCAGACACATTCATCGCCACATAATGCCCTTACCGATCCGTCTGTGTGTTTCAACAGATTACATGGAAAGAAAATGGTGGAGATGCCCTTTGTAGCCACTGACAGGAACTACAGGAAGAAAGGAATGATGAAGAAACTACTTGTTGCAATTGAATCTGTAAGTTGTCGAAATTTCAACTCCTATCTCCGAGACTCGACATTTCCTTACTCTTTAGGATCATGTAACTTTCCTTCTCTGGTGTCGTCTCATTCGTGATCTAATCATTCAGGCCATGTATTTCATGGAGGTGGAAAATCTGGTCCTTCCATCCGCTCAAGAGGTTGTCACAATGTGGATTAACAAGTTCCATTTCTCGAGTGCCTTTCCCAAGTTCTTGGAGCAAGACGTGGTTCGCTCCAACATGCTGATGTTTCCTCGGTCTGTCAAACTACACAAATCCCTTGTCTCCAGTGTTACAGGTCTCTCTCTCTCTCTCTCTCGATTGTTATAGCTTTTAAGTTCTCTCGTTTATTGGTTTTCGTGTTTATCTATGATCACTTCTGCATTACCTTAATAAATCTAACTCATCTCTCTCTTTTGTTTTTTTTTTTTTTTTTTTTTTTTTTTTTTTTTTTTCTGTGTTATCTTTTTTCGGTGCTTAGCTATGGAGATAGACCAAGTTGGTGACAATGAGGGAGAGGCTCCAGAGAGCAGCTCCATGAAAGTGCTACCTTTCGATCTAAACCTCGTACCTCCAGAAGAGACTGAGGATGTGATTACGATGTGAGCCAGTGGAGTCAAACTCATTGCCGCGTGGTCCAATCCGTTCTTATTTCGAACTTGATTATCTAATATTAAAAAAAAAAAAAAAAAAAAAAACCAACTTTCTTTAACATGTGTTACACCCAAAAGGTTGGATTTGGATTTTTTTTGGTTTAGTTTGAAAGGTTTTACTTTATGGAGTAATTTGTATTTCAAGAATATAGATTTTCGGACTACATCTCCTTTCTTTGCTCATTTTGTTAAAATTGTGGTGTGAAATTATATCTTGCTTTTAGGGATGAAATCCATGGTTTTGAGTGTCTGGAGTACCTTTTTTTATGCTCGTATTTTGTTAGGATTGTCATATAGTGTTTTTTTTTTTTTTTTTTTTGGCTAATAACTTTCGCAGTGGTATATGGACAGGGTATGTAGTGGTGTCTTGTCATCTAACGTCGACGAAGAAAACTAAATAAGTGGATTTTAATTGAACCTTCCTACATGTATCAGTAGAGAGTTTCTACGATGGGAAATCACATTTTACATAAATCTAAAAAAATACTGTTTTAACTGTTGGATTAATATTTTATCGGTTGATTTATAATTATAGGTGTCACATTTTAAAACTTTTAACGTAAACACTCACATATCAAACTATTAAAGAATTAAACCAAGATTAAAAAAAATATCCTACTAGTAGAGTAAAATAGGAGGTCCTGTCGCAAGAGATCCTTTATAAGTAATCCGTCAGGGACTCGCTAGTGATAGGCTTGAAAATTTAGTCTAGTTAGTGGACTGTAAGAGTGTGATTGGTAGTTGTTAGAGTGTAACTGATTAGTAATAATCGTTAGACATTAGTATTGTTAAGAGGGGAATTTGTAGGATAAAAAGGGTTTAACTATTGGTAAAGGATTATAGGAAAACTAGAGAGAAATGGTTTACCTCCTTTCTTTTCTCAATGCCAGTAATTGCTTTCTTTCTTCTCTTTGTTGCTATTTTTCTACTGGTTTTTTTTTTTTTTTGGGGTTTAATTTTACCATATGGATGTTGTGGCTTCCACTTATATCTAAAAACAATTAAAACACTCTCAAATTTCAAATCTGAGAGCTCCTATTCAAACCTCTTCTTTTCCATCCGCTGAGCTAACCCTAACAGGTTCCTGCTGTCTTCTCTTTGATTAGCTAGGCGTCTATGATAATCTCGGTATAAATTGGAGAATATAGATAATAGGAAACTTAGGTAGCAAAGTTGGACTTTATTTTTTTCTACTGCATAATTTTATTGATTTATTTATTTATTTGTTAATTTATAATATAAAATGATTATCATTATTATGCTTGAGGAACTTGATACACACAATAAATATTTCTAAAAAGTATAATCCACAGAGACAAAAAGAGAAATTATAAATTACGAATAATGGAATTGATTTCTACAGAATATTCTTCAACTCAGAATATTCTTCAACTTAAACACATGAATTCTATAATGCTAAGACCCATAAGTATGTTATTAACCCAGCCGAATTTTTAAATCAAATTAAACTAATTAGTTTGGGCCCTAATTTAATCTAAATACGACATCGAAACAAAGAACCCCATTTCGTTTTCACCTTTGTTTTGTTAAGAAAAATGTTCCGGCTCGATGATTTTCTCTTCTCTAAAAGCGGAAAAAATAAAGAAAAATCGAGAGTAGAGAAACGAAGCAAATGAAAGAGTAAAAATTCACCGTGTCATCTCAAGTAATCGCCTACTCTAACTTCTTGTTCCATCTGATGGCTTGTCCCTGAATCCCTCGAGAATTACGTTGCAGCTGTTCATCGTGCATGCATCAAGAAGACCATGATTCCAAAGTTTGATCATGAATAGCCTCCAACACCTAAGACAAGGGCATTTCAATTCAAAGACGAAGTTAATTTTCAAGAACGGTTTATTTATAACTTATACTGTGCATATTAAGCTTATAAAAGATGTATGTCATGCATTTTGGACGTCCTCAACAATGCACCTTTGAATTTTAATTCCATAGGAATTCTAAATGAGTCCAAATCTGCTGTCCCATTTTCCTGTCTCGATAGCTGTCCCCTCAATGATGTTTGACAACTCATCAACTTGTTTAATAATTTGTTGTATTTAGCTTTTTTTATATGACTAAATTTTTAAATTCAGATGATATGGCACACACTATTAGTGGGGACAGCCAATAAGACAGGAAATTCGGACAGTAGACCTTGATTCATTCTAAACCTTCTTTGTTGATCAACTATTAGTTTTGATGATTTAAATAATGACTTCCCCCTCTAAAGAAGAGAAATCAGGTGAAGTGGTCCGTTTCTTAAGGAAAATGATAGACGGCCACTAAAATGGTAGGTGCACTAGTCAACATAGACTGGTTGACTGGTAAGCAGTGATTGACGTTAGTTAAACACTAATTGACATCGGTCAAACCAAGAGGTCGATTATTGATACAACTACTTGTAAGAAAACAACCATTCGGCGGAGCCCACCAATTGTTTCTATGAGGACATACACTTAAGTATAAAGTTTTAGGAGGCTTATATGGGATATCAATTTTTAATGGGGAAAAAAGAGAAAAATCTAAAATTTTAGAAAAAAAAAATTCAATAGGACCAGAAGCCCCCACTTGGCCATGGGTGGTTCTGCCCTAACAGACAGGCTCTCAATGTGGACTGCACAAGCTTTTGAAAGAAATATATGGGTTTTTATATAGTAAAGAGTGATTCTTAGTAGTCCCCTTATGCGTGAAATACAAGCTAAATACCCGAGTGACTAAACTGTAAATTATTGACTTGACACAGTTCACAAAAACAGACAGACCACCACATATAGATAGTATAGAGTTCTTGAAACTATGAAATGTGAATAATGGATTGAACAGGGTAAGAAATTTCCTTATTTATTTTTTTTAGCATCAGTGCCTTTAAACAGTAAAAAGATATGACAATAGTATAAGAAAAAAAAGAAGTTATATCTTAAGACGATTGTGAGAACAATACCAAAAAAGAGGTTGAGATGAGATGAGCTTCTGTCCATGAAGTTTTGAAAATGCTTCACACGCCCAGGGTATATGACCATCTGCTAACACCCTGCCACAACAAAAATACTAAACATTAGCATAAAAGATCTCAACACTCGGAAAACTGTGATTGAAACGTACTTGTTTTTTCTAAATAGTTTGACATCCATAAATGTAACCGGGAGGAGAGACAAGAAAGAATGAGAATAGAATAAGAAAAGAAGAAGAAAGCATCAAGTGGAAAGAGATAACTACCTTTGTTTTCTTCACAAATGAGTTCCAAAGATGCATTACTTGCTTTTCATCTTTGGTAACATCCACAAAATCGTCAAGCATCTGAGAACACAACACTTTCGTATTAGTTCTCAAGTTGTTAAGAATTTGACGTGTCAAGTATCTCATTTGAATGTGCAACTATGGCATAGAATTTAGATGGGAACTAAGCAAGACCGATCAATAGATGAAAAAACTTAAACACTAAAAACAGAAAATAGGGAAGTTTCGAGGACACCCTAACTTCCCAAGGCAGCAGGCCATACAACTCACAGATTCTACACCCGCCTCCCAAAGCAACCCATTCCCTTTTATACTACCCAATTCCTAACCAGCTACTAACGGGTCCTAACAGAATCATGTATAGACGTCCGCTTTAAATGCTTAGCACACAAGACGAATATGTCAAGCCAAAAATCATATTCTACTATTGGAACAAGAATTTCAATTTAGACGAAGATGCAAAAAAGCATGATCATTAACCATACCCTTGTATCTTCAAGATCTGCAATGTCATCATCAACTTCATCTTCACTATCCCGATCCGAGAGTACTTGCTCTAATGCCATGGGCTTAGTAAAAGAACAAGTAAAACACGATATTTAGGCAATTCAGGTCGCCACAAATATACAAACACATATATAACAATGATAAATATTGAGTCTAGCACAAAGTACTGGGGGACAAAAAACCGCATATCAGACATTTCTTGTTTGACAAGCATCGTCGGTTTAATTTAAAAAAGAAAAGACATGATAATAACCAAAAAAAAAAAAAAAAAACTCTGGAACGTGAGATCATAGTACACAAACACAATGCTGGTGTAATTGCTAATATCATAATCTATCTCTTTTATTGAGCACATAGCCAAATGATATGAGAAGAGAGATATAAACAATATTATCTAATGCTAAGTGCAATTTAAAACCTAAAAGTTCAGCTTTTCTATCAAGCCTCGAATTAAAAAATTGAAAACTATAAAGACAGGCAATAAATAAGTAGAAACTCAAATCTGAAGTAGATTGACGAAGAAAGAAATTGTCGAAACAATTTTGAAGGTCACTAGTCACCTGAACTCGGTGAGAGTGATAGAACTGTCGTTTTTGCAGGAGCACTCGACTGTACAAATAAAGTTCAGAAAAAATATAAGAACAAACCTCATGGATAAACATTCCTGAAAACAAATAGCAATTCTAAGATCGTGGAAGAAAGATTTTGCACTTCCAAAACACAACTTAAAAAGTAATATTATTTTTTCCTCAGTAAAGTTGATACAAAAACCAGAGCATAGTTCAAGGAATGACTACAAGTAAAATCATGCCAAAGTTAAAAAAATATAGCATCTCTGGAATACAATGGTCATAACTAGCAAAATACAGTGTTTTCTTAACATACTTTTTGGGGTCGGACCGCTCCATTGTTATCTTCTTGGTTTTAGGAGGGAGGGGAGGATCAATTCCCGAAAGGGGTTTGACAGAATCTAGGTCTGCAGTAGTTTGAGCCATGGCGATTGTGATGCCAGGAACATTGGAACTTGATGCAACACGTTCTATGCACTCAACGGAACTTGGACAATCAGTAAAATAGTGTTCCCAGCCATGTCTCCCATTCTGCATATCTTTCTCACCAGGAAATGACTTTGAAATATTTTCACCATTGCATGGTAGAGATTCTGGAGAACGAAGTTAATTTTAACTCTACTAGAAAGACACGTCAGGAAATAATTGATTGTGACATCTATCTTAGGAACTAGTCAAAAACCATTATAAATTTTTATGGAAACTTTTATTAGCCCAAGTCGTATGCCTCACGACTTTATGTGGACAAGCTCTTACCACATTTGTTTAAAAGTTGCAGGTATCAATGAGTAATGAGTGGGTCGTGAGGTCATCCACTCGGGCTAAATAGCAACAACTCAAATTTTTATCGAGGGGAAAGAAAATGTATCAAAAGTGAGCTATTGCGGAGAGACATCTGTTCTTGTTTTTAAAAATAAATCCATGATCCGAATTATACCTTCTTCCATAGTATTAGTTGGGCTATCAATGTCTAACTATGAACTAAACTCGACCTAACCCTGCAACTTTTATACAATACATCAGTAAAGAACATTACCACCGTTCTCCATAAATCCCTTAAGCATGCCTTCATTGGCAAGTCTAGGTGAGTCCAACTCCAAGAATTGCACATCAGCTGACTTTTCGTTCTGAACAATGTTCTTTTGCCGGCACCTTCGTGGTCTTGCGCTGCACAAACAATTTGTCTCCCCTTTATGAACTCTCAGAGTTCTTTAATTATCTCTTATAGCAATTATTTATTTACATATTAAAATATATACATAGGGTATCATCCAAAGCCGTATGCTGTACCCAGAGATTTGAAACCGACCATAAGAAGAATGTTTGTAGTTGTGGGACTGCTCTGTCTGCTATAGTCTGCATAAATATCGCCAAGAATGGTTAAGCAATGACATTTGAAAATAAGAGGGACAGAAAAAGTAACTTGCGAAATGATAAAATTGGAAGTGTTTCTAATTCTGTACTAAATATTATCATGTCTTTTTTTAACTGAAAAAAGAAAAGGAAGTCAAACGTGACTTCGGGCAATACTACTAGCAAGCAAAACTGCAAACTACAGGGCACAACTCAATATCTGAAGGGAGACGGCATAGGATCCACATTGAAAGGACCACCTAATAACCTTGATTAAAGATTTCATGTTAGAAATTAGTAACTATTGCTTGGTTCTGTACAAGTTCTCTTTGAAGATCATGATAGACATTAAAAGTCCTATATAAGAATCAAGTTCAGAGTACTCACCTCGGATAATACATCCATATTCACAGAAACATTCACCGTCTGATACTCTTCGGTAACCTACAAAATAAATGTTTCTTTGACTAGCCTTCACAAAAGTGCTGGAAAAGCAGTAACTTGATCTTAAAATTACGAACCCAAAACTCAAAGTTGAAAAGGTCATGTGAAGAGCACAAGTGAAAACGTAAACCCTGCAAAAAAAGTAGCAAGTTTTCCTTCAATATCACAATAACCAAGTAATGGGAAATTGCAATGGACAACTAGAAGTCTATACTGCATGAAAAACCAAAAAAAAAAAAAAATGTACAAGAGTAAGAAAAAAAAATTAAAATAAAGGACTGAAATAAATGAAAGTAAAAAAGAAATAAAGATATCGTGGTGAATGAACAAAGAGAGACAAGCTGAAACAAGCATGGAAATATTAAATGACAAGCAAGTCAGGTTCTAATATTTTAAACTCTTGAATAGAAAAAATCTCGGATTTGAAAATACCTTAAAGGTTGCACATTGCATCAAGCAAAACGGACAAGAAAAGCCTTCAGTAACTGTGTTAAACATATCCATATAATGGTTAGCATAGAAATGTTATCAAAACTAAAATCCAAATATGTTGATTCTAAAGTATGAAAGCAAATATATATATAGATAGAAGATAAACAATAATGTATTAACCTCCTTAGAAATCGTCATTAGTTGAAAGTTGAAAACAACATTACTCTTAGCATCATCAAGGAATGAACCAATTAAATGGTCTCTCGTTCTAAATACACATGAAACTCCAAAAGATGCAACTAAAACATTTTTGACAACATAAGCAATTTTTGCACATATAGCAATGTAAGGGCCCGTTTGGCAGAGCTTCCTTAAAGCTACTTTTGGCTTCCTAGGTCCAAAAGCAGCTTCTGGAAGTGTTGGATAATCTATTAAAAGAGCTTCTAGTCTCTAAAAGTACTCTATGTCAAAGCCAAAAAATGTTGCTTCTGGCAAAAGCTCTTTGGAGTAAACTTTAAAATTTGTAACATAATTAAATTAAACATTATAAACTTCATTTTAACATTTTTATTACTTGTTTAAATACTTTAAAGATCATTTTGACCTCAAAAGCTCTTTGGTTTTGAAACATTTACTGAAAAACCACAACTTTTGCTTCTCTTTTTCTACTGACTAGAAGCAAAGGCAAAAACTTTACCAAATGGGCCTTAAGTCTTGAAATTACAATCCCGTCATGTGTGTCATCACTGAAGTCAAGGTTTACAACGTAAGTCCTCCTAGTGTATCATTGCAATTCAACCAAGGCAATGTGCCCCAAGTTTATTACTTACAACCAACTAAACTTTTACTCCCCTTGCTAAAGACGTTGGGATTGGAAGATTAAACTTATATTGTCCGGACTTTCTAAGTGACAATTGTTTCTATAAAATACAGCCCAAGGGACCGAAAGATTAAAAAGGATAGCTACAACAAACTCAGAGACATTATAGCAAATAAGTAGTAAATTTAGTCAATATTTGGTAATGCACAAAAGTGAAAAGGAAAATGCTTGGGGCACCACCGGTCCTAAACACCACCACTAATAGAAAATGGGTCCCATTTATGAGCTCCATATAATGGGACCCACCTTTTATTAATGGATGGTGCTCAACACCACTAGTGCCTTTAGCATTGTTCAAATGAAAATATAAACTTTTTGTGAGGAAAAAGATTTTCTTCATACCTTCAGTCTTTCGTAACGTATTGTTACAATCCTTATAGTTAAATATTACAGTCCCAGACCTCAACCTACGAAAGAATAAGTAGCAAAATACATTTAAAAGCCCAATCAAAAATTAAAAACCAATCATTAAAAACAAAGCTAACAAATGAAGTCAATTAGTACTTCCAGGTACCACAGTATAGAAATGTGTGTTAAGATAAAGCAATATACCTTCTCTTCCGCCTTGCTTGGATTTTGTAATTCAAACATCTTCCGAGAAACGAAGGCTGTTAAGAGAGAGAGAAAGCTTCTAAATTAGATGCAGAACTCGTGCAATATTATCTCTAAATCCCAAAGTCTATAACCTAGAATCATACTGAGGAATAAGGAAAACAGCCTTATTTAATGAAAAATTAGGTGGGTGACCTTTTTTGGCCACCCTGCATGATAAAATAGCCGAAATTTTTGGTTTTTCAGGTAAATAACTGTTTTTATTTTACTAGGTTTATGATGGTCCATCAGTGAAATAGCCTATCACTAATAAACCAGTTTATCACTCATGAACCATCAAGTCTATTGGTGATGAACCATCAATTAATCCATCTGATGGATCAATTTAAAAAAGAAACGGTCATTTTCCTAAGTTAAGTTTGTGTTTAGTGCAGTAGTTGTATTCAAATGCAATCCTTTTTTAACAATTTCAACTATTCATAGTTTACTATTACAACTTTGCAACCAAACTTTAAAAGACCATAACTTTTCATTTACAAGTCCAAATGGGATAAATTTTTTTGCTTTAAATTACATAGAATTTTGAGCCGAACCAAACAAGCTCCACATTGATATTTTTTTTCCGATCACATTTCAAGTTTTTACACTTTTTAGCTCTAGCCATTCAAATCCGTGCACCAAGTACATAACAACTCAACTCAAATCTAACCCCAAAAACTCAATTCAAACCCGAGCACCAAACACATGCTAATGAAACATCCCCAAAATTTGAAATTTGTCAAAGTGACAACCTTAAAAATTGAAAGCAATAAAATAAACTCCTTTTATTTTAACACTGGAACTACCAACTAATGTGTTGCTGTTAGTCTGTCCGAAGTCATTTTGCTAATAAGAATTTTTGGAAAATTGTTTAAAAAATAAAAGAAAGTAAGTGAATCATTTTACTGATTCACTCACTTTTCTATGCTCCTTTTTTTTTTTTTTTTTTTTTTTTTTTGCCTCTTTTAGTTGTGGTCCAATTCAGAGCCAAGTTTTCTATACCAGGAAAACCAACTTTCAAACTCAATTTAAACTATTCAAGTCGTCTAATAATAGAAACATCAAAATCCCACATTCAAAAACAAATCTTGACGACATTTTCATTGTGGATTAAACCAGACTACACAAACCTTTTTTTTTTTTCAACAGAACATTAAACCAAAAGAGAGAGAGAGAGAGAGCAAAAATAAGAAAAATTACATTATCTAAGGCACGGCATCGAAGAATGTTGTAGAGCTCAACGGGCTTGCAATAGACGAGCAGAGTCTCTTCCACGGCGACCGCCTCCTCCGCCGACAAATGCACGCATGAATTTTGGTGGCACATCTCCTCCGACACCACAACCTCCTCAATACGACGTCGCAAATTGAGATTTTTCAGATTCACCTGCCGCCGTGAAATCAACAAATTTGACCTCGCTGCGATTTTGGTCTAAATTCAAATTCTCAGAGAATAATAATTCGAATATTTCTATATATATACATACACATATATATAGAGAGAAAGCTTACCGATTTGGAAGTCCACGGCAAAGTCGCCGGTCAGTTTTGTCAGACCCAGAAACTTGGGAGTGCTTCCTTTCTTTTTAATTTTCTTCCTTTCTTTTTTTTTTCCTCGGTAAAGGGGTATTTTTAAAACTGGGTTTTCTTTTGCACTTTGGTCCCATACTTTTAGACCCTTGACACTTGGGTCCTCAAATTTAAACTCTTCATTATTAGGTCCTTAAGTTTGCTGTTGTTTATTACTTTTTTTTTTTTTTTCCTTAGCAACTGTTGTTAATCACTTTGGTTTTCACTTTGGGACGTCAAAAATAAAATAAATAAACAAACCGTTGTCCCTTCACCTATTGCTTACGAGACACACCCTTTAACTGTTTGTTAAAGGGAAAAAATAAAAGATGAAAAACGGGTAAGATTATAGTAGAGTCTTGTTTGAAAAACCTATCGATAGAGTTTATTTTTAAACCGTTTAAATGTAATCATACAGTTGAGATATTATTTATATATAATAACTATGATGCACCTAAATTTATAGTATTATATACTAAAAATTTAGAGAAAAAAATTAAAGAAATTATAAATTAAAAACAAAACAGCAATGACCCCCATCGAGGAACTCCTTGGTGCACTGGCGATGGACACCCCTGCCAGCCAACTCCTCTGTCCTTCTCAAACCAGGTGAGGACTGCCTTTCCGACGTCGAGCCCAGTGACAGAACCCTTACCTGTGGATCTTCAGTGAACCCATTCCCCCCTTCCCCCAACTTGGCACCCAGGCCCCTCCCTCCCAACCCAAGCAAGGGGACCCCACACACACCCCCCCCCCCCCAAACATCCAGATCGGCTATTAGACTCCCTATCCCCCCAACCCCACGATTTGCAGCGAAACCAACACCCCCCCCCCCGGTCCCCGTGACTTCAGTCCTCACCACCTGGCCCCTAAGCTACCCCCCGACCTAATCAACGAGCCCTCGCCCCTACGACCGACGTCGAGCCTTCGGCGCCCAACCCAAACAGCAAGCCCCCCTCTCCTGACTCTAGCGACGAAACCCCCCATTCTCCCCGAACAAAAAAAAACTCCACCATTGAAGATTAAATTTTTTTATAATTTTTTTTTGTTTATGAGTTATTCTATTATAAGGTAAGGTGCATTATAATCATTGGATAGAAGTAGCATCTTAATCATTTAATTACTTCTAAACAGTTTAAAAATAAACTCCATTGATAGAGTATAGAAAAGAGACTCTACCACAGACTTTTTTCATGAAAAACTCGAAAAAAAATACATTTTAAAAAGGGCATGGTTATGGTAGAGTCCTTTTGAAGGTAATTGCTTACTTTTCTACCACACAAATAGGATTGAAGAGTTGATGAAATGGACGGTGCATACTTTATAAAATAGACCTTCTCATTTTCCAGTTTAAACTAAAGATATCAATTTAATAGTCTGTTTGGTGAAACGGTTTGAGTTGAAATTTTTAAGTTTGAGTTGATTGATTTTTTAAAAATTAGTTATAATTTTTGTTGACTTTTTAGAAAAAGACAAAAACTGATATGAAAAAATACAGCTTAGTTTGAGTTAAACCGTTTTACCAAACAACCGAGAAGAAAATACAGATATTGTTCAAAAGGCATGATAGTAATTTTATTATTTATAACAAATTAACTCTTGCAAGCCCCAAAATTTTTTTCCCCCAGTTCTTTCAGCTACAACCGTTGTCTTCTTCTTCGTCTTCTTTTTCCAAATAACAATGAACTTTGAATTTTATTTTTCTGCAACATTTTTTTTTTTTTCAAATACGTCTCCAAGTATGACGTCGAACATGCTCTGGATCATGGCCGAGGTCTTGTTCGCCTTGGGCTAAAGCTAAGAAGCAAGTGCATTTGAGTCGTGTCAGTACTGCTGGTGGGTGTTTTTGGGTAGGAAAATAGAGACCTAACTTTTAGAGGAAGGAGAAGAACACAAGTTATTAGAAGAAAGGCATAGGCTCTGAACTTGATTTTCGTGATTTAAGACAATAATCTGAAAAGTTGGCGAAGATTTCTTTAACAAGTAAAAAATGGGTATGACTTGATTTCAAATAACTGGTGGAGATAAGTGGGCGGGTTTCGAGGAAGAGATAAGGAACAAGGAGTGGGAAAGAACACTAAAGGGATTTGAACGAGATAACAGTATATTTGAAAAAAAATTTTTAAATTACATTTGATCTCAGATTTGTTTGGCAAAATTTTTTAGATAACCATTTCGATAGCAGTGTTGAACAGAGAGTGTTAATCTCCAGCGAGCCAAGCCGTTGAATCTCAGTCTTGTTCACGGCGGCAGGTTTCGACGAGAAGGCGGCCGACGTCAGGCACGGGTCGAGGTCTACGTTTTGTCAAAGTTTTGCTTTGGGAACCAAATGTCCGTGTTGGGGAATTTTTAAAAATCACAAATGAAAAAATAAAATTACGAAAAACACCTTTAAAAGTGTAAGATCTAGTATTAAATTGACCACAATGAAAGACAATCTAAGGGTCCGTACGAAAGAAGCATCAATCATTAATGATTAAATCTTATGAGCAGTGACCTTCAACAGGACTCTACCGTAGACTTAGGGGGAGTTTGATTGAGTAGTTTGAGTTGAGATTTTTAAGTTGGAATAGTAAATTTTTTTGAATTTTTAGAAAAGACAAAAAATTTTTTGAGAAAAAAACAAAAACTTTTTAGGAAAAAGATAAAAAAAAATTTGAATTGAGTTGGTTGAGTTGGTTCACCAAACGAGCCCTTAGCCTTTAAAAAATTCAAGAATTATTTGTTTCAAATTTCAGATATATACTAGATTTTATCAATTTTTGTGATTTCTTTGATATAATTTTGACTAAATATAATATATACTAACAAACATTACAACATGCTGAGAAACAAATGGCAGAAATAGATAGTTTCTTAGTAAGGAATGTTTAATGACACTTCTCTGTGTACTTTTTCCACCTTATTTTTACAAACATCTATTTATTAAATTTTAAATATTAATTATGACTTATCACGACCTTCTTAATATTTCACAAACCTATTTTGATGTATTACTATGTATTACACCTGATACGAATTAGTCCAATAATAAAAATAAAAATTAAATAGGGTGTTACTAGTAAGTAAACAGACAAAGTAAAAAATTCAAAAATAAAAATAAAAATAAAAAGGGAACAACAATAGCAGACACTTTCTATTTTCTTTTGCACTTCATGTGTGTATATTATAAAAACATTTTTGACACTTAATAATGTTATATTCAATATCTTGCCCTTGAAAAATAAGGTAACAAGTAGAAGATAAATTGGTTGCGTTGAATTTGAGATTAGTAAGAGATTGAACTTTCATTTTAAAAAATTAACTTGTTAAATGAAGTAATCCAATAACTTTATGAGTCTGTTGTTATTATTGTTGTTATAGTTTTACGATATGAGACTCAGATTTATTTTTACCCATAATTCATAGAATTTATTTGCATGCATGAAGATCATTGGTGACACTCTTCTCCACATTTTATCTCTGACCTTCATAAGTGGGGATAAGTTTCGTTTACAAAGCTTTCCAGTTTTGCTAATTTAAAGGCTTGTTTTTGTTTCAAACACTCTTTTTTTCCTTATTAGTTCTTTTTATATTAGTTTTTTTTTTTTTTTTTTTTTTACTGAAAAGGATTTTTAACAAGACCCCTTAAGAATTGTTATTTTCAATTGGGGAGCAAGGTTCGACCTAATAGCATCATCATTCAGTTTGTTGGGAGCTTTTCTTTTCTTTTGAGATGGTGGTTTGCTAATTGCTATTCATGTTTTGTTTTTTGTTTTCTTTTTTTTCCTTTATTAACTATTAATAATCATACTTGGTGAGGTAGGACATAGGATTTGAGTTAGGTTGGCTACCAACAATTTGGAGATGTGTCCTAGTCTTTCTTTGCCTTTCCTCCTTCTTTATTTTATAGAGAAAAACGATTATTCTTATATGTGATTTTGGAATTTTAGAGTTATTTTTAATTTGTCTATGGGACTTTTAAAACTTTTATTTTTCCTCATTTAACTCCTCCTTTGTTACTTTTACTTTCCTTTTTTGTTATTTTTTCTCTTGAATTTTGGATTAGTCTCGTTTAACTCGTTTTATTAGAATTTCCATTAGTAACATATAGGAATTAAATGGGGGAACTTAGTACAGTCACGTAATTTTTTATGTTTGTTTTAACATAAGATTTAAAAAAATAGATTCAGTGAGATTAAATATAATTTTCTATCGTTGGTTTTTAATGGAAAAAAGAAGGGAGGAACAAGCACACTTGGAGAGTGCAGTACAATGGAGAGTTGTATGCTGCGTTTGGGAAGGATGAATCGCTCCCAAAAGAAATATATTGATTATCTCCCAATTAATTTGACCGTAGATACAATGATTTACTTCACAAGTAAGATCTCTAGTTCAAGTCCAGATGACCCAATTACTTTTAAAAGAGGTGATTAAATATGACTAATTCAAAATTCAATAAACAAAGTAGGAGTTTTCCAAATTCAGAAATAAAAAATATAAACTACCTTAAAGTTAAGGAAATGTAGGTGAGATTGATCTTTGAAAAGAGTAAAAATGGTTAAATTCAAAGACCATTTTGCACCATCAGGATAAAGTTGGAACATGAGTAAAAGTTTCAGGCTGATACGTGTCAAAAACCCATCATGAACATAAGAGAAAAATAGGGAAATAACGATGGTTTGGACATCACTTAATATTTTTTACAGCGTTAACTTTAAAACCGATAATTCTGTCATTTTATATATTTTTAATTAGAAAATTTGTGATAGAGACCATTTAAGAGACACTATCTGTAGTTACTAAAATGTATGCCATCAAGATCAAATCACACAGACAAGATCAAATCACACAGACATAAACACTTGAGTTGCACAAAAGCTTAAGTGCATACAACCGCATCATTTTTCTTCCCCAACCCAAACAAACAAATTTTCCATAAAAGGAAGAGAGAGAGAGAGAGAGAGGGCCAGCAACCATCGTGGGATGAGTTCTTGTTGCCTTGGGAGCAATGCCATGGAGGCTGCATCGTCACAACCCACAGATCGCAATCCACTCTTTTTCAACCTCACAACCTTTGCTACCGACGGTGTTGTGACCACGGCTTCCATATCACAATTGCGACTCTGCAACCTCCGTCATCGACGGGTTTCCGTCCTCTGAATTGATCACGACCAATGGCAAGGGACCCAAGCCCTTACCCCTTCCCCGATGACAAGACTCATGAAGGACAGATACCCCTCTATTTGGCTTTGGGTCCCATAGAGAAATTTTCAATTTTCGGTTCATTAATAATTTGACAAAATACTTCTATTCAAAACCACATTTCCACTACCCCGTCTACATTATAAAAATTCATAGTTCACTTTGAATGCTCCATCTGATCTTCTTATTTGTCCATTTGCAAATGCTTCTCCTCTTTTTTTTTTTTTTTTTCCGGGGATATTTATTCCTTTTTTTTTTCAGAATCATTTTTTTTAGAATAGGGTTTCTTCTTTTTTTGAATGTCATGTCTTCTTCTCTCTAATCTACATGGCAGGTAAAAAGAGACTCCATTCTCTCTTGCAAACTGCAATTCTTCTCTCTCCCTCTCCTAAGTTTGTGCTTGGCAGAGGAGAAAGAAAGGGTGAGAGAGAAAGTATGAGAAATGGAGATTCAACAATCCAATCCTGTCAAAAAAAAAAAAACCAATATGTCAAAAGAAAATTACAAATACACCCTTATTAAAGCCACTATTTTACTGGAACATATTCAAGCCATTCAAAAGGAAATGGTACTACGTAATAACATGCACCATTGCATTAAGCATGACAGATAGTATGTCTGTCTATGCCACAGATTCTCTCTTTTTAATTTTCGAGTTTGGATTTGTGTTTTATTTTTTCTTGTCTCTCTTCAGTTATCGTTGTCTCTCTAAAACATTCTCTCTCTCTCTCTCCGTCTCCTCCCTCGACCGGCGACGGCGCCGAGATCAGAATGCCAAGATGAACCAGGTGCCGGTATCTCCTCGGCGCCGGCGTCGATCTCCTCCGAGCCTGATCCGCCCTCGCGCCTCCACTCGCCTGTTGCCAGTGATCGCAATCTCTGTGCCTATCTTCTCCCGGGCATCGTAATCTCCGCGCCGATCTCCGGATCTCTCCTCACTCCGATCTTTCTCTCTCCTCTTTCTCATCACCGTCTCTCTCTCATTATTTTCTGCGGATCTCTCTCTTAGCCCGCCGGCCGTCCGTCCGTTCTTTTCCCTCTTTCTCCTCCTTCGCTGTTCTTTCTCTCTTCTACAACTTCTTTCTCCGGCTATTCTCTCTCCTCTTTCCTCCCTCGCCGGCTGTCCTCGCTCTTTCTCCTCCCTCTCTCTCTTTCCTCCTGTTCTCTTGCCGTCCTCGGAGTCGTGATCGGCATCCTCTGCATAGAATCGATTGTCTTGGCGGTGTTCCTTTTGACGTCGGATTTCGCGACGATCGACGCTCTGGTGACGTCGAAGCCTTTTGGAAGGAGCATTGAAATTTTTTGGTATAAGAACTGGTGCGGATCAAGAAGGCGACGACTCGGCGAGCGGATGATTGGTAGTGCTGGGAGAATTGCTGATCGATGAGTTGTAACAGTGGCGACGAGCTTCATCGCGAGATCCGGTGGAGCTTCGAAAATCGGATCTCGATCTGACCACTGCGTGTCTCTCTTGGCGTTCTCCCTCTTCTACAACAGTTATCCGTTTCAGGTATGCACCTCTTCCTCGTCTACGACGTCGTTCGTTCTCATCCACAACCAGTCGGATTAATTTCTGAATATGTGTTGGAAATCTTGTTTGGTTTTGGTTTAATTTGCTCATATCTTATGAATTATGGATTTTGAATTGATTATAGTTCTATGTTTGTAAATCTGATATTGCACCTTTGATTTTTGAATCTGGTTCGTGGTAGAGTTTGGAGGTTTGCGGTGCCTTGGCTTCTCAACATCTGAACTCCAGTTAGTGATAGGCTTATAACTCATTGTTTATGCACATTTATATTGATTTGATCGTGTACATATTTGAGTGATAATGTCATTTTCTGTCTTTTAGTTTCAAATTGAATCTCATTATTTGAAGTACTTTTCTCTTCATAAATTTTCCTTATCCGGTATTTCTCAAGTTTAAGCTTATAAAGTGTGTTCTGCACATACATATTTTCTTTTCTCTTAACTTTTCTACAGAAGGGAAGCTTTGTGCTGTTGTGTATTTAACATCTTCCAATTAAGGACATATACAAACGTAAATTTTGTAATGCTAGATCTCAGGTTGCATATCTTCATTGGCATAATGTAAATAGGAGTCGAGCTAGTGAACATGAATCTTATGGCTTATCACTTGTTTGCTAAGTTCTCTGTAGTGCAAATGTGGTGACTAGCGTAGAAATTGGTTGTTTTCTTTGTTTGATTTCTTTCCTTTTGCTTCGATTCTTGTTGTTTTCTTTGCAAAGAATGTGACACAAACAGTGTGCGGCTTAATTATTCGTTTCTATATTTGATGAGATTGAGATTTTCTCTTTGAATCCTTATCTAGAACTTGTAAATGTCAAAAACCAAAAAAAAAAAAAAAAAAAAAAAAAAGAAAGGGAAACAACTACGATTATTCTAAGTCCCGTACTGCAATCCATGTTATAGAAAGCTTGTTGTGGGAAATGAAAACTACTCAAACATTATTTGTTTGGGATGTTGAAGTTGGAAACTGGAACCTTGTAGTGAAATCCACTTTTGGAGTTTCTTTTATTGAGAATGATGAAAATTTTATATTATCACTTGTTTGTTTTACTCTGTAGTTCTAAATGGTTGATTACTGCAAAAGTTGTTTTGAAATCTTTCATTTGCCGCACTTGGTTGCTGTTATCATCAGAAACTATGTGAAACAGACAGTGTATGGCTTATTTGTTTCTATTTTTGTTGAGATTTTAGATTTTATTTGTGAATTCATATCTAGAGGTTGTAAGTGAGAGCGAGTACTTATTCCTCTAAGAAAGCCATTTTGGTCTGGTTTAAGGAAGGCTCTATCATTGCAGCTAAGCGCCTGTCATTGAATTAGTGTTTTATATATACACATATATATATGTGTGTATATATATAGTAAAAAGGATTCCGGAAAAATATACTGGTGGATTACAAAAATATTTTGGAGACATCCAGCTATCTTTGTTAAAATTAAAAAAAAAAAATCCTTTTAGAATCCAAGAAGCATTCTGCTAGAATATGAGACGCATTCTGCTAGAATATGAGACGCATTCTATAAAAATCCGAGATGCATTCTACTAGAATCCGAGATGCTTTTACAAGAATCTGAGAAGCTTTCTATTAGAATCTGAGATGACGAGATGAACTCCGGCCTCACTTCCTTTGACGGTAGGCAGCTCATCAAGATTCTCATCAGCCTCGCCTCCCAGCAGAGCAACCAGATCTGGCCGGATTTGACCTGAGCCGGCGACATTTCAAACAACTTATTTTATGTGTGAGTGCTATTTTTTTAATAAACTATACGATTGCAATTTGTGCCACGTCTTTTATAGATCTTTCTGAAAAATTGCATCTAAAGACTTGAATGTTAAATTGCTATGTCAATTTCATGGCATCCTATGAGCCAAGATTGCAATGGTTAATGTTGAAAGTAAGCTTCCTCAAATGCAGACTTTGAGAAGATTTTGATGATCTCTGTTTTTTGTTCTTTGTTCAAGATTTTGATGAGTCTTCCTCGAGACTTTGTAAGACTTCGTTTGATGGCTGAGTTTTTGGTATTTTGTTTGATTATTTTTGTTATTATTGGTGTAATTCTGTAGTGGAATTTCAAAAGCATTCAAATATAATTTAAAAGGAATTATAGGAGAATTTAAAGAGTATTCTAGTATAAGAGCATTCTAATATAATTTAAAAATCATAATAGAATTCAAAGAGCATTCTAATATAATTTAAAAATCATAATAGAATTCAAAGAGCATTCTAGTAGAATTTTATATGTATTCTTTAAAATCCGAAAAGTATTTTGTAGAATCCATTTTGTATTCTAACAAAATCTCTTTGACGACGGGAGCTTGCAGCATCTTTATTGAAATTTAGAAAATAACAGAAGCTATTTTGGATTATAAAAGAACCTCTTCAATGACCGAAACCTACGACATCTTTGTTGAAATGTAGGAGAAAAATTTTGGATTCTAACCAGCAATTGGCATCGACGCCGATGACTGGAGCCAAAGACATCTGGTCCATCTTTGTTGAAATCCAAAAAAATAAAATAAAATCTTAGAATCCATAATGGATTCTAACAAAATCTCTCCGCAAACGATGGCGGTAAATAAAGTCAAAGACATCTAATCATCTTTATTGAAATACATAAAACAGAAAAAGAAAAGGAAAAGAAATTCTATTAGAATCCTTTTTAGATGCTAACAAAATCTCTCCAGCGACCGGCATCAATGCTCGTGACCAGAGCTGAAAATGTTCGGTCATTTGCATTAAAATACGAAAAAAAAAAATTTATATCAGAATCCATTTTGGATTTTAATATAATCTCTCCGGTGATCGGCAGCTGGCCACCAACCATCGATGACTAAAGACTGGCCGACGAGCGGTAGCCAGAGCCCGACCGGCGAGTAGAGTCAAAGATATATAAAAAAATATTTCAAGAAATAAAAAATTAAGAAAAAAAGAAAGAAATAGGGTTATTTTGTCTATCTACTATTTTTTCATTTAATTATTTAACTAATAGAATGTTCACTTATCAGGAATAGGGAATGGGAGTGGGGAATGATAGTTAATCTATTGTTTACTTGCTTATTGTTTTCTTGGAATATGAGTGAAAATGGTGGGCTCCACACTAATTTAGAATTGAGGAATATAATTGACAATCTCATGTCTCCCTCTAGATGGTGACTATCATCTCTACTATTAACATTAAATTGCTATTTTATCTTTAATTTACTTACAAAATATTGTAGTAAAAAATAATAACATATATTAATTATTTTTTTATTAACTAAATATAATATATTTTTATTAACTTAATATTATATAACTATCGTAATTACTATTAACTTTATTAAAGTAAATAAAGAGCTTTTTTATCATAATAGATTATTATGTTTCTATTTTTAAATTTTTTATACTTTACTTATTTTAATTCTTTTTTTTTTTACTCTTTTTAATTTTTTTTAAAACAAAAAATTACTAAATTTATTTTATTTCTTTAATATCATAATGATTATTTTACTTTTGATTAATAGAATAATAATAAATAAATAAATAATTGTTTCTGTAATTTTTGAAAACACAATAAACAAAGAGGTATACAATTAAATTTATAATAATTCATTCTGATTCTGGATTCAAGTAAACTCAAGAATGGGATTCGTGTGACTCCGATTCCGAATCCTAAAACTAAGTAAATAATTTATTCGGATTCCAAATTCTTACTCCAAATCATGTCCACTACGAATTCTACTCACTCTAATTCATGTCCACTCTGATTACACATGAATAAACACACTCTAAAATGACAAAATTATTGACTTTATTTTATGAAGGGCAAAATTATAAGGAGATGTCAAATTTATGGCATTATTGCAAATCACCCTAAACATAACCTATTAAAACAACCTATTAAAACGACATCACCATTTTTTAACTTACGTAAATGACTTGTCATTTCTCTATTATCATTTTTTTTTCTTCAACAAGAAATGAGATGTTCTTAATAGTTTCTTATCACGTATCATTTACGTTAGATGTCGTTTTAAGAGTACTGAACAGCATGTCGTTTACCGAAACAATGACCTGGTCGGGCGGGTCTACCATGAATGTCGTTTTCCTCGGCCAAAGGCTGACAATGGGACTATGTTCTTTTTATGGCCAACTAAATCTTGACATGTGGTCTATCTACATCTTGTATTCCTGTCAACACAAACAAATTATCGTTTTCAAAGAAAGTCTAACGTCCTCCTATGTTGAAAAGTTAATTATGACGTCAATGATAATAAAAAATAAACAATATCTCCGTCATTAAGGAAACAACATCTACTATGTATAAAACAAACGACTAGCTGTCTTATGATCAAATAATAGTAAACTTTATGCTTTCCTCAGCAATATCTACACCTGTTTTTTTTCCCCTAAAAATAGAAAACGACATGTCGCATCTTATCTCAAAAAACGACATGTCGCGTACCTGAGACGTCTCATATAGCAACTCTCGTTGTATCGAGGAAAAAAATTTTGGTTATTTTAATGCGTGTTTTTTTTTTTTTTTTTGGGTATGTAAACAACTGAACATAATATAAAATAATTTTGAATAAAATGTAATGTACCTAATTACATATGCAAAAGGACAACTACTATAACTAATCAACTCCTCATAGAGCTATAAACGACACGCCTATATCTAATTTCCTCCTTTAACGTTTTAAAAACGCCATGTCGTTTTATTTAATGTTGTTGCTTATTCAGCAATAGATGCCTATTTTATTCATTTGAATGTTTGAACAGCAATGACATGTCATTTACCCACGATTCCTAAAACCAAAAAGAGATATTTTTCCACAAGCGACGTGTAGTTTTGAGAAGAACAATAAACGACATATATTTCTTTCTATTGCATGCCGTTTTTTTTGACCAAACAAAACGAACTACTGTTTCCATTAATATAACCCAGAATATACCCTCATATACGGTCTATCAAAAAATGTTTTTTAGCATAAAAAGAAACGACACGTGTTTTCGTGAACTCTCGCATTATGTTATTTTTTTCATCTGAAAAAACGACATTGGCGTATTCAGTGAAACCACATGTCGTTTGGATAGAACAAAAACTGTCACTTTTTTTCTTGAATGTCCTTTTCTGTGGGATTAAAACTACACGTTGATTAACGCTTAAAGATGCACTTGTAAAGCGGTCAATTGTAATATAGATCTGACTGTCGTATCCGGGAGGCGACGACAAAACCAAATAATATTATTGGAGTTGAATGTTAAAAAGACAGGAAAATAAAATAATAAAAAGTGCATATATTTTTTTGTGGATTTTTGTGATAGATAAAATAAACAAAATATGAAAAGCATAAAATTTAGGAAGAGAAAAATTCAATAATAAATGAGGGATGGTGTCATGAATCCTCCAATGCTTTGTTCTCTAATTTGTATCCAATCTTTAGTTTATGATTCAATTGTATGTTTTACATCCCAAACGAACAACCGAAATATATGAAATTAAAGATCAACAAAAATAACAAAAGTGTTTTGATAGATTAAATCTCTATGTTGAAACCTAACGGATTCATTGTTAAAAGTTATCCAAGATCGATAAAGTATTATTTTTAGCAAATCATAGTAAAAGACAACTCATAAAAAAAATCTTTGTTAAAACAGAATGTGATAATATTACATAAACAAAGCATGACTAAATTTATATAAAATATTAACACAAAATATTTTGAACAGAAAAATGAGATGAAGAAATTCAGTCCGCTAAAACATATAATCTTTGCAAACCAAAACAAAATCAAACTCAAATTGGATCACTTCACGTATGAGATCATCACTAGTCTCACCAAAGTGTCTAACCTAGCTTACAATTCATCTCGGAAAATTCTAAAAAGAAAACATGAGATGAAAATGTAAGAAGAAGTAAAACACACAAATACACTAAAATACTCAGCAAAAAATACTGAGGGGAAAACACCCTAGCTTTGCTGAAAACTTAGCCTTATATAGGCATAAGGTGTAAGAACATTGGACTGAGGCTCGACCCAAGAACTCTGCCTCATAGCTAGTAAATCAACTGGATACGTAGACTAGCTGGTGAAGGAGTTGGTTAGCTGGAGCCGAGGTTGCGCGCGAGGGCTCCTATTTATAGGCTCGAACAAGGGAGATTTGGTTACGAGAAATCTAGGGTCTATTTGGTGAATGAGTTTGAGTTGGAAATATTAAGTTTTAATAGTAAATTTGTGTTGACTTTTCAGAAAAGACAAAAAAATTTTCAGAAAAGATAAAAAACTTTTTCAGAAAAAAATAAAAACTGATATGAAAATTTTAAGTTTGGAATGGTTTTCCAAACAAAGCCCTAATCTTGATTATACAACCAATCGATCTGGCCCATACATTTCATTTTCTACACGTGTTATAATGCTGAACCTAATACTTCACTTTAATCCTCTCTGATTTTTTCTTGCCCTGATCTCTACTTATTCACTAGTCTAATTTTATCAATCCAAGTGTATTTTTTTTTCTTATTCACGCTTTCTATTTCTTACTTGCCCGACATCATCTTTGTTCAAAGCTGCTTTCTTTTGTTCATTTTTCATTTTTGATCACATGTCTTGTCACATAATCACATTGAATGATGCCATTTTTTTTTTTTTCTAAACAAAAGTAGATCTGCGATTATCTATACACATTATTGGGGTCAGAATTCATCTCCCCGTAATATTATTACTAGGTTATCACGACCGCTTAATCAATGAACAACGAACAATGAACCACGATAAATCAAGTGTTCTCAAGCATTTGGGCTTGGCCCAACAAGCTATTACCCCTCATAAAAAGAATGACAAACGACGAATGATCGTCCTCAACATTTGGCCCGTTAATTTACCAAGTGTGGATCGGGTGGGCAATTAGCCCAACAAAACGAATGATGAATGATGCTCAATCCTTGGTCGTTTTAGATGACTGGTTTGTCATTCAATACTCATATTTGACGAACATCGAACTGTAAGAGATCAATTTCTATAACTGCTGGATCCACAATCAATCATGGCATTTTAGCCCACGTTCTTGTACGTGTTCCGAATTGCTTAGGATAGTGGGGAATCGCCCACTACTGTCCTAAGAACTTAGATATATGATTTCTCTTTTATAAATAAAAGAAGACTCTTCACGTTTGGGGATCCCTCCTCTTTTTGAAAAAATCCCTTTTGCTTATTGTCATACTATCAAATTATATCCAAAAACTATAACCTTGTGTACAAAGAAATTCATAAATAATGAAGCCAAACTCAGAGGACATAGCACGATATTCTGGGAAACCTCTCTAGATTTCGGTGTTGATATCTTTTACTATTCTCACTTTTGATTTATCCGTTTCATTTCTTGATGAAGATTGTTTTATGATTTTCATATGCGATGTCCAAGGACCCCAATAATTTATATATGTTAATTTTCTTATAATCTAATCCTGATTGAAATTTGACCGTAAATTCCTAGCATCTACACACATCCCGTCTAATATCATTTAAATTGATGGAATCTCTTTCGAACTCTTTTGGGGGAATAAAATTGAAGTATAAATGATAATATGGGTGTCTCAATATATATATATATATATGGGCGTGGTTTCAATTGTTACTCTAATATTTACCTATTCATAATTATTGTTATTTTAGCCCTGTGATATAGATCAAACAGTCGTAATAAATTAGGTAGTTGGCCAAATAAATTTATGACAATTAATGAGTATTGAAGTTACATATCTCATTAATGTGATTTTAGGTAACAACTTGCTCTTAATTAACCTATTAACCTGAGTTTTTAAAAACTTTCTTTTTTTCAAAATGAATTTAAATAAATATTTTCCCCATTTTTTAATCTCATTCCTGATATTATATAGGATTTTTTTTTTCAATTTGTTTAAAAAAAAAATTAAAGTAGCCTAATACTCTTTCAATTATATGTTTTGATCAACCTCAAATAACGTCCATCTTCACAATCTTTTGTCTTTCTATATTTTTCTCGTTCGAGTCCAAACCTCAGTGCTTTTTTTTTCCCCCCTGCAAGTGTCCCCCTGCCCTCCCTTATATCTCTATGTCTATTCCTCTACTTTTGTGGGTGCCACGTAACTTTACTACTTCCTCTTCATCTCGTTGGTGACTTCGTTACTGAAGTTTGAGAAAATTTGATATATTTGATGAAAATAACTGAGATTCTAATAATACTTTTTTCGCAGGTTCTGTAAAAGATCGTTAGTTCAATACAAAAGAATAATATTGCCTCAGAAAACTACCATTCACTCCAGTTCTCTATTTTTTAATTATTATTTTAACTTGTTCTGTCAATAGGTATACACTATACTACAATTTTTATAGTAGTTTTTTTTTTTTAATTTCTTTAATGGATGGGAAAAATTTTATAAAGATGAATGAATGGTTAAGAGATGAAAATATAGAATATGATCTTGAGTAACCTATACATCCAATGTTTACATATGTACTACGTGATCTTTAAAATTAATTTTAAAAAAAAGGAAATTGCATTTAAAATTGGGGAAAAAAAAATCTATTTAATTAACGTTAAAGGTTAGTAAGTTGTTTAACCTACTATAGCAAGTCATATAAATTGTCACTTCATCAAATGCAATTAAGACATGTAGTTAGTTTTATAATTTTGTCTATAACCAGTTATGATCACAAAACAAAAAAAAAAATTGAAAACTCATGTATATGTATATATAAATATATATATATATATATATCTTTTTAGATATTGCATATTCAGTACGCCACACGAGTTGCATCAGCACAACTGTATTTGTTGCCTAAATTAATGAGTAAGAATAGTTATTTTCTTCTTGGAAATAGCTAGGGGAAAAGGACTATTTTATTGGTTGCTGAATTTCTATTGGATGAATAAATATGGTGCCCACTTCTATTTTCAAGCCAATATATATATATACACATACACAGACACGCACATATATAGCGATGCCACTATCTATCCGTGGCATTCTGCCGAGTCTAACTCTCCGTGTACGAACAAATAAAATGGGGTAGTTCTGGTCATCTCTCTCCTCATAATTATCTTCTCTTCTTCAAGTCTCCTTGCTAAGGTCCTGGAAATTTCCCTGCAAACTAATTAATAAAAATAGTCAGCGTTCAATCAGTGTTTGTTAAAATGTCAGTAGGTCTATCCATATTCGAATCCAAAAAACTTGGTCGGTATTCAATAATTTTCAGCAAATATAACTATGAGATATTCAAACCCATATCTCAATTTCCTCGTACCCTTTCAGGTATGAACTCATGAAAGAAAAAGTATGTGGCACATGTTATTAGCTGTAACCAAGCTTTTTCTCCACTAACTTTGACTTTTTTTTATTTCATTCTATTTTGTTTTTTAACTATTGTTATTCTCAAAGATAAATTAAAGAAAGAATTCATTGATGTTGAAAAGCATTTATAATACTGGTCAAGCATATTTGCTTATAGTTTTATTTGTGTTTTGTCAAATTTAAACAGCAGAAACGTCAACTCACGCCTGTGAGGAAAAGGATGATAAATTTCTAAAGTCAGTATTTAAAATACAAAAAGAAACAGTGTCAAACTGGCTTTTAATATAAGAATGCAAAAATATATACGTATAAAAATAAATTTAAGAATCTTTTGTCTGTCGTGCAAGTTATAATACTCATAATATTATTGGTCCTTTTGCTTTTATAGTACTCACTTTTCCTCTTAAATTGTGCCTTGGTGGGCAAGATTCAACACGGACTTGGTTTCTTGTAGTAGCTTTCCCAATAGTTACAAACAATATATATATTTATATATTGATAATTAATTAAATGTAACCATACCCAATTACTCGAATCTTAGGTACCGGCCTAATCAGAAATTTAGCATATGCCAAACGTGAAAATAAGAAATAAAGATTACAATTGTTGGGGTCCAACCCTCTTACTTAAACCCTTCTTCATGCCTTGATACAATTTAATTAAGGTAAGCATATTTAATTTTCTTTTTTGGTTGTAATTCCTTAAATCAATGATAATAGAATGGACGTTAACATTAATTTTTGTTATAAAGAATATATTACTTTTTGTAAGTTGAAATTATCAATTATGTTTTTTAGATTTTAAATTTGGGACATTAAGGGTGAAAACATGCGATCCAATAGTTTTATTTAAATGTGTACTGATTAAATACGTACATGATACAAATCGGATGTTTTTTTTTTTTAATCATGTTCTGAATTCTGCTACGAACATAAGATTCTTCACCTAGCTAGCTAAATATTAAGACAAATTTTTAAGGTATGATCTATTTATGCGTTTGAGAAATTGTAATATCAGATTACCAATCATAATATTAGGTATAATGATTTGGTCTATGGCATTGTGGGAATGAATATTTCTCCATAAAATTTAAGACTAGTTTGAAAGCATCAAATTATATAAATTTTTCTGTTTTCTTCGACTTGCCCACCCAAAAACTTGATCACCAATTAAAACATATTGTAGACATTGTCAATGTTGTGTTTTGGGAAGCTTTTTCAAGTCTACATAGAGATTTAAGTCTTTCCCTTTGAATTATTTATCCACAATTGAGAAATATTAACTCCAATATGATATCAACCCACTGAAACCCTAATTACGGTCTTTCACATGCATACAATTTTGGTCAAAGAAACTATGCACTCCCCCACAAACATGACGCAAATATATATACATATGCATATATTTATATAAGCGATGCTGATCAAAAGATACTGCACTACACAGCTTTGAAAGTTAGATTTATCTTCTAATAAATTTAAAATTTGCTGTAAAAATCCAGTTTCAAAATGCCGTTTAAAAGAGAACATGAAATATTTCATTTCTGTCGACATAAGCTTGACTAAAGAAAGTTGAAATCTTCATTATTCCGTAGTACTCTTTTTTTCTTTTTTTTTTTTGGCTCAATAATTCCTTAATTACAGCTTTCTCAAGCATTCGTTTATCATATATATATATATATATATATTGAGATTTATCTTTTACTCTTTCTAAAACGCGTTTTGTGGTTATTTGGTATTCCCCATAGATTTGCATGATCTAATGAAAAAGTTCAGACATTTTCGATTGAAACTCAAACATTAATTAAAATTATAAGTTATGCTTAATTAGAAAGTTTATACTGGATTTATTTACTTAGCTTTCCACCTCCAATACGACTCATTCCGTACGTACTCCAAGATTTAATTAGTGAATTAAAGTTGATTTATCTCTTTTTCTTAATTTCTTCCTTTTTACATTAAAGAACATGATGCTCATTTTGCATGTAGAAGTAGTCCTATATATGTATATATGTATGTACAGTTTTGTTGAAGTCATGTATTTAATGTCAAAACGTATACGTGATTCATGATCATCTGTCACTGAAGTTGACAAATGTCGTGTTTCGAACAATAGTGTACTATTTTCAATTGAAAATTCAAAAGTATTTCATAGAAGTCAACAACTTTATAAATATTGAGCGGATCAAATGTAGGAGGTCCACCAACCAAATCTTAAGCCAAACTAGTCTTTCTTTATCATATTTTGTTGAAGCCAAAAAAAAAAAAAAAAAAAGATGAAAACATGGAAATCACTAATACAGGGCTTTTTTTCGTCTTTTTATATAGTATATATATTTCTTTTATTTAGAAAATATATCATGTAATTAATTTCTTTTATTCAGAAAATATACCATGTAATTAATTTAAATGGCCTTTTATATTATCATATCACATTTAATATACAACTTCCATTTTTATATTATATCAAATTATGCAAATTCCACTTTCATATTATCGTATCGCATTTAATATACAAATTAATACATTTTCTTAGTCAACACTTGAACTTAAAAATGCCATGAAATGCACGGGAAAAAAATTAAGTACCCAAAAAAAAAAAAAACTAAGTCACGTAGCTTTTCATTTCTAGAGTTATTATTTATTTATTTAAGGATATTTCAAGTACTTGAGAGGTCAAAATCGACTATTGACCAAAAATGATATGGCACTGTATATCAAATGTAAACAAAATTTAATACTTTAAAATATATGACAATTTTTTGAATAAAAGTAAAATGTAAAGTAGAAAAAGATAAATAATCATATAAAGACGTTGATCAAATAAATATATTGTAACTGATATCAATATGTAAAAGATGCTTGGTGAAAGAAACGCATCTTATTCCAACTTTAGATTTTAACTAATGCTAGAGACATCAATTCAAAATACAATTTCTAATATAATCGACTACGATAACTTGTTACTTGTTATTTTTTAATTAGATGGTCTTTAAAAGATTGTCAGGACAATACTTTTCTTTCTTTCTTTCTTTTTATTTATAATTTCGATCTATAAATTTACTTAATTTTTCAAGTGTGTCCCCAGTACTTTTTTCTCAAATGTGACCCCTCTTTATTTTTGTCTTGATACAAGTTTAATAAAACACATTTCTGGGACCATTTATTGCATGTAAACTTCACTTTTCTTTGGAGATTAACTTGAACTTTATTTTTATTTTATTTCTTCTAATAGAATATTGTCTAGTATTATATTACTAATTCAATAAAATTTAATTGTAATTATTATGATCTTTTTTTAACATTTTGGGCATAGACCAGATCCAAAGAGACCTATCACCGGCCGGGTCAATGTTTGGATTAGGATTTCAGCCAAGCAAATGGGTAAATAAAACACAATAGTCTTTAGCTCACCAAACAAGAGACTCAGCAAAGACGTCACAACTACGGCCTTTTGGTTGTTGTGTGTGTGTGTGTGTATAGGTTTTAATTCCAAAGAGAAATTACTCTGAAATCATAATAACTTTAGAAAAGTCTACATAAATTGAATGTAAATAGTTGCGACCGGATATACATATATTTATATATATATATATATTTGTTTTTGGGACCATTCGAGTAAAACCTAGCGCGTCTTATCCTGATCTGTGCAAACAACCTTCGAAAACACGATACACAAATTCCATGAATGTCGTGGAGATGCAGGAAAACTGGTCCGGACATCTATTGATTGACAATATGAAAAAAAAATATATATATATATGTATGTTTGTTTGTTACGTACGTAAGGTGTACTTCTACGTACGTTCCGAAACTCATACAATATTGATTGCCTTAATTATGTTAGATATTTGGTTGGATGTTATTTGGTGATCTGTTCAATTTTAACAATTAATATTAGTTGAAATCACGTCACCAATTTCATCATCGAGACGGTGTTAATATAATTCGTCATCTAATTCCAGAAAAGAAAGTTAATGTACATGAAGTCCAAGGACTATCCCAAGGCATTCTTTTTTAACTACTCGCGTCAACTCTATTACTTTGAAATTATTAACTACTTTTATTTTATATATATATATATATATATGAGAAATATATGTATATATATACATATTTATATAGAGAGATATGGATATATTCGAATCATGACTCACCTACCTAGTGTAAAAGGTGCAAGATTCCAACTACATGTAAAGAAAAAAAGCATAACCATGGATTTGTTCTCATGATTTTATAGCACTTGCTTGCATTTTATTTTATTTTTTCTAAGGAGAGCATTTATTTTTCATTTTTGGTTCATCAAAGAACATATACTAAAAGAAGTTACATGAATATAAAAATTATTATTCAGTGAATAAAATAGTATCAGAAATCTAAGAAAATAAAAAAAAAAACAAAACAAAACAAAATCGCGATAGTCAAAGACAGAACTACCTTAGGGGATCCTATATACTCTAGCCTCTGTAAAAAATATTACCCTAAAAGTATTGAATTTTAGAAATGTTCTTATTTTACACTTTCAACCACAAATATATTTCCAAAAAAAAAAAAAAAAAACCAACTATATCCCTGCATAAACTTCTAATTTTAGAACTCTACATAAGCTACAAATAAAAAACAAAAGTAAAAGAAAAGGATAGAGTGTAAAAAAAAAAACATAATTACAAAAAATTCACGATACAACTTTTATCTTATCATAGAGCAAGTTTTTTTTTTTTTTTTTAAACTATTGGTTTCATTTTAAATGTGCAATATGAAAATGACCATTTTCCAGCTATATGACTTATTATTTTACCGTGAACACCGTGAGTTGTTACCATTGGAAATATACGATTTATTATTTTAACATGAACACTTGTGAATTGTACCATTAAAATTTTTGGTTCGTTTGGTTCTCAAGTGTCAGCCTAAGGTTTTTATATCAATTTTTGTTTTGTTTTGTTTATTTTCCTGAAAAGTTAACAAAAATTATAATTAGTTTTTAAAAAAGCAACCAACTTCAACCTAAAAATTACCTCTTAAGTCCGTGTTCCGAACACATGCTTAATTTGTTAGTTAAAATAACTTACTTCATTGGAAGAATGAAAATACAATTCATACCATCAATTTTTTTTCTTAGTTTAATAGATGTTCTTCTTTATCAAGAAGCACAATTATCTCACTTTTATGCTAATATATGAGTATACTTAAACTTATGAGACGGTCTATGTGCTTTGAATCTCGAAAAAGTGCACGAATCTATCTGTTGGGTGCGCCCATAGATTCGCATGAAACTCTTGAAAGTAAAGGTTCAAGCAGATAATATTTAAGGTGATTCCTGTGTCTAGTCCTGATTAGTATTTAAAGGAATTTGATTATGTCTCTTCAATCAATAATAACTTTTGAGAGAAATGATAACGGTCACTCAGGTCGTACATACATATCAAGTCAACTTCATATCCTTTCAAGTGGTGAGACTTATAAAGATATCGTTTTTAAATCCGTTCTCATTCAAAATTGACTCTGTATGAAACTGAGGAGTCGCTATGTTGACGAGTAATTGGAGGAGGCAATGCAATCACCCTGCAGTTTCGCATATTTCATGCATCGAAAGGCATGTACAGTGCCATTTTTAAAGACCAACGTCTGGTGGTTGGGAGTTCCATTCCATATATATTTTACCTTTCAACTCTCGTTGGGTCGTCACACGAATATTCTTGGCTTTTTCATAATTTATTGTTGCCTTCAACACGGTTGTCTGTTTCATGCAAGAGCGTGGGCCTTTTTTATTTTTTCTTTCTTTTTTTTTTTATTTTTTATTTTTGGTGGAGGGGGTCTTTGTCTTTAGGATTGGTTGCTGTAGAAGGGCACTATTTAAACTTTCCTCTCCACTTCGGCTGCGCGTGTTGCGCCAAGTCTCTTTCCAAGTTCCAAACCGTTGGCTGAGAAAGAGAAGGAGACCACCAGATTTTTCTTCTTCTTCTTCTTTTTTTTTTCCCTTGATTATTCGTGGGGCCTTTTCGGTCAGTCAGTGGCTTATATCCATCTTTAATATATATATATATAGATTGATATATATGAATTTGGACTTTTTAATTTTACTAATTGACAAACACTCGCAGAGCAAAAACAAAAATAAAATAAAATAAAATTTACCTAACAATAATTGGACTATCACATGATGGTTTAAGAGAGAGAACGAAAACATTGTTGATATATTGTATTTGTTCTTTTAAAGATAATAAAATAATAGATAGATGATAGATTAATTGTTATCGGAACAAACCCCCCCCCCAAGAAAAAGGAGAAAATATTCCTGTTGATTTTCCGGCACTGAATAACCACGACTTGGGGAATATATATATGTGTGTATAGCAGGTTTTTTAACTACCAACTAGTGGAAAATTAACGTGTTGTTAGACTAATAATGTCTTATGCCTTTTATAATTATATCACATGATAATCACACACACACACATATATATACAGACACAGACATAATTCTTGAAATTAATTACTAATTACTAGTACTGCATGATTAATGTGCAAATAAATCAGCCACCACTAGCGTCACACGGCAGTCTGATAAACTTCCACACACGAGCAGTACATACATATATATATATATATAGGTAGAGATTTTTTATATTAACTTGATTTTAGTTACATATATAATGCAATTAAGGGGTGATGACCATGATGCATTGAATAATGCAATTGTATGTCTCCAAATTGGGTCCCTTTTTCCATCTCTTTTTAAGTGGATGATTACTCATAGCTATTATTTCAACATCAAAAAAAAGAGCGTTCCTCCAATGTTTTGGTTTTGTCCCCACTAATCCCGATTTGTCAGTAAAAATATATTAAACTTTTTAGTATATTATGTAATAATAACAACAA
This sequence comes from Ficus microcarpa, assembly GCA_025413485.1. NCBI lineage: Eukaryota > Viridiplantae > Streptophyta > Magnoliopsida > Rosales > Moraceae > Ficus > Ficus microcarpa. The sequence continues at coordinate 18,596,715 of CM046386.1, read as the reverse complement.
TAATAATAATAATAAAGGAATACTATACATTAACTTTTCCCTATTTTTTTTTTGTCACGTTCTATAATTTGATAGACTTTTTTTTTCATCTTAGTGATCAAAACGAACTGTATATAAGGATTTTTATATATGTTTTCCACGTTTATTTATTGTTATATAGTTAGATAGTGATAAAAAGTGACGGTTTCAGTGTTGTGGAGAATAAAAGAGAAAAAGTTACAAGATCTTACTAAAGCTTGATCTTTGGTGATCACAACTTTTTAAAAGAAGAAAAGGAAAAGTTGTGATCAAAAAAGCAAAAATTGTGGACATAATATTTGCACACCATTATCAATATATGTCCCACGTTCCCAATTGTCTTCTTTTTATTATGTTCAGCCAGGGAAACATGTTTAATATTTCATATTAATTTCTTATGATTTTTTCTTTTAATCATTTACAAATCACATGTTCATATGAGATTATTCGCCTCCTTTTCTCAATTGCCATGCCCTACTCCGCCACCCACCATAAAGTATAGTAGAAAAACAAAAAGAGTGACAACAACATATGAAAAATATCAGAAATGTCAATTCTAATATTAATTTTTGAATTCTAATTTTTACAACATGTGAGTGATCAATTTTTCATTGGTAGGTGTTTAAATAATTGTTATGTCACTTTATTATGTATCCATCGATAAAAAAGATTACAATTTATCGTCACGTGAATTGATATTAAAAACTAAGGATTATAATTAATGTCATTAACACTTCTCCTAGAATATGTATTAAGATGGATTAAACACGCATATATATATATATATGTATTCTCATAGAATATGTATTAAGATGGACTAAACACGCACATATATATACATATATATTTTGTTCTTTGTCATGATCAAAAGTTGGAAAGGGATGGTAACCAACAGGACAAAAAATAAAAATAAAAAGGCAAATGAAAAAAGAGCCCTTTATTGTAAAAGAGTCAACTAAAAGGGCTACAAATAAAACGATATTCATGCTTATAAGCTCCCCCATCAATATTGCTGAAAATCAGAGACAGAGAGATAGCTGCCAACGAAAAATATCTCTAGTGAGAACTGGATAATGTGTGAAACTCGTGCCTAATATTTAATTAAGCTTTTAAGCTCAATTTTCAGCTCTTGATAATTAATTAATCGATTTATATGTATTCAACAATCGAGACTAAAAATGTTAAATACTTCATGCTTGTCAACATAGCCTATAATAATAATATTACACCTGATTTTACCTAAAGGTATAAAGTTCGAATCTCCTATTTAAGTTAAAAAAAAATGTTAAATACTTCGACGTATAAAATGGGGATTATAGAGTGAATGATACTTTATGATCATAAGCTTGTTGACAACTGCTCATAAAGTGAAAATACTTGAGAATTTGCAACTTGTTATAGTGCCCTTAATTAGTGCCATATTTTCTTAATCTTTCACCCACTAATTCATAAAAGTGAATTATGGTGATTGTTTAGTTCGGCAATAGAAATTAGTGGTCTATAGTGGGATAAGAGTGGATTAATAACAAACACCATAGAGGAGCAATTCATATTGATTAATTTCATACATTAATATATATACAAACACATGGGGGTAGTATAAAACTTTTCACTCTTCTCGACAATATCTTAGATTTGTGTCGATCCGATTACCGTAATAAATGAGATATATAAAGATAATCATTTTGTAAGGGATATCTCTACTTTATATGAAGATATCTTGCCTCCACAAAATTATCAGGATAAATTATCCAATTAAATCATTATCACCTTTCTTTTTTTAGGGGGAAAAAAAAGAATAAACAAATGAACTGCATTAATAAAAATTATTATACTCCGACAAATTGATGATATAATCTTCCTATATACAATAATCTTAAATCAGTGCTCAACTGACGGCTTCAATATTAATTAAATTATTACGTATGGATGGCTGTCATATTTTTCTTCAATGAAAAATGTTATATTAATATATGGGCATTACATGAGGGAATTTTTTTTTTTTTTTTTTTTTAACTTCAAGGAGTTTAGGTTACCAGCTGCCTAGAATTGTCGTAGAGTTGAACCTCAATATAACAGGAATTGACCTCACAACATTTTTTGACATATATAACTGTTTGACTTGAATATTTTCCTCCCATTTAATTGAAGTTGAAACTATCAATTCAAAAATTCAATCTTATGTACCCAAAAAATTCAATCTTTACTTCTTATATTATATTCACATTATATACATAAAAATATATACTCGAAAAAAAAACACACACACACACATATATATATATACACACACATAGATATATATATGTGTAGCTGATTACTATAACCAGGCCCCATCAAATTTTGCAAGTGTTGTTGATAATGTTATTATTTGTTCAAAAAATATCGTTTTCATTATCACGTCAGACAACATATCACCAAGTGAGAAAATTAAAAGGAATTCAAGGTATACGTGTAAATATTTTACTTATCGGCTGAAAAGATGTAACAGAATTTTCTACCCAAAAAAAAAATTTTTTTTTTCTCGTCATTTTTGTACATATTTGCCATGACCGTAATTGCAAGAAGACGTCAAAACAAAAATGGACTGCTATCCATTTTCAAACACAGAAATTGCCGGAGACAATTGCAAACCAAAAACAAATAAATCATTTCCATCGACCAACGGAGCTTCATAAATAACGAATATATAAATTATTGTATATAATTACATGTACAGTTTAATAATTATAAACGTTATCATAAAGTATAGTTTAAATTTTATTTGCCGGTTCCTTCTCAATATATAATAAATTGTAATAAATATGTTAATTTTGAGCAAATAATTGGGTATTGATGTGTACTTATTATTATTGTTAAAAGCAAATCGTGTATAATTAATTCATTGTCGGTGCCATTTTTCGTTCTTAATGTGATGCATTTCTCACGAGTCCTGAGTCTGACCTTTTTTTTTTAAATATTTTTTTCTTTTTTTATTAAGCTTTTCCTAATGACGTCGATATGAGGAAAAAAAAATAACACATCTTTAAATACATAATATAATATAACTATACATATGGAGGCTTTTCTGATCCGTACATAGTTATGGTACTATTTTATTCGATCGAAAATTAGTAAACAAAATAAAACTAAAAATGAACTCGACTAAGCATAAAGAATTTCCTTTTTTTTCCATTACAAAAAAAAAAAAAAAAAAAAGGAATTTTTGGTGTCTTCATGCCCTTTATCTAACATCACATGGGAAATTTACTAATATAACAGGTGAAAATAGAGTGATATCCAGCTTAAAAATCCACATATCACAACCTTAGATCCACTTGGACAACACCATTAAGATCAATCGGGTAACAAAATGCACTCTCGTTATCTCCGTACATGATACGGACATTCAAACCCAGCTTGTAGGAGTATAGGAAGCCGTATATGAACTTCTCACAACCATTATGTCATCTTTACACGCAGTCAATCTTATCAATTTTCACTAATTGATTGGCGTAGCAATAAAACTATCTTATTCTTTTATTCACAAAATAAATATAAGATTCGGTACTCCATAATCCTTTTCTAATATTCAATTTCAGACAATAATCGTGCCGTGTCAAGGTTGTTATAATAGTACTATATGTAAAATTGAATCAATTTCTTTCCGTTCTTATGACTAGCCGATGAATCTATACCACAGAAGAAAGAAATTGAGGACAAAATTCCGTCAACTTATTTTTTATTTTTTATTTTTAAATGAATTAAGCAAATTCCCTATTAACCAAATCCTGTGGAGGGATGTGAAGGGCATTATAGTCAATGTGGTCAAAACAGTGTAAGTCGTCAAAGGGATATATCAGTCAATTCAACAGGTCGTTTAGAAACAAAATGACAGATTTTTGTTTTAGCGACACTGTGTAAATATCTTAAAAGCGAGGCTCGTCGCTTTGCTCGTCGCAGACATGTAAGAAACAAAGAACGACAAACTCAGACACAGACGGTCTTTGTCTTTGGTTATGAAAAACGCGATTCCACGTAACACGTACACACTACAACAATAAAGAGAAAAGGTCAAATTTTTAGAATGACTTAAGTACCCCTACGCTCAACAGCAAATGTCTTCCTTTTCCCTCTGTAATTTTGAACGTCTCCAGGGGCATTTATGAAATCCGCGCTCTATATATACTCAGGTTGATCCGGTTAATCTCATTTGGCTTCAACTAACAATTCCTTAATTCTCATTCTCTGTAAAAAGATTCACCTTAACTTTCTCTCTCCTCCTTTTCTCTTTCTCTCTCTAACATACAAAACAAAGCAAAGCACTTTCTTCTTCTTCTTCTTCATCATCATGATGCAGATCGGTTCTACTCTTCCTGCGTTAAACCTGAACCAGTTTCACGCGAGACGAGCGAGCTTGAAGTCCCAAATGTCACCGCTGAACCCTCTGACGAGATCAACATCTTCTTCTTCTTCACAGCCTCTGACTCGGATACATCTCGCGAACCTTGAAAAGCTCCTGCAAAAACCGCCTCTGCCGGACAAAGCACCGGACCCGCCAACTGTTAGACAAAACGCCTCTGAGAATAAACCCGTCGAGAAGAAAGGGAAGAGCTTGCTCGAAGGCCTTAACTTGGCCCGGATTTGGCCGGAGATGATGGCCAACGAGGAAATGTCACCGCGACACATGAACCGCCTCCAACGGCTCCTCAGCAAGACCAACGAGTACTCGCCGAGAAACAATCTTGGCCGTCGGTGGAGAGACTATCACGGCTTCAACGACTGGATCGGGATGCTCGATCCGCTCGATGAGAATCTCCGGCGGGAGGTAGTCCGCCACGGGGAGTTCGTCCAGGCGGCGTACCGGTACTTCCACTCGAACCCCGCCACGCCGGTGGATGAGCCGCCGGTGCCCGGCCACGTGGCCTTGCCGGACCGGTCGTATAAGGTGACCAAGAGTCTCTATGCGACTTCGTCAGTGGGTCTTCCCAAGTGGGTCGATGACGTGGCTCCGGATCTCGGGTGGATGACTCAGAGATCCAGCTGGATCGGGTACGTCGCGGTCTGCGACGACAAGAGGGAGATCCAACGGATGGGAAGGAGGGACATCGTCATTGCGCTACGGGGTACCGCCACGTGTCTTGAGTGGGCCGAGAATATGCGGGCCCAGCTCATTGAAATGGATACACAAGATCAAGACCCGGCCGAACCGACCAACCTGAACCACGGACAACCCAAGGTGGAGTGTGGGTTTTTGAGCCTTTACAAAACACGTGGAGCTCACGTGCCTAGCCTTGCCGAGTCAGTGGTGGAAGAGGTCAAACGACTGATGGAATTATATAAAGACGAGACATTGAGCATTACCGTGACAGGGCACAGCCTAGGCGCGGCCTTGGCCTTACTTGTAGGCGACGAGCTAAGCACGTGCGCCGAAGACATGCCACCGGTGGCGGTCTTCTCCTTTGGCGGGCCTCGTGTTGGAAACCGAGGCTTCGCGGATAGGATCAAAGAGAAAAATGTTAAGGTCCTAAGGATTGTGAACTCCCAAGACGTGATCACTAGGGTACCTGGTACATTTTTGAGTGAAGGATTGGACGAGAAGCTAAGGAACACGAAAGTTGGCGGAGTACTCGAAATGCTAGAGGAAAACATGCCCTTAGCATACTCACACGTTGGGGTGGAACTTAGGGTCGACACAAAAATGTCGCCCTATCTTAAGCCTAATGCAGACATGGCTTGTTGCCATGATTTGGAGGCGTACTTGCACTTAGTGGACGGTTTTTTGGCGTCTAATTGTCCGTTTAGATCGAACGCTAAGCGAAGCTTAGCGAGGTTGCTACAAGACCAGGGATCTAACGTCAAAAAATTGTATATAAGCAAGGCAAAGTCTTTAAGTTTGAATATCGAACGAGAGGGCATGCCCAACTTTCACAGTTGCTTGCCTAGTCCATCTTGATATTAAATAAGTTATACAACACTTGTAAAAAGATGAAACATGATTCGCCCAATTGGTGTATAGATTTCACTTTTTTGTGGTGTATTTTGATTTCATTTGAAAATGTTAATATAAATAGTATTGATTTAGGAAAAGGAAAAAAAAAATGGTCTTCATTATATTTCTGAAGTTATTTTCCTATTACATGTGTACCAAATTAGACATAACAAAAAAAACAGAATTTTCCTTTTTGGTCCAGTTGAATAATTTGAAATTAATATGCACTTTGATATAACGTGAAAAGTTATATATATATATATATATAATTATGAACTGTATCAATCCGGTGGCGGCCGAGCAATTTGAACAAAATTATCAGACGTAAAAAAAAAAATTATGGGCACACACTTGCCTACTAATATGATATGTGGACGGAGTCCACGCTGAACTATTAAAAAGATAATTCTAAGTTATGCCACTATTTGAACTTTTGAATTGATCCAATTACCCAAACATGTTTTCTCTATCGTGAAACAAAGATTTGACCTTCTAAACTAGCTGGCTAGCTGGCTTTATTTTCTTTATTTTATTATTTGTGATTCGTTGGAGGCATTCGATTCCTCTTTCTTTTCAAGTGATTGCACAAGCATCAAATAATAATTTAAAGAAAAAAATATATTTTTTCAATGAAAAATAATAAATAATAATTACTTGGATGCAGACAAGGAGGGATATAAATAAGTTAATTTTTCCATTTTCACCTAAGATCGGATAACGTTGTTAGATTTCGACTAAAAAAAATTTTTTTCGAACCAAAAACAAGAATCATCGCTTTGCCAAACGTTACAACGCTTTTTGATTAAATTACAATGTTTAAGACTCAGAGCATAATCAAATACGTTATTTTAATATTTTCTTTGTACTGAATATTATATTGACAATTAACAATTACACCATAAATAATCTTATGGAGATCAACTTTTCATGAAAATATATATCTATATATATATATATATAATCTTGATGGCCCAAATTTGGAGTACTGAAAAAACTGTTCTACGATTAAGTGACAGGTGTTGGGTAGATCCCACTAAAATTAAATGTGTTCTAAACTTTTACAAGACTTTTTATTTCACGAATTCCCGATTCATAAGGCCATGACTCATCATGACTAGATGAGCGGCCGCGGATATCAATTATTATGTCCACATTTAAATTTTCAGTTATCGGTGATTGTCGAGCAAATAATTCATTGGTCGCCTCCTATCTTTTTTGTTGTGAATAATCGGCGGCCTTTTCTAATTTTGGCGTCGGTAAACATTCACTTTAACAACTATAGGAAATTAATGTTTCCCTTATTTGACCTTTCTCATTTTAAAAACAAAATTAAATGATGTTTGATTAAATCTAAAATGCTCATATCGTTTTAAAAATGAGATTAAAAGAAATCTCATTTTTCGGAATAAACTCTTTCATTAATTTTCATTTTAAATTTATTTGCACAATAGCAATACATATTAAAAAATTTCTCTCATATGTTTTAAGTTTTAAAATTCCATAGCTTTTTTTTTTCATTTTATTGCTGATTAAAATGACTTTTTTTTTTTTCAATGTGTTCTCAATTAATGGAGGAATGAATATATATGATAAGATGCTATTGGATTTGTTTAAAAACTATATTTCAAATGACGGTTTCTAAAATCTATTCAAATGTCATTTTAGATTTTTTTTTTTTTTTCAGATTATAACAAAATTTCACATTCAAACGCTATTTGAAAAAAAAAAAAATAAATAAATAAAGTGACTTTCCATTTCAGAATAAGAAAAATTTTCATTTTATAATACTCTATTCGACAAAAGATTTTAAATGCGATTGGCAGATAAGCCAATCACCTTTTACACAATCTGTGATTAGAAGTTAAAAATTCTGACCTTTAACAAGAGAAGTAAAATAGGAAATTCTTTAAAAACACCAAAGTGCTCCCCAATGAAAAATGTTTAGCACTGTTGCTGATGTTAAATAACATGATACGAGATCTACTTTTTTATTAGTGGTTAGATGCTCGTTATCATTGACGTCCTTTGAACATTGTTCTTCACTATGTGGTGTACATAGTTCTAAAAATTGAAGAAGTACGAGGTTTTCGGAGAAACGTACTAAAAAGAGCATATCTCATGAAATAATATCCCGTGTATAATGCTTTCAAGATTTTTACCCTATTACAATATTAAATAAAAAGTGATTAATGGAGTAAAAATTCAAATTAGTAATTAAATTGGACAAAAATCCAAAAACATATAATTAATCAATAACATATTATAAAAGAGCCAATAAGTCATTAATAGTATTTTTTATCATTGCTCTGAAATTATCATGTGAAAGTTATGTCATCATTACATGACAGCCTTATCACCTGTCATGTGGTGAGTCATAAATCACCATATAATGTTTTTTTTTTTTTGCATGTTACAAAAAAAAAAAAGAGAGAGAGAGAAAATTATCTACATAATCACTTTTTTTTAATCTATTAACTAACATGATACAAATTCTCTACTCTTGATCAATATGACATAAATTTTAGCTAATTTTAGTGTAATGTTATGTTATATTGGTCTTTTTATATCATATTGATATAATAATCTCTTAATTTATGTCCTTCAGGTTTTTTTCTAAAAAAAAAGAAAAAAGAAAAAAAAAAAGTTATTCCCACAATTTTCTCCAAAGTAACCTAATTTATTTGGACAAAATGTACAAAGGAGGACAAAATGTACTAGCCCAATCTTTGGAAAGTAGGCCAAGTGGCCCAATTTATGATCACAAATGGGCTTGAAACACCCAGTAAGTCAGCAGCCATGAAATGCGTGCCAATGCTGGACTGGTTCAACCACTGTAATTTATCAAAGTTTGATTTCTGAGAAGTTTACGCAATCACACTTATCCTCAAAACTAAACTATCACTGGAAATCACGTTTTTTGTCGGCACAAAAGCAACGCATACATTGATTTGTTTTTATCTTTAAATAAAAAATTTAAATTAAAAAAAAAAACGCGTATGGTTTTGGATACCAACTTACTAGATTAAATGATTCCTTTTGGTTTTTTCCCCTTCAATTTAAAGGTTGAAAAATACTTGGACTTCCAAATTCAAGAAAATACATTAATTTATTTATGTACCTTTTATCTTGTGATGGTGACTGTTTGTTATTTTGAAATTAAAGAATGGAGATTCGAATTTTATATTTTAATTGAATGTGAAAACTTTTATTTTAAATTTAGAGTATTTTCATCTTTAAATTCAAAATAATATATTACCTTCAAAATTTTCTTATGCAAATGTTTATTTACTTTTTTTTTTTCACACCATCAATAATTCTACCTTCAAAAAAAAAAAAATGAATACCTATAAATATTTATATTTTTCTTGGGCAAAATACTTTTTGACCTTATAATTAGTTAAAGGAACAAATTAAAAATGTTGTTGTTGTTGTTTTTTTTTTTTTTTTTCCGAAAAGTCGTAATATATTTGAAATTTTGAAAATTCAAGCATATTTACCGATCCACTTGATCCTAAACTAAACAAAACCATGATGATGATAGATAATGATTCCTCTAATTAACTTGAATAACGATAAAGAAGAATAAATATAGATTGATTTTTGAAAATAACATTTAAATAGATACATTACTAATCGAGTACATAGAGATAAGTATTTGAAAAATCCTATTCATCAAAATTAAGAGACCTATTGCATTAAAGTTATAGACATAATCTAACGATAATTATACAAATCATTCCCCATGACGGAATAATTTAAATCTGAGTTCATAAAAAGAAAAACACAACCTAACGCTAAAGGAAGAAAAAAAGAAAAAATATATATACATATAGATATATATATGTACAACTAGTGTGTAGCAATTTCTATTTAATTTTTGTATTTACAAGCGGAAAACATCAAATGTGGGCCGTACAGATGACATAATCTCCCGAACCCACCCGGCAAAAACACAAAACACAAACAGGTTGAAGTGAACCCGACCGCAACTTAAAACTGCCCAACAGAGAAGGTAGGGTTTTTAAGATTAGGTTTGGCCACCTCCCTTATTTCTCTGCCGCTTTGGCTAGGGTTTTCCATCGCCCCCATAATCAGTCTCTCTCTCTCTCGCTCTCAGTCTCACTCCCACTCACACTTTCTCTTTCTCCTCCTCTCTTTCTCTCTACTTTCCTTCACTTTCCTCTCTCCCAAACACGCACCTCCTCCCTACTATCCCTTTAACAATTCGGAACCGTCGATTAATGGACACGAGTCGGCACTGAGTGTTTTTTTTTTGCGCTGTTGCTGTTTGTCGGAAGGTGTTCTAGGGTTTCTGGATCGGGATTTTTTCATTTCGGAGCTCGAGAAATGGCGTCCACGAATCCTTTCGGTCTCCTGGGCGACGATGACAACGAGGACCCCAGCCTCCTAGCCGCTGCGCAGCAGAAGCTCCCCCCGGCTCAGCCGAAGAAGCCGCAGGCTCCAGCTGCCGCGGCGGCGGCGGCTCAGCCAGCTAAGCCCGCCAAGCTGCCTTCCAAGCCCCTCCCTCCCGCCCAAGCCGGTGAAACTCCGATTCGTATTGTGATTGGATTAGAACTCTGTTTGTTTGCTCAGAAAAAGTGCAAGAAAAGATTTGAATCTTTCGGATTTATTTTGTTTGTTTTGTATCGCTTTTTAATACTTTCATTGAGATATTTGTTGTTAGTTCTAGAACTGACCCTTAAATCGTAACATTTGGAAAGTTATATTCATATTTTAAAAGTGTTCTTAATCTATTGCATTCTTATTTTTTGTTTCCGATTTATTGGGGATTCAGATTTTTTTCTCGTATTTGAGCCTGTCGATTGCTTCCTTAAAGAATGGAAAAGTTTCTTTTGTGAACGTTAAGTTATTTTCAGGAGATACATGTATATATTCTGCTGTTATATTGTATGCTTTGCATTTGTGTAGCTTTTTGGATAAAGTTTCTTATGTCATTACTGTTATCTTGATTTGTATGTCGTTGCTGATGATTTTGTTTTTCAATATCAAAGGCATTATCCTGATTTTCCGATGCTACTTATGTTAGTGTTTGAGTTACCTTAGTTAAGAACTTAAAGTGACAAGAATTGCACGTCTAATGTCGTATTGAAGATATGCTTCGCATGGATTCTTTGCATTTCAGATTTTATATCTTTGTTTGTCTATCTCTGTAGTGAAGGAGGCCAAGAATGAAGGTGGCCGCGGAGGAGGTCGTGGTGGTGGACGTGGCGGCTATGGTGGACGTGGTCGTGGTGGAGGTGGATTCAATAGGGATTCGAACAACAATGAGAATTCCTTTGGAAACAACGATGGGTTTTCTGGAGGGTACAGGCCATCCGAAGAGGGCGAGTCGGGGAAACCCTCTGAAAGGCGTGGCTATGGTGCTCCTCGTGGTTCATTCCGTGGTGGCCGCCGTGGTGGTTTTAGCAATGGAGAAGCTGTGGAAGGAGAACGTCCTAGGAGGATGTACGAGCGCCGCAGTGGTACCGGACGTGGGTAAGTATTTTCTTATTTCGTTCTGCTATTTAAACCTTACCCTTGGCTTCATATTGTATTAGTTAATTGTTTAATAATTCTGATGACTGTTCCTTTTCATATTAAACAGAAGCGAGATTAAGCGGGAAGGGTCTGGTCGTGGGAACTGGGGAGCTCCCACTGATGAGATTGCTCCGTAAGCACATTTTTATCTATTCTTCTTGGACTCGAATTGATAGTATGGTGGTCACTAGTAATGATGTGTAAATGTGCTTATTTTTGCTAATTTAGGGAGGTTGAGGAGCCTGCTGTGGAAAATGAGAAGAATGTTGATGCTGAGAAGCCGTTGGGTGAGGAAGAAGCTTCGGATGCCAACAAGGAGAACCCTGAGAAGGAGCCCGAAGAGAAGGAGCCAGAAGACAAGGTGGTTATTAATTTTCCCTGTAAAATATTTAATTGATTTTTTAAACGCCTTTGTGGATAGTTGTTGGGTTCTCTGATTTTTATATTACATGTCGATCAAGAACGCGCTGAAGAGATCTTTGCTTCTGCGACATGAGCTCGTAGAATCTATACTATGCTGTTTCGATTGCTGCCTTCTTTTGCTCCACTTAGCTTAATTATCTTTCTCTTTCGTAGGGTATAATGTGCTTAGTCCTTTCTTTCTGTTGCAATTACATGCGACTAAGGCCTCAATGTATATAGTGAAGCTAGGACATGGAGTTTTAGAATCTTCATACTCTAATTTGTTCTATTTATAAGATGGTTATATATTAAGAGCATCGAGATGGTTTTGTATATGTTGAGGAATAGGCTTCAATGTTATAAGGGTCCTCTTGGTCCTTGATCGTTATCGAATTATATTTTATATCCTTGTTTATTATTTTGATAGGAGATGACTCTAGAAGAATATGAGAAGGTTCTTGAAGAGAAGAGAAAGGCTCTGCTTGCCCTGAAGACTACTGAGGAAAGGAAGGTCGACTCCAAAGAGTTCGCGACCATGCAGCAGCTCTCAAGTAAAAAGGGAAATGATGAAATCTTTATCAAGCTGGTAAGACTGACCGTACCATCTCTGAGAAGAAAATTTTATTTCTGTAACACATCCTTTATATATTTAATAGTTACCTGCCTTTTGCTTTGCAGGGTTCTGAAAAGGATAAGCGTAAAGAGGCAGCTGAAAAGGAAGAGAAGGCTAAGAAGGTTTCTTCAGTCTTCTTTGTTTTATTTATTTGTTTAGTTATTTGCAACTGTTTCTTTGTTTTATAGACTAATTTAGAGGGGGGAAAAAGAAAACCTTACCGTTTTGTTGATTGTCCATTGGTGGGTTTTGCCGACATTTTGTTAGATTATCATCTCATTGTCTTTTTGTAAGGAAAAAAAAAAACCACATTTTATTAGATTATCATCTCATTGTTAACGTTAAGAAAAAAAACCTTACTGTTGCGTTGATTGTCCATCAGGGGGGTTTTGTGCGCATTTTATTAGATTATCATCTCATTGTCGACGTTATCTTTTTTATCTGTTACACAATACTAACAATTGAATGCAATATTTGGTTGTAGTCTCTTAGCATCAATGAGTTTCTGAAGCCTGCTGAAGGGGAGAGGTACTATACCCCTGGCGGACGTGGTCGAGGTCGTGGACGTGGTTCAAGAGGCGGATATGGCGGGGGCTACGGAGGTAGCAATGTGGCAGCCCCATCCATTGAAGATCCCGGGCAGTTCCCAACCTTGGGTGGTAAATGAGGTTCTACTATTTTCTCCCATCGCTGCTTTCCAATCCATAAGGGGGGGACTGATATCTGCGCTTAAAAAATGATTTTGTGTGGCGAGCTCTCGAAGCTTGTCCACATAAACGTTAAAACTTATTTTTAATGCTGTCTTTTTTGAGTGTAAATTTTAGATCTTATTTATGTCTTGAACCCAGAAGTCATGGAATCCGTTTTGATTTGGAATAGGTTGAGAATACATTGAGTTTTTTTTTTCTTTTTTTTTTTTTTTTTAATATTTTAGTGTTTGCTTTGGTCAGTTATTTTATTTTTGATTCTTGCTTCAAAACAACGCATCTAGCATTCTCTCTCTCTCTCTCTCTCTCGCTTCTCTATACATCTCTTTCTATATATATGTATAAAATATACATATATATATTTTAAATTCTCTCTCTATATATTAGAAATCTCAATAGCAGTTTGTTTTGATATTTTCTTTACCCCTTTATTTTTTTTTTCATTTTGGTCCCTTATTTTTTCTAAAAAAAAAACCTTCTCTTAAAGTTTTATAATTTTTAAGTTTGTATCATTGAAATACTTTCTTGCTCTTAATTTGTTCTTATTATAAAGATTTTTTTAAAATTTGTATCATAGAAGTACTTTCTTGCTCTAAATATATACTTTCTAGGATGATTTTTCTCAAATCCCCCCCCCCCCCCCATTTCCAAAAAAAAACAAACCAAAAAAAAAAAGGTATTGTTATTTGAATCTTGTAAATTATAAAAAAGAGACGACAATATCTTGCACTCTCCCCATTTCTTCTCTCTTTCTTTCTTTGCCCTAAAATTTACTTGCTTTTTTTCCCCTCCCGTTTTGGTCTCCTGTTTTTTTATTTTTTGATATATAGTTTAAAAAATGTCTCACTTTAATTTTTTTTCCTTCGGATTTGTCCCTATGGCATCAATAATACCTAAACAGTTTGTTTTGGTTGAACCCCTCTCTTTTTCCGTTTTAATTTTTGTCCTCCTTTTACCGATTCTCTTTCTTTTCTTTTCTTTTCTTTTTTTTTTTTTCCCTTTATCTTTTCTTTCACCACCGCCCCCACCCCACCCACCCTCCCCTTTTCGTCCTTTAAAAAAAAGAAAAAAAGACAAGAAATTTTCCCTTCTCGTTCTATATTTTTAAGGTTTTTTCTCAAACACCACTTAAAAGTTCTCAAATTTGGCAATTTAATCCATAATATTTTTAATAAATATTGGGACTACTGGTTTTTTTGCACATGTTTGTTAAATAATGGACAGTTTCTTATTTTTTTGGTTGCACGTGACGGCTCAATGAGATTGTTGCTTGTTTTTACTTCATTGCAATACAAATTCATATTACAATATATGTTCAAGTTTGAATTATAATAAATGAAGTTGGTTCAAGTTCGAAGCATATTAATGGTGTGGGGGAAGCATCTGAATCTAAGCATTTGAGTGGAAAATTTTAAATACAAACATTTGAATTATCATCGAATTGGTGTCTGGAAGTTAACTTTTTAATCAAAATATTTGAACAAAAATATTTAAATCTATGTTTAGAAGTAGGGAAAATTTTAAATACAAACATTTGAATTATCATCGAATTGGTGTTTGGATGTCAACTTTTTAATCAAAATATTTGAACAAATATATTTAAATCTGCATTTAGAAGTAGTTATTTCAAAAAACGTAGAGCTCGGGTCTTTCTTGCATTAAAGTTACCTTTTGCATCGTATGTTTTGTTAGCTCAAAATTAGCCATTATCCCGGCCCTACTACTCGAAGCAGTAGTAGTAACATCAATTTGGCCTAGACTTCCCACAAATACCTGAGCGAAAAAAGAGCTAGTGGGATCCGAAATCAGCAAATTCCTACACCTCTTTGATTCTAAATCGTACGAAACAAATCTCTCACTATCCATATTTAACATAACTTGACACATGAGAGTCGATGGAGCCCTGATCTTTTCCATTAGTGACGCGTTACTCGGCTCACATAAACTTTCCAGAATCATTAATAAAAATCGATCGCTACCCTTTCAGAAAGCAACAAAGATACTGCATTCCCTTGAATCGACACCATCGACAGATGCTTAGTCCGACTCCCGTCAACCCCATATTCCTTCATCAACCACACGTCGTTGTGGTTAGTCCGGAAGACATAAATAATGCTTCCTTGTCAAGATCCCATGTGAAGGATTCGTCGTAATTTCACACCACACAAAGTCAGTCTCCCATGTTCTCCCAATCACTATCTTGTAAAGAGTACAATGCTGGCTGCTCGGTATCGGAAAATTACGGCATTCTTCAACCTTTCACCAAGTCAAATGCGACGATTATGTGCTAAAGCTTATATTTTTTTCGTCTCCCACACAACCAGGACGCAGCCCCGAAAATAACCAGTGGTAACGGAAGCCATTAAAGCGTAGTACGAGTTTTGGCCTTAATGTTATAAAACTTGAATTCTGAGTTAGAACGATGGACAAATCTGTTAGGAAACAGAGCATCATGCAGTGGCCGCCTTTATTGTACAGTTGTAATTTACCACATGTATTTTGTTTTTTGTTTGTTTGTTTGTTTATTTTGTTTGATATAATTTGGTACATGAACTTTTTTTTTTTTTTGCTAAAAGTTCTTGGTACATGAACAAAAAAATGTGTGGAACACCCCGAATGATAGAAGTGTATTAAAATGTGACCCCCTTTTTTTTTCAAAACAACATGTGATTTTATATAATGGATTATTATTATTATTATTATTATTTTCATTAGTAAGCGTCTAACACCCTATAAGAATCTACTCTACATTTTTTTTTATATTTTTTATTTTTTCACACACTTGTCATGTGATCGAATCATAAACTTAATAGACCTTAACCCTCAACACCACATTTCCTCACTAACTAGGCTAGCCCGAATGGCTTTATATGGATTATCAATTAAGACCATAACATGCATTTTTTTGGTTATATTAACTCAAATTTATATATGTATATATAATAAATTTAATTTACAATGTTCTATAATGGTAAATTTTGATTAGAGATTAAATTTTAATTAGAGATTAAATCAAAAAAATTTAGGTTAAAACAGATAACAAAACCATTCTAATCTTTTTTTTGTTTTGTTTTGTTTTTTTTTTTGGGGGGTGAATCGGTTCTTTTCATTAACAAACAACTTATAAGTAAGCTACAAAATACATTTTAGTATCTGAAAAAAAAAAAATTATGAAATTGTATATAGGAAAAAAAAAAAAAAAAGAAGAAACCTTATGAAATTGTATTTAGAAACACACGCGCGAGCGCGCGCCGAAATTGGAGAGATTTCTTTCGTCTGTCCAAACCATGTTAAATGAACTACCTTTGGAGGAAGACGAGGATTCAACCCTCTCTGACCTTGCTCAAAATTTTCCCGCGAACCAAACACCAAGCGACTTTCCTCTGTTCTTTCTCAGAACAAGACGGGCATGCCCATCCAAACAAAGAATCCATTCAAAGAACCAACTTGGTTCACTCCAGTTACGTGAATAAATCTCCACCTCTTGATCAAAATGCATTCAGTGACATCGTATCGTCAAATAAGCTGATCACAAGATTAATTCGATCTGGGGACTTAGATTCTGCCCTTAGAGTGTTTGAGAGAATGGTAGTTAAGACAACGGTTACTTGGAATTCGATTTTGTCCGGGTTTGCGAAAAAGCCCGGTAAAATGAAAGAAGCCCAGGAAATGTTTGTTAAAATTCCTGAACCAGATACTGTTTCTTATAACACGATGTTGGTTTGTCATATTAACAATTATGGTGTTACTTCTGCCATGGAATTCTTTGACAAGATTCCTGTCAAGGATTTGGCGTCTTGGAACACGATGATTTCGGGTTTTGCTCAGAGCGGGAAGATGGCCAAAGCACAGGAATTGTTTCTCGAGATGCCAGAGAAGAACAGTGTCTCATGGAGTGCCATGATTTCAGGATATGTGGAGTGTGGGGATTTGGACTCTGCTGTGGAGATGTTTGATTTGGCACCTGTTAAGAGTGTTGTGGCATGGACTGCGATGGTCACAGGTTATATGAAGTTTGGGAAGATCGAATCGGCAGAGAAATTGTTTCATGATATGCCTGTCAAAAATGTAGTCACATGGAATGCTATGATTGCCGGTTATGTCGAACATTGCTGTGCAGAGGAAGGTTTGAAGCTTTTCCGGATGATGATTGAATCTGGAGTTAAGCCAAATCCATCGAGTTTGAGCAGTGTTCTACTGGGGTGTAGTAACCTATCTGCACTGCAAGTGGGCAAGCAAGTACATCAGCTGATATGTAAATCTCCGTACTATTATGATACGACTGCAGGGACTTCATTGATTAGCATGTATTGTAAATGTGGGGATTTGGACGATGCCAAGAAATTGTTTCACGAGATGCCTAGAAAAGATGTTGTTACTTGGAATGCGATGATTACTGGTTATGCTCAGCACGGGGCTGGTCAAGAAGCTCTCAATCTTCTTAATGAGATGAGAAGAGGGGGAACTAAACCCGACCGAGTTACTTTAGTGGCAGTGTTATCAGCTTGCAATCACGCGGGATTAGTAGATACTGGTATTCAATATTTTGATTCTATGGTAAGGGATTATGGAATTGAACTTATGCCCGAGCACTATACATGTATGGTTGACCTCCTTAGCCGTGCTGGTAGGCTTGTTGAAGCTGTTGATTTGATAAAGAAAATGCCATTTAAGCCACATCTTGCGATTTTCGGAACCCTTTTGGGCGCTTGTAGGATTCACAAGAACTTAGAGTTAGCTGAGTATGCGGCCAGGAATCTCCTTCTTCTGGATTCATCGAGCGCAGCTGGCTATGTCCAGCTTGCTAATGTATATGCTGCGGCAAGCAGATGGGATGGCGTCTCCAAAGTTTGGCGGGCAATGAAAGAAAATAAGGTAGTTAAGACACCTGGGTATAGTTGGATCGAGGTAAAGAATGTAGTTCACGAGTTCAGATCAGGTGACAGAGTTCACACAGAACTAGCCTCAATTCATGAAAAACTAGACGAGTTAGACAAGAAAATGAAGTTGGCTGGCTATGTACCCGATCTCGAATTTGCATTGCATGATGTGGGAGAGGAGCAAAAAGAGCAACTTCTACTGTGGCACAGTGAAAAGCTGGCAATCGCTTTCGGGCTCTGAAAGTGCCCGAGGGGATTCCAATCCGAGTTTTCAAAAACTTGAGAGTTTGTGGGGATTGCCATCGCGCCACTATGTTCATCTCAGCAATAGAGAAACGAGAAATCATCGTTAGAGATACTACAAGATTTCACCATTTCAAGAACGGGACTTGCTCTTGTGGTGGCTTCTGGTAAACTATATTTGAAAAATCTCGACTTTCGGCTGGAGTTTCGAATCAGAAAAACTCCAAATCACACTATATTGACCTATAAAGGTGCTCTGTTTTGACTAAGTTTCTTGCTTAATGGTGAAGAGAAATTGTCGCATATTTTCGTACCCTTTTCTGCCAGGATTCATTGACTTTCAAAACGTAGTGCAACTTATTTCATACATTCCTTTTTCTAATGTCAACTCAGCAGAAAAATATAGGGCATTGTTACCCAAGTTTGATCCCATAATGAAGTCCAGAGACCTGAAGAAATTCAAATAAATGGAAATAAAGTTGTCGTTAACGAGTCCATATCAGTTGCCGGTATTAGTCTGCATTATCATGGTTAAGAAATGCAAATAAAGTATGTGATTTTACGCTCTGCCGTACGATTGCATGATCTGGAATTAGGGGCCACCAGATTAGATTTTTCTAGACCACCATCTTTCAAAGCAGTGACTGATTCTTTCTTGCTTCTCTCAACTTTTTCTTCATGTTTAAGCAAGCATATATATCAATATAGGAAATACCTCGTTTGTAGAACCGCGTACTATCACAAACCGCATATCATACTGCCACTTGAAACTTTCTATTTAAAAACTAATAATAACTGATTGATTTATAATAATTTCACATTGTCATATGGATATTATTTAGATATTGGTGTAATGACAAATATACTAAAAAAAATCTTATTTTAGAATTGCATGATTATTACAATATACCAAAACAAAAAACCAAAAAACGAAAAACAAAAAAGATACAAATAACATATGAAAGTGGTATCATCTAGTAACCCCTCTTTATGAAATATATGTCGGAATAGATTTCATCATATGACCATACATGGTCGGTAAATATAAATACAAATAATTATTAATTGATTTACATTATAATTTTTTATTTTGACTTTTTTTGCTCAGATAATTTTATTTGACTTTGTGTAAATTGAGATTATTTTAAGCTGTTAGTGCCAAAAAATAAAAATAAAAAATGTCTGCCCATAAAATATTATTCCACTGGGTGCCTAGTATGAGAGCTTTTCTTCTATATATATATATATGTAAAACAAAAAGAAATCTTTGATTTCAAAATGCATTCAAAAGAACTTTTTGACACATCAAAGCCAATAATATGACCATCTACTTGTGGTCATATTCAGTGAAAACACCGACTATCCATGGCACAGATGTTAATTTCAACAACTAATATGAAAGCAAAACAGTTTTAATTCCATCTCCTACTAATGCTATTTGAATTTAATTGAATCACGTTTCTTTGGCGCTTGGCCAAAGATGAAAGGCAGTTCAATACGTTTAAGCTATCAGATTTAAATGGAACATGCAATTAGGAGAACATAACAAAAGGCAAATACTGCTATCCACCAATATTCCTAATTTGTACAAATGTTTTTTCATTTCAGAATCAAATACATTGAAAAAAGAATTGGACGGGCTTTAACATAGTGCTGACAACTGACAAAGACAAAAAAAAAAAAGAAAAAAAAAAAAAAGACAAATCATGATGAGGAACAATTATCTCTTTTTTTTATATCAAAGCATTAAAGATAGAAGAACTAGTTTTACATGCCATGGAAAGAACATGGATTAACATATCATCATCTCCACCAGTTACTCTTTTCTTTCCCCTTCTAAGAAGAGCAGCACCCAGACTTCTGGTTCACGGGCTGCCCTCGGATCTGCACTGTCGGAGGCCTGGCATTGTTCATTGGTTGGCTGGCCATCCTGCGCCATATGAATGTCAAAAATATGAGAACCGTTGATCAAATAATAGAACAACAGAAAACTTACGAGCACCGTTAGGTTGCAAGTGATAGATACAGATAAGGATGAATACACCAATCAAATACCGTACCTATTTTTAATTTCAGCGGCCATGGCCATGAAAGCTTGCTCTACGTTAGTGGCATCCTTGGCACTAGTTTCCATAAAGGGAATTCCAATTTCATCCGCAAAAGCCTAAGCAAAAGAGAGCAACATGAAGTCTGCACTAAACAAGTTTCAGGTGAAGAAAATATTTAACCAGCTGAGGAAGCTCGCATAGACTTACCTTGGCTGTCTCATAGGATACTACTTTGTTTGCCGTGAGATCACACTTGTTTCCAACTAGAAGCTTGTTCACATTTTCACTTGCATAACGGTCAATTTCATTCAACCATTGCTTAACATTGTTAAAGCTTTCTTGGTCTGTGACATCGTACACAACCTGCAACAAAAGCCAGCAACATTAAACCAATAACACATACAAAAACTACAAACGGGAAGAGAAAAAGAAGACTGCACTTACAATGATACCATGTGCACCACGGTAGTAGCTGCTAGTAATTGTCCTAAAACGTTCTTGACCGGCAGTGTCCCACTGCATGTCCAGACAACAACAAAAATGACAATTAGCTATTACAATAGCAGAAACCAATACATATAAGGTTCATAATGACTTTGTAAGAGTGTTAACAGCAAGAGATGTGAATATCATTTTAAAACAAACATAAATAAATACTTTAGTTGATCGAATTATATGACGACTTTTAGGAAGCAAACATGCAAATACTAACAACATTACATGATTATCAAAAGAGCAATAAACAACAAAGAATTCATATACTCACAATTTGAAGTTTGATGGTCTTCCCATCCTGTTCCACAGTGCGGATTTTCTGAATAAACACAAATACAGATATTAGAGCTCTCTTAGACAGAGAAATCAGTAATCTAATCCAAGAGCGTAGAGAGAGAGAGAGGGGGGGGGGGGTGGGGGGCTTACAAAGTCAACTCCAATAGTGCTGATGTAGCTATCCAGGTATGAATCATCCTAGAATCCCAAAATATTGAATATAATCAGCCAATCAGGAAGGACATAAAGCAATTCTTATAAACTCATTATAACTTATAATTTCAACAAAGCTTAAAATTCGACAAGGCAATAACATATTCACATGCACAAATTCAATAAGAGCAACACATTTATCCCCAAGTAAACGCCATATGTTGAAAACATGAAAGTTAATGCAAATTCTAAAAGATTTGAAACTTTATCACCCGACACCGTAACCAGCAAAGCTAAAATTATCAAGGGCATAACTAGTAGAAAAAGTGTTCGTCCTCTACAGCTAATGAAAAATTGGAAAAACAAATATTTCACGAATTTCATTCTCTGTACAAGGGTGCAAGCGTTTCCAAAACTCTTTGATTAGAAGAAGCATAATTTCCTGTATCTCAACGGAGAGAAAAGGAAGTAACTTACAGCAAACCTCAGAAGTAAACACGATTTGCCAACTCCAGAATCTCCAATGAGCAAAAGCTTAAACAGATAGTCACTGCATACAAGAGAGCGCAGAAAGGGAATAAATATCTGCCAGTATCCTCATATGGCATTAAAAAAAAAAAGTTTCGAATAAAGATCGTAGATTTCTTCACCACAATAGAAAACAAACGTAAAATTAGCATACAGCCGTTAGAGCCTAAATTTCCAACAGAACATCACATCATTAATAACCGCGTTGTGATTACAAGTACAACAAGAGCATCGTAATCAAAGCACTACAGAAACTGAATATTTATCAATGCCAAAATTCTCAAAAATAAAAATTAAACATTTCCCAGAACCACCCCGCAAAAATATTCATTTCATAAATTTCAAAGCATATCCACACCAGATGCTCAAATGAATTCCAAAATATCAACGGGATTATCCCCAATTGATCAAATTTATGATTCTCGTACAAAAATCCGGTACCCTAATTTTGACCCACGCAAGTCAACGGATCTAATTCGAAATCACCAAGATCTCAATCCGCAAGCCAAATCCAACGATTTCCGATCCAATTATCACAGAAAGAAATTAAACAATTCAGGTACCAAAAAAAAAAAAAAACCTAAAAAACAATTTTTCAGGAAAAAATGTAGAATTTAAGAAACGGTTTCGAAGAAATTACACCAGATCCAACTAAATCCAATCAAATAATCAAACAAATAGCAACAGTCTCCAACATTCAGATCACGATCATCCTTAGAAAAAAAAAAAAAGAAAACAAAAAATGAAAATCAAGAAAAAAGAGCTTACTATTCGGGATTCATGGCTGCAAGAGGATAAGATCCGATGAATCGCGAGATAAACTAAGCGACAGAGGCTTTCTCCGGCGAGAATTGAAATTGAGGGATGAGATCTTCGCAGAAGATAGAGAGAGAAAGAGGAGAGAGAGGGGGAAAATGGGAAAGAGGAAGAAGAAGATGGAGAAACCGAGGAATGAAGAGAGAAGGAAAAGGGGGTGGTGCGTGTATTAAAAGCGCTTTCCCCCAAACGTCGGGAAATTCTTTTTTTTTTTTCTTTTTTCTTTTTTTTTTTTCTTCTGAGACCAGACTCGCAAGAGGGGTCACTCGTTTGCCACGTGCCCTGTGACGACTGAATTTACGAAATTGTCCACGCGACCGGACGCAGTGAACTTTTACCATTCTGACGCCAAGGTTCAAAACTTTCTTATCAAATTCAAATTTGATTTTTTTTTTTTTTTTTTTAAAATCGGAATTACACTTTTCTTTTTCCAAATGTATCAATTATGAGTCAGCTTGAGTTTGAATCGATGTGCTAAATCGACATTTTTTGAACTTTATAGTCTTGAGATTTTTTTTTTGGAACTTTAGAGATTGTTTGGAGTGACAATTGAAGATAGAATTTTACAAGTTGATTTGAAAATATATGTCTAATTAAAATATAAATTTAAAATGAACTGTAACAAAAAAAAATTATTTTAAAAATTGAGATTTGCATAGAAGAAAATATGGAATATGAATTTTTTTTTTCGTTCGTCTCATTATTTTGTACAATTTGATAACAAAAAAAAAAAAAATCTCATTTCAACTTGAAATAAAAGAATTATGAACTTTTGAAGTTTTTTTTTTTTTTTTTTTTTCAAATGGAAGGGAGAGAAGGTGAGATAATTTGATAACAAAAAAATATCTCATTTCGACTTCAAATAAAAAGTTATGAATTTTTTAAGTTTGTGTTTTTTTTTTTTTTAATGAAAGAAAGAGAAAGTGAGATGTAAGCCCATTTAAGGGATTTTTGAAGACGTAGTTTTGAAAATTAGTTTGAAAATGTGTGTTTGATTAAAATATAGTTTGGAAAATGAACTGTGATATTGAAAATGGGGCAAAAAATTGAAATTTGTTTGGAAAAAATTATAAAATGGATCTTAAGTCGCTTATCTTGTTGTTGTGAGCATTTTCATATATAAGAATCATCTCATTTCAATTTGAAATAAATAAGTTATGTACTTTTAAATTTTAAGTTTTTTGAAAATGAAAAAAAGAGAGTAAGAGGGTGAGATACAAATTTGGGAGTTTTGGAGTTAAGTAGTCCAAACTCTGTCAGGAGATGTAATCCCAAATGCCCCCGTAAATTTGAGAGTTTTGAAATTAAGTAGTCAAAATTCCATTTGCAGTTATTGTGAGGAGTCCAGTAAACAAATTTAAATGATCAATAAACACAAATTTAAACAAATTGAGATTTAAATTGAATTACATCAGTTTGAATCAATGTGTCAATGGACAATATAAATTCGATTATTTAGTTTGGAGAATTCTGGAGTAAGAAAAGCAATAAAACTATCAACAAACACAAATTTAAACTATTAAGTTTTTCATAAAATTCTGGATGACTAGCAGAGGCACAATTATTATTTCTTTTATTAATACAGGCACAATTATAATCTTTCATATTAACTAGAGGTACATTTAAAACTTTTTAATAATATATACAAGATACTTCTTTTATGAAAATTGTACTAAATATCATTTTTTGCGGAATAATTATAGTAAAAAAAACAAATTTATTCGATCAATAGAATTTTTATTAAATAATAAAAAAATTATTAGATAATAATTTGATAAATAACATATTTAAAAGAAATAAATAAATTGTTAACCTGATATATTTGTTTCTTACACATGCTTACTTCAAATATTTTTAAATCCTACTATTTACTTCAATCATTTACATAGATATTTACTTCTTTGTTAAGATTTTTAGATTATTTAATATTTAGTCATCTTGTATACTAATTAAAATCAAAGGGCATGAATCTAATTTTGCATTTTCATATTTTTCTCATTTTATTATTATTATTATTATTATTATTATTATTATTTATGTGGACATTAAAGAAGCAACATTTTATAAGCGTTCTAAAAATAACCTTATAACCCGTAAAGAGCTTTTTTACGAGTTCACTTTGTTCGTGTGTTGTTGTATCCGTGCAAAACAAGCGAATTAGGATATGCTTGGTTGGTTAGTTTGAGTTGAAATATTTTAGTTATAATACTAAATTTTTTTGAATTTCAACTCAAACTAACCAACCAAACACCACCTTAGTATTTATGTGGACATTAAAGAAGCAACATTTTATAAGAAAAAGAAGATAACCTTAAAAAGAGCTTTTTTGAGTTGGTCGTGTGATCCGAAGATGCAATCAAAGCCCTTAGTTGTCGAAATTACTTGGAATTATTGTACTTGACCAACTGATGCAATCTTTAAGGGCTAAAGCCAGTGTTCTAGTGGCAACTACGTCATGATCCATTATCAAGGCCTTTTAGCCACTGTTTTCTTTTCTTTTTTTTTTTTTTTTTTTTTGTTTTGAAGGAAAAAAAAAAGTTAAATTTACATCAACACTTATTATTTATAATAATAGTTTCTATTCTAATACACACACATATTAACTGGGCATCTGAATCATCATTTAATTAAATTTTTTTGTAAGTACAATATTCATGTGGTTGTTATTGTTTTGTATCTGAATATACAATTTTTTAAACGAACTTCAATACAAATATTATTCACTATTTAAATATATGCATTTCAGTATTCACATTTTTCAAATACACCTTTACTGTTATATACAATCAAATGTATTCTGGTATTAATGTATAACGCACATTTCATTTGGAATACATGCACTCAGTCGTAAAATATGACCTCTAAATCTATATTAAAATATATTCATTTCATTTAAATACGATACCAAATACAATAGGATATTTAAACGTACCATATAAATATTTATTATGACAGAGGTCTAGAAATTTGCCCATTATTTATGCTCCTTTCTTTCTTTCTTTCTTTCTTTCGTGGTTTCAAATATGATCCTTATCATCTAGAGTACATTATTGTTAGCTTTTGAAACCAATAATGTGTTACTTTTCCACTTTCTTTAAATGTTCCTATCGGTCTTTCGTCATGTAAGGAACAATTTTTAATTTCGTACTCAACATGAGAAAGAGATTGAACTATTTAATCAATAAGTGTGATAGTGGGTTGCACTATTTTATGGAAGTGCTTCTAAGAAGAATATATAGTGGAGTAATACTAAGACTTACATTAAAAGTTGCACATAATTATACATGTATATATTTTTTTAATGAATAATTAGTAAGAGAATATGACTATTAGTAAATATGGATTCGATTGCTAAACAAGTAAATATAAACACATTGGCTGTTTTTGCATAAGCACCCATATTTCTAACTACCATATTCATCTCATTAGTGTAGAATAAACTTCGAGATTAAAACCCTAAGCCATCAATTTTTTCCCCACTAATTGAGTACACATTCTCTATTAAATTAAAGCATTTGACCATTTATTTATTTATTTGTATTTTGAACTTGGGCTAAAAGGATTAAAAACCTATATTTTATAATAATGTTAGGGGTCAAATTACTATTAAACTATACATATAACCACGCTTGGCCAATGAACTAACACCTCGTATCTGACTTAAGGGAACGTTTGGTTCGTTAGCTTATTTCCAACTAAAATGTGCTTTTTCATCTCAATTTTTGTCTTTTTTTTTCTGAAAAAGTTTTTGTCTTTTTTGATAAATTTTCAATTCAAATTTAAAATTTTTAAACTCAACTAACGAACCAAACGAAGCCTTAAGGATCTTCATACCAACTAAAGTACGACCTGATAGCTTGACTACGACCTTGACTCCTTTTATAGAGTAACGAGGACTTAACTAGGTGCAAATATGTGACCCGAGTTTATGGCCATGTAGATTTAGGCTCGTAAGCTGTTATGCTATATACTAGTCTAGTGGTTTTTAAACTGCTGGTTTGATGTCCACACTAGAATTGACACTTACGAATCAAAGCTGAATTGAACTTAATCTCACTTTAGAAAAAGATCAAAGCTTTAACCTCAACTCACATTCATACGTGCCTTACCATTGACCCACACATGTTGTTGTGTGACTTATGAGTTTTGAAAATATATATTACAGTTTTTTCATGTGTTAAAATTGCAAAAAATTATGTAGACTTGTAAAAGTCACATATTGAAAAGACATGAAAACTTCTTCACTTAACTAATCTATATAAGTGATTACAAGTTTTCTTTCGCTCACTTGAATAAGCCTCATAGGATTCATAGGCAAACGAATATATTCATGTTCAAGTTTTCTTATTTATGGCTCATTCATTTTTTTTCATTTTTTACGATTATATCTAAATTGTTTTGATCTGACTTATATACCGCATGAAATTTTGTGATTGGTTGTCTTTGCTGCTATACTTGCATGAAATTTATATACCACATGCAAGTATAAATATTGCATATTAAATGCAAAAAATAATTGACAGCTCTCTCTTAAAGGAGCAAACTACGAGCCCATTTAGGAGTGTTTATTGACACTACTCATTCAGCTTTCCCCACCTTCTTTCTTAAATTATGTACCAATTAAAATAAGTATCCATATTTACTTATTACACCCCTCTTATTATTCCACAATAATTCCTACAATTTAATTATATTTTTTTAATCCTTTTTGCACCCATCTTTTAAATTATATTTTTTTTCTTATTTATTGTTTTTCTTATTTTTTTGACTTTTTTTAAACTAAATTCAATGATTTTTTTTTAATAATAAGATTTCATGAAACTAATAAAGTCGTAATTTTATGTTTATTTTTTATGAAGTGTTGTTTTTAATGTTGTAGATATAATATATAAATATATATAAAGTCGTACATTATTTATCTTTATATAGTATTAAAAGATTGTTTAAAAAAATAGGTAAAATTATGGTAAAACCTTTTTAATATACCCTATTGATAGAGCTCAATTTTAAATCATTCAGATGTAATCAAATGGTTGAGATGTTGCTTATGTATGGTTATTATTATTCACTTTACCTTACAGTAGTATTTGATTAAAAAATTAAAAAATAAAAATAAAAGTTTCTGTCACCGGGGTCGGGATAAGGGGACTTGAGCGCCGGAGGGAGGGGGATAGTTTGGTCAGCGTCGGGGGTTGGGGGGAGGGGGGCTTGAGTGCGGGGGGAGGAGGGTCTGGTCGGTATTAGAGGGCTCGAGTGTAGGGGGAAGGGGTATAGGTTGGCGTTGGGGGTGGGGGGCGCCTAGCCTCGTCAGCGTCGAGGGGGGGCAAATCTGGTCAGGGGGTCCGTCGCTTGTGTTGGGGAAGGGAAGGGGTGGTTTTAAAAAAAAAATTATTTATTAATCTATAATAATATAAGGTAACGTGTATGATAATTATGATACACGAAACAGCATTTTAACTGTTTGATTGCATTTTAATGGTTTAAAAATGAACTCTATCGATAGGGTATATAAAATGGACTTTACCATAATTTTACCGTGAAAAAATAGGGATTAGATATTAATTGGTGAGTATAAAAAGGATGGGAGTAGGAATTAAATTGTATGGATTTTTTTACTAAAAAAAATTATAGGGAAATGGTAATAATGACAGGGATTTAAAAAAAAAAAAAAAAGAAGTTGTATGATGAGAATGGAATTAAATTGTAGGGATATTTTTTAAAAAAATAACAAGAATGTAACAAATAATAATAAATTTTTAAATTTTTAATTGGTGAATAATTTAAAAAATAAATAAAAAATAGACAGTTGGATGTGAATACATGCCCACGATACAATTGGTGGAAGAAAAGCCAGTTGTTTCGTAGTTGCTTCATCATTCCGGCGTACGTGTCCGTGCACGAAGATCTAAAAGAAAAAAAAATAATATTAAAGAAAATATTGGGGCCCAATTGACTAGAGAGCGCGTGGAAACGTTTGTGGACCAGAGAAACGAAGGGCGCCGAGCCTTACAACCACAAACCGACGACAAACTCTCCCACCTTCACCTGCAAGCGCGTGTATTCAACGTCCCTGCCGACTCTGGTCCAACACGGTGGCTCAAGTTCTAGAATTAAGGCCGTTTTTGTTTCGGGGTGGCTAAATGGGAAGGGTCCGAGAAGCAGTATGTGTGTGTGCGTGTGTATATATGTATAGAAATGTATAGACAGTGAAAATGGCAGCTCTGTCGTTTATTGTAGTGAAAAAACACTCGGGTTTGGTCGTTTATATACTTTATTGCCGTTTTAACTTTGATCTTTGTTTAAAGGGGATCGTCCTCAGCACATGTTTTCGATTTTTTTTTTTTTTTAAACTTTGTTGTCGGGTTTCTTTAGTTGTCTTAATCTGTTTAGTGAAATATTTTAAACTTAAATTTTTCATCTTAATTTTTGTCTTTTCTTAAGAAGACAATAAAAATTATAACTAATTTTTAAAAAATTAACGAACTCAATTTTAAAAATTTTAACTCAAATCGTTGTACCAAAAGTCTTTATATATTATCATCCTTCATTTAGGTGTTGTTTATTGTGGTTCTCTACTCTGTCGTTGTTTAACCATTTTGTGGTTTTTCATTTGGTTGTTCTTTATGCTTTATTGTCGGTTCTTCATTTTTCATTCAGTTATATTTTGTCGTTGTCGTTTTCCCTAATTGTTGTCTTCATTTACAATTTTCTTGTCTGTCGCTGAAAGTAATATGCTTTCCACTGTGCTGTCGTTACTGCGTTGATTGTCGTTTTTCGTTAAATGATTTTTCTCAATTTTTTGTCGTTTATTGAAGTGATTGTCGTTTCTTAATTTTTACAGTTTTCCATTGTTGTTGTCGTCTCAGCTTTTTCTTTGGATTCAGGTTACTGTTATTTCACTTCGACGTCGTTAACTTTTATCGTATTTTCTAGATTAGTAGGAGCATGATAACCTCTGAAGTCATTTTCCAAAAGAAGAAACAATTGATACGGCGCTCTATAGCAAGAAAGCGAAGCGAAGAATCCTCGCGGTTTCAACTCTCTCTCTCTGAATCCAAAGATGCATAAGAGATCTTCTAGAACCTCCGCGTCATCGTCGCTGGCGGCGGCGGCGGTGGAGGCAACTTCTCCGCCGTCGACGCAGTCTTGGAGCTTCGGCGTCGATGACGACGACGACGTTGACCATCACCAACACCACCAGCTTGACCTTCCGTCGTACAATCCGCTCTCCTCCGCCGCCAAGAGAGAGCAGTCTCGCCTCAGATCCGCCCACAACGCCGTCCACCTCATCCCTTTCCTCCTCCTCCTCTGCGCCCTCGTCCTCTGGTTCTTCTCCAATCCAGGTACCTGGTTTTAATGGTCTGAATTTCCTCGCTTGGATTGGATTTTATGTGATTTTTCTTTTTCTATTCCAGAGTTATGATTAAAAACCAAAGAAAATGGCACAATCTGAAAAGTAGCTTGTAAGTTTTTAAAATTTTTTTAAAGGCGACAGATTATGTAAAATCCGATCAGTCGTTTTACTACAGGATTGCTTTTCCAGCTCCTCAAAGTGATTCTTGGAGAATTTCAATGATGACTGACGTTTGCTAAAATCCGCTTTTAGTTAGATTTTTTTTTTTAATTTTTTTCCCTTCATATTCTACTATGCTAAAAAGACTCTCAGGAGGTGTCTGTTGATTAAGACATTCTCATTCCAAAAACTACCTAAATATTTTTGTTATTCTTTTCTCATCAATATTTTCTGTTCGGTTTTCTGTCAGAATCGAAGTTCATAAATTCATGATGTATTTGCCGTCAACATTGGCCGTGAGAGTACTTAGATCAGAAGCTCGTCTCGTTGTGTGGAGATGATAAATTAAAGGACTTGATAGACCGTGGAATTGTCGCAGAAGGAATTATATTTAGAGAGGTCTTTCTTCGACCGGTATACGTAGATGCGATGTTAGACTGATTTTTCAACTATTTATACAGCCCATGTTACACAATATTCTTTGTTCTTCATTTTTGTCTTTGATTTGTTTGAAGAGAGATTGTGTTTGTACTTGTATTTTCTTTCAAAATTTGTTCAAATTGATTGTCACATTTAGATCCGAAGTTAACCATATAATTTTTCTCTTCGTATGGAACCATGTCGTTTCGTTGGTGTCACAGAGACAGGCAAATTTATGCTTGAGAATACAAGAAAGATCCCGTCAAACCCAAATTTTGCTTTACATTTTATTTTTATGTCATATGATGAAAGCCTAACAAAATCCTGGTTTTTTTGAGCTTCTAATGGAAAATGCATTTAGACTACTGGTGTCTATACAAAAAAAGAACACAGACATATATCTTCCGAGAACAGATTAGTAGAACTACGCTCGGAAAATGAGATTTTTATAAACTTCTGTTCATCTTTTCAATTTTTCACTTATGTCAATGTTTACTTTGTCCTGAACGTGAATCTCTCTGCTGTCTATAGGGGCTGACAGTCAAAATTTGTATGCTCCAAGAGGGGTCCAAGCCTAACTAGCTTGGGGATGACGACGTTGTTCCTAACAGAACACACAACCGGATTATCCCATTGCAGGGCCGATCCAACAAGATTGGCACGTATGGTGAGAGGAAAAATTCGAGGCCATCTTTCGCTCCCATACGAGCTCAGAGCATCTTCAACGGATGCTGATCTGGATTTGACTGCATTTGCAAGTTTTCTAGCCAGAACAACCGCGTCTTCAAGAGCACAGCAAGCCCCTTGTCCCAGATTCGGAGTCATTGGATGCCACGCGTCTCCAACCAGCACTATTCTTCCTGATGATGCCGGGGGGCTGATGGCAGGCCACAGCCACCGGTCAACGAGGGGCGTTCGGATGATTGTGTCATCCGGGGTTTGATCAATGATGTTCAGTAGATTGGTTGGCCAATTTCTGACTAGCTCTTTAGCTTGCTTCTTCAGTTCAGACGGGTCACTAATCTTCGGACCTACAATAGAAAGAACCCTTTGTTAGGACAACATGGAAATTTCAAAAACCTAATGCATAAGATGCCTGAGAATAGACCTGGTGATGCGCGGTTGAAGCAGACAAACCAGTAAACTTTTGTAGGAGAAACGGGAACACACCCTGCTCTTATCCCTCGTCCATATATATAATTCACTTTGGGGTCAAAAGGCTGTCCATCGGGATAATATCCGAGGCCTCGGAAAGCACAATGCCCGACATACTTAGGATCAGCGAATCCCATCCACTTGGCTGTTGGAGATCGGATCCCATCACAACCAATTACAATCTGTTCTTAATCCAGAGAAAGGTAAATAATTTATAAACAACTGTAAAATATGTTCAGTAATTGACCACATTTTAGTTCACCAAATAGTTTTATTGTTTCAGTTTGTGTCCCGTGACCAGAGGCCTGTTTCTCAAAATAGATTTTGTTGTTTCTCAGCAATTATCCGACATTTGTGAAAACAGGTCTATTCTCTTGATGTTAGTTGCTTTCTTTCGTTATGTTATATAAAATGTTGGACAAGAAACTAGACAGTGGATTAAGTATAACCTTTGCGGATAACTGAGTTCCATCCACCAGTTCCAACAGAGTTTCTCCATTTCCACTTTTACTGATATTTGTCAATTTCGAATTGAAGAGAACAGAATCCAGTGGCAGCTGGTTGGCAAGAGTCTCTAGTAACACTCTTCCTCTCCACGGCCCGCACTTCTTGGCTGTCCCATGCAAGTTTTATCAAAGAGTGAGAAGACAAAATCCCCGTTTGGATCATAGGTTCAAACTCACAGTTCAAACAAGAAACTCAAATTTTTGTAAAAGAAAATACAATGCAGAAAAAAGCTTGACTGGTTGGTGAGAAAAACGGCGTGTCAAACAGACCCTGAGTGAGAGAAACCAAAATAGCTTAATTTACTCAAAAGCTTCAGGCAGACAACTAGTTAGTACCTTTCATCTTCATCTTTGAACTTGAACGAGCGCAGCTCGCCTTCCATCTTCCGAATTTACCACCATCCTGCTCCGCTGATACCATGCACCGGTTCAGATTCTCAAAAAATTAATAATAATAACGAAAAAGAGTATGCACGATGACAAACTCGAATTCCATGAAAAAAAAATTTCAAAGACATAACTGGCACAGGGTCGTGCTCTGATACTATGTTAGTTTACCAAATTTCCGAAAAGTTCTGAACTACAAGAAGTGGAGCCAAAAAATACAAAGGGAAAAAAGCATACATAAAATATACCCTTGAATTTCAAGATATTGGCTTCTGAGCTCATTCCCAACTCCGATCGCATCCAAAACCCGCCATCCATTCTTGAAAAGGGTGAGTGAGGTTCCACCCGTCCGAAGCGACTTCTGCTTGCTCAAGCACTAGTGACCGAAGGCCAAGCCTGAAAATCATTGAAACATAAAAATCTTCTCCTAAAAACTTAATACAATTCCAAAAAATAATGTGCGCTGATCCAACCTGTGGAGTGGACACCGCGGTGGCGAGGCCGGCGATTCCCGCTCCGACGATAATACTATGTCCTCTTTCCGACCACCGGATTGAGCTCTGATGGTTGATGGGGAAGTGGTTTTGACATGACGCCATTGGTTCTTTGGATGAGCTCTGGCTCTCGAATGGTGAAGCGAGAGAGATGGGTTCACAAAGACTGTGGACAGAGAAGCTCCTAACATGGCTGCTCAGGATGTTACCCGCACATTCAAGGCAAAGTTTGTGGTGTTTCAACGGAGAGAAAGAAGGCCGTAGTTGGCTCATCAGCCATAGAAACATATGTGGTTGTGATGAAATGGCTATCTTGGACTAAATTTCGAAAGTCAAGTTAAATTGCATGATTAGTGGTAAAAATATAAAAAATAAACAACCTTTCGTTTGGTGGTTAAAAAAAAAAAAAGGAAAAAGAAGAAGAAAAAGAAAGAAATGTGTTTGTTTTTGAACGAGTCCAAATTTCCTCATTAGGTTTTTGACTAATAATTTGTTTAAAAATTTTTAATATTTAGTTATTATTATGTGATTAAATTTTTAGATTCAAATGATATGACACTATTAAGATAATAATCAATAAAATAGAAAATCCAGAACAACAATATTTTGTTTGGGTTAATCTTGCGATTACTTGCATAAAACAAAGCCAAAAGTGCCAAGGTGGCAGATGATGAGCATGGAGGTTTAGGTCCCGTTTGGAATTTTTTTTTTTTCTTTTTTTTTCTATTGCTAGTAGTTTGTTTGGGGCGGCTGTCTTTGGTGTGCATTCCTGTCCTGTTGTCTCTTTGCTTTCTCACGTAGGTGAATGCTTGGCGATGAGGGAAGGTGTGTGGTTAGTTTTCTCCCGTGAATTCTTGAAGTGGATCGTTGAAACGGATGCTCCTAATGTCTTTTGAAGTAGTTTACTCTCTGGTTTAACGTTCTATTCAAACAAATATCATTGACGACATTCACGATTCTTATTTACAAGTCGGAAGTGGTTTTGTTTGCTATGGGTCTCGTGAAGGAAATTCAATAACCCACTTTCTTACTAGGTTAGTGTTGTTTACTTTTTGTTCTAATGTCTGGCTTAATGTATTGTCTAAATTCTTGGGCTCGGTTTGTTGAAATTGATATCATTGGTTTAGAATAAAATTATCAGATTTTCCTTCGAGAAAAAAAATATTTCCTTTTTTTTTTTTTTTTTTTTTTTGTAATACCAAGGTGTCCTTACTCCTTTGTCTTCAGTAGATACTTTAAAAACTTGCGCCCAATAAAGCATACACATGCACATAACATCTTGCCATGAAGGGAGAGAAGAAACTGAGTGTGCTTTCAAATCTAGAATCTTCAGAATTTCCCTCTTTCAATCTCAATGTCCTGGTTAACCCCAACTCCCACACACGGCTCATAGCTATCGAGAAACTATGCCAAGCTTGCAAAGCGATATACTTCTTTTAAGTATGTTTCTACAGTTGGACCTCATACTGATAGTACATGCATTTCTAATAATTAGATCTGTCCAACAAAAAAAAAAAAAAAACAACAACAAATAGTTTCCGACACAGATCTAACTATTAAAAAACATAATTCTACAAGATAATACATTTTCTTAGATACTACCGTAGAATCTCCGAATAATTATATGTAGTAGAAACGTTGGTAATTAACCTAACCCCGTTGGTGTTGCTTGTAGATCACCAATCATGGCATAAGCAAGGGGGTAATTGCAGACGCTATTGGCTCGTCTCGGAGAAGTTTCTTTGATCTGCCAATTGAGAAGAAGAATGTATTTTCGTCTGGAGATGTGAATGGGCCAGTGAGATATTCCACTATTCAGAGCCATAATGCCAGAGAAGGTGGTGTTTTATCTAAGGGAGTTCATGAAGCTCTTCGCGTATCCTTTACAAGATTACGTTGATTGGTGGCCCCACAAACCAGCAGACTTCATCTATATATACACACATTACACATATATACATATACATACATATATGTACTTATTGTTTCAATCTCGATCTCACAATGTATGATTAAAACCGATAGAACATAATATAACTATAATTTTATACTGACTCTAGAAGATATGACAGTTTCAGTTATATTTTTTAATTGATGAGATACTACTATTTATAGACAAAATTTTATTTACCAATTAAAGTAGAGAAATTCACTTGTTAAAAAGTTTGGGAGACAATTAAATTCAGGGTCTGTTTGGTGAATGAGTTTGAGTTAGAAATTTTAAATTTTAATAGTAATTTTTGTTAAATTTTCTTTTCAAAAAAGATTTTCAGAATAAGATAAAAATTAAGATGAAAATTTTAAATTTGAACTCATAAAATAAACGAGGCCCTAGTCACTTTAAGTTCCTTATTTATTTTTCGATGGGATGTTCTCCCAAGTCTCCCTCCATTGGACAGTTGGATTATTAGGACATTTTACAAGTTGGGTTGAGTTAGGACCATTTGGGCTGGTCCAAACCACTTTTTCGTTGGGTGAGTGGCATTACTCGGTCCACAAAATAAATTAGCATTTTTTAAACTTAAAAAAAAAAAAAAAAAAAAAGCGAATAGCATATTTTAAAATATTTTAGATGAATAACATATCAACGTAACAATCAATACTTTAATTATGAAAATATATTTATTAATAAGTATTATTTGAATATTAACGTCAAATATTTTACGTATTTTAAAACCTGCTATGTACGTAAAATATTTTAAAACAAAAAAAAAAAAAGACATATATGTTATAATTTCAAAATAAAATATATGATATTCAATATTATTGATACCTTTTTAACATTGTTTCTATGAGCCCCGGCCATCTTTGCACCATACTTAGTTCATAAGGTCTCTCATGTGTCTCAGTAATTTCTGAAATGGTTTTCTAACGATTGGCAAAACGCAACATAAAATTGAAGCTCGTTTACCACAATAAGAATGAAAAATTATTAGATCGCAAAAGATTTCATTGTTGTTTAATTTTAAAATAAGTCAATAATAAATTGCGTACAGAGAGGAGTACTAATTAGTTACATATTAGTTTTTCTCCATACATATATAAATATATTTTTTATATAAATATATGACCTAGCCAATGCCACCCCATACAATCTAATCAAATATTAGTTTCAAGCAAAAAATCAAATATTAGTTTCAATTAGATTACTTGTCTTCCATTGGTTTTAAGAACAAAACTTTGATGTATTTGATAGGGAAAATTTAGGAAAATATGCAACCGAAGTGAAACAAGCAAGCATCACTATAATGGGAGCCATTATGGAGAGCCGAGGCTTTTAAGTCCAAACCCACTTGAGGGAAAGCATTGAGCAAGGAATGCAAATCATGGCCATCAAAGCTATCCACAGTGCTCTTCATCAACCAACAACAACATAGTAGGGATCTCATCCCACACGGACCACAGGCATCATCACCATCCTCGTCGAAAGCACGCCGGGCCTCGAGATTCTCAACCTGAGGGACTGCGTCATTCGTGGAAGCTCGTACTGGCAATGGAAAACGGCCTCAAAGTTCTTGTTGGGATCCATGTAGAGGTGCTCATCAATGGCTTGTACAAGAGTGTGGTTCACAAAGTGGCTCGGAGGGTTCAGTCTATGATGGGAGCTTCCATAGTTTGCCAATGGAAGAGCGGGTTGAGCCGGCTCTAGAGCTTCTTCACAAAGATTAAAAATCCTAAGAGGTATAGGGCAAGTAGCTTGAGTGATCATATTAAGTACCTTTCCTCTAAGGAAGCAAAACCTTTATATAGATAGAGAGGATCTCAAAGATTAGAGACCTAAACTTTTGTAGTAGATTCAAAGATGAATTCCACCGGCCTTTTAGAGTTAATTAGAGATATAGTACGTGTTTCGCTAGTACAAAATAGACAAATAAAATAAAGAAGAGTAAAAAATAAGTAAACAAACAAAATGTCAGGTGATAATTTATGACTCGTCGCTTAATAGGTGATGGGGCTGTCACATGACGATGATAGAGCTGTTATATGACAGCTTGAGAGTAATAAATACAAGAATATTATTTATGAACTATTGGCTCTTTCATAATTTGTTAAAGATATCCTTAAATTAGTTGGGAGCAACATCTTGGTTGGTTCAATTCAACGAAAACTTATTTAGCCAGGGGGAAAGTCCTCCTTGAATATCAACTATATTTATAGAGAAAGAGGTGAATAATATATTATGAAAGTTAAAACAAATAAATAAATAAATAATATATATTTACGACACTGTTAAAATAAATAATATATTTATGAATTGATATTCTCTTATTAGGAATAAATAAATTATAACTTATCCACTAGGTAAATAATTTATATACTTGTAAATATACTATTTACTTTAATAATTTAATAGACGTTAAATTTTTGATGGAAATGAAGACGTGAGCATCACGTGATCACGTAACTTAAAGAAAGAAGACAAGAGATTCCCGTTCATTATTTATAATTTCTCGCTATCTTTTGGTGACATGGTTGGATAAGGCAAATTTAAAGGAAGAAATTAAACCACATATATATATATATATATGTATGTATGGCGTTTCAACCAAAAAAATAATATATATATGGTGCAAATATTTATGTTGGAAGACAATTGTATTTAATCTATAGGCCCTACACATTATTAGCTTACGGCTTACTAGACAACTACTAAGCAACCACCACCAACAATATTATTAGGCAATTACATAATGAAAAGCAATTATCATATTATCATAAATAGCCGCTAACCGTTTTCATAATCATCTTAGGGCATCTTTGGTAAACCATCTCATCTCAACTCAACTCAAACTTTTTTTTGTCTTTTTCCCAAAAAGTTTTTGTCTTTTTCCCAAAAAATTTTTTGTCTTTTCTAAAAATTCAAAAAAATTTACTATTCCAACTTAAAAATCTCAACTCAAACTACTCCACCAAACTCCCCCTTAATAGTTTATCTTTACCGTGTAGTGCCGATACTTAAATAATTTGACATGCTCTTTCTGGTTAACGTGTTTCAGTTATGAAAATTTTGACAGCTAGATAGAAAGTTTCGTATAAGTATTTATCTTAAAAAAAAATTTACTGAACATTTTCTTTACTTAGAAAAATGTCCGATCGTGTTTACAGTGTCGATAGACTCATTCAAACAATTAGCGGATGATGATAATCAATATGTTATCAATCAGTAAAAACAAGTATTGATATTGATCAATTAATAATTGACCATTGATTGAACATTATAAAAAAAAAAAAAAAAATCATTTACCTAATATAACAAAATTTCAAACATTTCTTTTGAAAAAATGCTTAATATAGACCAATAATTACCGATTGTTTGTAAAAGTTTTTGTTATTTCGAGTTAAACTGTATGTACGGAGTTTAGGCCAAGATTAATACTTTAGGGTGTCACACAATTCTACTGTAATATAATGGAAAAGAATATTACAAGAAAAAATCGTACATCTCCTAGACTCTATTTTTTTTTTTTTTTTCCCCTCTCAAATCTATCTCTTAACTCTAAAATCGACTTCCCTAATTCAAGATCTATCCGTACCCCAACACTGTATAAGGTCGATAATTGATCTCCACATGCTTAGAAAGCTTAACCACATAATAATTTAGCATATTCAGAAAAAACAATAAAATAAAATAAAAAATAACAATCGAAGTCAAATTTGAATGGCCTCCCCAAAAGTTCGAACAACGACAATAAATATACATGTGATGCTATATATAGTGATATCAACACTATTTTTAGCGATGTAGACATAGCCAAATAAATGTGAAACAGCTAGTCATTACTCATCAACATTATTGAGTTTGTCTTTTGCTTTTTTAATGGGGAGAAAGCGGAAATTAGGTAAAAGACTAAACATTTTTAGGATGATGGTAAATTATATATATATATATATATGATAAATAGTGTATTTACGAAACATATTCAAGATAAAAAAAATTTCTTAAAAAATATTTGCGTTAAATATTATTTTAATGATAAATAATTTGTTTACGAAGTATATTTACGATAAAATTGTTTAAAAAAACTTCCGTACATGAACAATTTATCATAGATGCACTTTTTAAAGTATCTTATTTACTTATAATATTTTTGAAAAAATGACATATTTGTTGTAGTTTCCTTTTTTAATGTGAAGACAACTTATTAATGTGTCATAGATGGATTGGCCGGGTGTTTGTTCTCATTTTGATACCAACATGTGTATAGCTTAATTATTTGTGACGGTGAGAAAAACTAGCCTAAAGATATTAATTAATCCCTAACTCTAGTCTGAAAAATCGGCTACATGTCACCCTCCAAAAAATAATAATAATAATAAAAATCGGTTACATGTTTCATCAGCATACACATCTTGCTGAAACCCCCATTAATGTAGTTTGCTTTTTTGATCAAATTATTTGGTCCCTGAATTTTTACAATTTTTAGCACTTTGGTTGCTGAGTTAGAGAATAATGTCAATCTCATCCCCACACTTGAATGAGTTCCAAAAGCTTAAGCTACTAAGAGGTGAACCAATAATAACTTGTATTATAACACTCTCTGTCATGTATAAGCCGGACAAATGATAAATGTGTAGACAAATATTAATGAGTTTGAAAGATCCAACACAAATAAATCATATTAAATGAACTCGGGTATCATCTCCAAATGCTAGGTCAGACGAGAGCAGGGGTTCAATCCACATGTAAACACCACAACAACTCAATAATGTTAGCAATATGAGACAGATTCACAATCTAACATGTGTGGCATAAGTGTTATATATTTAAAATGCTAAAAGATTTCTCCAATGTAAATGTAAGATTCTCTTCAATATAAATGTCAGCATGTTGTATTTGATACTTTCGATAGTGACATATTAGATTTGTTTTTTTTATTTCAATACTCCAAAATATAATTTTATTTTCAATGTTTTATCTGCTTTTTATCATAATTATTATGTCTTTCAATCATAATTATGAAGTTATGGGAATTGTAAACCTGATACTTTTCTTTCTAAAATAATTCGATTATGACAGTAGTATTAATGATTAAATAAAAAGATCAATACATCAACATAATTGGCATAAAGTATAACATATATGCACAACCTAGCACAAAAAATATCATTGTCTTAAGGAATGGTTTTCTAATAAATTATCAAAATTTAATACCGATATTTTAATTTAATATTGTATTGGAGATGCTTTTAATTTGACGCGAATGACCTCAATTTTATTTTTAAGAAGTTTCAAAATTCATAAGGTGAAGTGTTGAACAAGACATCATTTAAATGAGGGGGGAAAAAGGTGACAAGTGGATAAAAAGTTTTCCCTATAAATACATCCTTGAGGATTTCCATATCTATCCATGACCAAGCTAACACCAAAGATGGCAAGTTCCGTCAAGGGCCAACTACAACCACAGCCACTGTCCACAGAGCAGAAATTGAAGCTATCCAGACGGTGCCGCCATCGAAGATAACCGCTCCGAGAAAGGTCCGACAAGTGTCATCGGACGTTTCAGGTGTTGCCGGAGGGTGTGTCCACGTAGTTCTCTACTACAACAAGGCATCTCAAGGCGACTCGGGTTCTCTTCATGCCGGCTGGAGTAAGGAGTCGCTCGCCGGAGCTCTGTCGGAGCAACCATTACTCGCGGGGAGGCTTCAGAAGGGAGAGAGAGTTGGAGATCATGAAGAAGCAAAGAATATTAATGTTGTCTCTAATGATGCTGGCGTTAGATTGGTTGAGGCAAGAATTGGTGTGACAATGGCTGAGTTTCTTCTTGATTGTAACAAAGAGGCTGAAGCTGAGCTTGTCTTTTGGAAAGATATTGACCAATTAGATCCTCAATTCTCTCCTCTTTTATATATTCAGGTATAATACATATATTTATACACACACACATAGCATAATAGTTTTTAGCGCCCTGTTTTTTTAATTAATTTATTTAAAAACTTAGGTAGAAGATTCGAATCTATACCATATAATGAAATCAAATACGAAATTATCGTTAAGATGTACCTATAATTACACATTTATTTGAATTTTGATATTCTCGTTAAGATGTACCTGTAATTACACACTTGTTTTGAATCTTGGTGTTCTCGTAATTACTTTGTTTTAATGTCGTTATTTCACGGTAATCTAAAGATGTATGTGGACCAATAAGACCTAGTAGCTTAGAATATGGTTTCATAGACATCTAATTTTTGAGATCCATTGGTTAAAATTTTAGCTCCTATTAAAGGCAAAAAAAAAAAGAGAGAGAGAAAAAGACATGTATTTTTATTGACGGTGTTGTATATTTACATAATAGGATATGAAAAATATATATATATATATATTATAATTGAGGGGGTTTTTGGTGATCAGATTTTTATCGATTCCGTTAACTTCTCTATATTTTTTTGTTTTTCAAAAACAGGTTACCAAATTTGAATGTGATGGATACTCCTTTGGAATAAGTTGTAGCCTTCTGCTGGCAGACATTTTCTTGAAGGAAAATTTTCTCAAGAGATGGGTTGACATCCACAGAAATTTGTTATTGGCCAAAGACGGAATACCTGAAATGCCCCTATTTTACCTCCCAAATCTCAAAAAAGACATTTCTTCAAGTCTTGGTGCTGACATTAGTAGTTCAAGCCCTACCAAAAACTCAGGCCAAATTACCATGATCTTCACCGTTGTTTCACCTGATCAATATGTGTACTTCTCGGAGGAAGATTTCAATTCCCTAGCAATGCTTTCCGTCACGGAGGCAGAGAGCAAACTAGGCAGCAAATTGGGTCCTGATTTCTCTTTGATTTTTGTTACCGAACCCGGAAATGTGGTTAAGATAGAAAAGTGCTCAAAATATGAAATCAAGCCAGAGCAAAGCGTCCCGAACCGAATAGATAGTGCAGTTGGGACGATTTTGGAGCGAACGAGCTTGAATTTTGCGAAGGGAATCGGGCTGTTCGCGTTTCCCATTGGATTGGATCGGTTTTGGGTGAACTAGTTGTGGCAATTCCATATTGTTCTACCAACAATGGTGTCTTTGAATTGAAAATGGTTCTTGGAGTCGTGTAATAAATGTTGCAACGTTTGTTTGTGTTGAAAATTAAAATCATCTATATTTATGTCCAACGCTCTACATTTGATGATGCAAATTTGTTTCACATAATAATCAAAAGTCAATGTTTGTTTTCAGTGTTTCACATATATTTTTCACACAGATTAAGTACAGTTATCAGATGCATAAAGTTAAGGGACACTTCTGGTGTCCTTCACCACCTTATGTAAATAGCCAGGTAGACATCCATTTGGACCTTTTTCGGGTATACCCACATCTAACGCCTTTTCTCTTGAGTTCTATATGTTTTTAAGATTTAAAAAAAAAATTAACATTCTACTTTTTTCTTTTTTCTTTTTTCTTATTAGTTATGAATTGAAGCATATAGAACTCAAGATAAAAGGGCTCCAGATGTGGGATTCAAGAAAGGGCCCAAATGACTTTTTACTTCACCATCCACTTAAGGTCGCGAAGGGCACTAGAGACTTCTGCTAGCTTTATTCCCATTTGATCCTTAGAATCGGATTATATACTTTTAATTTTATTAGTAAATCCTCGAATTTCTGTTGTAAGTGAAGGAAAAGGAAGGCGGAATGACACCCAAATTTTCTTTTACCGAAAAATTTATATTGTTGTGCGAGTTTTTTTATTTTAATTTTTTTTCCCCCGTTTAGTTTCTGTTAAATGGTGCAGTAAACAGAGTAGAAGGACAATTACACAGTTTCCATGGGCTATTAATTCGTTGGCTTAGAAATAAGATGAAAAGATATTGAGTGAATTATAAGTGTCACATGTTCTTTTTCAATCAATAATTGTTTAGAAGTTGTAACTCGGTCAAGTTCATTAAATTTCTCTTTCTAAAGGCTATTGTAGTTGATCTATCCCGTGGAATATGTGTATTTTTGCTTGTGTGAATACAAAAAAATTAAAATAATAATAATAATAAATAAATAAATAAATAAATAAAATGAAGAGAACTACCAATAATGGTATGTTTGGCGTTCTCTATAAAAAAAATGTCGTGTTGTAATACTAATGTCGTTTCAAGATGTTCATGTCGTTTCTCAGTTGCGGTTGTCATCTCTCTGTTGATGTCCATTTTCATTAACCGAAGTATATTTATACAATAATAGAAAAACTTTATGTACACTTTTGTTCTTAAAACCATACTAAAGAGAAAAAATAAACCCCCCCAAGAAGAGCTTTATTCTTAATAGAAAGAGGAGAGACATGGGCACCTCAAATAAGGATTTTTGGGGGGGGGGTTTATTTTCTTAAAACCATACTCTTCTTTTTGTTGATTTGTCTTTCTTAAAATAATTTTATTTGAACATATCCTTATTTTTTTTCATTCTTATTTTTTCTCTTTAGTTTTTTTTTTTTAATTTCAATCAAATTTAATATTTTTAACATTGCCTCATTAAGGTACCTTTTGTTCTGATTTATTCTTTGTTCATTAGTCCTGCTCAAATAAATTCTTTTTAAATATTCTTTTTTCATTATGTCGGAAAAAGATTTAAAAATTTAACATATGCGGAGCACGTGCTAGCCTAATTTGTTACATGTCCACCATGGACTTAATCCCCAAAAGAAT
Source organism: Ficus microcarpa (assembly GCA_025413485.1). NCBI lineage: Eukaryota > Viridiplantae > Streptophyta > Magnoliopsida > Rosales > Moraceae > Ficus > Ficus microcarpa. The sequence continues at coordinate 18,552,926 of CM046386.1, read as the reverse complement.
GTTATTATAATCTATATATACATACACCTTATATATATGCATATCCCTTTCTAGGGTTTCGAAACGGAACAGCTAATTTAGGTCTTCTGATCAGTTGCAAAGTAGAAACGACAGATAAGGTTTGTAATATATGTGTATATATACATATTATATATATATATATATATATATATATCAGGTTACTAGCTAATTTAAGAAAATGATATGGAATTAGTGTTCGTGAAAAAGAAGATGAGGCGGTCATTACCATGTTATGATTTGTAGAGAGCGTTTTATTTTTTTTTTTCCTTCTCTTTGTTTTGTTTTGTTTTGTTTTGTTTTTATAATTAATCAAATTCATCCAAATCGTGATATAATTTTAAATGCTTTTTAATTAATTTTATTTTTATGGTTTTACACCTCAATTATTAAATAAAGGACATTTTAATATAATCAGTTAGACATCATGTAAGATATTAAAATTACATCTAATAGATTTGAATCTAATGACCTAGTATAGGTCTCAACAAAACGAAATTTTGGAGTGATTTTGTTTTTGTTTCTTTGGCCGAGGAGAACCAAAGTTGTGAAGTTGAGATGTAAAGTGTAGATTAACACATAATTAGACATTATTTAATACACGAAAATAAGATAGTAAATTTGAATTTCCTTACCCATACTTTTTTGGGTTGAGGGAAACCTAAGTTATGGAGTTGGCATTGTGAGCCAAGTTAGCATGTTTCAAGTTAATAAAACTAATAATGGATTCATAAATGATGAACAATAACAATAAATATTGCGCAAATAATTGACATGCTTAAAGTAAAGTTTCTAAGCTAGGCATTTACTAGAGAATTGTCTAAAATGCAAGGCATATGCCTTGCCAACCCTATATATATACACATTGAGGGTTGTCATTGTTTTAATCACATGATATTAATTAGATGATTGTAATAAATTAAGTAATTGATTAAAAAAAATTAATGATAATTAATGAACATGAAACTTAAAAAGCTCATTAAACATGTTCATAAAATGTGATTTGAAAGAGCAAATTGTTGGTAATTTACTGACATGATATTTTTCTTTTTTAACTAAATTATAAATAAAAGAAATTCGTTCTTAATCTATAGACACATCTCAATCTACATTTTCTCAAACCCTTTCTTAAACCATCCACTTATGAAAATTTAAATTTTAATAATTACTCCTTACACCACTCTTATTATTCCAAAAATATCTTCTTCTTTTTTATCCACTAACTAACAACCCCTTCTAAAAAACCTAACACTATCAATAAAATATAAATCCCTTCTCGATTTGGCATGTCAAATTGAGTAAATTTTTGTATAATAATTTGTCAATCATTTGATCTTGTTATTACTTTAACTATGAGGGAGTATAAATTTATTTATTTTATTTCATTTTTTGTTTACATGAGATGACAAGAATGGAAAAATTGAACTTGATTTTCCATTGAGAAAATTGTTCAAATTCTAGAAGGGCTCACCGCATCCATGGTATTTTTCTATAATATGATTCCATTAAAAAAATAAAAATATATTATAAATATGTGAGTCAGCAATTCAGATCTAGTCCTTCAAAAGAAAAAAAACAATGCATAAATCTAGTGCTATATTTTTCTAGTTGAACAAATTTTACGTTTTACAGTAATTTGATAAACAACAAATCTAATTGCTTTAAAAAATAAATATAATTATGGTTTTTTTTTTTTTGGTATTATAATATACAATAAGGGATAAATAGGTGAATGTGTAAAGAACAAATATTGAAAAAAAATTTTTTGTCACAATCTAATCTTTTTCTCATATTTACTAATTAGAATTGAGTTTCTATTGTATTTGAAAACCATTATTTCTTTTGATCATTAAAAATATTATTTTGATTATTAAATGTGTTAATTATATTTAAAAAGTTAGCATGTTGCTTAACCTACAATAGTAAATTACATAAAATATCACATCATTAAATGTAATTAACTATAATTAAAGACTGAATTTTTCTTTTTATAGTTTTGTCAATAATCTTCAACGGTTACATAAAAAAGAGTAATTAATGAAAACATACCCACCAATATAATATATATATATATATAGAGGAAAGGTCTCTGGTACAATGAGCGGATACATGCGGTTGCCCAAACATGGCCGTTAGACTGGGGACGGACGGTGAGGATGAGATGAGGCAATTGAAGGGGTAGCGAGGAAAATTTCTGACGGGTGTGGGGAGTAGGGTACAGAAGGAAAAAAAATTGCAGAACTCACTTCTGTGGGAGTTGGGGAAAATGACATTAGAAGACATTAGGTGACCATTCGGAAATATGGATGCCGTCGATGAGAAAGTAAGACAAATCCAAGGAGAGGATGATCTAAAGAGGCCGGCAGGAGTGTAAAGATTAATCGATACCGACTATGAACCGAGCGAAAACAACCGAGTTTTTATTTAACTTTCTTTTTCTTCTCCGGCACCGGCAGCCTTTCTTCTTCTCCGGCGTCGTCTTTCCATCTGCCGCCACCATCCTGCTACTCCACGACACTTTTTTCATGAAGACATGGAACATAGGTCACCAGCCCAAGCCTAGCCCAATATACCCAACACCAATAGTTTAGTTTTAAAAAGTGTCTAGTACTTGCTAATTGGAACGACACCGTTCTAGTCTTCTTATACCCTTTCTTTTTTTTCTTTTCTTTTTTTTTAATATAAAACATCCATGTCCTAATTCTATTTTTTCGCTTCATCCATTTCTATTTGATTTGTGTTGATTCCAATCAATTTGAAATAATCTAATGACTACTATTACTTTTATGATTCTAATTCCTAGGTTTTTTATCTTTTTTTTAATATAATATGAATTTCGATATAAATTGAAAGAAAGAAATAATCAAATCAATAAAAGAAAAGAAGATATGGGTATAATAAAAGGAAATCAAGTAATCTTCTTGTTAGCATTACAACAAAGAAGTAATTAATTTACCAGTTGACAAAGGAATGAGAGGTTCCATGGGAACTTCTTAGGATTTCGAAAAGGATTAATAAACCTTATCGATTTTAACCTAAATCAAAAAAGAGACTAGTATGAATAATATTTTAAATAAAATATGTCAGTTTTTTATAGATTGACAGGTTTTCATCGATAACTCTACCTGATATCACGACCTAGTATTCTCACTAGCACTGATATTATGGGGAGTTTGATTCCCATTTCATCTTCATCTCATTTTAAACTTTTTTTTGTCTTTTTCTTAAAAAATTTTTGTTTTTTTTCCAAAAAATTTTTTGGTTTTTCTGAAAATTCAAAAAAATTTACTATTACAACTAAAATATTTCAACTCAAACTAACACACCAAACACCCCCTACCTTTCTTTCTCCTATGAGGATTATTTTATGTTTATCAACAGCTATCGGGATTAACTTTTCAATATTCTTGTCATATTCAAAGAGCCTTTATTTCTTCAGCCTTCATACACGTGCCTTTTCATGTGGTTGCTTCTGACAAGCCTATTTCACACGTCACCAAACGGTGCAGGACTAGAGCCTCTGCCTATATATCTATAACTAGGGATGACAATCCATATTGCAAGGCATGCTCATGTCGTGTCGATCTAATTTTTTCCCGACCTGTCACTCAAGTTTTTCTTAAAATTATTACACAGACATGACACGAACTCGAAACGGGTTGACACAACATGAACCGAAATTAACCCATAACTTGAAATTGACTCGTGACATGTTCTTTACTCATGAACTGAAATTGACACGAAATTGATAAAATAGCATCCCAACTTAAACAAAATAATCTAATTACATCCACCAAAACTAATTCAAATAAGAAAATCATATCCAATTTATAGAAAATCCTATAAAAAATAATAAATATCTTTATCAATATCATATCATATATAAATAATAAGTTTTAATTTTTAATTTTGTACGGGTTCATACAAGCCAATTTCGAGTCCAAACTCGAAATTGATAAGAAATTGACTCGTACAAGAAAAACGAGTCATGTCAGGTTAGCTGGATTGGATCCAAAAATTGAACCGTTCTTATCGTGTCACATTCGAGTGGATCCAATTTCAACTCGTCCATCTTTTTTCCCAACCCTAACCCGTAAAAATCGTGTCATTTTCAAATCGTATTATTGTGTCGTGATCTATATTGCTAACCCTATATATAATTATCTTATAAAGCAAAGTTGCACCTTTTCACTATTCAAAAAGTTTGTCTTCTTCTTCTTCTAGCTGACCCTATATATAACTATCTTATAAAGCAAAGTTGTACCTTTTCACTGTTCAAAAACTTTGTCCATCTATTTTGTTTCTTCTTCTTCTTATTGCTGACCCTATATATAACTATCTTATAAAGCAAAGATGCACCTTTTCACTGTTCAAAAACTTTGTCTATCTATTTTGTCGTCTTCTTATTCTCTCTCTCTCTTCCTCTTTTATCATACACTCTTATCTATCATCATTACCTTCTTCTTCTTCTTCTTCCTCTTCTTCTCTCTCCTCGTTCCTTCTCTACCTCTTCTATCATACACTCTTACCTATTTATCATTATCTTCCCGTCACGTGACGGGTCTTAACATGACATTTTTAAATATAAAAATTAATTTTTAAAAATTTAAAAAATTTAAAAAATTAATTTTTAATTAATTTTTAAATTTTTGTTTCATTTTACTTTATTTTATTTATCTATTTTACATTGATCATAAACCTGTCATGTGAAAATATTAAATAAAAATTAAAATTTTTTTTGAAATTATTTTTTATTAGTTTTTTGTTTTAATTTCTTTATTTTGTTTGTCTATTAACTTTTTATTTATTGCTTTGTTTTGTTTTCATTTCAACTAGTGTATGTGTGTGTACATATATATATATGTATGTATGTATGTATATGGACATTTATAACAGCTAACCATTTATGTGACGGCTGTACCAGTTAACCACCAGGTATAAATAATTAGCTCCCAGACAATGTAGGCAACTTAAAAATTTTTCTTGTTTACAATAATATACACACACATATATATTGTGTGTGTGTATTCATACAGCGGGTCTTCTATACGTATATATAGGGGACAGGTACTCTCTTGCCGACCAGCCAAAACCCAAGGGTCCCTTTTAACTTAAACATAGTTATTATATGACATCTGATTTTTGTTTTCCTAATTAAATATGTAATCTTTTGAGTGCACTCTTCAATAGTTTTGGTACACCTCTTTAATCTAAACTTTAATATGTAATCTTTTGAGTGCACTCTTCAATAGATTTGGTACAGCTGTTTAATCTAAACTATCTAAAAATTGATTTAATGGTTGAATGGAAAAAGTTAGTATCCAATATTAGAATTACCCATATACAAGTATATACATATGCATGATATTATAAGTATGTAAATGTACTGTCTGTTTCCTTAATTGATATGGTCCACATAAATATTCTTTGTTAAAAAGATTTCTACCAAAGTTTTTTTTTTTTTTTTAAATTTAAGACGGGTGATTTGAGCTAAAATATATGATATGATATAATATTGTTATTAAACTAAACATACTATTTGAATTAATAATCAAGGCTGACAAGTGAGTACTAATGAGACGATCAATAGTTGATAAATTAAGTTAATTAAAAGCGAGGATCCTTGTCCTTTTTTTTTTTTTTTTTAATTTAAGCTAAAAGATGCAAATCTCCCTAATCACCTAACATTATTGCAAATTGAGCTTTCTTACTTGCATTGAATTTGTCACATCATATCTCATGCATGCTGAAGAGTCAACAGACTTTGGTAGTTGAGAAAAATGAATGAGGGTTCTGACACCAAATTTATTATTAAATAAAATGCAGGGACCAATCACAAATCTTTTTTTTTTTTTTTTTCCCTATTTGCTGAAACATACATGCAAAACTCACTTCATAAGATATAAGTATCACAAATTTTTTTCAGTTAATAATTATTTATAAGTTATAATTTAACATGATTTATTAAGATTAAAAAAAAATCTTTGTGATCGATTTATTTTATATGATTATATATGTGCTTTTACTTTTGTGAATAATAATTAAAAAAAAAAAGCATGTTTGTAAGTTCTTAAATAAAAAAAAAAAAGAAAAGAAATCTTTAGCGCCCTTTCTTTCTGGTTGCTGTCTGAGAGAAAAATGACAAAGATCTGTTTACCAAATTTATTGCACGTAACCGATTGCACAAAGTAGGCCACCCTCTCACCTCTCAAAACTCTGTTAGGTCTGTCAGCTTTACCCAATATCGGCACAATCCTAAAATGTGGGCAATTTTACAATTCTGTACGCTTTTTTACCCTACCAATGGGTAAAAAAATTTTGACCAATAGATAGACTTTTTGATGGTTGAGATCAAAGACACGTACCAAACATTCCAAAAAAAAATTACACTGAATAAACCATTTCAAAAATTAAAAAAAAAAAAAAAAAAACCCTCCACGATTGCCCCTCCACCGGCGGACCTAGCAAACACTTGGGCTGGGTTCCAACCCATTGGCCGCCGAAGCGACGATCAATGCGAACTCACCGGCAAGGCACACTGTGGGTTGGTCGCAGTGTCTTCCCTCCTTCCCATCGACAACCATAGGATCCGGGGCTGTTTCCGACGACCGAGCAAGATGGGTCTCGACGGCCAACGGCTCGTGGAGGAGGGGTCTCGACGACTCGCGGCCGAGGGGCTCGGTGGCTCACGCCAGAGGGGCTCGACAGCTTGCGACGGAAACCGGCGATGCACCTCTGCTATCTGGAGCCGCTCGATCAATGAAGTTACCGTCAACGCTTCCAGAGCAAGCCGCCCACATCGCCGTCGCGAGCTCGGAGATCGCCGTCTCCGTTCGTCCCCCATCCGTCGCCACCCTCCGTCGCGATTCCGTCCCACACAAGAGCCCCCGACTTCGCGAGCCCTCGCCGGGAGCCTCCACAGTCGCTGGTCTCTTTGGGCACGATGGTGTGATTCCCCCCCCCCGCCCAAAAATAATCAAATGCAAACGATTTCACAAGAAGTTTGATGTATTTTTCAGATCTTAACCGTTAAATCAATCTAAAGGTTGAAATTTTTTACCCCATTGTGTCTTTAAAAAAAAAAAAAAATCCATCCTCAGGAAAAAAATCCTAAAACATTGTCATAAAAAATCCTGATAATTTATGAACAAGTATTTAAAAGGTGAGGTTTAGTGTATATTTTATTTTTTTGACTATGAAAATCTTAAAATGGTGGCCATTATCGTCATTTTCGTCCAAATCCATTAAATTTCTAACGAAATATGTCATATACAATGCATGTGGTCTAAATGATAAGGATATTTTAATAATTCAATAATAATTCATTTAATAAAATTTTAAAAAATCATTACAAAAAATACAAAATTTCATTTTCTCTCTCTCTCTCCAAGATTGACGACACCATCGGGGGAGGGGGGACCTAGATTATTGAACTCCGGTGGGGGGGGCCAATTTGACGAACTTTGAGGTAGGGGGGCGGACGGTGTCGAAGACGTAGGTTTGACCGCAGCGTCGGTAAAGGAGGGCAAAATCCAGATCGTGCCGGGGGGCAGGGGGAGGGAGGGAGGAAAATAGTCTACGGCTTCGACACCAGCATTGGCGTTAGATCTGTGTGGGGGGGGGGGGGAGAGGTCTCTCTTTCTTTTTTAATTTTATTATATGAATTAGGGTATTTTCATTTTTTACGGGTATTTTCCTTTAAAAAGTATAAAACGTGCTTCTCATGCAATCATTCCGTGAATTTTTAAACGAAACCAGATAGAAATGATTGAAATGGCAAAAAAAAAAAAAGAATTTAAGGTTATCTCAGGAAAAAAAAAAAAAGGATCAAATCGTCATTTTTAAAAAAGTTCAGAGACTATTTAGACCAATTACTCTTTATGAAATCTCCTTAACCCTTTCTATCATAATAAAAAATTAAAAGATTTAACTATCATCTTAATTAAAATTAAAAGACCATATATATCAGTGAAAAATACAATTTATCATGGCGTAAATTAATCATAAAAATTTGAATCAGAGTAAGTGATTTTAGTATTATCCAATTAAAAAACTATTACAAATATATGCGGTAAAATTCCGTGGCCTATAAATTCGTCCTTTCGACACAAGGAACTAAAACAAGCTAGTCCTACCAAAACCCGGCCAAAAGATGGGAAACTACTCAAATGCCATACCCAACATACAGATTGAATCTCTTCTGAGCGTGACACCTTCAAAATTTACCGACCCCCGGCAAGTCCGCCGAGTGTTGGCCGACGGATCGTCAGCCGACCCTTTCGGTTCCGACATCCTTGGAGGCTGCCTGAACGTGCTTCTTTACTACAACCAGGCGTGCCAAGAGGACTCTGGCTGGCTTCACGCTGGCTGGATCAAGGAGTCGCTGGGAAAAGCTTTGTTGGAGCAACCGATTTTCTGCGGACGGCTTCGGAAGATCGGTGCCAATGCCGGCGATCACGATAAACGACTTGAGATCGTGTCGAATGACGGTGGTATCAGACTTGTTGAGGCCCGAATGCCACTGACTTTGGCGGAGTTTCTTGGCTCCAAGAGCCTGCAAGATGCAGAAACTGAGCTTGTCTTTTGGAAAGATATTGATGGAGAAGATCCTAACTTCTATCCCCTTTTCTATTTGCAGGTTTTTATATAACATTTTTTTTTAATTATTTTATACATCATGGAATTCAGATCATATCATCAAACAAGATATAAATTTAGGCTTAAGAATCACTACTTCCCTGGTACTAAGATTTTTGTTTTTACCATTCTTATTATTATAGTTATTATTGTTGCAGATAAGTACCTAAATATCATTTATGTTTTATCGAAATATCACATTTAATCTTGTGATTTCAGAAAATCATGACCATGTTATATGCTTTCAATTCATGTTAAAATGGTATCTTTTGATCAAATTTAGTCCAATTTAGGTGCAAAAAGATCATTTTGACGGATCTCAAAAGGCACTTTAATAATAAGACAATGAATAATTAAAAACACAATGAATTATTTTCAAAAAAAAAAAAAAACACAATGAATTAAAAATTAAAAACACAATGAATAATTGTGAAATTCATGAAAACACAAAATTAAACATGGGGTTTTAATGAAACACATGTAATTTATGGTTTTTTTGCTTTGTTCAGGTGACTAATTTTGAGGGGGGTGGATACTCATTTGGAATAAGCTGTAGCCTTCTTCTAGCAGACTTTTTATTCAAGGAATTAAACTTTCTCAAGAGATGGGCAGAAATTCACAACAACATTATGCTGAGCTCACCCAAAACCGAGTCACCCATTTATTACCTACCAAAATTCAAAAGAGACGTCGGTTCAACCGCCTGCGTTTGCGCCTCTAGTCCGAGCAAAAAAACCGGCAAGACCGCAATCTTCAACGTGCACAATTCCGAAAGCAAACCAATTACAAGTTCTCTTGCATTGCTTTGTGTGGAGGAAATAGAAAGCAAGCTAACTAGTGATGATCACAAATCGGCTTCGGAGTGCTTCTCTTTGTTAGTGAATGAACCGGGAAATGTTAAGGTTGAGAAGTGTTCAAAACTTGGAATTGTTAAGGCCAATTTAGGCCTTGACAAAATGGGAGTAACTAGCTCAAATTGGGATGAACTTATTGGAGCAAATGAGGTGGAATTTCGTAAAGGGAATAGACCAGTTCATGTCTCCTTTTGGGTTGGATCTGTTTCAGGTAATCTTGATCAAATTGTCATGGCAATTCCATCTTCTGAAAAGGGTATCTCCGGAGGGAAGATTCTTGTGACAATTCCTAATGCTAAGCAAATCTAGTAAAGGGCATAACGGACAAATCAATTTCAAGCGATAATCCTTTTTTATTGTTTTTTTTTTTTTTTTGAGGAATGAATTTCAAATTATAATCCTAGAATATAAAGTGATTGTGTTCTTATGAGTAAGTTATGTGTGATCTACGTTTCTAATATGTTCCCATGAGTAAGTTATGTTATGTGTGATCTACATTTCCTAATTAGAAGTGTTTGTAACATGTTTAGCTAAAGAGCAATTTAATACATGTGCAATGAAAAATTTTCATGCTTTAATTTATTGTATCTTGGATGTTTTGAGTATCAAAAATCTTAAAAATTATGCACAATCTCAATTTTTTTTAATAATAACTGATGTCGTGAATTGTCATTTTTTTTTAGATATAAAAAATTACCGAGTCAATTATTATTATAAAAATACATATGTGGATGAAAATGAAAATAATTAATAAGAACGAATTTGGAATACTGATATTGCATCAATATTTTTTCACCGATGGTATACAAAAAATTCCACATTATTTACACAATATTTTTTACGGAAATTGATTTTTTTTTTTTTTTAACCTGATTATCTGTATTTTAACAACAAAGAGACTGCTCCTCTTACTCGATATCGGTAGAGTCATAAATGTCATCTGTTGATTACGACTTTGACAACATGAAGAGAGCCATTGAGGGTAAGAATGCATGTCTGATATGTACTTTGTACGCAAGTAGCAGATCATACAGTCACATTAAATGCCTGCCCACAGAAAGCTAGTTATTTGACCAAATACGAAAACCAATAAATAAAAAGGCCCTACACGTAGGGGTGACAATTCATGTCGTGTTTGGGTCCAACCCGACATGACCCGTTCTTTTTCGTGTCAATTTCGGGTGACCCGAATTTGACCAATCCACTATTCGTGTCGTTTTCGATTCGTAAAATTCGTGTCGTTTTCGATTCGTGTCGTCGTGTCGCGACCAGATGTGGCAATTCGTGCCCGAACACGACCTGTTTTTTTCCGTGTCAATTTCGGATGACCCGAATTTGACCCGTCCACTATTCGTGTCATTTTCGATTCATAAAATTCGTGTCGTTTTCGATTCGTGTCGTCATGTCGCGACCCGTATTGTCACCCCTACCTATACGGACCCAAAAAAAAAAATAAAGAAAAAAAAATAAAGAAAAGGAAAAATCCTCTTTCTTTTTCCTTCAAAAAAAAAAAAAACTCTATTTCTCTCTCTTCTCCTACCGCTCCACATCCTCATGAAGATCGTCGTCGCCAGTGGTGGAAGGTAGCTGGGCAGGGGGCCCAGATCTAGCCGGTTTTATCGAAAAGGGGCAGATTGGGTCGCGGTCGAAGGGTGCTCATGGGTCTCAACGGGGGCTAATCGCCGCCCGGGGGGGTGAGGGCGGGGGGCACCTAGGTCGTGTGGAGGCTCATCGACCAACGAGGGGGGGCCTATCGCGACGGGGGGTCGTCGCCAGGTTCACGAGTCCGATTGGGGGTAAGGGTTGGTTCGCCATCGACTGACCCGCGAGAGGGGGGGACTAGGTCAACACCGATGTGGGGGGGGGGAGGCAGGGCATATTTGGCTCGAAGGGAGGGGGTCCGTCGTTTGTGTTGGCTGGGAAGTCACGGGTGCTTGGGAAGGGATGGTCTTTTTCAAAATTTTTAAAAATTTTTTATTTATTAATCTATACTAATATGTGATAAGACATATTAATTATTATACATAAATAATATTTCAGTCATTTGATTATATCTTAACGATTTAAAAATGAATTCTATTGATAGGGTATAGTAAAGGGAATTTACTGCATTTTTACCCTAAAAGAAAATAAAAGAATATGCGTAACATAAGGATCGTCTTAGGGACATCTAAAGATGGTATTTTGAATGTTGGGTTGGAAACATGTGTTGGGGATGAAAACTTTTGAAAAAATTTTGTGATATAGAAAATAATGTAAAAAATTGAAATGTATTTGAAAAAAAAATATGCAAAATAAATATTGTCTTATTCGTCTCATCATTACGAATATTTTGACATAAAAAAAATATTTCATTCGGAGTTTAAAATAAGAGAGTTATAAACTTTTAAAATTTGAACTTTTTGACAATAGAAGGAAAAGAAAATTTGATGTAAAATTAAAATTTTAAAATCCAAATGATGAAACATCATCTCTAGATGACGTTCCAAACAGGCTCTTTAATTTTGGGAAAGAGAGGTCTAGCATATCATGTACAACTCACCAGCAAAATCGACATGACAAGGGCTATAAACCACACAAATGGCTTCTTCTTTTTCTTCTTTTTCTTCTCCTTCTCCTTCTTCTTCTTCCATTTTTTATTTTATTTTATTTAATGCACCAATGGTGCAGATACTAGTTATCTCGCATAGATCATTAATGTGGTGGATCAAACTTTAGTAAGAGACTGTGTGATCATTTTATATCTGCAACCTAACTTCCACCTCTATCATTTAAAAAAAAAAAAAAAAAACGGAAGAAAAAACAATTCCACCAAAAATACTCATCGCTTGGTCTCGTATGCGCCGTCGGATTGGGTGCGATGCAAAGACGTGGATAAGAGGCCTGTCACAGGGAGAAGAAAGCTGCAAGAGAGGGAAAAGAGGAACCGGGGACACGTGACTAGAGCTCTCAAGTCACAGGTTCAATCTTGGGCAGATGTCACAAAATTTGTTGTGGTTTAAATAAGGATATGTTTGGTTAATGTCTTATTTTAAATTAAATTATATGTTTTTTATCATGATTTTTTTATTTAAAATTTTTTTATCTTTTCTGAAAAAATTTTTTGTCTTTTTTGAAAAATTATTATTGAAACTTAAAAATCTTAAAATAAACTCATTCACTAAACACCTTCTAAGTTTAGTTAATGATACACATGGGTGCTTACTAATTATATATATATATATATATCTAATTATATTAAAAGAAAGAGTGAAGTGTATTAAAAATATTATTTAAAAATTTGATTAAGTTATTTTATTGTTTTGTGTTGATTCTTTTTTTTTCTTTTTATTTTTTCTTGATTTGTTACTTTCCTTTATTCTTTTTTTTTCCCTTCAACTTTTTAATTTTTTTTAATTGATTTACTTTATTTATCAAATTTAGCCTTATAAAAATATATTTTTTAATTTTTTTAAAATTTTTTTTGGTGATAGTCTAACATAATGTGTCAAAAATATTATTTCATTGAAAATTTTAATTTTATGTTTATATATTACATATTCAACAATTTTAATATATATATATATGCTTCACATACACATACGCATGTGATTTCAATTAGTGTATATATATATATAACTCTTGTCATCATTCTAAATTGGAGGCGCTTTCAATATTTTTCTTTTTGGTTATTGGCACCTTATTCCTTTGAACTTCTATGTTTTAACATATGAAAAAAACACCCGAATAACATAAATTTAAAAATCATTGATTGTATAATTAAAATTGATTGTTGACTGCTTTATGGTATAAATTAGGATTAATATAAATACCTAGAGGGTGGATGAGATGACAAAATGTCTTGATACATTTATTAGGGTTCTCTCATTCATCTATATGGATTCAAGTCCCATTGTCTTCCCTTAAGCCCTATTCTAATTTGGACTGTTGAAACTTGGATTGGTGATGACAAAATAAACCTTGAGTAAATGATTGATAAAAACTAATATAAAATACATGACTCTATCATATTTAGAGAAGTATTATCATCTATAGGACTGAAAAACCTGAAAATGATAGTTCACCACCAAATCTTTTTTCAAAGAAAAAAAAGTGTGGATTAATATACACTTAAATTGCCGTGAGGGGGTGTTTAGTGAATGCGTTTAGTTTAAGATTTTTAAGTTTTAATAGTAATTTTTCAGAAAAGACAAAAAACTTTTTCAGAAAAAAGAAAAAATATGATGAAAAAGTACAATTTAGTTTAAACTAAACTTTCTTCCACACTAACCAACCCTTAGACTCGATACTGCTCAAATTAGATAAAGGGTCCGTTTGGTGAAAGAGTTTAAGTTGAAATTTTTAAATTTGAATAATAACTTTTATTGAGTTTTTAAGAAAGACAAAATATTTTTTCATAAAAAATAAAAAAAATTTTCAGAAAAAAATAAAAATTTGAGTTTAAACCTTAAGGTTAAATTTATGTCCTCAACCAGACCAAATTTTAGCAATTAACATTCCTAAACAGACTCAATTGGCCTACGTGGCGCGTTTCTAAAAGAAATGTTCGTTAGCAGAGCAGATTGCCCCTGTAACTTCGAAACGTTTCGTATCAGACAAACTAGAAACTTTTCTCTTCTCTTCTCTCCTCTTTCTCAGCGCGACAGAGGATTTGTCATCATTCGAGCAAAGGAACGAATGAAGCTTTAAGCTTTTTCATGGATGAGAGAGAAAGAGAGAGAGAGACTTTTTGAGCTTTAGAGAAAGAAAGGAAGAGTAAAGAAACAGAAGCTAATTAAAAGGAATGGATAATAATATCAGCAGCAGTGGCAGTAGTAAGAGTGGAATGGTGATTAGGAATCAGAAAAAGGAAAGCGAGAGAATCCGATTTGGGAATCCGTTTACTTTGAAAGTTGGTCAAGTATTTACTGGCTTTGGCATCGGATGCGGTATCGGTGTCGGCGTTGGTCGCCCCTTAAACCTTGGTATTTACCCCCCCCCCCGGCCGTCTCTCTCTCTCTCTAACCCTCTCTCTCTGTATTTACATATTTATATATATTGGTTTTGGTGTCATTGTTGAATATGGACTTTAGGAAGCTCTTCAAATCCAAAAAGAAAGAAACCCATTGGAACCCGGAGGCTAATAAGCCCTGTACTTCAATTTTTTTCCTCCAATTTTATCTCTGTATTTTGCTTTTATTAAGCTATGTTTAGTTGCTGATTTGCCCATTTTGAATGCTTGTTTTGTTTGTGTATATGGGCAATTTTCAACGCAAAAGTCTTCAATTTGCATTTTGGTTAATGGACATTGTATTTTAATTTCTTTCTTCATTTTCGTTTGAAAGTTTGCAAATTTTTTTAATAGGAAATTGTTCAAATTTTGTAATATAAACCTTAGCTTAGTTTAAGGTTATGAAATTTGTTATTATTTTGAATTATTGACCTTTTGATAAGTATTGTACTAAGTTTTTCTTTTGCCATTCGGATTGATTAAACCATGTACAGGTGCAATACCTGTATTGAATGAAGTCATGAGTGCTGCAAGAGGTGCAACTTATGCATTTTCTGGTGTTACTAGACATGTAAACGACTCGGTAAGTCGAACTTTTTCTTGTTACTTTTTTCTTATGTAGAGGTTTATCTGTTTGTATGTATCCAAAGCTCAAAAGTGGGAAATGAATGAAAAGAACATTTATCAGCTCAAGCATCTACTGGTCTGTTATATTTCTTTTCTCATTTGTTCAGTTTAAGAAGCTGGGGGCTAAGAACATTGAAGCTGGCATTGGATGTGGAGTTGGCATTGGCCATGGTTTTGGAGTTGGTATGTCATGATATGTATGTTTAGGAACTTAGAAGTGATAAAACTTTCCTTCATTTTCAACTTAAATTGTGTCGTAAACATCATCCTCCCACGGCAGGCCTTGCTCTGAAGCCTAGTGCATTACATCAAATTCAATTATGCCTTGCAGTACGTATTGCCTTCTTCTGTCATCTTTTATATTACTAATTCTTGTTACCTAAGGATAAACTTGAAACTTAAGTTCCAAAATTTGGTAGCAAGCGATGACCAAGCTGATGATGAAGTTTGGGATGGCTCCCAATTTTTCTATTGGTCAAGGAGCCCCTTCAAGAGGTACGAGCATGATCAATAGTCTCTCAAGCCAAAATCCAACGGGAAGTATTATGCAGTTGGCAACAAAACTACCAGACCAATCAGCTCAAGGCCTGCATGGATTTGAAAATAAAAGTGCTGGTACATATTATGGAAATATTTTGTCGAAAACAACTTCAGATGACGCACCATTTGCTATTCGTACAGAGAAAGTTCTTGACAGATTTCTGCAGAATCCAATTCTGAAAGGAGAGGGAAGGGAGCTAAATGAAGTGGTACGTCGTGAATTGATGAGTTCCTATGTTCTCACTTTTTTTTTTTTTTGGCTTAAAAGGGTTTCCCTTATCTTTTATCTTTTAGAATACTTTTTTTTAATCAGTCACTCCAAAACCTTCTAGAGACTAGATTTTACCTTACTTTTTGGCCGAAAGATTAGTTTTCCCAAAAAATGACAATGGGCTGCAACTGCATTCATTTTTGAGATTATTTGTATATGTGTTTTATCTCCATGGATTTTAGAACCATAAAAGACAACAAAGTTTTCTCTCGCTTCTATTTTGTGAGTTTTATTTTCTTTATTGGATAATGGTGAGCCTTATTAATAGCTTCGTCAAAACTTGAATCTTAATCTTGCAGGATGGACGGTTGAGATCAGAAAATGACATGCTTCGCATGGTAATTTTCAACATAGAGCACTAGCTGCTTTCATTCTAATGCTTAATTATTTTGTTCTCTTAATCAAGTGATTGATCTAATTAATTGGCATCATAGCGTTATGCTAATTTCTGTTTAGAGACATCAAATTCCATTAATCAAGGTTGTAAAAATTTGTATCAAAGTAGCATATTTCCAGATTATTTTACTGGATAGATATGCAGCCATACCCAGGTAAAAAAAATGGTTTCCAATTCAATGAAGCGAATTTTTCAGTTAGTTATTTCTTTTCCAACTTGAGGATATTCACAATCGTCTTAAATGATTTATTTTTTCGACTTAAATAGTTTTTTTTTTTTTTTACAACTATATATATATTTTTTTGCCAAGATTCAGACATAGAATCTAACACCATTTATAAATCGTAAAATGTCCGTCTTTTTTTTTTTTTGGAACAAGTAAGTTTTTAGATTACGTTTGATATGTGTTGCACGATTCATTGAATTAGCATAAATACTCAGGTACTGAAACACCAGCAAGTCATTGAGGAGCTCAAGGAGGAGAACGAAAAGCTTCGTGAAATACTAGTCAAAGAACTGAAAATACCACCTGCGAAGCTGCAGACAAGTTACTCAAGTAAAAACCAATCTCCATGTTCTGATTGTTTTGAATGTAGAAGAAGACAACGGAAAAAATAGCTGCAGATGATGATAGACAATCATTCAAGTGCCCTAACTAATGAGGTTTTCACTTATCCTTCTCTAACCTTGGATTTGGACTTTGGTTTGGTTCCACAACCTGGCATGTAAAAATGCCGTCTTATACTCATGAATCATGTTTTGTTTACCCGTCGGAAAGTTTCATAGTACAAAACTGGACTACTATACAGAAATTTGAACTTTTACCTTCTAAGGATTATGAAAGAAGTTTAAAAAAGATGTGTCATGTTTGCTTGTCGGCTTTACATTTGTCCGTTGAAGTGTTTTCTTTGTGAAGCTCCAATGGGCCAAAGCAAAATAGAACGAGAATGAAGATCTTCTATTGCAATTTGTAAGTTTTCTCCTCAATCATTTCTTTTGTTGTTTGCTCATTAGTAAGCAGATCATGTGTCCGTACATTGTTTTGAGTTAGCGATGTACCTTGTAGTGTAGCTGGGCCTAGTTGAGTGGGTGTGAGGAGGATTTTCGAGTCTTCCTCTTAGGTCTCATGTTCGAATTGAGAAAGTCGGTGTTGATAGGGTCCAATATAGCAAAAAAGAAGGGTGACACCCAGGATCTCGTTTATTAGCCCAAAAAAAAAAAAAAAAAAAAAGAGATGTTGGGAAGTGGGCTGTTTCTTGATTTAGAAGGATGCAAGTGATAAATGCAAAATAAAATGGTACAACAAGGCAAAGCACAAGAATGAGCACTTGTGGATGTACTATTTAGGTATTGATTGAAAACCATTTTTTTCCAGCTGTGTTGGGAAACAAAAGCACTCAGAGCTTTGTGTTTCTTCTATCTGTAACAGATGAAAGCGGTGTCTTCGTCTCATTATTTTTCACCATTGATTCCGAATGGACATTCTTTACACTTCTTTTGGTAATAAAGAAAGGGGGGAAAGGATGGAAAATATGAATTAGACAATTAGAGGTCGTTTTCATTAAAGCTGAGATGGCCTAAAAACATAACATTTTTGTCCTTGGTATTGGAAATATAAAGGTGATGTAGTTGCAGGTATAGTCTTGCGGTAATTCCACTTCTGATCCCACCATAAGATGCATAGTTCAAATTTCCCCTTCCCAAATTCAAAACAAATACACACACACTCGTATATATGTAAAGATGCCAGCTATGATAGAGTCAATAATTTTCACTTTTTTTGTTTTGCCGGAGATGGAATTATGGAGGTGAAGAATA
This sequence comes from Ficus microcarpa, assembly GCA_025413485.1. Taxonomy (NCBI): domain Eukaryota; kingdom Viridiplantae; phylum Streptophyta; class Magnoliopsida; order Rosales; family Moraceae; genus Ficus; species Ficus microcarpa. The sequence continues at coordinate 18,534,774 of CM046386.1, read as the reverse complement.
TATCAGTGTCTAATCTAATCTGTAATCCCATCCCTTTCTCATATTGGAAACATGTGGGCTAAGCCCGTAAATAAATGGGTCCTATTAGCTCTGGCATATCAGATGGCCACAAGGCCCAGTGGCCCACCAATGTCTAGTCAGTATTAATTGCATGGTGTTGCTATTTGCACATGCATTGTTTATACAGTGTCAAGCAGGGCACAGTTTAGTTGTTCATCGGTACTGTTATAAGGTGAAAATTATTTAATTGAAGGAAATTTCTTTGGTATAACCTTTTAGTTCTTAACGATCTAATAGATCTATTATTCTATTATTGGAGCTGCTCTGTGTCGTACGCGTGCTGTAAATTTTAATATGAACATTGTTGAAATAATTTCAAAGTTATTATTGACTCATCTCCTAACAGTTTAAACTTTTTGAATGGATTAGTAAACTAACATGGTATCAGAGTGGAAGGTCCTGAGTTCGAACTCCTGCAGATTTTTAATATATTTTGGGTTTTTCTTAAATATTTGTGTTGGACTTTCTGACTTTCTAATCAATATTTATCCATACATTTGCTCGTTATTTGTTGAAATATAAAATTATTGTTGGTCCACCTCTTAACAGTTTAAGTTTTTGAGATGGATGAGTAAGTTAAAAACACTCATAATAAAACCCTTAAAAATTAATCTAATAGTTAAACAGCTTTTACGGATAATATAAAATAAAACTATTATTGGTCTACCTTCTAACAGTTTAAGCTTTTGAGATGGATTAGTAAATTAACAAACACTAATAATAAAAGTGTTAAAAATTAATCTAATAGTTAAACAGCTTTTACCGATAATATAAAATAAGAGATTATACCACCCTAGTATAAATTGCCAGTGTCAAATTGCCATCAATCTTGTATTATTAATGGAAAATTAGAATATTTGTCCTCTTTTAACTCTTATCTCTTTTGTTTTTAGTGATTCTTACACTGATATGATTCTTATAGTAACATATCGTGCAGATTTCTCTATTTTCAAAATCATAAAAAAAAAAAAAAAAAAAAAAAAAACAAAAACGAAATTAAAGAATCTGACTCCGACTCTCAGACAATTAAAAACAGAATTTTAAGATGACATTTTTCATGTTTTATCATAAAATTTTCCTACAAAATATGCTCTTAAGCGTTTCAGTGGAAAGGTTACTTTTGTATCATGACTTGTGGAGTGTGGACAAACGTGAAGAAACAAAGGATTCACCAAAAAATAGTAAGCGAGAAAAAAACGTAAAGATAAAAAGTGGGGGGGATGATTCTTACCCATTTGTCCTTTTAGAGAGAATCCTATGCTTTTTTTCCCTCAACTTTTTCTTTACCCAATGAAAAAGATCCTTCTTTTTCTTTGTTCCAATATAAAAAATTAAAAAAAAAAAAATCCTTCTTGTTTGGGTTTGAGAATCTTTATTATTTTGTGCATAGAATTAATTGACTCGTTTGTATGCAATTAAGGGAATAGCTTAGCGTAAACTAAATTTCTAAGTGGTGATATTGCATAAATAACGCTAGCTGAAGAGCACTATTTAAATAGCAAAAAAGAAAGTTTAATAGAAAGGCATAAGTTTTAAAAAAATATATAGACATATTTGTGTGTGTATATGTGATAATTGTGTTGTATCTATATATGTTCTAATCAAATCTGTGTTAGAGAGAAAAATGTCTATCTTCATTAAGAGTACAGGTTCATCAATAAATTTTGAAACTTAAATAGACAGTACTTTAACAATTAAACGTTAAGAATCCCACAAATTAATTTGTCCTTAATCAAATGACGACAAAGAATTACTTTGCAATCAAACTAAATGTATCCAATGATCGATTATGAGCTCCATCTATAGATTTTATTCAAAAAGAAACGGAAAAAAAAAAAACCTAAAATTACTTTATTTAAAGTAAAAGGGTTATAGGAATAGATAATGTCATATATACGACAAGAGTTTTCTACATGATCAAAGTGAATTGTTCATGTTTCAACCACCGTAGCGGTTCCAACTCATATCCGTGACTTTTTATATAAAGGATGAGCAGGTTTACTAACCCATCAAGCTCTCAATGATGAAGCTAAATCAAGATTGGAACTTGGCTATTTATGAAACTTAATCTACAATCTTTCATGTTAGTTTAATATCTATTAAACGAGCTTGGTACTTATAACTAAGATTCTTCATTATTCATGCCCCCCTCCCCCCACCCAAAAAAAAAAAAAAAATTCAACTTATTTCGATGAGGTTTTAACTCAATTCATATGTTAAAATTTTACAAGTTCAAACAAATTTTTTTTTTCCCAACTTTTTAAAAGAAACACCGAGACTCATAAATAAATATCAACTAAAAAAGGAAAATTTTTTAAATAAGAACGGATTATATCACTTGGCATTTAAAAAAAGAAAAAAAAATCTCAAAGTCTCTTTCAAAGTCATAAATGTTGGTGGGGCTAAAACACCATGTGCATATCACTTTCCTAGAGACGAAGTAGTATTTTGTCGCTCATACTTACCCCACCATCACAAACCAATGCTTCCTCTCCCACTCCCCACCATAAAAGACCAAATTCTTCTTTTAATGGTTTCCTTCCTTTCTATGGTATTAGAGGTCGTTTGGAGTTATATCTTCGGACATTATTTTTCTATCTTAACTTCAAAACTCTCAAATCTATAATTCGCTTTCACAAACTTCGTTTTTAAAAAACTCAAATTTAAAGTTTATAACTTTTTTTTTTCTTTTTCAAATCGAGATGAAATTCAATTCCTCCATTTCCAAATCAATCTTTAAAACTCTATCACCAAAATCCCTTAAATGGGTTGGATCCTTAGTAGCTCTCCTTTCTCCTCTCTCCTCTCTCCTCCCACAACAATAATAATGATAATAAAAGTCCAAACAAAGCTATAAGGTAGGGGACACCTTCCCAATATCCTACGAGATCAAATAAAATTCACTATATCGATCAAATAAATAAATAAAATTCAGTAAACATTCACCACCACCACATATTTCTATCCTATACAGCTAAGCACCTAACCTTTTTCCCTTCTCGTCCCTTATTCCCTTCCCCCATCAATGTCACCCATTTCCACGTATATCTCATTACTTTCTCAAGCACCCTCAACAAACTTTCCAAGGCCTTTAAAGTTTTTTATTTTTTATATGTCCTTTCCTTTTCCTTTTCTTTATAAAAAAAAAAAAAAAGGACAAAAAAAAAATAAAAAAAAAAGCTAGGGTTGTTCATCTATCATATATGATATTTTTTAGAGAATGCTTTTGATATGATGTAAAGGTAATTGCTAAAAATGTTTCTACACATGCTTTTGTTCAATATTTTATACCAACCCAAGAAAGAAAGCAAGCCTCTGTCAATTAGTGCTGAGTACTTCTTAAAGATTGAATGTGAAATGTGAATAATAAAATGCTTGAATTAAATTATTTATGATTTGACTCAATATTTCTAGTGCGTTTATGCACAATGTGCACAACAATTTTGGATTGTTGTGGGTTACTCAACGAATGATAATTCTTCTCTTCCCTTCTTTTTTTATTTTTTAGCTACTTAAGAAAATAAAAAGAATTGTTTTGCTTTATAATAATGTCGCATTGCACTATAATGAGATTATTCTTAAATAAAAAGAAATTCGTTTGCTTTATAACACATCCTTTTATATATATATATATTAATGATTTTAAAAATGTGTATCATGGTTAATTATAAATGAGTTCTTTGTGGTTATATCTTTTACAAAATCATTTGTTACAAAAAATGAATTTTATCTATATAGACATTGTACTTCTACAAAAGGATGCTTTTAAGCAAAGTAGTTTTCTTAAGTGATTTGTACAAGCAAAATTTAACGATAATTTTACATTAGACTCCACGATGTAGAATTCAAATCCCTTAACATCAGAATTCCACAAAAACGAAAAAGTTTTTCTGATTTTTTTTTTTAAATTTTGTAAACTCATGATAGAAAACCAATATGCCCCTCATTTAGAAATACAACATTCGATGCAGTGAAAATGTACGTAATAAACATGTAAAGACTCAAAAACTGAAGCACAAAAACAATAATCACAGGATCTCACTTTTTATTCTGCTAAAGTCAAAATGCTACCAAAGAAAAAAAAAAAAAAATAGAACAATCACAAACGGAGACTCCCAAGAATCCATAAAAATGTCCACCAAAAAAAATTAAAATAAAAACAAGAGAACAAAAATAAAAATAAAAAACCAAGTATCTCCACAAAGCAAAGAATAATACACAAATAAATATCTCAAAAATCTAAAATGATGAAATTCTTTTTTTTTTTTTTTTCCTCGACACTTATAAAATATTATTACTTGGCCACACGCTCTCTCAGAAGAAGAGTGCAAGTCCTCCCAAAAACGCCGCCAAAACCATGTTGCTTCCCATCACGTACCCAGTATTGCCGTTTTCCCCCGGAGCCTCGGGCCCCCCCGCCCCGGGAGCAGACGGATTCGGCGGCGAACCTTCGGGCGGCGCAGTCGGTGGAGTCGACTGAGAGGGCGACGGAGTCGGCTCTTCCGCCGGCGTTGAAGGAGTCGGCTCGGCCGCAGGCGGTGAAGAAGTAGGCTCAGCCGCCTGCGGGGGAGTGGCCGTGGCCGGTGGGCTCGCCGTGGTCGGTGGGGTGGCCGTGGTCGGTGGGCTCGCGGTGGTCGGTGGGGTGGCAGTGGTAGGTGGGGTGGCCGTGGTAGGTGGGGTGGCCGTCGTCGGTGGGGTGGCCGTTGTCGGTGGGGTGGCCGTTGTCGGTGGGGTGGCGGTGGTCGGTGGGGTGGCCGTCGTCGGCGGTGGGGTTGAGGTGGTTGGCGGTGGGGAGGACTTTGGGGGGGCAGAGCTGGGAGCGGTGGAAACGGAGGACTTCGGAGGAGCGCCGCCGCTGGTGGGGGAGGAGGCGGGGCCTTGGGAGGAGGAGAGAGTGGCGAGGGTGAGGGAGAGAGTCATGAAGAGCATGGCGCACTTGACGGCCATGGCTCCGGCAGAGCGAGTCGAGGAGGAGGTGTTTTAGAGAGAGAGAGACAGAGAGACAGAGAGACAGAGACAGAGATGGGGAGAATTGGAGGTGTTTTTGGTGGTGGCGAGGAATAGGGGTAGAGTGAGAGAGTGAGATGGTGAGAGTGATATATAGAGGGACGAAAAATAAAATTAAAAAAAAAAAAAAAAGAGTTGTGATTAGAAGAATAACTTATCGATAATATTGCATCTTTCTTTTTCTAAAATAATGCAGAATTCGGATCTCTTTATTTCTAATTAAAAAAAAAAGTTGGTTGAAAATGGAAATTGTGGAAAAATAATCCATATTTTCATTGTGGTTGGCGTTTTGAGTGCATGGGAGTTTGGTGAAATTCTATGTGGTTGTTCGACACGTGTAGTTGTTCCCACATGGTTTTTATTTTTTTTCAACCAAAATATGATATATCAAATTATCAATACTAGTATTGATAATCCCATCCAAAAAAAAAAAAAAAAACTGATAATAAGCATTCTATCAGGAATAAATATGAAATATCAATAGAAATCTTCATAATAAAAGAGATATTCTATCCGGAATGTTTTCATCCTTGGGGCGGTTATTTAATTTAAATTATATCCCTAATTTTAAATCGGAGTGATTATAAAATGTGTGACAGTATAATTTAAAAAAATTCTTGCTGGATACAACTATTCGATATAGAATGTTCGATCTAAATTCCGTGTATATAATAACTATTTTTGTTACCCCTGGGTAACCTTATCATGATAGTAATCATTTGTGACATAATCTAATCACTAATTGAATATATAACCAGTAATGAAGTAAATAATTTTGATAAGGGAGAATAAATTTTAATAACTACATGTTTTTAATTTCTGATAGATAAGATGAAAATTTTTAACTTTTAGAAGGTATTTATAATAATTAAAAACTTCATTTTATTCATAATCTCTCTTCTCTTTAGGGATAGCTCAATTTCTCCATATATATGTGTTTTGTGTTCCCTAAATTAATGGTGAAACGAAAAGTGAAAAGCGGTTATTACATAATTATGTATATTAATTCCAAATATTTGTCAATTCTTTGTTTTTCTCATTTGAACTTAAAAAACTTGTTTCAAATTTTTTTTTTTTTTTTGTGTATTTTGTAAATGAAAATCTTTGATGAAATAATTATGAACATTATATAGGCTTTTAACAAAGCATATGGGGGGAAAAAGAAAACCTAGAACAAAAGATCAGTTTTCAAAATAAGATCTTGAATTTTTTATTTATTAAATAACTAAAAATATTTTTTCAAAATTTTATCTCAACAAAATATTTTTTAAATAAATAAATTCAACCTAATTAGGTGTATTTCTGTCTTCTTTTTTTTTTTTTTTCATCACAAAATATGGGAGGATGAAATTGATCAAATAATTTTTTTTTTTTTTAAGGTGAATTGAAATAAGTTTTTCAAACTAAAAAGAAAGCAATAAAGTGAGAAAAATCAAAAACCAAGAGGTATAATTATGTAATTAATTTAAAGTGAAAATCATTCTAAAAATAAAATGTTACTTAAAAACAATTTCTACATTGTCGAGCCAAAAAGGGAAAAAAAAACTTCTACTGTATTTTTCAATTCTAAATTGAAAATTAAAAAAAATTTAAAAGAGCTTTAAAATATATTTGACTAAGTAAGAAAGAAAATGACTTTAGTTTGTCTTCACTCTTGAGGAGCTAAATCGATTATGATTGTGCCTTCATAATATGATCAAAAGGTGCCAAGCATAGAGCACTGTAGCAGGAGGCAGAATAATGGTGCCTTTTTTTTTTTTTTTGGTAATAATATTGCTTTCTTTTCCGTGTTTCTTTTTTTATTTATTTATTTATTTTTACTTTTTATAGGCTTCTTTTTCATGCTGCTTGACACATGAAAAATAAAAATAATCGTAATTCAACCCCACTAAAGTACATTTTTAATCTTTTATTTTAAAAAAGTGCATGTCTAATCCGCTTTTTAGTTTTGCATCAATTAAATATTAAACACATTCGAAAACTTTAATTATTAAGATGAAAAAATTGGAGACATGACGACACAATAATATATGTTTTTTTAATAATATATTCGGACACAAAAAAAAAATTTCACTCCAATATTAAACGTTTCAATTTGAATAATTCTGATAGTACGAATTGCATACTTTACCTTAAAGTGAAAATTACTAACAGGAGAGTTGAACAAAACATCTAAATTAGGTAAGCATCTTTTACCTAATTCATTATCAATCTACTAAACTTGCCACTCTGATTTTATTAATAGAAAAGGAAACAATTCAAAAGAAGTCATCTAGAGACAGGAAAAAAAAAAAAAAAAAAAAGGAAGGCAAGCTAAACAATTTATTACTCGAAAAAAGAAACAACTCCAATTAGGTGTTTAGTGAATGAGTTTGAGTTTAAAATTTTACTTTAAACTAAACTGTACTTTTTCATCATAGTAATTTTTGTTTATTTTTCAGAAAAGACAAAAACTTTTTCAGAATAAGACAAAAACTGAGATGAAAAAGTACAATTTAATTTAAAATGAGATAAAATATCAAACATCACCTAAAGATAAAACAAGAACTGTAGATCACGCATATCCCACAACGACTAGTCGTATGTATGCACGAACCCAGCAGACTAAGCCTCGTTGAATATCCTTTTAAAAAAATACAGTGAGAAAAAACAAGAAAAGATAAGAAAGAGTACTCAAATTCAATCTAACAAAATCTATAACTAGATAGTCGCATCATAACTATTGTCACCTCTCTGTAAATGAACCGCTTTTTTCCTGCTAGCTTGTCCCCAACCTGATCATTTCCTTCTCTCTACATGTGAAAGACATTAATAACACTCATGTTGGCCAAGAAAGAAAGCGTCGAGATCCATCGAGCTCTAAAACTCCAAGATATCTCTATGATACATAGGGCTGACAATTTCAAACACGACATAAGAACGACACGAAATAAATGAGTTTGGATCGCATATTTAATAATTGGATCAAAATTGGATTAACATGTTTAATACAAAAATAAACGTGTGTCAGAAACAAGCTAACACGGTTAACCCGTCTAGCTCGTTTATTTAAGATGCTATCATTCTCAAGCAAGAAAGTATTTCCTTTTACTTTAATATTTTGTTGTCTTTTTGATGTTTCTCTCAGTACTTTGAATCTTGATTATGTGACAATTTGAGATTTGTTTTGGTGATGATTTGCATATGGATACCAACTACAACTTATTAGACTTTTATTTTATTCTAAGATATGTTTATCTTAATCATTATGGATATTTGATGAGTTTCTTATGTTAGTGAATTCAAAATTTTAAATAATTTTTTATCCAAAATTTTCGTGTTAAATGGGTTAGAAACCAGTTTTGTATTGGGTTGTAAACGGGTTTTTGTGTTAAATGAGTCATAAATAGATTTGCTTTCGTGCCAACCCATCAAAACCCACTTAATATTCGTGTTTACGTGTCGTGTCGTACTATTCATTTATTAAACAGTTCATATTCATGTTTAGATTCCTGACCCGTTTATTAATCGGGTCGTGTTCGTGTTCGTGTTCATGCTTATCGTTTCGTACTAGCTTAAACCCGACCTGTAAATACAAATTGCCAGCCCTAAATACACGAGGAAAGAAGACATACCATATAAATTGAGTTCACATTTAAATCAAAGTTGACTTTAAACTTAAGAGTGAGCATGGTCGATTGCAAAAATAATTCCCATTGATTCAGCTCCAAACACAAGCATTTTCTAAGGGAACCGCGAAACAACCCTTGCAAAATTCTCGATAATAAATGTGAAAATTTCCACTATATCCTAAAGGCCAGGTGTAGTATTTCAATTTTCTTTCGGAAAATTTTTTTTTTTTTTGATGATTGAATTTTCTCTCTAAAAGAAGAAAAGGTCTCCCTTTAAAGACTTAAAAGCTAAAAGCATGCAACTGCTATATATGTGCCTCAACATGTCACATATCCAAAATTCTCTTTAAAAGAATAAAAGATGCAAACACAAGTACTTAAGTTGAAAGCTGCTTAACGATGTGTAGCAAATTTATTGGTTGTTTTTTGCTCTTCTTTTCTCCTTTTGCAATCTAATTAATGATGTTTTTTTTTTTTTTTCGGTTAATAAGAGGTGTTACATGTAATATAATAATTAACTTCAGCTTTGTCCATTAATTCATAATCTTGCCTTGTGTACGGTTTGTGAAATATGGGCATTTAGTTGCAAGGCATGAATGAGCACACACCTAAATAAGACACACAGCATTTAATATATATGTGTGTGTCTGTGTGTACGTATGGTATACATATTTATATATTTTTGAATCTTTGAAAGTACGGCGAGGCCTTGTCCCACCAATTATTTCATGAGAATTACAAAATGACAAAGCATTAACAAGCTCTAGTTTATCTCGAACTTGCAGGTGAAACTTATATCAGATCATGTTATTAATTATTAAACTAAAGTTGTCTTTATATTGTGACAATTAGTTTTAATCGTAAGATTTAAATCAGATGATGTATCTATCTAAGAATAGATAACGTATACTTACCAATATGATCGTTATCGTATGTTATTTTTATAAATGCATTGCTTGATTTAAATCTTATGAGAGCATCCCAATAGATTGAGGGATCACATTGTAGAATTCTTTTAGGATCCATTTGGTGAATGAGTTTGAAGTTGAAAATTTTTATTGATTTTTCAAAAAAGACAAAAAATTTTTCAAAAAAAAAAGACAAAAACTGATATGAAAAAGTACAGTTTGAGTTTAAACGTTAAACGAGACCCTAGTATCCTATAGAGTAGAGAGCGTACATAGCCTAGTAGTATTTTAAAATGCAATCACTACAAATATAACAAGTCCATGTTTCTTTTCTTCTCAAACTTCTTAAAAAGGAAGTTAATAGAGCATTTTTAGGTATTTGAGATCGTGTGTTTTTTTTTTTTTTTTTTTTTTGGGTATAGAAAATATTATGTTTTATTAATTTTAACAGGGCATAAAATTACATTTTTCTTTTTACTGATTTTTTTTTCTCTTTTATCTTAATTTCTTTACCATTGACTTTTCTTTAACCTTTTCCAAAATTTTTTTTTAATTTATGGATGAGAGATTTAAGACAAAAGTACCATCTAGTTCTCCTCTTGTGGCTATGATATGGGACGTAAGGATCATAGATCAACATCTTTGAGTTTTCTTTTATATTATTGCTCTTATTAGCTTTGCATGCAATAATTTTGGTGAGTCAACGTCAACAAGAGCAATCGCACTAAACCATTTTAGAGAAACCGCGTGATGAGAACTAGCTAGAAGGCTCTAGAAATTAGGGGGAAACGTTTTTTGAAGAACGGTTGTGCGGTCAACCATGATTTTTGTTACAAAGGTCGTAATGAGAAAAGAAACGTGTTGTTAAAAAAAAAAAAAGGAGGGAAAATTTTTATTGATTTCTTTTTTAATGTTTATTTGTCTATAAAAAAAAAAAGGTGTGAATCGGAATTGAAAAAACTTTAATTGCCTTTTTTGTGTTTGTTAAGGATAATAATTCTAGATCAAGATCGGAAATAATTAATTATCTTTGTTTCATATAATAAAAATCCTGGATATCATAACCTAATAATTACCTTTTTGTTTAAAAATAAAAAATCTCAATAACTTAAGTGTCACAATAAATTTTTTTTTTTTTTAAAGAAAAATTTCAAGGCAATCTTTATTATTTTTTTGGAGACGCTTTCAGGTGTGAATAAAATGGTTGTTGGGGTCATTAAACTTTCACGAAGAGAGAAGTCTAAGATTCGTACTTTTAATAAGTTTGCTTTTAAAATATGGAAAGCAAAGGGTGTAATTCTGGATTTTATTATTATTATTACTATTATTATTATTATTTGTAGAGAAATTAAAAATGAAACCTTTTGGGCCCGTTTGGAGCTCAAACTCAAACTTAAAGTTTAAACTCAAAGTTTTATCTTTTTTGAAAAGTTTTTTGTCTTTTCTGAAAAATTTTTTTATCTTTTTTAAAAAGTCAATAAAAGTTACTATTCAAATTTAAAAATTTCAATTCAAACTCATTCACCAAACGGACCCTTTATTTTTTAAGAGTATATCGTGTTCTTTCCACTAAGTCATATGGAATAGGCTACACCACAAAGGGAAATAATGCTGACCGCTCACTCCACTTGGCCCAAAAAGGGGTGTAGAAAAAATGGTTATAATGCGATCTATATGGGAACATGATTCACATTAAAATTCCTTTGAGACGAAAAAAAAAACAAAACATATATATTTATATACATACACACACACACACACACACATAACAAATTCGGTACTTTGCTTATTTTTACCTAATAATAACTTCTCGGGTTTTTTTGTTTTTGTTTTTTTTCTTTTCCACTAATATTTTCAGTTGTGACCTGTGACTTGTGCCAGTGATCGTTTGGCAAATTGGCAGGGCTGTTGAGGATAAGAGGAGAAAGCACTGTGCTAATAATTCCATACCTTTTATCCTCATACTTTCCATTTACATACTTACATACCTATATATATGTGTGTGTGTGTGTTGTGTGTGTGTGTGTGTGTGTGTGTAGGTGTGTGTGTGTGTGTGGACTCGTCTCTTTCAATCGTGTTCGAAATGATGATAAAACTGCATATATAACATATATCAATTATATATTGTAGCTGCAATCTCTTCAATTTCCATTGAGAGAAGTTTTTATTCTCTGTGCAGACTATATCAAAATTTTATATATATAGGCTTAAAATATATATAATTTGCAATATGAATATTTATAAATCTTAGAAATTAAAAACCCGAATTTCAATGCTGGAATCACAACGGCACAGCCTAATGAGTGGGAATACGTTTTAAAAAATTTGTTCTTATCATGCCCTCCCTAAATAACTAAAACATATAACAAAATATTTACTATGTTAAAATATTATCTCTAATAATTAATTCATTAAAGATGCATATAATGTCCTAACCTTATATGTTTATTACTAGAATTAGTTAAGGAGCTAAGCACATAAAATTTTCCGATTATTATTTCGTTCAATTTATATTGTTCGGAAATTAGTGTTAAAAAAATAATAAATAAACTTGATGAATGAAGAGGACCAACCTATAACACGTGTACTCAAGAAAAGTCAACTTTGGTTCAATGTGGAAATTCACTACGTTGTCCTAAGCTAACATTACTAATTAATACATATGTACGACGGCATCTACTGTGTAGGTTTAGACAAAATGGTGTTGATTTTTATTTCAACATGTAAATAGATTTGATTTGATATTTTTTTTTTCACGGTGCGTAAGTTTTTAACTTTCACTTATTAAATAAAAAATAAAAACACTTTTAGCTTTTAAACCTGAGAGTTCCTATCGAATTATCTTTTTCTTATGCCTTAGCGGAGGAGGGATATGCATCAATTTGACGTGTTGAGGATTGTCTATAATTTTATGTTAGAATAATACATAATAAAACATTCCATAGTTTTTAGATAAATCTAATTACAGACGTTGATTATTTTAATGATAATTCACATAGAGCAAACTATTTAGTATGAAAAAGCATGGTGAATTTCAAATTTGACTCCTGAAAAATTTTAGTTGTCTCGCTTTGTTCCTGGCCTACAACGTAAAATGGAATACAATTCGCTTATAAACTTTTTATTTTATTTAGGTTAATTTTAAATTTGACCTTCAAAAAATAGTTCTGTGGACTTACTTTAATTAAGCTGCATGATACATCCCAAAAGCCTTCTTCCAAAAATATCACACAAATGAAGTTGAGAAGAAAATATCGGAAAGACCTAAGACAAAACCTAGCATATGTAAATGTCATGGTTGAAAGACATATATGGCCTGTGGGGTCCTTGCCAACCAATGGAAAACGACATTATATGAACTGTATCCACATTATGTAATGATTATAACCCATGACCTTGACCTCAATATTTGCAGTAAATATTGTCTCATGTTCAATAATCATAATAATGATCCAATAATGTAACACATGACTAATAGCATGTAAAACAATTAATATTTATATATATATATGGATCAAAGGTTATACCTATCAGATCTGATCTGTACAGTTATCGAATAAAAAGAGACTGTTTCCAATAAATGTATATATACTTTACACAAATATACTAAGGTTTTCTTAACCGTTCAACTAATGAGTGGATGAGCAAATAATCAGTAGATAAAAATGGGACAAATTATATGTAGTACATTTTGTTCCCAAGCAATAGTGATAGAAAGGGACGTTTTATTAAAAGCTGGTTAGCTAGCCAATTCCAAATGGGAGGGAAAGGCAAGCTATGTCAGCACTGTCTCAGGCATCGTGTATTAACAAAGTGTTTGTTAGATATGGGATGTAGAATTTTAAGAGAGACAATTTACCGTCTCGGCATAGAGTTTATCTTTCAAGGAGTAGTATCCATAGCCAACTCAAGATAAATAAGACATGAGACAAATTTCTTATGCGTTTGTAGTTGAGAGTCTAATGTATGCTATGTCATACACTAGACTGGATATTTGTTGTGTAGTGGGCGTAGTTAATCGTTATCATTCAAATGAGGGATTGCAATACCAAATTGTAGTCAAGATCATTCTCAAGTATCTTAGGAAAACAAGAATCTATATGCTAGTGTATTCTGGAGAGGATTTGATCCTTATTGGATATACTGAATCTGATAGAGACTCTCGTAAGTCAACATCTAATTCGATATTTACTCTTGGTGGAAGAATCATTATATGTAGTGGTATAAAGCAACATTGCTTTGCTAATTTAACCAAAAAGGCTGAATATGTAGCCACTTATGAAGTAGCTAACAAATCAGTTTGACTCCGCAGGTTCCTGAAAGATTTAGAAGTTGTTCCAGTGTGGATAAGTCAATTAAGTTGTACTATATTGACAGTGTAGCGGTGGCCCATTTCAAATAACCAAGAAACTATCAGAGATGAAAGTATATGGAGGGAAAATATTATCTGATTGATTAATTGCGAGTAAAGGCGATGTATCAGACATTATTTACAAAGAGCTTTGATGGACACCTTGAAGGACTAGGATTAGGGATATGTCTCATTTGCTTTATGGTAGGTGGGAGATTGTTGGGAGTGGCGTCCGTAAAGCATATGATGCTACAACCTTGTTGCGATTTATATAAATAAATGTTTTATTTCATTATATGTATGTTTGATACTTAATAAATATTATTAAAATTTTATAATTATCTATGTGACCTTGAAGAGTGTATATAAAAGTTATTTATTAGAGGATAATATTTAAGGATGATTATAAAAATGGTCCATGATAAATAATTAATTAAGGTATGGAATCTTTAATTGAATATCACTAGTGCATGCCATTACCATTAAGAATGGAATGGGCTTATATGAACTGTTAATGTAACGAGACATTTAACGAGTGCACTGTGCATATGTGATCATGTAAGACAGGGGATGTAACATGATATGAATTGCTGATAATTTCCGTTAAATATAGTGGATTCTAATCTCGTAAATTAATGGCCATATATAGAATGAACTTAATCCTGATTTATTAGCATACTCATATTTATGGAATTATGTCTTTTGATTTACTTAATATGGATTTTATTTCTTGTATTTTGAAGATATGATAAAGTAAGTAGCCGGGCACGTTAATATTACAAGATGAAATCCATTCCTTATTATTTAAGAAGCAGATAAATAATTCCTTTACATGCTGATTTGAGGCTTGAATGGTATGAGCGCTCAATTCATGATTAACGTCATAAATTTATCATTCATTAAAGGATCAGTGGTATTCAAGGATAAAGATGTAATTAGAGAGGTTAACGGATTTTACCCAGCTCTAATTATGAATTATTTATGGAGGATAGATCTATATGTAATGACTATATCAAATGGATGACTCTATTATTTGAATAATTTTATATCCATAATTTCAAGAATGCAATTCCAAGTTTTTAGTGGAGTAACTTTGAGAATAGTAAAGTTGATAAATTAATCGAAAAGTTTGATTAGTTATCAAATTTATTAGAGCTTGAAATTATAAGTCCATTGTTCCCCACCCTGCATTCATTAGCAATTGAACAAGTGTATTTGATGGATTGTATTTTTAGCTTACTAAATGTGTGATATAAAATATAAAAGAGAGTGTCTACTTTTATTATTTTATTTTCACAAATATTTATTTGTTACCTAAACAATTAATCATAAATTAATTGTGTTATTTAAATAATGTAGGTTATTTAAATATTAAACAATGGATGACATAGTGAGTGAGACCCATTGTGTGTGCGCCTACTCCCAATAAATGGGGTCCATCAATGTGCAAATTGATATCTATTAATTTCCTATTTATGAGATTATGAATATTTATATTTGAAATTAGATTTTAAGAAATATTTATATCGTATTTGAGAAAACAAGGAAACGGTTCTGTCTTTCCGGTTAAATTATATATATACATATATTTATATGTGATATAAATAATATATATTAATTCCACGGCCGCAAATATACATATAGCTATATATATAATCGTTATATTTTGAATATAATATATTATATTTTCAATTTTTATTGATCTTGATTTTAAATATTGAGAATATTTAAAATTCAAGATAGAATGTTTGGGTAATTTACCTTATTCTATAAATGAGATTTATATCAAGGTAGAAGAAGAACTTTTGATTCAAGACTTTTGGTTGGTAGACTTTTAGTCAATAAGAAACTCAAAGAGAGAAGAGTTATCTTTTGCACTTTTTAACTTTTCTCATGTGTAGAGAGTCGAAACAAAGACACTAAAAAAGAATAAATGAATCAATCCCTCAATAGGAATTCTCACCAGTTCGTTCAATCAAGCAACGAAAGTAAGATGTGAAAGAATGTGAACTTAAAGAATAGGATCGTTCGTGAATTCGAAAATTTATTTTAATCGGACAACAGTTCAATTCTCATACTTTAATGGAAAGTTTATGTCTAAGTTTGTAGGTTTCGAAGAGGTCACGAGAGACTTTGATTGCTAATGCATTTTGTGGAAACAAATTGTTGGGACGTACTATGATCACGTGTCTCTCCCGTGAAATCCACAAATAATTGCTTTCATATGCTCTCTCTCTCTCTCTCTCTCTCTAATTTCACATTCTCTTACGTACTACAGTGCTATATAGCTTGTGACAGCTTGGTCGAAAACAACCCCTAATTTTGTTTGTTGTTGGTTTGCATGAAAGTGCCCAAAAGAGAATTTTGGCTTCGTGGTTTAATTTGTTGTGTGGCCTTTCACTGCTTATTAAATATAACCGCCAGAAAATTCAGTTTTGGTGCTACCCAAGAGACTGTGGTAAATAATTGAATAATCCATTTTGAGCACCAATAAGAATGTATGCCAATAATGATGATGTTTTTCATTTTTCTCCTCTTAAGATATGCATAAGTTCAAAACTCGATTAGACCAATTAAACGTTTTATTGAACTAACGAGTTAAATGCAAATGAGACTAATCCATCTTTAAAATAGAATTGAATTAGCCACTTTTTGTTCTAGATAAGAAACAAGAACCTTTTTTAATTAACAAAATAATAATTTATATCTATTTTCATGTCATCTTATTAATATCATGACACATTTATTATAAATCGAAAATTTAATAAATAATGTTTTTACGAAAATGATCGAAATAAATAGTAAAGTTTGAAACAAGGTTTTATAAACCAGCAACGGTAGACAAGAAATAAAGGTGCTTTTATGTACATTTGTTAAACTGAAATGTTATACGCTAGCCAAAAAATAAAAAAACTATAAAAAAAAAAAAATCTGTAATTTGGAAAATAGCTTTTGAAAAAATAAAGTATAGAGAATGGAATTGACATAAAGAAATTAAAAGCACAAACAACTAGACACTTTAAAGTGAAAAAGCTAAGCAGGGTAAAAAAAAAGCACGTTGAATCAATATCACAGAAAAAATATATATGTATATATATATGCATACGTGTCCCCTATTTGCTGTTCTGTCTTTTTCTAAAATAGCATCTTGTTCTGTAAACTTTTATAATTTCCCTTCTTCTTGAGGTACCTAAAGAGCTACATACGTGGCTGCTAAGTTTCGCACCAACGTTAAGTCCGTGTTTCGGATTTTCAGTCGCTTGAAAAGGTTTCGAAGCAAAAATACTTTAGAATTTATCCTGATTTGTGTGTAGTGACACGTGAACCTTATAACAAATGGGAATATATGCAGGTACAAGCCAATATGGTGCTCCTTGATAGTTACTTATTAATGTAAAACAAATTAACAATCTAACACTTTCTTCTGAAAAATTTGAACATAATATATATCATGTTAAATGGATTTCAATAAAACTCATCTGCAAAACTAACTCCAGGAAAAAAGATATTCATTTCATATATAAACACCGTAACAGTCCAAAACGATGTGAGAGCAAACTGACAATCTAACACTGCTAACTGTTTTGCTTCCTTCTTTCTTTCTACTACTTGTGTTTTAACCCTTAGAAAATGTTTCTTTGTTCTTGGGATATATATATATATATATATATATATATATGAGTCTATTGGGTAGAACTAATTGAATGATAATATTTTAGATGAAAATATTTGAATGTAAATATTTGAGCCAGATCACTTAAATGAAAAAATGATGTTTAAATATTCACAAGATGAAAAAAAAAAAAAAAAACAATTTAAATAGAATAATTAGATATTTGTTTGGATAGATATTGAAAATAATTCTAATAAATCTTATAAAACCATAATGTTGATGACAAGTTTTAATAGAATATTGATAGAATTTTACTCATCTTTTCATGAAATTTTTTTTCTTTTTTTTCTTTTTTTTTTTTTTTTTTTTTGTCTCAATCAGATTTCAAACCGAAAAAATTATAACATTTTGATACTTAAATGGAAGGGATTTTTTTTAATAAAGAGAATTCACATGTTACAATTGAATATATAAAACAATGGAGCCATATTTAAAGGATGACGAACATTTTATTTTTCTTCTTGAATGATCAAATAGACCATTTGATACCATTTGGCATTTGAAAGAACAATCCAAATGAAACAATACAAATGCCATCGAATGAGACAAAGGGAAGAATAGTGACGCAAGTTATGAACTTAAACTTAACTAACCTTACCAGACAGACATCTCCAAATGACATATAAAATACCCCAATTTTACCTAATTAAGAACCAAGTACAGAAAAACTAAGCTACAATAGGAATCCCAACAACAAAACTACCCCCAAAGAAAAAGAAAAAAATGACTTAAATGACTTTTTTTTTTATCTATTAATCAACATGATACGAATTTCTCATGTTTTACTAGCATGACACAAATTTTAATTAACTTTGATTTAAATTTAAAGTTAAATTTATGTCATATTGATCCAGTGTTAATTTTTGATGTCCTACGATGATCTTTAAATTTGTGTCATTCAAGTACTTTTTCAAAAAAAAAAAAAAAAAGACAACTGTGGTAAGCTTAGGAAACCCAGTCTCAAAGGGCTTGTTGGAATTTGGGGCAACCACTGTAACATCCAGCCCAAAACTCAAAGCTCAAATCTCAAGCCTAAGTTGGAACACAGGTTCACAATGAAATTTTTAAAAGGTTTAAGTAAGCTGATTTTTTAAAAATTAGTTATAATTTTCATTGACTTTTCAATAAAAGACAAAAATAAACATAGAACCTTTGGTTCTGAAATTATCAACCAAATGGGCGTAAAACTCAAAAGCCAAAACTCCCACAAATGGGCCATGTACCAGTTTGGAGAGCCCAACAACAATGTAGAGAACGCAAAAAAACCAAAAATGTGGATATGAATTACAGGTATACTATAAATTCATGCTTGTATTATGTCACAGCAACGTGAGGGTGCTGAAGCCTGAAAGCTATACTTCTCAAAGCCATCAAAATTCTCAGAAACACTAAAATGCTCCAATTCTGACCGACCGGTACTTATTTAGACCGGCTACCCCGGTGACATACAAATCACCTGAATGTCGGGAACATGTTCCTACTTCCTAGTTTCTTAAAGGTATGATGAGTCTTCTTTACCTTAAAATCATGTTTGGTCACTTAGAAGCGGTTGAGATGCACGAGCTGCAATTGAAGAGATCGGATTTGAGTCAGAAATCAGTGCAAATAGTGGAAACAAATGAAAATTTGAACTTGGTTAAAATGTTTTCATCTGTGGCATGCATGAATCAGCAGAGATCAAACAGTAGCAGATGCCTAGGAATCGAAACAAGAAGTTGTTATGATTTGAACTGTTATCCGAGTGCGAGAAAAAAAATGTATACCAGAACATTTTGGTTTTACTTCGCTCTGCTAAAAACCGATGTAGGTAGCATACACACCAAAAAACCTATTGATGGAGGTAGTGACTGCTCACATACAGAGGCGGATCCAAAAAAATGATTTCAGTGGGGCCACTAAAAAAATGATGTAATTGTATAGTTTAACAATTGAAAGTGGGCACAATAAAAAGTTTTTCATAAAATAGTTGCACAAGTTCTACATATGTTTTAGAAGTAAAAAATTAAAATCTCAAAATTTGAGTGGGGATACAATAGAAAATTTTCTTATAAGATGAAGGAACAATAGAAATTTTTTTAAAAAATTCAGAAAAATCAATTTTTATAAATATGAGTGGGGGATGGCCCCCCAATGGTATGAGTGTGGCTCCGCCACTGCCAACGTATAAGGCCCGGGTTCTAATGATTAACAGCCGATTTGGGATATCATCCCTACATCCAACACCTATCTCAGATATTTTAAGCATGCCCGATCTCAAATGTTTTAAACATGCGCATGATCTCATGCAGTAGTCAAACACACGACTTTCTGTAACTAGAACCTTCAGGTTGTTATTGGTTTTACTCAAGTATCCAACAGCACTCAAAATAGGTGTTTCTAGAAAATGTCTACTGTCTAAGAAAAAGGGAAAAACTTGATTACCTCCAAAGCTCTGCCGGGCGTTGGAAACAGGCAACGGTTTGCATGTTTTTTCAGAGATTTCGGCCATGACCAGACGTGACAATAAAAGTCCGGCAACGAGAGCCCCAAGCATAAGCATCAGAAACACTGCATCCCATCCCTTTGTGGAGAGAAAACCAGTAAGCAGAGGGCCGAGAGCGGCACCAATGGATCCGGTGCCATCAATTATAGCAGTAACCGTAGCGAGTGCTCGAGAATCCCCTCTAAGAGATCTGTGTGTACCAAGGTCTGCAGAAACTGCCGTGGTGATGAGTGCATATGGCCCGTTCACGAACAAGCCAGCAATCATCATAAGCACAATGTTGACAGTACGCGAAATATTCCCAAATGTTCGGTATAAAAGCATCGAAGGAATTGAAGCATACATAAAGCTGGCTGCCGTTGTAGCCCGAGCACGAAGCTTATCAGATATGTAGCCAGCAAGTATACCACCAATAATCCCTCCTACATCAAACAAAGTGGAGAGATTTCCAGCGGATTTTACAGAAACATACTCTCCACCAATTTCTGCAAAACGGTAAAAGAGAACCAGAGAGTAACACTATGTTAGACAGAGAATTTAAAACAATAGGAAGCCCAAATAATTGTGGAACAGGAATGGTAATAAAAAAAACTGCTGTGCATACAATTTAGATAAAATCTAGTGTTTTTTTTCTTTTGAAAGTGTGGTATTACTGAGGGACGGAACCAAACTTTAAGCTCAGTGGGAGCACAATTAAACATAAATTACAAAATAACAGTATGAAAACCAAGTAAAATTTTCAACACATTTTCGAAACAAAATTTTATTGAATATGCAAGACATTACAATTATTCTGAACGAGTTCTCATTTTTTGATATTAAAGAAAAAGTCAACATAAGAAAAAAGATAATTGTTGTAGTTACTGATGGGGACATAAAAGTAGTTTTCAAGGGGCCTTAAATTTAGAAACTAATATACATCTTTTTAACTTTTTCCCAGTGCCCTGTCCCACCAGGCCCTCTTTGTCCACGTTTATCACCGCTAGACTATGTCTACAACCACGAATGTTCAGCGAAGGAAAAGAACACCATGGGGCATGAGGTAACTTAAGAATAACCCTCACTTTCCTCGGTTCTCATACATATTGCAAATAAGCACTCTTCATTTTATAACTAACCAAAAAAAGAAGTAAACACATGAGTAGTACATAGTATCTACTCACTCTATGATTGAGAACACGTTTTCAAGACCATAAGCTATCAAACATGTCGTATCGTCTCTAACTTAGGCAAATGAGAAGACCAGAACATCCAACAGGACAGAGACGAATACCTGTCTGACTTAAGTAAAACGGCAACCAGTACAGAAACGTGTAGGCCACAAGCTTGGCGAAGAACAGGCACAGCGCGAAAGGTATCACCCCAGGTATCATACACGCCTGAACAAGCCCAACACTTCTCCTACTAACCGACCCATGTGGCGGAACCCGATTTGTTGCTTCATCACTCCCTTTCAGAGTCCCCGTTTCTTCTTCATCACCATTTTCATTTCTTGCAGCACACTCAACGTTATTATTCGAACCCAAACCGGAATCGGAACCTTGATGAGGACTCGAAAACCCGACATCTTCGGGGTAAGCAGCCAAGAACAAGTACACGAGAATCCCTCCCAACACAATGAGCCCACCGGGGCCTATGAAGGACCAACCCCACCCAAAGTCCAGAACACTCGCGGCGAGGAGCGACCCACTAATGTTACCCACGGAGGTATGGGCGTTCCATACACCCATTATCAGACCCCTCTTCCTCTTCCCGAACCAGTTCCCGATCACCGCCACCACCGACGGCCAGCCCGTCGCCTGAAACAGCCCGGCGGCCATTTGCATGATGAGGTAGAACCAAAAGGCGTGAACTTCCCAGAAATACCCCATCCCGAACATGCCGACGAAGATTCCGCTCCCGATCATCCCCGTCGTCAGGAACAGCCGGAGATCCAGCGTGTCGCCCAAATGTCCGGCGACGTACATTCCAAGAGAGTAACAGGCGAGGAAGGCGACGTCGATTTCGCCCAATTTCGACGTCCCGTCCTTGCCGTTGAACGGAGCCCAACCGGAGTCGCGAGAACCGTTGGGAGTGTTGAAGTTGTAACCTTTCTTGACGAAGACGGCTCCGAGCGGCCATGGGAGGGGCAAAACGTTGTCGTTTTCGGGATGGGGGTCGGGGTCGAGAACGCTCTTGATGATGCTGCTGGGTTTGCGAGAGGCGTGGTAGCAGGCGTAGGCGATGAAGGTGACGACCAGAATGACGTACCTGTAGGTGAAGAAACTCCAGTCTCTGCCTCTGATTCGTCGGAGGAGCAGAATCCCAGGCGGCGTTCCCCTCGTCGTCTCGGAATTCTGGGCCATTGGGCGAAACTGATCGGAACCGATTAGGAGATGAATTTTCCTCTGTTTTTCTTATTCTTCCTTCTTTTTTTTTTTTTTGTTTAGAAACTTGTGTGAATGGGAATCATTACACCGGAGTCATTGTGAGTTCAGACGGATTGGAGGATTTGCAGACGAAGAGGAGAGAGAGAGAGGGATGATGGGAGGGAGCCCTAGAGAGAGAGAAGGGATGGGGGAGGGAGAGCGATGAGGATGGAGGAGGGAAGAGCAGAGGCAGGAGAGAGAGAGAGAGAGAGAGAGAGATAGGCGGGTAACAGAAATGGGGAGTACGTGGACAGTAGAGAAAGTTCGAATGGCGTTTCGCTACGCGCCAATTGCCACGTGGCTGCTTGTAGAAGAGTCCACGAAGTCATGAGTCACAAATCCGTCAAAAACCACCCAAAAAAAAAATTCTATTTAACCAACCAAGGCCCAAGGGCTTGAGACGAGAGTCCTCGACTGAAAATTTTACCTTTTTATTTTTTTCTTTTTTAAAAAAAGAAAGCAACTAATACATAATTATCGTTTATTATAATGATTAATATTTTTTCAACTCAATGAAATTTTTTTTATTTATTCTTATCAAGAAAAATTTTATTGTTTGCCTTTTCAAGGGAAAATTTGCCTTTTATATAAATTATAAATTTTCATTTTTTATTTAAAGGCAATCACATGTGTTTGCCTTTTTTTTTTTTTTTTTTTTTTAAGTAAACAAAAAATTCACATGTGCATATCTAAAAGAAAATTCAAATGCACATATTAATTTTGGAAGAATCTGTGGTAGAGAAGGATTCTACCGGTACAATCATTTTTTAGGCCGTTGATATTTAATTGAATAGTTGAAATATTGTTGGTATACCATATTTATCATACACCTTACCTCATATTACCATTCCTACCCAAAGTCTTCTTTGTCGCTGGCGACGAATGTCGGCAATCCAACCCCGACGCCGGTGACCCAGCCCCGGCTGCCCCCTCCCTCGCCGGCACCCCCCTCTCTTCCCCTTTCTCTCTCTCTTCCCCAACACCGACGCCGGCGACCCACCCCTAGCTCCCCACCACCGGCCCCAGCCCAAGCCGCCCCTTCCCCCGCCGGCACCCTCTTTCTCTTCCCCAATCTCTTCCTCTTTCTCTCTCTTCCCCTCTCTCTCTCCCTGGCTCGGCGGCCCCCCCACCCAGGTCCCCCTCCCCTGACCTCCCCTCACCCACCCCCTCATCGCCTCTCGGGGTCCCTCCTAACAGGGACCGTCGACACCCCCCTCTCTCTTTTCCCCTCTCTTTTCCCTTTTCTCTCTATCTCCTCTCGTTCTTCCCCTCTCCCTCTTCCAGGCTCGGCGCCCCTGTTGGAAAAATCGGATCCGGTATTGGAGTTACGGCGCAGCGGAAGTTTTAAAATTTTATGCCGTTTCCGGAAAAGAAGCTCATGATGCATATAACAATAAATTAATTCATGATCAAGCGTACCTTATTTCTTGGATTCCGGAATTGCTAGAGCGTTTGACCAACATGTCTTCTCTACTATTCTCAATTTCCACGTCTCAGAGTGTGTGTGGGCACACGTTCTATGAATCCAAGCGACCGGTAATACTTTCCGAAGTCTAGATCCCTCCTTCTCAATTCCGATGATCCTCGTTGAGAATTTGATCCAACTTCTTTCTTCAAAACTATAAAACAAGAACCGGTTAACCTCCTATGAAAAATTATCACTCGGTTTAACCTTCCTCGCAGTTTTGATTCAATGGAATTTTCTTTTTTTTTCTCTCTCACAAGAAAGCCGAATTTTTGATGTGGAAGAAAAACAAAAATTTTTTTTATTATTAAAAAACGTTTTTCTCCTTAAAAAAAATCAAAAATTAGTTTTTCAAGAACTCCTAACCTTTATATAGTATTCCAATCCTTTTCAAAATTTATCTCCTACTTGAAAAATAATTAATAATTATTTTCCGGATAAATCTTGAACCAAAAGATCATACAACTTTAGGGCTAGATTCATTTAACATAAAAATAATTTTCAAGAGGAAATCCCCTTTAAAATTCGGCCATAAAGTGAGAGAAATCTTGATTGGTGGTTTAAATTTTAAATCAAGAATCTAGACTAGTCAAAAGATCCTAGTCCTATCTAGATTCAAACTTCTTTTAAACCTTTTCGAATTTAAATAGGATTCATATATTTGAATAAATATTTTCCATAAACATTATCCATATTAATTAATTTAAATTAATGAAATATTTCAAATTTTCTTTCATCACAAAAACCATGCACCTATTTAATTAGGAAAGAAAAATTCATGAAATAATCTCCATTATTTAAACCAATTAATAATTAAATGTTAGGAATATATTTAAATAATTTTAAAACAAAATTTTCTTCCCTCCATACAATTAAAAAAACGTGCACCACTTTTAATTATGAGAGAAAAATTTTGTTTTCCAAAATTCAAATACAATCTTATTTTCAAAATTCAAATTAACCAATCACATGTTGACAAATCATTTGTCTACAAATTTCACATGTCCAATCCTTTCTGGATTGCATGTTAGAGAGTACCATGTCTTAATAGACATTACAAAATTCCATTTACAATTTACCGATCTCATTAGGAACAAATCCCGAGACGCTTCGTGGAACTATATGAGCTAATAGAGGGACCCGATGGAAATATGTAAAGAGGCTCCTATAATTGTGAAAAATTAATCCCAGATTAATTATCCATCAATTATCAACTTCAAAACTATTCCACTAAAAGTTTGAAGCTGAACTCCTGTTTACATACCGTATTATGAAAGCTCTCTCACGTAGTGCTTCTTCCATGATTTATTCATCGCTTGCTTAATCCCCATATGTTATCCATGATTGAATTAAGGACTTTTTCTGTTTTACCTTTTCAATCATTTTAACTTAAAGTTCAATTATTCTCCATTGAAAGAACCACCAATTGTAAAACCATACAATTGGAAAACCATCAGAGAACACAAAGTAAACCGATGGCCAAGATCTTGTTATACTATCTTTCAATCCCCGAATAATACATTTAAGTAGATAACATTTACTATCATTAAGATAGCTATAGATTCTGTATCTATGAATCTTGATTTCTCCATCCATAAGTCATGTACCCAAAACACAAATATGTTGACCATGAATTAACAGTGTCTCACCTTTAGTGCATCAAAGTACATAAGTCATGGATGCGAACTCAAGTAATCATTTCAGGATTAAGATTAATGCAGGATGATAATCAAAGTATCATTGATTCTTATAAACGGAATTATTAAACCGAATCAATTAACACTTTAGGTCCAGTCCAATGTCATACCTCAATACTGGTATACATTAAAGTTTCTACTCGGAACCTATCCGATGGTCAAGACAAACCATCCCTCCAAGGAAGTAGACAATCTTTACAATCTTATCATGAATAAGATCCCCAAATCTTATTCCGTTGATTGCGGACTATTTATTTAGACTGTTATCAAATTACCACGTCTTCTATGCATACCCCGTATACATATGGTAATTCGATATATTACCAACAGCCTAGGAGTTTTTTATGTTTGCTCAAAATAATTATACAATCAACAAATGAAAGTAAATAGGACACAACTTATTAAACATGAATAATTTCCTCTTATTAATATCAAAATGTCATATTTACAGAAAATCCCTAAGATTTTCTATCCTTAGGGCACCTATAGATCCCAACAGCCCCCCCATCCCACCCCTACTTGTGACTCCCCCTTTCTTTCTCTCTCTCTTCTCACATCGGGGGTAGGGTGAAGGGGCCTGGGCTGAGTCGTGGGTGGGGGTGGGATGGGGGGTGCCGAGCGATCGAGGGTGGGGGGGCCGAGGGTCGGGAAGAGAGAAAGAGAAAAGAGGAAAAGAGAGAGAAAGGGGAAAAGAAAGAGGGGGTCGGGGGGTCGTCGAGGAGGGTGCCGGGGGAACAGGGGGTGGGGGACAGGGGGTGGGGGGCCTGGGGTGGGTGGTGCCGAGCCAGGAAGAGAGAAAGGGGGAGAGAGAGAGGAGAAGAGAGAGAAAGGGGAACAGAGAGGGGAAGAGAGAGAGGAGGGGTGCTGGCGGGGAAGGGGGCGGCCGAGGCTGGGGCCTGTGGTGAGGGGGCCAGGGGTGGGTCGCCGGCGTCGGGGTTGGGTTGCCGGTGGCCGTCACCGACGAAGGAGAAGACTTTGTGTGGGAAGGGTAATATAAGGTAAGGTGTATGATAAGTATGGTATACCAACAACATTTCAACCGTTCGATTAAATATCAACAGCTTAAAAAATGGCTGTATCGGTAGAGACCCTCGTCTCTACCACAGATTCTCCCATTCATTTTACCTTTTTTTTTTTTTTTTCCTTTTTAAGAAAAGAAAACAAATAATACATAACTATTGGTTATTATAATGATTAATATCTTTTCAACTCAATGAAAAGTTTTTGCTTATCCTCGTAAAGAAAAATTATCGTTTGCCTTTTTAAGGGAAAAATTGCCTTTTTTGTTTTTTTAAAAGGAAAATTTTACCTCTTAAAAATTAAAATTTTTCATTTTTATTTAAAAGCAATCACATCTGTTTGTTTTTGTTTTGTTTTTTTTTTTTTTTGGGTAAAAAAACACATTTTTTTTTTTTAAGTAAACAAAAAATTCATATGTGCTTAAAGTGCACATATTAATTTGGTGGTTTTTACCGAAAAGAAATGAACAATGTCAACAATAAACATTCAAAAGAAATTTATATATGACAACTCTAATTGACTAAAATACATAGTAATGAACATGCTAAACTTCAACTAGTATTGTTTAAAAAGATACGATGTGTAAAATATAATAACAACTGTTAAAAATGCCACAGAATGACCCCGGTTTAGTTCCCTTCCATCGCTTACATGAACCAAAAAAAAAAAAAAAACAAAGCATAACGAGTAGTTTTTACTTCAAGATAAGTTATAAAACTGAATTTACTTTTTTTTTCTAATTAGTTTTCGTTATATGTGCTTGTACTGATAAATTTTTATTTTACGAGTTCACAGTGGTTGCTATATTTTTCTATGATTTTGTCGTTTTTTTTTTTTTTTTTTGGTCTAAGTTGTTAGATTGACTATGTATTTAACTGTCTTTTAACAATTCATTATTTAACTTGACTTACTATTTGAATAAAATAGGCATTTCTGGTTCAGTCCTTGATTATACTTTTTGGATACTTTCGCCTTTCTTCGAAGGAAAAAAAAAAAAAAAAAGCTCCCAATTAAAATTATACTTTGACGCTCAATGGCTTTTAACATTCTCTTATAATAGTAAATATAACGGGCATATTATGAGACTAAATTTTTTGATATTGTATTTTTAACATCACTTTAAGAGATATTATATATTTTCATGGATGTTTTAGAATTTAGAAATTATTTACGCATTTAGAGATTAAAGAAACAATTTGAATTGGTGACACATAGGGATGATAATGGAGTGGATTCGAGACGAGATGGTCTTTCCGTCAACCCCTTCGCGAATAAAAACGCCCCTATACCCGCCCTGAACCCATTTAAATTAGCGGGACAAGACAGGTTTTCCCCATTACGGGTTCGGAGTACTCACAAGATGCCACGTTAACCTTATAATATATTTTTGTTACATGAAAAAAAAAAAAAAAAAGAGTAATTAGTCAAAATAGTCCATGAATTTTCTAAGAGATGACACTTTGGTTCCTTTTTTTTTTTTTTTTTTTCCCTGTGCTAACCTAAAACTCTCTAAAAGGTGACAATTTAGTCCTTTCCGTCCAATGCCATTAAATTTCTAACAGAATGAATCATGTGCATTACATGTGATCTAATTTGAGAAGGTATTTCAAATAATTGCTATAAAAAATCATAAAAATTAAAATTCTCTCTTTTTTTTTTTTTTTCTCAAACTTAGATTGATGACACCAACCAGGGAGGGGGGGAGGCGGCAATCGATGACAGAGAAGAAGGAGTGTGAGTTCGGCTACAGCAGCTTTGGGGGGAGCCAACCCAAATCAGAACTCTTGAGGGGTGTGGTAAAAACCTTGATCGAAACCTTTAAGGTGCCCGAGACCTATATCAGTATGAGCAGCGTTAGGGGGGGGCAACTCTTTCTACTCTAGGTTTTTAGAATTTGGTTGGGGGTACAAACCCAGAATCTGGTGGTTTAGATTCCAAGGTCGAGGGGTGCAGATTCGTTGGTGGGGGGGGTGGTGGGTTTTGAGTTTGGATTCCAAGATGGAGGGTTCAAATTCATGTGGGGGGAAGGGGTTGGACCTAGATCATTGTTTGCCCAGGGTGACGATTTAGTGAAAGGAAGCGTCCACCCCAGCGGCGTCGCCATCATCACCTTCGATTGCCCTAAAGCTCTCAATGCCATGAACCTAGGTTTCATTTTGATCTTTTTACCTTTTTTTTATTTTTTGATTGATTTCTCCTATAATCCTTTTGTTTTGATTTTGGAGGTTGGGTGGGTTTGATTTTGGGCTTGGGTTTGAGTTTAGGTGAGGAAGGGGGGCGGCATTGGGTTTGAGTTAGATACGGGGCGGGGGCGGTGGCGGCATTGGGTTTAAGTTCTCAGCCAAATCTGGGTTATGTGGAGGAAAGGGGGGGCGTTCGTATTTGTCAGCAAAGGTGGGGGCCTTACGACGGAGAAGACAAGGGTGGTCTCCAGCATCCAACGTCGAATCTGGGGGGGAGGGAAGGGCAAGAGAGAAAGATGACTGTCACAATTACCACTCATTTTAGGGTTTAACATCCTCGTTGGCCACATTTTCGGTTAGGTATAGGCTTTGATACAATCTGTAATGACCTGTGCCTTATTTTAATATGATATTGTCTACTTTGGGCCTTGTGATCAGACGGTTTTGTTCTTAGGCTCATCCTAAAAGAGCTTAAACCATTAGGAGGTGGTATCTTTACTTGTGAACAATTACATATATTCATTCAAAAGCGATATGGAACTGCACAGCTTATCATTTCCTTATAAGGACTGCTGACTGTCACAGCCATCGTCGCCATGGTTGGCAAAAGTGATCGGCGGCTCGATGAATTTAGCGAGAATTGAGTCGGAGGGTCCTAGTTGGGAGTTATTTGACCACATCTAACCCGGCGAGCTTGCGATGGTTTGGGATTTGGTAGGGCCTTGGTGATCCAATAATTAGTGCGGCGATCTCTTACCTTTAATCAAGTTGATTGATTTCCTTTGAGTTGTGGCATGCAGCGAAGTGGTTTTCCATATAGGGTGAGAATTTTACGATTGCTGTTATTTTATATTTAAGCTTTGTTTTTGTGTTTTAGTTTTAATTTTGTAATAGATGAGGTAATTCCCCTACCTCCAATTTGTTTTTATATGTGTGTTCTGTGTTTTTTGACAGTGTATGTCTACGAGTTTTATTAGTATTATGGTTATGTGGAGGTTGTTGTAGTCTTTATGCTACGAGTGATTGTCTTTTTATTGAATGGAATATTTCATTGACTGTATATTTATTTTAAAAAGAGCTTTATACATGCTCAATTATAGAATTGTCAAGCAACACGAGGAATCTTCCCATCTCCATGTCTCGGCTTGTGTCCTCTTCATTAAGTTTCATCAGATTTTATTGATGGAATTGGTCTTAGTCGAGAGTTGTGTCTCTTGTATCACATGATTGTTTCATTTTTGGTATTGGGTTTGTATCTAATTTTAACTTGAATGATAATTTCCCTTTAAAAAATGAATATTTCATCCGAATAATTTGGCTCCATTTAGATTGGGTGTCCGTTTTTTAAAAAGGAAAATTTTCTTACTTTAAGAGAAAAAGTCTTTTTATTTTAAGAATAAGATGATATTTAAATGTGTAAAAAATATTTTTTTTTGTAACGAGAAGAAATGATGTTAGAAATAATATATTGTGAGAATATTTTAAAAAGATTTATTTTCTTTTTTCAAAATAGTATTATATAAAGTATGTTTAAGGATAAATGATTTTTTTTTTCAAAATAAAAAAAAAAGATGGAAAAAATTAAAAAAATTAAAAAAAACTTCTGAATATTCCATTCAAACAGAGGGAAAGTTTTTTCTCTTCCTTATTTTCTTTCCGTCCTGCCAAGGACCAAATGAGATCACGTCACGTGCACCACGCGTGTGAGAGGATAGAATAGAACGGATAAGGCCTTTTCCTTCTTTCCTCCCGTCTGCTGAACACTCTTCACAACGAATTTCCATACGACAGTCATGACCTCTGCTCAGTGAATTTTCCCTTTCATTTCTCTGCTTCATAATTTCCCCTTACAAAAGCAAACCCTAATTTCACCCTCAAATCATGGCCTCCAAAGTTCTTCCTCAGGTACTCTCTCTCTCTCTCTTCTTTCTGAGATGATTTTGTGTTTCGACTGAAATGGATGATTTTTGGGTTCAATAGGCGCTGATAATGATCCCGAGAAGCCCTAACCGGTGCTCAATGAAGAGGCTAGGGTTTTCAACGGTCCTTCCCCGTCGCTCTTCTCCGGTGAACTCCGGTCGGGTCTCGACGAGCTCCATCGGCTCCAATTTCGGTCCGTTGTTCGCGAGGCGGGATTTCGTGGTGAGAGCGGAGGCGAGCACCGAAGGTGAAGCGGTGGAGGAGAATGGCGAAGAGAGTGCTGAAGAGACTGCGGAGGTGGTTGCCGAGACGGAAGGGGAAGGAGAAGGAGAAGAAGAAGAAGAAGCAGTTTCGGAGTCGGAGGAAGCGAAGCCGCCGAGAAAGCCCCGGGTTAAGCTCGGGGATATAATGGGGGTACGTTAATTGAATGATGTTTCTTTTGATTTCCTGTCATTGTTTAGAAGGTTCTTCGTCTGGTTACTGAGTATAAAAATTAATGCTTTATATAAACATAGGAATATATATATATATTTATTTATTTATTTATAGGTGTGTGTATTTGCATTCTGATAATGTTGAGAACATGTAAGAAATGGAAATTTGTTGAAGTATTTGTGATGCGGGACCAAAACAGAAAGAACGTAGATGGAGAGGGAGAGAGGAGATTGAAACTAGATAGAGATTATATGAATAGTTTTGACACTCCTAGATTTGTAGCGAATGCTAGGAAACCAACTCTAAGAACCTCAACTATAGTAATCACTAAGATACTCCTAAAACCATAGAAAATAATCATATCACCACTTCCTATATCTAGGCCTAACATAAGAGCATAATTCAGCATATCAATCGCCGATAATTAGTATTTTAAGTTAATCAATTCATGTGGATTTTTTTTAGAAAACGCATAGAGTGGGTTCGGTTATCTGAGAACAGCAGCCAAAATGTCTCCTGGAACAAGAGCGAGTCTTCTTATCCCCGTTATAAAAATGCATTGTTTGAGGGAAAACCAAAAGGTTTTCTGTGGTTGCCATCAATCTAAGCAGTAATAGTGGTGGCCTTACTACAGTCATGATTTAATGTTTCTACCCCACCAAGTCCAGCATAGAGGCTGTAATTTTGAGTTGTGGAGCTTATGTTTCGGAAACAATTTACTGCAAAACCTGTACTAGCGGAAATTTCGACATGAATTATTTATCATTGTCTTCCAGGCCAAAGTGGGTGCTGGGTTGTGGGGATTAATAAAAAGGAAAATATACCAATTACCATGTTCTTTGCTTGGTCCTATGTTCTATTGTGATGCAATACCGATGTAAATAGTTTTAATGGGAGACGTTTTTGTCTGATTAGATTCTGAATAAGCGGGCAGTTGAAGCATCCGAAAAAGAAAGGCCAATTCCAGACATTAGAACTGGAGATATCGTGGAAATCAAATTGGTAATTGTGTTTTTGTTATTCTCGTCTCCTTTTTTCCGCCCTTGATTTTACTTTTAATGCACTGTTTTGCCGGGAAGCTTTTGTGATTTTGTTCATGCAATTGACTTGCAGGAAGTTCCCGAAAACAGGCGTAGGTTGTCTGTCTATAAAGGTATCGTCATATCAAGACAAAATGCTGGAATTCACACAACAATTCGTATTAGGAGAATTATTGCTGGCATAGGAGTCGAGATAGTATTCCCTCTGTAAGTTTTTTTCATTAAAATTAGGTTAAAGTTTCAGTGTGACTCTCTGCTTGGTTCAGTTTACTAATGTTTATTGTATACATTTGGTCCATAGTTCTTCAGAAATAAGTAGTTGGATTTTACATAACTCTACAACTACGACATTGAATATAAATGACCTACTTTCATTTACAAGGTCTAGAATAAGGCCTTGCTTGGTTATGTAATAGTTTTTTTTTTTTAATTTTGTTTCTCTCCTGTTGTCTTTGCAGGTACTCACCAAACATTAAAGAGATAAGAGTAGTCAATCACAGGAAGGTCAGGAGAGCGAGGTTGTATTATCTGAGGGACAAACTTCCTAGGCTATCGACTTTCAAGTGAAAAACGCCGATGCAGCTGCTCTTTGGTGTTTTTGACTTTCAAACTAGTTCCCCGAATCGTGGGATATTGTCAGAACATACCGATTTTTTGCCCCTTTTTTTGGTAAATGTATCATTTCTATCCCGTTTTCTTCATTTTCTCCCTTTTTTTTATTATTATTATTTTTGCATCTTTTTCATTGAAATCTTCCATCAGAAGCATTGCATGCATCCACATTGTGGCGAGAACTGCATTTGCCAAATCTGCGAACAACTTTGTTATCAACTTATCATCTCTCTAACATTGTGCATTTCATGCTTCCTTGCGTCCTTTTGAAAATCTTCCTAATTCTTCCTAATTCTTCCTATTAGTGAACTGTCTCGTCTTACGAACCAACTGATGTTTAGGAGCTTTGTCTATTTGGTTGAGTTTGGCTTGAACTATGCTGAGTGCTAATGGCTTGACATGTTAAGTGATTTTACCATCTAACAAACCATGTTTACGAGTCTTGCCTCATTTGATATGTTATTTTCACACTGTTTATGTCAATTATAACATTGATAATTTAATAATTATATTTTTGCGGTCCACTTTGATAAGAGAATGACATTAAAAAAAAAAAAAAAAAGCAGATGAAAAGATGTGCACTTTTTTGTTAAACTATATTTTGGTGGGGTACGGGCTAATCTAGTCTCAGTTCAATGTTTTGGTTTTTTGGCTGAAGATTTCAAGGACGAAAAGAGGAAAAGCTACTTTTCTAGCCATTTCCTCTTTAATTCATAAAGCTAACTCCAAAAATAAAATAAAATAAAATAAAATAAAGAAAGAGGATAATAGAGTACTCTTGTTATCGTCTTTTATAATTCCAATAGAAGCAACCAATATAAACACATCTGCTCCATTCCGTTGCTTAATTTTGTGAACACTAGAATTTCTGTTCTTTCTCTCAGTTTCTTACTAGCTTATGGAATCATTTTGCAGTGGCTTATAGTTGTACATATATCTTGTCGACTCATTTTTAGTTGTCAATACCATATTGCTAATAACGACTTTTGCTCGTTGGTAGCTATATGAGAATTGCACTGGATCTCATTAGAGATTCATGTGAGACTTGATCCTAGGTTGAAACCTTCATTTTAAACGGTAAATTCAAATTTTATGTGAGAAAACACTATAGAAAATAGTTTGAAAAGTAGATTTACAATGGGATGCCAAGCCGGGGCTTGCTTAATTTATGAGTTGAGGACCTAAGGTTATATCATTCAAAATGTCAACAACTGTCTATAAACTTTACATTACAATTCAAGAATTTGTTGAAAAGTTGATAGAAAATAATATGTGATGTTCATGTAACAAGGACAATTAAAGTAGTATCATATGACTGTTGCACATCATTTTTTTTAAATTTATTTTTGAAGGGATTCTTGATGTAAGGGCTGTATTAGGACAATTTTTATATATCTTCAACCAAAATCTTATTCACTTATAAATTCAAGATGAAATTAGCCCTAATACTAATTAGCAATAAGAAATGCAACAATCCTAAGCTTAAGAGTTGGCCTAGAATTTCTTTTGCCATTTAGGGTGGTGTCGGATGCTAAGTACAATGAATTCTCCTTACCCCTCACAATCAATGGAAGGAGGTGGGAGAGTTGGATCTTAATGTGATAATTATTGGTAATAGAAATTATTTTCATTATTTATATTCTTTTAGATTATATATATATATATATATCTTAATTATATTTCCAATTAAAAAGGAAGCAGCAGATGTTTGCTGCAAGAACATGCATTGAGGGAATTAAAATGATGGCCCCCACTTTTTCTTTAACTGAGTGGCATGTGCCCCAAAGATCATGATCATGACCCAACGTTCCCCCACAACCCCACCAACCAAAACGTCATCATGATGATGATTAAATTATAACAACGACCACTAACTAAAAGCAATTAACACCCTTTTACGTTGTATGTTGTTTACGTGATCTCTATCTCTCTCTCTTTTCTTTTCTTTTCTTTTTTTTTTTTTTTTTCAATTTATTTGGTAGCTTTTTAAGACATGTATTTGATTTTCAAAAGAAAGAAAGAAAGAAAAAAAAGACATGTAATCTGAAGTTTGGTTGTCGTTGCACACTTGACCTTTAA
This sequence comes from Ficus microcarpa, assembly GCA_025413485.1. Lineage (NCBI taxonomy): Eukaryota > Viridiplantae > Streptophyta > Magnoliopsida > Rosales > Moraceae > Ficus > Ficus microcarpa. The sequence continues at coordinate 18,499,823 of CM046386.1, read as the reverse complement.
TGTTTTTCTATCATATCTCTATATCTAGTTTCTGTGTTAAAATGTAGAATTTAAAATTTTCGCCAAGCATTTATAGGGGAAAAAAGAGTTAGATTTTTATCGTGTGACATCTTTCATTTATTATTATTGTTTTTTAAAGAATATAGTTAAAGAGTTCTTATGTTAATTCAACATGAGCCGTGTAGGTTAAAAAAGAGCACCTGATAAGTAGAAACTGAGGTCGAAGACCCAAACAATTTTAAACTCAATATTGATATCAAGACATGATATTTTAATATATATTTTTTAAAATAATTTTATTTATGTCATGTACAGTCCTCTCCATCTCTATCAACTATCTCTTCTTGTATAGCAAATTATGAGTGATGTAACACAAAAGAAAAAAAAAATCATGAATTTGACTACATTAAAAAGTAAAGTAAAAAAAATTGAAGATCAGTAACGGATATATTGTTCAAATTTATGTGATTTCCAAGATATTTGTTATTTAATATTTCATTTTTCACGAAAATCGATATTTATGAAAATTTTTATAAAAATTTCATTGGTATTTTACAGAAAAGATACTACACTACTGTTTTTATATCAAGACTTAAAAAATATGGAACTTTTCACATATGGAAATACTGATTTTTCAATCGTTGTACATAATATGTAACAAGCTTAATATATAAATATGTTAAAAAATATAAAGATTTCCACAGGATGGAAATACCGATTTTTCAATTCTTATACATAATAATATGTAACGAGCTTAATTTAGAGATATGTTCTGGGGTTTTGTATGAGAAGCTTATACTATAATTATCATCAATTTTTTAAGTGAAAATCTCTATTTACTTAATAATAGTTCAAGGCATAAATACATTAATTAAGAATTAAAATAATAGGAGATTTATAAGAACATTATCTTTTTTTAAAGTAATTTTTAATAAATGAAGTTTTCTTAAATTATAATACAATTATTGATAATAGATTTTCTAATAATTCATCATTAGCAATCTTAAAAGTCAATAAAATTTTTAATTAAATTTTAAAAAATCAATCGATTCTAATTTTAACATTTCATTATAACCATTATACCAAATGTGGTTCTTCTATAATTAATGAATTTGATAATCTATTAATGATATACCATTTGATTTTTAAGTGATAGACTGATCTATTAATAATAAACTTTTATGAAAACCCAACCAAAAAATATAAATCATTTATCTAAAAACAAGAAATTCTATCAATAATAAATTATTGTGTAGCCAAAAAAAAAAAATATCATTTATCTAAAAACAAAAAGTCGGCTATTAAGGAAAGTGGGAAAAAAAAAAAAAAGGAGAGTAGGGAAAAAAAACGAAAAGGAGAAGGACACGTCGACAAACCATTAGTTTGACACATAATGGGTCCCACTTCCAGACTGGTACAGTAGTCTCAAAATCCGTTCTCACTTTCTCTTTTCTCTCTCTCTTAAAACAATTGAGGAAGCGGGCGTCAGAAGAGCCACCGTTCGCCACGTGTCACCTCGGCACTTCTCTCTCTCTCTGCCATACCAATACCTTCGCAAGGTCCTCGGAGCTCAAAGCCTCTGCAAAAATTATCTCTCTTTCTCTCTCTAACTTTCTCTCTCTAAGAGCTTATTAGGCGGAGAAGAGGCGGAGGAGAACCAGTTTCGACCGATCAATCCGGAGTCTCTCTCTATCCCCCACCGCATGTTTGTCTCCTAATAAAGTTCTTTCCTCCTCCTCTTCTTCTTCTTCTTATACTTTAATATGCTCAAATCATTCTCTTTCTCTCTCTAAATCGCGCTTGGACACGCGTATAGCTCGAATTCTGCTTCTCTCTCTCGGAAATTCTGCGATTTTTTTGGTTATTTTGGTCCGGAAACGGAGCGAAAGTCAGGAACTTTTAAGATTGATTGATGAAGTTTTTGGGAGATTGTTGATCCAGGTGGGTTCTACCATGACTGCTGGTTTCAATCAGTTGATCTCCGTTCACCCTGACGAGCTCAAGTTCCAATGTCTCTCTCTCTCTCTTTTGTTTTCGAATGTGAAATTTTGATTTAATGTTTTTTAGATCAGATTTTGAGGTGAAACAAGTCATTTGAGCTATTATAAAATAAAAAAGATCGGATTTTGAAGAAAAATGTTGTGTTTGGAGTATTGGTTTGTTTTATTTCTGACAGAGATTTGTTTTAGAAAGTTGTTATGAACTAATGATCTTGTGATTCATTTTAATTAACCAGTTGAGGTGGACAAGCAAAGCTATTGTGATCTTAAAGTTGTCAACAACACCGAACACTACGTGGCTTTTAAGGTATTCTTTTCATTTATTATGTGAAGATATTTGTGCAATTGTGTTATTCGTTACGGATTGTTCATATATATATATTGTTCATATATATATATATATTACATCTCGGTTTTTATTTTTATTTTTTGGTCAGGTTAAAACCACATCGCCTAAGAAGTATTTCGTACGACCGAATACTGGTGTTGTACAACCGTGGGACTCATGTGTCATCAGAGGTAACACTTATTATTGTTAATAATATTGGATATTTTTTCATGACTTTCAAACCCTTTTAATTCAAACAAAAAACTAAATGGTACAAAATGAAATGATCGAAATAAACTTTTAACTGTTTTACTTTGACAGCTGTGGATGGTGTTTTCTCTAGAATTTATGTTGCAGCTAAAAAAAGTAAAGTAGACTTGGGTAGAATTCATTCTCAAAAGTTAGCTCAAAGGTAAAGGATGCACAATTCACATATAAACACCATAATAGGTAAGGGAGAAATTTACAATCTTACACCCTCAGGCCTAGAGTGTCATTCAAAAAGGTAGGGTTCCGAACCCACCATGGTCGGCAAAATTTGGCTTTGATACCAAGTTAAATGTGCTTAATTAGAGCTCTCCCCCAAAAGTTAGCTTAAGGTGAGAAGATGTTCAATCCACATATAAACACTTAACAACCATGACAACTCAATAACTTGACGATATGGGACAATTTCACAATCTAACAAAAAGGACACATGCTAAGTTTGACCGACAATTTGACATAGCTTATCGAAAGTATATTATGATCCTTAATACCTCATATGATTTTCCCTTAGGGATCAGGAATAGGCGTAATCGGACCTGCTTTTACATATCTCACATGGCTCTTTGAAGAATGCAATACTGACTTTCAACGAACCTTTGGATTTGTAGTAACCCACCAAGCCCAACAAGAATATCCTCCAGATATGCAGTGCAAGGATAAATTTCTCTTGCAGAGTACTATAGTTGCTCCGAATACTGATGTTGATGATCTTCCACGAGATACTGTAAGTTTTTTTCTTTTATGTGAATTCTTTTCTTTGGCATTCGTATACTCCGTTTCATAAGTTTTAAACACCACTAATGTTGGAAAACATTTTATCCAGTTTAATAAGGAGAGTGGAAGGGCATTGGAGGAGTGCAAACTCCGAGTTATTTATCTCTCTCCGGCCGCAGCTCAAGGAAACTTGGATGATGAACCATTAAAGAGCTCTGTCCGTAGTCCTACTCATAGTCCTGATGGCAATTCGGTAAGTTATTGGGTTGACAAGGTTCGGTGAATTCTCTTCCACTAATTAAGAAACTTGATACAAAAATGTGAAACTTAGACACGAATAGCTACCACTTACCAGTTAAGCTTGAGTTTCACGGTGCATCATGAATTTTAATTTCTCAATGATGAAGGATCATTTTCCTATGATTTTTACCCCTGCAAATCAATGTTAGCAATAGACCATATGGCGAAGTATTAAAGCAAGAAGTAGCACGGAATGACGCTCATTGGTAGAAATTAGCAGTATATTTCAGAACTTTTGTTGATTTCTATTGCTAAAAGCTTATCTTCTCATGTAGAATCAAGCTGTACAGCGGCTAAAGGAAGAAAGAGATGTAGCTGTGAGACAAACACAGCAACTTCAGCAGGAACTGGTTAGTGCTGTTGTTATTCTTCTGCTCGCTATGTTGCGTCCCGACTTGTATCGTGGTCTAACCGTTTATAATAGGCTTTACACATTTTCGTTAACTCCATTTTTCTGCCTTAGTAAGGTAAATTACACTAATTATTTTATTATCTGTTCCAACTTGGATTTTCTCCACTGTCGATCGAGTTTATCCCTTATCTGAACTCTGAAGTAGCACGTATGCAGACATTCTATGAGATATAGCTTTCTCAACTTGATTCAAATCAAGAGATAAGGACTTTTACTAGACAACTTAAAGAAGATTCCGTAAAAGGACATCAAAATGAAAAAGAAAAGAAACGAAAACGACAAGTAAGGAGGCATTTGGATGATTGAGCTATCATGTGACTCGAAAATTCACTTTATTTCCTTTTGGTTGGAAACTAATTTGTGGCAAACCTTTGCAAGGACAAGAACATCTCTCTAGTTTGTTCAATAATTACATAACATGTTTTCTGGTTTATCACTAAACAGTTTATCTCCATAATTTTTGGTCTCTTAACAGGACATACTCAGGAGGAGAAGATATCGTAAAGGCGACCCGGGATTTTCCTTTGCGTTTGCAGTATTTGTGGGACTAATCGGACTCATGGTTGGCTTCCTTGTGAATCTTTTATCGTCTTCACCAGCTACATAAAAATAATGTTCCAAGTCCTCAGCACACATATTTTTATTGTTGAATTTGTTGTATAAACTTATATAATTACATTTTTGTTGCCTGGTTACTTGCCTTCTTTGAGTTCTTTGTATATTGATAATCCTTATTGATCTGGTTTATAAAATCTGTGTTTAATTTTTAATTTTTTGGACTGTCTCTCTCTCAGTCTCAATATGTACGGATCACATCTAAATGCAGCCTAAAAATGGCTGATTTTATGCATAGGTGACTCGGTTAGTCCATATGATATAGCACATAAGAGATACAAATATCATGAATTTTTCATCAAAACGACAACAAATTCTGTAACTGTAACATCAGCGACATGAAGCCTGTGGGCTAAAAGAGAGGAGAAGAAAAGAAAAGAATGAGACTCAGAGTACGCCTGCCTGGATATAAAAAAATGGCCATAGCCGCAAGAGTGCCGCAACGCATTTAAATAAAACGACCAGAGACTTTATACAACAAACGACAAGTTGCTTTCATCATAAACGACAAGAAATCATGTGAGCAGGATTGTGTTTGTATTACCTTAAGACTTCTTTTTTAGGGGTTTTTTTATTTATTTAATTCTTTTTTTCCCGTAAGAGATTAATTTAATTAAATAGAAGATTGCATAATTATACCGAAAATGAGATGTAGGATTTGTTTGGTTGGTTAGTTTGAGTTGAAATATTTTAGTTGTAATAGTAAATTTTTTTGAATTTTCAGAAAAGACAAAAAACTTTTTGGGAAAAAGAAAAAAATTTTTGAGAAAAAAACAAAAAAAAGTACAATTTGAGTTGGAATGAGATGATAAGTCAAACATGCTCGTAATCTCTCCATTGACAATAGTGAATAGCCAAACAGGTAGCTTCTAATCCTCAAACTTTGTGGTAGTAGGTGTTAAACGGTTGTTTCACGTACGTCCAAAAGTTTAATGTTAATTTCATATCTAACTTGATTACAAGATGTAAAATTTGAATCTCATTGCTTCTAAGTTAAAAAAAGAAAAAAAGAAAAAAAGAAAAAAACTCAAAACTAAGTAATTTACAAACGAAATGGTATGTAGAATGATCATGTCGTTTTGTACGAAAACAACATAAAATCTAATCTATGATATAAACGTCATGTGGTTTTTGGGCTACAAATAGAAAACTAAAATTCACTTAATTAAACGACAGAAAATCTTCAAAGCAAAATGTCGCGTCGTTTGAGAGAAACGACAATTAACAATTAAATTGTAAACGACAGGAAAAATCACTGTCCTTTTTCTTGTCAAACCACAGAAAAAGTCGGGAAAACACACGTTTACGTCAAAAAAAAAAGGACCTCATGCTTTTTCAGAAAACGTCATGAGTGTTTTCTATTTGCGACAAGAGAGAAACTCCAATGCTTAAACTACACACTTTTCACAAAATAACGACATGTCGTTTTAAAAATTACACGTCGAACAATAAATTATTGTTTTCTGAAGAAACGACAGCAAAACTTGTCAACATAAAGTGACATCGTTTTAAGTTTTAGTTCTTGTCCACACGTGCCAATTATCGAAATTCACATGTTCGCGCTTAATTTTCCCGCTGCTCGGAAACCTCAAATCCCATTTCTCTTCAGCAGTCCATTTCAATCACTCTCTCTCTCTCTCTCTCTCTAGAACTCCATGGAAACTCACTCGAGAAGCTCGGACCTGATCTCCACGGCGAGCTCCGACCATGAAAGGGCTCGCCACCTCCTCGCCCTGCTCCTATCGCTCGGCCGCCCCGCTCGCCCTCCGGAGCTCGCTTCCCTGTGCACGTTGTTCCCAGCCTCGCCGGAGCTCGTCCACTATCTCTGCTTGATCCCTAACTCTCCGATCTCCTTGACCGCCGATCTACTCGTCACGCCCTCTCCGGTTGCTGCTGTGACGGTTTTCGCCGACTCCATCGCCGCGACTTCGGATTTTGTAACCGCCATCTCCTCCGCGTCGGCGTCGTCGCAGCGTCTTGTGATGTGCTTCGAGAAGCGGAAACGGCCGGTTTTGGACTACGAATTTGCGCTCCCGGGGAAAAGAAGATTGAGCTTGTTTTCTGGAGGTGGTAATTTAGGGAAAATCATGTTTTTTGCTTTCGGAACTTTATTTGTTTTGGATTTAACTGATTGGTTCATGACTGATGCATTCCAGAAAATAAAGAAAATCGAGTGCCAATGGAAATCCAATATGCTTCTCAAAAGGTACTATTGATGCGATTTTCTCACTTTTTTTCGATGAATTGATCTGAATTTGTAGAGATCTACACGAATTTGATGTGGTTTCAGTTCGTAGATTTTTGTTAGTTCACTTTTTCTTTATAATTAGTACCGGGACAAGTTATACTTACTAGTCTGCATTTCTGTTCAACAACATGAACAGACATATACTTGTTTAAAGAGAGAGAGAGAGAGAGAACAAATATATATATGTATATATATATATATATACACGTATGTATATCTTTTGTCAAAAGATGAACTACAGTCTAGCACGAGTAGAGAATACTTTTTTTTTTTTTTTAACTTAGGACTGTGGAGACAAGGAGATAATATTGGAAGGCCATTCCGTTTTCTTATTCTTTTATTCTTTATTACAATAGAAATATTATTTTTGGTGAACTTGTTATTAGATTAGAAGAACTTTTCATTCGATTGTAACTATGTCCTAGATGAAAATTTACTCACAAATTGCATCATAAGTTGAGAATCAGTCCCCTGTATCTTTCATCTCTAGTGTAATTTTGTTATTTCTACAAATTGAACTCATTTATGGGTCTCTCTCTCTCTATTCTTAAATCACATAGTTCATTCGCTTATTTTTCCTTTCTCCTTTCTTGGAGACAAAATAAATCGAAAGATTCTCTTTCATTTGAGAGCATTCTGGTTCTACATGAATCGTCTTTTTCTTCCTTGCTAAACCTGTATGAATGTCATGTAGCCAAGCAAATTTTTATTCTTGGTAGCTGCTGAATCAAATGACTCGTGCAGGTACCTTTGAACAGGACTGATTATTTTACCTCGAGATCAACTCTAAATGCACATGACACGTCAAAGATGGTAAACGACTTAATATTTTCCTCCCCTTTGTCCTGCACTGGATATGCAGGACAACGGAGTTGTCACCTGACGGAAATTGAAATTATAGAAGGTGAAACTAATACTACGTCGTCTATGCAAATGAAGGTTAACAAAGAAATAATGGCATCTGAACCTAACCCAGAGCCAGCACTCAAAGCCAGCATGTTAGAAAATCTAGCAGTGCCCCAAGGAGCTGTGGAAGATGTAATTAGAGAAGATTACATAGCCACATTTTTGCTGCAGGGTATTGAAGAGCATATTTTATCAATGATGGAGGCTGGGAATGTTGATGGGAGTTCGATAGTTAAAAAAATTAGAATCACTGAAGAGGAAAGGACTACAGGAGGTCAACTGGAAGAAACTTCCATGCCTTCTGCTAGAGATATTGGAGAAAAGGGCAATCAATTCCAACCACCTAAGACCATTCTTTTGGAAATACCGCATGGAAGCGGTGGGACGAAAAAGGTGAACCTTTGTGATACAATGCCATCCTCTGACAAAGATCAAATGAAGATAAATGTGGAGACATGCGCTCTCCCACCAGATTCTAATCTCGTTGTTGCTCATAAGAATTTATCAGAACCCTCAGCAGAGATGAATACTTTTCATATGGATGCAGCATCCCCAAGACTACAACAGCTTTGCAAGTCTTTAGGCCATAACAAGGCTGTTGATAACCTGACAGGGAAGCAACAGTCTAGGGGAAATCACAAAGTAGTTGACACGATGCAGAAATTAAAGGAGAAGAATGATAGTGACATGCATACCAAACAAAGGAAGAGAAGTTCTATCTCTATTTCTACGAAGGTATGTTTTGTCTAATCAAAATATCATTATCTTATGCAGGGTTTGTTGGTATGTCATTCCTACTATGTTGATTTACTATAGTTAATTTTTGACACGAATTAAAACTCTTTATATTCAATGATGTTTACTTTGTAGGATCAGATGGAACAAAAACTACTTCCAAACTTTGAATCTTATGTTGTAGAAGAGGAAGAGGGTTCGGGTAAGTTCTGATTGTACATTGGACTTTCCACACTTTATTAGCCTGTTCTGTTCACTGAAATTTATATATTAACTGCCATTTATAACATCCAAACCATGTAGGCGGTTATGGGACTGTTTACCGGGCAAGGAGGAAGAATGACGGAACTACTGTTGCCATTAAGTGTAAGTATGGCAAAATTTTAAATGTTATGTTGTTTCCTGTCCTGAGTATTCAGGAATCAGGAATTAGGACTATGAATATTTAATTTGTTCCATTACCTGCAAAGTAATCAAAGTTTCTAATTATTCCCTTCTCTTTCTGGACATGTAAAATAGCAATAGGTCTGGAACTAATTGGTCATAGACTGTCTCATGATAGAGTGATGGACAACTAGATTATAAAGCCATGAGTTCTGATCTCAATCTAGAACTCGGGACTAGATGATTTGACAACAATACTTGTATTGGAGTAATATGAGACACTTCTTGATCTCTCCTTTTGCACCTTTAATGTTTGCAGGCCCTCATGCTAATGCGCATAAGCATCATGTTGACAATGAACAGAGAATGCTGGAGCGATTTGGGTAGTAATCTTATGAAAATTTGAAGTGTGCTTCGGAGATAAGTTTTGTAAATTTTTTTAACGCCAATAATTTCCTGTAATATAGGGGGAAACATTTTGTCATCAAATATGAAGGTTGTTTCAAGAATGGAGATTCTGAGTGTTTTGTCTTAGAGCATGTTGAGCACGACAGGCCTGAGGTAATTATTATACATTTTTTTCGATTTTTTTTCCCCTTTCCTTTGACATATTGTGTTAATGTAATTTTGCTTTCAGGTCCTAAAGAAAGAAATTGATGTTCTACAGCTCCAGTGGTATGGATATTGCATGTTTAAAGCACTTGCAAGTCTTCATAAGCAGGTATGAGTCAATATTGTATGTTACGAGGATTCATGTTCTTAAGCAATACACAAGTTCTAGAAATCTCCTGTTTTTTCATTGGCAGGGAATAATCCATAGGGACGTCAAACCTGGAAATTTCCTTTTCTCTCGTAAGGCGAACAAAGGTTACCTGATTGATTTCAACCTTGCGTTGGTTAGTTACATTTTCCCTGCTAGTTTCATGCCTGTCTAGTTTGGCCTATGATTCTTTCTAACCACTGCACCCTACATAAAACACACTGCAATTCATTAAATTGAATTTACCGTCGTTTGCAGGATTTACATCATAAGTATGGAAATTCCGGTGAGCCTATATCTCCACTCTGAGATTTATTAAGTTTATTGTTTTAGTATGCATATTGGAGAACTATAAGTGCCTTGGTGCACTGTTGGGCTACAAATTCTCTAGTTAGAGTTCACAGAAATTTGTTCCTTATTGTAAAGTCTTTGATCAACTTTCTCTCAACTTTCAACCAGTGGTCATGCAAAAAATGGCATTCAATCAGTTACTCGCTGATTGCCTTGTTTGAAGTTTCTTAGTCCTGTCAGCACATGAATATGTAATTAACCAAAAATAAAATTAATAAATGACGTGATTCCTATGTTTTCATAGGTAAATCAAAGGTAGGCTCCGATGCACACATCAATGCTGTTAAACTTCCCAGTGCAAAATCTGTTCAAACCAAAGATAGGAAATTAGTAAATCCTAAATCCTCAGAACCAGCCAATCTCAACACAACAAAAGGTAACAAATCAATAGATATGAAGAACTTGAGAAGAAAGGCTCTGGTGCAAACAAAGACTTTTAATCATGATTTGGGTAGCTTGAACATTAGCAAAAGTCAAGGTGCAGATGGCTCCGGCATTACCTCGAATGAACGGTTGAAGGAACCTTTGCCATGCCAAGGTAGGAAGGAGCTCATCAGCCTGGTTCAGGAAGCAAGGAAAAGTCAAAATCGTGAACCGACTACTGTTCTATCTCCTATGAGAAACAGGGTCGTAGCTCCTAAAAACATGGAGGGCATGCTTGCTTATCTGACTCCAATGCCTCTGGTTTCAACTGGCATCCGTTGTGGTGGTTCTCATTTGATGAACAAAGGTACGTTTTGTCTAGCAATTTGGACAATATAGATGCACTGAGCAAGCTGACCTGAATCAGGTTTCTTTTTTAGGGAATGGAAAATGCAAGAAAGAAGGTGCTTGTGTTGGAACCAAAGGCTTCCGGGCTCCAGAGGTAAGAATTTAATAACAAATTAGTTAGAGAATGCGAAGACAATGTAAAGCAATTCAGGAAAAGAACAATCAGCTTCTTTGAACTTTCTCCCTCATGATTTTGTTTTCCCAGTGAAATCACGAGCCAAGAGTTTTAAGAAACTGTTGTATCCATTCAACGCAACTCTTTTCATGATGTATGTATATATATATATATTTTTCAAGTTTGAGCTGTTGTCTCATTTTCTTGTTCTTTTGGCAGGTTCTATTCCGATCTCCCTATCAAGGTCCCAAGGTTGATATCTGGTCTGCTGGGGTCACCTTACTTTACCTCATGATTGGGAGAACACCGTTTTTTGGGGATCCTGAACAGTAAGGATTCGTGTTTTTGATCCAAAAACTTCACGTTCACATGCATTTTTGTATCCTCATGTTTCCTTTTACCATGTTTCTACCATATTATCAGGAACATAAAAGATATAGCAAAGCTGAGAGGCAGTGAGGATCTATGGGAGGTCGCCAAGCTACACAACCGTGAATCCTCATTTCCAGAGGTATTCACCATTCCCTCAACCCGTAAACTTTATTTTACAGATTTTTCAAAGCGTAGATCTTATATCCATTCGTTCTTCGCAGGATCTATATAAATCCGAATCATTGCCATCCAGGAAACTGTGGGATTGGTGTGAAATGAGCACAAAGAGACCAGATTTGTTGAAGGAAATACCAAGATCACTTATTGATCTCTTGGAAAAATGCTTGACAGTAAATCCTAGACTGAGGATAACCGCAGATGAAGCCCTTAAACACGAGTTTTTTGCTCCGTGCCATGAAGTCCTGAAGAAGCACAGGCTGCATAGGCAGATGCTTAGTCAGGACTCCCAACATAGTCCGTTACGCAATAAAAGCATTCACAAACCTGGGAAGATTTCTCAGGTAAAACCTTGAAGCTTTTAGTAGAAATTTGGAATCTGATAACACACTGTAAGCTGCTTAACCCTGCCCATTCTTATTTGTTTGTGGCATTGTCCTCCCATTATCTTGGTGTAAAAATATCAGGTCAAGCATTGCAAAAGAAAAAATCGTGTGCAGAGACGTGTTTTATTTGTTAAATAGCAGAGGAAACAAAATTGAAACTTGATTTAGTGATTAGAATAGCATAATTATGGCAACATTATTTATTTATTTATTTTTAAACCAACGCAAACCTTCTGGCGTCGTTGAGCTCTGCTGGAATTAGTTGGAGACAACCAGAGATTGCAAATGTCGAGATAATTCTGTATGTATTGCCGTAGTTACCTAAAGTTCGCGTATTAATGTCAAAACTTTTTTTTGTAGAGCGACAAATGATTATTCGATCATATTAGTTATGCGCGGTCTAATGTGACAGACTTATTTACTTTATTATGATCTGACTAGCTCATTAAAATTGAATAACTCTATGTTGTTGTGGTTTTTGACCCAATACGTTTAAGAGTATCTAAATGCATCATTTTATGTTACATGATGTAACATGATCGGAAAAAAATAAGAGCCAATCGATTATAATCGTTTGTGCTAACACAGTAGTCAGTTATTTTTAAAAAAATAACGGTAAAGTGAAATATGAATGTTTTCTGTGTTATTTTTTAAGTTATAATTTTATTTTATTAAAAAAAGAAGAAGATGATTTTGGACAATTTAATAGCGATGGTATTTGTGAAATGAATTAGTATTACAGTAAATTTCACAAAATGATATGGTAGGAATTCCAGGCCTTTTAGATGTTCATTTCACTCTGACTTGCTGGTGTGCCTAGTCAATTCCATTAAAGTCAACAATTTAATAATAATAAAAGCAGAACTTCTATAGTCTTCGATACTATTTTGGTTTTTGCTATTATCTAAGCATGTTTAATTTTAAGTTGTGTTCATATTATGATTTTTTAAGCCCACAAAAAGTAAACCAATTGCATCATCTCTAGTAATATTAAATTTTAAACTTTGTTTAAGTTGATGTGCCCTTGTTTTCGGGGAAAGAATTTTTGTTTGAATTCTTTGGAAGATTATTATTATTATTATTTTTTTAATTTTTATGGATAACAAGGGGAGAAAAAGTCCAAAGCATAATTTCCACTTCTTTAAGAGGGCATTGAATGTTTACCCTAATCTAGTTGTTGGACAAATCTAAAGAGAGAATTTATGTCATATTGCTTACTTGGCAAGATTCTATTGGGCATGCCACGTTAATTTTTTTTTTAAGAAACAACACATAAAATATATATATATATGTTATATTCTTGGAGTACCCGACAGGGATAAATGAAAGATTTTTGGCTTAATGGCCAAGCGATGCCACCCATCTGGAAAATGCCAAAGATGTCTCTTGGGTTGCCGCCATTGAGCCAAATCAATTTCATTAATAATTTTTATAGTTTTTTTTTTTGTCTGAATATTTTTACGGTAATGACCTAGATCTTTCCCGAACGACTTCTCTCTTCCTAAATTCCCTAATTGCCCAACTTGCCCTTCTTTGCTCTTAAACGCGTTTGTGAGTTTTAAAAACCCGGATATATATCCTAGACTTTAGCACTATTTTTTAAAAAATTATTTATTAATTTTTTTTATTTTTATTAATGTGAATATATCCTAGAGTTTTTTTTTTTAAAATAATTGATTTAAATAGTCTCTAAATTTTTTTAAAAAATGACACTTTGATTTTTTTTTTTTTTTTTAATAGCCGTGCTAATCCCAAATTCCTATTATCTTGTTCCTTGAAGTCTTTTCCGTCTGCTGCCATTTAAATCCTCACGGAACCGGCACGTGAGTGGCACATTTGGGCTTTGAGGATTAATTACATATTTGCCCTTGGGTGCTGCTTAAATTGGGGATTTGTAGGCAAGGGTTTTTAAGTTGGATTTAAAAACCAATTTGAACAAAAAAATAAATAAATGAAACAAAAACCCTTGCGATAAGGAACTTGAATTTGAGTGATGGGCATTCTTCAGGAGAAAGGGGCTGGGCAACCCTCATACCGTTAGTTTGATGGGTTTTTTATTTTCGATGTTTGGTTGGTTGGGTAATCGGGTAAAAAGATCATATTTTGAAATGGGTTAGATTTTCCTATGTTGTTTTCGATGAATGTGGTTCATTAGTTAGGGCATATTTGTTTAATGGAGATTTTCAAATTTTCTGATTTATTTAATGGAGTTTTTTTATTTTTCTGATTTGTTTAATGGAGTTAATTGATTATTCTGATTTGTTTAATGGTAATTTTTGTTTTGTCTGGCTTGTTTAATGGCGTTTTTGAAGTTTTTTGATACCATAGATTTATTTAATGAAGTACATTTGAATTTTGTGATTTGTTTAATGGTGGTTTTGTTTTGTCTAACTTGTTTAATTGTGTTAATGTTTTTTGATTTGAGAGATTTGTTTAATGGAGTTTTTTTAGTTTTCTAGATTTTTTTTTTTTCACCTTTGATTTCGGACTTTAATATCAAATTCTTCCTTTTTTTTTTTTTTCCCTTTTTCCACCCTAATCAATCAAAGTTACGAAATTGCCCTCAAAAAGGCCCAACTGTGCCACGCACGTGCCTGTTCCGTGAGGATTTATACGGCAACAAATGGAAAGGACTTGAAGGGCCAACAAAATAGTAATTTGGGGTCAGTAAGGCCAAAAAAAAAAGGACCAAAGTGTCACATTTTAAAGAATTCAATGACTATTTAAGTCAATTTTTTTTTTAAGACTAAGTGGGTAAATTATATTTTTTTAAAGAAATATTTTAATAATATTCAAAGTTTTGTAATTTTTTTTTCAAAAAAATCTTCATTCGATCAATATTAATATATGCATATATTTTAGTGATGGAAGGTATTTTTTAATTTAAAAAATCGGCATTTTCAAAAAAAAAAAAAAAAAAGGCTATTTTTTAAAAGTAAATATCGTATATTTATCTAATATTTCCTTTCTCTTTTTCTTTTTTCCTTTTATTTTTTTTCTCAAGGAAGAATCATGTTAACAAACTCTTAACTTTGATTCATGTATAAAGATGGTTTCTTTCTTTCTTCTTTTTTTTTTTTTCTTCTTCTTCTTTTTTTTTTTTTTTTGTTTGTTTAACAAATTCTTCTTCTTCTTCTTCTTTTAAACAACCACAAGATAATAGTTGATTTGAATATGAATTGCATCTTAAATTGATGATATGTTATGTTTAAAATAGAAACCAACATGTACATTATGAGTCGATTTTTAACAGTAAGAATATAATTAAAATATATTCTTCATAACTCAAAATTTCATTTTGAACTCTGTTAATAGGGCCCGGTAGATTCAGTGGATAATGTGTTGAGGGTGTCGATGTGGCGATCTTTGGCCGGTTGGTGATGACTCTAGTGTGGCCAGAAACATTGAAAAGTTGGAGCAAAAGAACTAAGATAGGACCTCTATCATGAATTGGGTCCGATTAGGCTAGGAGAAAATCGAAGAAGGATGACTCCTAAGACCTCCTCTGTTGCCAAATCACCAAGAAAATCTATAATAAAACATAAAAGAATTGACTAAAAGAAATAGGTGAGATCAAAGAAAGGTGGGATGAGTAATCAAATAGTTAATGGAGATTTAGGTAAGGTAAGTTGAAGATGTGGCTATTGTCTCTGAAGTGTTTTTGGGTGTAGCTCAAGGTCACTCCGGAGACAAAAACATGTCTATTTGGGTAAGGGAAGCTAGGGATGGTTTACTGTTTCTGGAGTGTTTATGGATGAGGCTCAGGAGATGAACATGGGTTGCTTCTGAAGATGAATTTTGGTGAATTCTGGAAAACGTTCCTGAAATGAAGAACTTGATGAAGGCAATGGAGTTTCTAACAAGAGATAAGTTTCTAACACTAAGAGATGAACATTTGGGTGGTTCTTTAATGGAAAGGGAGGGACAGAGGGGGTAGGGGAGCGGCGGGGAAGGGGGCGGGAATTGATGTGTTTTCCTTATGGTGTGGGTTGGTGTTGGGGTGGATGAGAGTGGTTTTGTCGTAGTGAGTATGAGAGTTAAGTGTTTTGCTCTAAAGAAGGGAGAGCTATTTAAAAGAGAGGTCTCAACCATTTTGAGGTTGTTTGGGACATATAACTCTGGACTCTGGAGTGCCTCTAACATACTTAATGTTATTTCTAGCATCCAAGGATTGATAGTTGTGTGTTGGGCTTCAAGGAACACTAAAAATAAGAAGTGATAAACACCAGGTGGTCAAAGTTATGGTGCTTTTTAAAATCCTAAAAGCTTCTATAGGTAGCTTTTCCATCACTAGAGTGGGTGGCTTGCCAAGGACTGGTCCAAAGCAAGCGGCCAGAGCATATATGGAGAAACATTTGGTCTCCGAAGTCAAGCTAGGGATTGCTTTAGAGGTTGGTCAAAGAAACGTGACAAAGTGTCTTGGTCTTTGGAGTGGTTGACATAATTGTAGGAAGCTTCTAGAATCAATCTTTTAGGCCACAGTAGAAAAAAGATGGGCTTTTTTGGGCTATCACTTATAGTGCATGTATACACTTTGATCTACCTAAGGTAAGAGAATGTGTTTTCTTGGTTATTTCTCCATCACCGATTTATCTTGTCAAGTCAATTTGAAACCCCCGAAGTGAGATAAAAAAAACCAATTTTGACAAGGATAAATGGGCCTATTTGATTATTCATCGTCCACCAAACCACGACCCACACAAGTTCCTCGAGTGTAACTTGGGTTCACGAAACGAATCCACTCGAACTACGGGATACGAGTATTGGACTCGGACCTTAGGACAAGGCCTTGTACAAAAATAAGTATCAATAAACTCAAAATTAATTCAAACCATTTTATCTCCAATTAAGAATGAATAACAAGCTCTCTCTTTTGTATCTTTCTATCCTTTTTGCTCAATTATATCTTTCTATCTTTGTTTATTCTTGTGACCTCACGATATCAAAAAGTTGAAAACGTACTCTTCATTTCCAACCCGAACGATAACGAAAAATCAAAATTTACTTTTACTCGCCTCCAATAATTGTTTTCATAGCTTTTAATAGACACCAATTAAGTTTATCTCTTAAAAACAAAAAACCTAATTAAATTCTACACATTTACCAGTTAAAAAAAAGTTACATGACCAAATTTTATATTCTTTTTTTTTTTTAAATCTTTTTCATATTCACTTAAAAAAAATGTTATCTGTTCATAGCTTAAAACTCCCGGAAAAAAAGTAAAAATCTAAACACCCTGCCAAAGAAAAAACCTATTTGTTAACACCAACAATTAAAAAAAAAAAAAACTGTAGAATAGTATAAAAATAGGTTTTTTTACGTTAGTATGTCTTAAATTTATCGTGAAGCTATAATTTACACCATAAATTTTTAATTTTGATAATCTACACACTGTACTTACAAATATATAACAAATTACATCCAATAACAATAATGTTAATCTTTTAAAGGAAATTAATATATGATTTATATATGAGTTGTTAATTCATAACATATTTAATCATTTTTTTGTTAATTAACAATCTATATATAAATAAAATATCAATTTTCTTTAAAAATCAACATTATTTATCAATGAGATTCAAATTATTATAAATTTATAAATTTGTAATATAAATTATAAAATTTAAATTATAATTTTATAATAAATTTAGCGTGCACTAATTAAAAAAAGTCCAAAAATAAATAAAGTGTGAAAGCCTAAATAAAATTCTCCGTGTTCGAGCCGTCATGATGAATTCTTTGTTAATTATCTCGCTGTTAAGGGTACTATAGTAATTTAAACCAGCCTAGAAGTTTCCAAGAATCTCACGAAAATTCGGGCAGATCTATATAAACCAAAATTATATCGACTTATCGAAAAAAAAATCTGAGACGATTTGAGTTTTGCTTTACACAATCTGCTTTTCTCATCATTTTGTTGCAAAAATCTCCTCGTGATTTCTCCAGAAAAGAAAAAGAAAAAAAGAAAAAATGGAAGCCTTCTCATCTTTCTTCGAATCGAAGTCTGGTTCCAGAAACCAAGGAAGCTACGATTCGCTCTGGAATCTCCACCAGATCTCTCCGGCTGTCCAATCTCATCTCAAACAGGTACAACAAATTTTTTTATTTCAACTTCTTTTTAGATTTCTGTTTGTTTACCGAGAAAATTGGGGATGCAAGACGACGGACTGGTTTTGCGGTCTCCGCGTGAAAGCCTAGGGTTTTGGTTGACTTTGATCGATTACTTGTCCTGTAATTCCTGTTTGCAGGATCGGAAATTTAAATACTGAGAAGTACACGAAAATTTTGTTTGACGAACTTTAGGTTTTCTGTTGTCGGGATTTTTTTTTTCCCGGAGAAAGTTATCAAGATTATCTGTTTTAGAGTTGAAATTGAATAAATTCCGGGGTCTGTGATAACTAGTTTTGTTTCGTCAATTTCTATGGAAGAAAATAAATAGGAGAGTGTTGTCCAGATTATTTGTTATAAAGATGAAATTAAACAAATTATAGTTTTTGAGAAACTAGCTTTGTTTCTTGGAAGAAAATAGCTGAATTCGGTTTTTTTTTTTTTTTTGGATATATCTGATCTGATATTATAGTTTGTTTCTAAATTTTTGACAGGTTTATCTGCAGTAGTTTGTTTGATTGTGATAATCTTGGCTAGTTTTTTTCCTTGTAGCTTTTGTTTATCTTGAGAAAGATTTTATTAACGTGTACAGAGCTGTAATTCTATGATTTTGCGTCTTAACTTTGTAGGTTTATTTCACTTTATGTTTGGCTTTGATCGCGTCTGCTTGTGGGGCATACCTCCACGTTCTTTGGAACATTGGCGGCCTGCTTACAACTCTTGCCACGATTGGATGTATCACCTGGGTACTCTCCACTCCTCCTTCTGAAGAGGTATGGTTCGTGGTTTTTGTTTCTCAAGTCTTTGCTTGTTTTAGATCGTTTAGTTCTCCTGTTGGTTTCGTTACGTTGTATGCTGATATTTTTTGTTTATTTGGAGCAGCAAAAAAGGTTCAGGGCATTGATGGCAGCTGCTGTTTTCGAAGGGGCTTCCGTTGGTCCTCTGATTGATCTAGCCATTCAGTTTGACCCAAGGTACCTGTTGATTAACTACTTGTCAGTTTAAAGTCAGGTTTTAAGTTTCCATTGAAGGTTAACTATAATTATCATAGCATATATGTTACCCTCTCCAGTTGTGGCATATTTGTTTGTTGAAAGTTCAACTTTGTCGATTTTGTTTCATTCACTGTGCAATTTCCATAATGATATTGATACACGTATATGAGTTACTTTTAGAAGCAAGACATTGGAACTTGGATTTACTTGAGGTTATTAGTGTAAAGAACTGCGTTTATCTATTTGTTTTCCTTTTCATAATTGTTTTTGTTTTTTATGCTTTGGTACGTGGTTGAGATGCTTATTAGTTTGTTGGTTAATATTTATTTGTATATTTTGTACGCCATGTATTTTACGGTCTCAGCTTTGAATGTTGGAAGGGTATGCTGATTTTTGAAAATTATTTCCTCTTTTTTCAGCATTCTTGTTAGTGCGTTTGTGGGAACTGCAGTGGCGTTTGGTTGTTTCTCGGCAGCAGCCATGCTGTCAAGGCGCAGAGAGTACCTTTACCTTGGTGGCTTGCTTTCTTCAGGCTTGTCCATTCTTCTCTGGTTGCACTTTGCTTCTTCCATCTTTGGGGGTTCCACAGCTATTTTTAAGTTCGAGGTTAGTTTCCTGATCCTGTTTGTTCGGTAATCATTTCATCATTTGCTTCTGCAATTCTTCTAATAACCTTTTTCCCTTCACCTATCTGCAGTTGTATTTTGGGCTTTTGGTGTTTGTGGGCTACATGGTAGTGGACACTCAGGACATCATCGAGAAGGCGCACCAAGGTGACATGGACTATATTAAGCACACCTTGACCCTTTTCACCGACTTCGTAGCTGTCTTTGTCCGAATCCTCATTATCATGGTAAGTTAGTCCGAAATTCATCACATCCAATCATCCTACATGTATTGAGTAGGTCTATTATACGGCAATTCCAAAAACTAAGTGCCCGTTTGGGTCCAGATGGTAAAGGGATTTCAAAGGCCCAACTCTACATCAAACATTCTCTCTTTTTCATTTTCAAAAAACTCAAACTTTAAATGTCTATAACTTTCTCATTTCAAATTGAAAGGAGATGATTTTAATGTCAAAATGTTCATATTGAGGAGACGAACAAGACAAGATCCATTTTTTGCATATTTATTTTGAACACATTTCAAAATTTTACACTATTTTCTAGATCACAGGACTTTTTCAAAAGTCTTTCCCGTAAACCCACATTTACAACCCAACCTTCAAGATACCATCTCTAGATGTTTCCCAAAACGAGCCCTAATTGTTTGACGCTCTCTGTGCAGTTGAAGAATGCATCTGAGAAGAACGAGAGGAAGAAGAAGAGAAGAGACTGAACTTCATGTGGAGAACTGAACAAGCTGATGAGCGTCATTTAGGATATGGAATCACAAACTTTTGTGTACATTACCTTTTCTTTTTCATTTTGCTTTTCTTTTTCTCGTGGATTAAACGAATAGAACGCCGGAACAAGAAATACTTGTTAGGTGTTAGTTTCTGCTGTCTAGTTTTTGGTTTATGTCACTTTTGCGTGATTGTAACTTGAAAAATAATCTGAATGGTTTTTACATTTTCTTGGTCTTCATTTAGCTGTTCTCCATGAAAACTCGGCATGTGGTCTGGTTCTTTTGTCTCATCTTGATGCTTTAGACGTTCAATGATATTTGGAAAACTGAAAAAATAAAAATAAAAAAAATCCAAGAATATTAGACGCAGCTCTAATATTGAAATATGACAAAAACAAAAAAACAAAAAAAAAAAAAACAAAAAACAAAAAACAGAAAGAGGAAACAAATATTTAATTGAAATCTGAAAATTTGGATTTCTTATTGCGGAGGGAAAAAAAAAAAAAAAAAATCTTTTTGACCAACACTGTTCTCTTATATGTTGATAAAATCGCTTGAATGTTCCTGTTGTTAGTCGTCAGTCTATTTTTCTGTCAGGTTATTTATTAATTCCGTCGTTGGTGTCGTTTTTCTAGCAATTTGACAATAGCCACCCACCGAAAGGAAGATTAGGAAGAAAGGAGAGGGAGACAAAATTTTTTTTTTTTTTAAATACTAAGCCACAGAGTCCATCGAAGATGGACCACACTTTAAACTTTTTCTAAAATGTTCTCGTCCATAAAAATTTGAACTTGAACTTGAGCGAAGTTCTTTTCTCTGAATTTATTTGTGATTGCTGTCGTTTGTACTTTCCTTTTTCCCCGTATTGTCGTTTGTGTTTTTCTTTCCTTTCTCGATTTACATGAGAAGAAATTTTAAAGAGAGTGGAATCAAGATCAAGTCTCTCGGATACCTCGAAATGTTTCAACTGCTCTTTTTTTAATGATCAAAATAAGCCGAGTCCTCCATGCTTAAACATGTCATTTGGAGAAGAATTTGTCTGAATGACAACTTTAGAAAATGAAATTATGATTTTTGTATTTAATTTTTGACACCGAGCGCCTTACCGAAGCATCCAATATAAAATCATGACGATCATGACAATCCGAAGTCATTTTGCAAAGTAGTTTTTTTTTTTTTTTAAAAGGTATTATGTTAATTTCCTCTAATAAAATTTCTTATTTGGTCATTTAGAGGTTTTTTTTTCTTCATTTAATAGAACTTTTGCTGTTGATCTCATTGTAGTGTGGAGTTGATACAATAGCATTGCTCTACAAAATAATAATAATTAAAATTCTTATAATAATTCCATTAAAAAATTCTTATAATTATTAAAAATAATAACAATTTTATTTCTATACCTACATTTAAAAGAACGAATATGCTCTTTTTGTTTATGCTTCAATGATTGTCACATGGTGACTCCAATACCCGTTATGTGATTTTTTCTTTTAATATTTTCTTTACTTGTTAATTCCACATTAAAGTAACTAGTAAAAAAATATATATATTAATAAGACAAATACAGAAAAAAAAATAATAATAATAGAGAGAGAGAGAGAGAGAGCCTGAGAGAGAGAACATTACACCTTTTTTTTATTTTTGTGGACAAGTGAGAGAACATTATTACTCTTGCCAAAGTTCCCTGCTTCCGATCTTCGGTCAGCAGAGCGCGAGAGAGAGAGAGAGAGATTAGAGCTTTAAAACGACGCCGTCTACTGGTTGGTCATCGCGAGCTCAGGGAAACCCTAGACGACCGGCTTTCAGTCCCCGTCGAAGCCCCCTTGTCGCCGAAGGTAATCGAGACTTTCTCTCTTGATTCTTTCGAATTCTCTTATCTTTCTCCTCCATTCCTCTTCTTCTTCCATTAATCTGCAAAATTAGCTTTCAGTGTACTTTTTTGGACCTTGTTTTCTTCCATTTTGGATGCTTTTCTCGGTGGCCAAACGCCTGAAATTGCGGAGTGAAATTGTGGATCTTGGTGGGTGTCATTTTGTAGGAAAATTCGAGAGCGTTTAGTATGGATAAGTTACGGGAATTTGGAAGAAAAGCGTTGTTTTACGTGAGGGTTCTTTCTGGGTACGAAGAACGAAGAATCCGATCGCTTAGAATCGATACGGAGAAGCGAATTAAACAGGTTCAGCTTCCTTCTGTTGTATTCTTAAATGCTGGGTTTTGGAATGTTGTTGTTGATTTTCCTTTATAATTGCGAGTATTTGTTGTTATTTGGATTGCCATTTTATGTCATGGAAAATGATGAAAATAATGTCACAGAAGTCGTTAACCTGAGATTCATGGTCTGGGTTTTTATCTAAATCTTGATTAGACAACCTCAGCAAATTACATTTTCTCAGTTCTAACCAAGCTAATTAGTGTTTGAAGACATTAACTTGTGCGTGTTTGTTGTATGTTAAGCTTTCGAGATGAATGAAGGATACAGTTTGATCATCTTTCGTAACTAATTAACAATTTTCGTTCAATAATGTTTAAGCATAGTGTCTGTGCTCGATTGTATAAACACGTCGAAAAGTAATTAACAGTAGATTGTAGGATGACTGGTACTTGAAAACAGATTTTTGGTTAATAAACTGGTTTCTCTTCCTGTTTGTGGGTGTTTATGTATTGGAAAGTGAATATCATCTTTGTAAGAGAAGTAATGAAGCAAAATGATGACATTGACGTTTTTGACTTGCTGCTTTGTGGACTGACGGTAATTTTCTGTTTTATAAGAAGAATGAACAAATTTCATTTTTCTTCCGTCAATAAGATGATAGCCCTTTTTGAATACAAGAGAGATACGACTTGTGATTGAGAAACTTCTTTCCCCAAGATGTGAATGAAATGGAAGCTTGTAAAAGTTTGATGCCTCTTATGTAGGAGGAGAAAATTGAACTATGCTCCAGTTCGATGTGCTTTATCTTATTCTGTTTGAGCTTATGCTATTCTTATTTTAGTCCTGATTTTCATGTTAAGATGGCAGTTTGTAAATGCGCTCCCTCTTACTCTCTCCCCAGGCAGAAGAAAGGAGAGCAGCTATAAGAAAGATCCCTGAGCAGGCTATTTTAGGAGAAGTTCGGCGTATGGTTGAAGAGATGCAAACTTTAAACAAGAAGCTAGAAGAAACCGTAAGTTGCTAATATCCGTGGTACTGGTTTTTGATATGGAGTTTACATCGATCGTATTGTTGGGGTACACTGTCTGGTTAATTAAATTGTATTTTATCAAATCTTCTTTGCCAATATTGAGTGAGGACAGAGAACAGAACCAACTTCAGCATTGAAATACTTTAGGGACTCAATTTTTAAGACCTTTTTCTAGTAAAGAAAAACTATGAGCTGTATATGGCACTAAAATTTGATGCATGATCAAACCGTACTACACATGATCTTTACTAGAAAACCATGTGTGCTGAGCTGATCCTACATGTAGTTTTCCTAAGATTTCCGGAGATGATGAATATTACAATAGAAGCTCACCGGTAAGGTGATCGGGTAATCTACCTAGTAATGGTCGATGCCCGATATCCCCATTAAGATTGATTCTAGTCAGACATTTATCTCTGTATTGGCAATCATCTTCGATCACTTTTATTTGCAGGAAGCTGCTATTGAAGAGTATTTTAAGCCGCTTGACAAAGAGGCCGAGCGTATAATGAAAGTACAGGTTGAAGGGGAGGAGAAGAGAATGAGGGAAATGATGTCAGCCATGCAACAACAGGCTTTGCTTGAGAAAGCCGAGTCTGAAAAAAATGCGAAAGTCCATAGCGTAGACACAGAAGTCAGGGACAAGGACTTGGAATCTTCTGCTGCCCAACAAGTCAATGTGAGATAGTTTTGCCATACTTAATTCGAGAGAGTTAGAATCAATTTTTGTTAAGAGCGCGTAGCAGCTTCTTCTTCTTCTTCTTTTTTTTTTTTTTTTGTTATTGTCTGTGAATTGGGAGGAATATACGTGGTTCTTTTAGTAACCAAGTTAACTACACTTGGTAAGATAATAAGGAAAATCAATAATATTTTGTTCCTCTCCAACTTTGATATGCAGTTTTGATATGTATTTTCCTGTGTTACAAGATCTAGAATTTCGAAATTCGTCATGAATGGGAAAAAAGATCCAGAGTGCGTGGTTTTTCGGCCAATTTACATGTTTACTTACAAAATTAAGAATGCAGTTTTGCAGGGCTGGCCAATTTGAGTAGAGAAGTTATGGAAGGAAATGTCTTAGATAATAGTTCTTCTTGACTTTTATTTTAATATGATTTTAATCAAATCTAATGAAAATAAATAAATAAATCATGCAATAACGACGGTAGAAATACGCGTGAAGAATTGGCAACCCATTTAAGAAAAAAAGGAAAAAAGGTTGCACTCTCTGCTTTTCAATTGCTTAATTCCCCAGTAGATACTAAATGAAGCATCAAAACAAACGTTCTTTGGTCAATTTTCCTTCCGAATACGTTGCTACACGAAAGAAGATTGTTTGAAAAAAGAAGAAGAAATTAAAAAAAAATGAAAAAGAAAAGTTTGACACGCATTAAAACCATAGGCCTTTTGTTACAATAAGGTAACATATAAAAATAAGAGTATAACAAGATTATTATGCATATAACCAATTAATTTAGTTATATTAGACTATGACATATTATGCATATAATCAAATACTTTAGTTACCTTAGACTTTTGTTACACCTTTTTTACTTGGTGTGAGAGTTAGAAAAGAGTAACACCGAGAACACAATTTGTTACATAATTATTATAAGATATCTTGTTAATATCAATATTATCTTGAATAAATATCATGTTAGACTTCTCAAAAAAATGGTTATGAGCTCTAAAAATGTATATTCGCATCTGAAAGGTTTAAATCCAATAATTCAAGAACAATTAGTACTAAAAAGATACCATTTCAAGCCAGAAAAAATCTCTATTAAACATTATGTTTTATCTTAATGTTCTCCGTAGGTCTTGAAGTTACTAGACAACAAAGAGGTAGCTTAGTCTTTGAAAAATTTACTTACCATTGAATAAACTTTTAAGAGAATTAGTTTATCAAAAAAAAAAAAAAATGAAGAGTAAAAATAACTTTAGAACTTTTCTTTGCGAGACCATCTCATTATACTGTGTTTATAGCACATCATCTTTAAAATTTTCTTTTTTATTTTTAAAATTTTAAAATTTTTTATTTTTCATTTTAAAGAAGTCCTTATCCTAGATGGTACCTTTCGGTGATGCCTAGATTGCAAGCACTATACATGACATCTCAAAGCCTCTTTTTTGGATGAATAATTTGACTTTCAGGTGAATCAGAAGAATATCATTTTTTTTTTTTAGATTTGAAATTCAAATGTACTATAATTTTAACGAAAATTTTAACATGACAAATTTAAGCCTAATTTTGTCGTCATAATTATACAAATGTATACACTTTTAATTAACAACAAAATGGTCATGTGCATTGGATTGAGGCTTTTCAGAGTCTTTCTTTCTCTCTCTAAAGTCTTCTCTTTTCCTTGTTTTGCGGTCTTGCTTCTCGTTCTTTGAAGTTGGAGTTTAGCGGTGTCTCCAAGCTTGCCTCTGAATTCTCAAATCGTGTGGAGAAGATCTCATCACCATAAAAAAGTTATGGGTTGCGACATGGCTCTTCTAAGTCGATTTGGGATACATATGATGTCTAGAAGATGATGACTTGTTAGTATTTGATCTTTCAGCGGCATATTTCTTCTCAATAACTTTGTTTGATTTGTTCTTGATAGATGTAGTGGTCAAGCTGTTGTCGATGATTGTATCGTGGTGGTGGGATTTTTCTAATTTGTTATAGGATTTTAATTTTAATAATGAAGTCTTTGTCTTCACCTTTTAGGCTTAATGCTTTAGTGTTTTGTTTTATCTCATGGTTTGTACAATGATGATTTTCCTGTCTTCCGAATTGGTTTGTTATATGCCAAATTTGAGTCTATATGGTATTTTAGTTCTATTAAATATAATTTAGATGTATTTAGTGATGGCATCAGTGTTACAGTTGGTAATTTCTTAAGTGATCCAGAGTTTTTATCGATTATGGAGGAATTGTTGAAAAGTCTTATACGTGCTCGATGGTGATATATTGAGATATTATCTCGTTTTCAGGCTTCAAACTTCCGTTTTTCAAAATGTACCAATAATGTTGGTTTCCATTGATAGTTTTATCTCTGTAATGTAGGATAAATCCCATATGTTTATAATTCTTACTCTGAATGAAATTTTCGGTTTAACAAAATCAAATACAAAAAAAAAAAAAAAAAACAAATGGTCCAAGTCTAGGCTCCTTCCCCAATTTTGGATGTGGATTTCTCCTTGGGAGAATTTGAGGAACATTGTTTTTATGAGATTTTAAATTTAAAGGTTGTTGATACCCAAAAACGCAGAAGGCTCAAAAACGAAGCCTAAATCTAATAACTATTCTGCAACATGAAAACGATATGTACGTGTGTCCAAGCCACGCTTGGGGAATTTTAGTGGGCTGTGGTTTGATGGACCATGAGAGAATGAACGAGTCTACTTATTTTATGGTTAAAGTAGTTCTTAACCCGCTTAGGAGGTATTGAACTCGTTGTGCTAAAAGAATAAGTTGGACAAATGGAGTAAGTTGGACAAATGGAGGAAAAAACAATCCACTTTTTAACTTCAACTAGTCATGCAAGCCCAGTTTTTTGAATGTCCCGTTAGAATATTTATTAAGTTAAGAGCCAAAATTAAGCTTTCGGACCTGTTCACAGGCAAAAGTAATGCCCACTCATATTTCAACATCTGCTTGTTTGGTTGGCTATCAAGTAAATAAATACATTGCTCAGCTAAGTATATTTCCGAAATACTCAGACAACTCAAAATAGAGTTCCAAAAGAAGCCTATTGATTGTCAATCCCCATGTATATTTTTTTCCACCAAAATTAAAGTTTGACCATGTCCAAATATTAGTTTAAATCTTTTCTAATTCTCAATATTGCATTGCTTAGCTATGTAGGAGTAACTAAGTGTAAGAATGGAACCAAAATTCTTCCTCTCCAGGTAAGGGAGCTAACTAGCTTCTCCAGAAGCTAGTTAGGCAGAAATGTTCTCCCACACTATAAATATCCCTTCACCTTAGATAGCATAAACACACAGAAACATAATTACCTTCTCTGAAAAAGATATATGCCAAAAGCTTTCTTATGCTTTCAAAGGTCTTAAGAGCAAGTATGGAAGCCTCAATCCATAAGTCTCTTACCAAGCCTGTGCCTTGTCCATAGTCATCTCCTTCTTGTTAATATTTGTCTCTGGAAACTCTCTTTTCTCAGAGTTTTTCTTTGATTTCGTGGCCAGAGACTTCCTCTGTAGACTTTTGGTCTTCAGTCTTTTTCTTTGATTTCATGGCCAGAAACTTTATCCAAAGACTCTTTATCTTTGGTCTTTTTCTTTAGATTCGTGACTAGAGATTTTCTCTGGAAACTTTTTACCTTTAGCGTTCCTTTTTGGTTTTGTGGCCAGAGACTTCCCCTGGAAACTCTTTGCCTTTAGAAGCTTTCTTTATTTTTCTCGCCAGAGGCCTCTCTCCTTTACCTCCAGAAAACTGTTTATGCACTCCTCTCACCTCTTCATGCTCGCAAAGATTCTCATCTATATTGCAACTCTCGTCCATTGAAGTTCAGCAACATTTGAGTCCTTATAGACCATTTCTTTGGGTTCATTTGAGCCTAGTTTGATCCCTAGACTTAGGGTTCTGTATCTACAATTGTAGATTGACACTGCATAAGTTCTCTAGAAATTGGGCATCATACAAAAACCAGTGTCTCTGGTCCAGTCAAAGCGAACCACGGAAGCACCATTCTCCACATCAGCAGGTCAAATTTTACCCCAACAAAGGTATTTTTTTTGTGAACTTTTTATATCATTAAAAAAAAAAAAAAGAGAGAGTCAAACACGATACTTATCGACACCTTCACTACTCTTAATCCGCCCATCCTGCTCAAGCCAAACTCCTTTTCTTTTACTTCCTTTTTTCTTTCTCGATATATATATATATATATATATATATATAATAGCCAAATATTTTGGACTGAAAAAATAAAAAACTGATATTTATTGGCTAAACTAAACTGATAAATTAAATATTTACTGCACCAATAAAAAACACCTATTTACCAGAATTAGGAAAGAAGGAATCATTTCTCTTTTTTTGTTATTTAAGGAGGAAAGTTCAAGGTAAATGGCTAAACTTTGGCTAATAATGCTGCTATTAATTAACATTGTCATTATCATGAGAGTCACCATCAAAACCAACGTCACTTTTTGGTTGCATTTTGAAAAATAAATAAATAAAAGAATAATTGACCTAAATGATCTCTGATCTCTTTAAGAGATGACACTTTGGTTTCTGCTCTTTTTTTTTTTTTTTTTGGGCTATGTTGATCTTAAACTTTCTAAAAAAGGTGACAGTTTGATCCTTTTCGTCTGATTCCATTAAAAAAACTACGGAATTGTCACGTGAGAAGCATGTTTTGTGCTTTTTGAAGGAAAATACCCCTAAAAAGATAAAAATACCCTTATTCATATCAATTAAAAAAATTAAATAAGAGAGAGAGAGAGCTCTCTCTCCTCCCCTCCCCTTCTTCCTTCTCTCCCACAAGTCTAACACTGGTGCCAGACGCCGGCCATCTTTCTCTCTCTCCCCCTCCCCCTCCCCCTACCCAGATTCGATGATGGAGACCGAGAGACCGTCTCTTTCTCTCACCTTTCCCTCCCCTCCCCCCCCCCCAAAGATTCGACGCCGGATGCCGGGGACCATCCTTATTTGCTTCGTCATCGGGCCCTCGCCTTCACTGACGAACGCGAATGCCCCCCTCCCCCACATAACCCAGATTAGGCTGAGAACTCAAACCTAGGCCCCCTCCTCCCCTATTGAACTCAAACCTAGCAGCCCCTCTCCCCTACCGAACTCAAACCCACCACACCATTGCTCATTCTGATTTGTGGCCCGAGAGACCGAGATTCGATGATGGAGACCGAGAGACCGTCTCTTTCTCTCACCTTTCCCTCCCCCCCCCCCCCCCCCCCCAAAGATTCGACGCCGGATGCCGGGGACCATCCTTATTTGCTTCGTCATCGGGCCCTCGCCTTCACTGACGAACGCGAATGCCCCCCTCCCCCCACATAACCCAGATTAGGCTGAGAACTCAAACCTAGGCCCCCTCCTCCCTTATTGAACTCAAACCTAGCAGCCCCTCTCCCCTACCGAACTCAAACCCACCACACCATTGCTCATTCTGATTTGTGGCCCGCCCCCCCCCCCCCCAAAAAAAAAGGTTATGATCTAGGTTGGTTCAAAATGGCCTTTTTTATTAACAAAAGTTAAAATTAGACATAATAGATCACGTGGATGATACATATAAGTTGAATCATATAATTTTTTTGTTCTTAATTACTCTCAAGTAATAACTCATATATTTTCATCAAATTTTTAACATATGTTAACAAAAATGACTATTTTCATTACTTTTAAAGATCTTGAGGATTTTTTAACCAAAAAGAAAAAAAGAAAAAAAAATTAAAGACCAAATCATAATATCATTTAAAAAAAAAAATAGAGACCAAATCATAAAATTTAAAAAGGCCAAGGCAAATCTATAACCGAAGATTTCCCATCACAAAATTTCTTTTGATCTTTGTACTCCCAAAGTCAACTTTTTTTACTTTTGCTTCTTATCACCAAAACCGTGAATAACGTTACAAAATGTGATGCTTGCTTTCAACCTTTTTTTTTTTTTTTTTTTTTTCCCTCCAAAAGTCTTCTCAGTAAGCTTGTCAAAGTGAAACTGATTGACTGTAGTTTAGTGCTTTTGATTCTAAAGCCAGAGAAGGTTTAGACTTTGTTTGAAATTTAAATTTAACTCTAATTAAATTATACTTTTTCATCTTATTTTTTGTTTTTTGTTTTTTATTTTTTATTTTTTCTGAAAATTAATAAAATTTATAACTAGTTTTTGAAAAGTCAATCAATTTTAATTTAAAAATTTTACCATCAACTGATGAATCAAACGCAAGCTTATTTTTCGTTTTGCTGAAAGGTAATTGGAAGTAGCTTAACTTATTCTTCTTCGGCCTCACTCTACATTCATGTGTCTAATTAGTTATAAATCCTTATAAGTGTCCGGCATAATCTTGAAGTTCTTTTTACAGTACGATCTCATATTGATAGTGCATTTTTTTTTTTTACTATTATATCCGGTCAAAATCACATTAAAAAAAATAGTTTAAACAATTTCTAATATAAATCTAACGGTTAAAATCATTAAAATTAGTATCCCACTAATAGTGTATTTTCACTGGTATTACTATAGAAATCTCCAGTTTCTAGTTTGTTTTGGCATAATCTGGTCTACGTACTCATAGTTTTATTGGCAAAAAAGGAAAAAAAAGAAAAGAAGATAAGATTAAAAAAAAAAGTGGGGGTCCCCTTACCAATATCTGACTTAATCACCAAGCATTTAGGCTTAATGGGTGGTTAGCTTAATCGTGTCTTTATCATTTTGAACTTATTCTAGAGCTTAGCAATGTTCATATACTAAAGTCAAGACTTTACCCAATTACTTTGCTGTTCTGCTTTGTACGATAGTGTTGACTGGATAATTTGTGTTTATAAAGAGATCAAAGAAAGTTGCTTTCTAAAAACCATTTTTATTGTGAACAAAGTAAATTTTGATATGAGAATTTTACGTCAAGACATGAAAAAAACAAAAAACAAAAAACAAAAAAAAAAATTACCGTATAACTTTAAAATTACATATATGTATTTAATATTACACTTGACGAATGGTTAAGGATTCCAATTGACTCAAGATTATTCAGAAAAAAAAAAAAAAAAAAAAGACTCTAGATTAGTCATTGACCTTCGTGAGAGAATAAATATTAAGTTATTTAAAACAATGTCGTATTTAATAAATCAAAACGATGCGTCTTCAGAAAAAAAGTATAAAACGACATCATTTTGATAAATGAACTGGGTCCGAGGAAGGATAAAGAATGATATTTTGAGAAGTTCAAACAGAGATCAAGAAGGTACTTCAGTAAGAGAGTTGATCTGGCATTAAGACCATTCGGAGCCTATAAATAGGGATCAAATCCTTATTTGGGGAACACTTTTTTCTTTTATGAGAATTCTAGAGAGATACTTTAGAGATAGAAACTCTGTAAATTCTTAAAAAGAAAAGCTCTGTAATTATTCTTGAGAATTTCTAAATAATAAATAATTTCATTTGAGAATTTAATTCTTAAAACAAATTTTAGAATTTATTGTTAAGGATTCTTAGAAAAGAAAATCATCCCAACAACCCTTAAAATAAATTGATTGTAGATTTCACTCTCTACGTCCATCTTTCTCACAAGATCTCCATGAAAAGAAGGTGTAATAAACTCGATCCCAGATCCTTAATTAAATGACAATATATTGTTGATCGGTGATATCCCCATTACGCAAGATATACATATACATATATACATATATATATATTATCAAAGTTGTCAAGGCATGACCAAATTTCATTATTTGGCTAATATGATTTAAGAATTAAAGTATGATATAGTGATTCTTTTTTTTTTTTTTAAACGTGTTTTTATGCGTTAAATAATGATCAAAATGGACTTTGAACCGTCATATTTTATTATTATTATTATTGAGTTTAATCTAAAAATAAAATTTTCCCGGTTCAGATCGATTTGTTCATCATCTAATGTTTAGAAAATCATCTATATGCAATGACCAGATAGTTATACTAATGATTCGATTGCTAAGATAGAATCAGAATTTGTGTTAAGCTTACAACGACAATTTTTTAAATACTTTTTAAAGCTTTCCTTTGGTGATGATGAAACGTGATATGCTCGATGGAAGGCCAGGAATTAAGACATCAATAAACAATGATTATAAATCTAGACTGGTTGGCCACCCTAAGTACTGTTTTTTTTTTTTTTTTTTTTTTTTTCTGTGTATTGAAATTAGGGGAACAATGACCTTTTTGCCTTCTGCCAAAGTGCTAAAAACCAAAAGATAAATTATAGTAAAAGACTGCTAGCTACTCCAATATTCAACTTCTAATATCAAAAGGTTTGAAAGAAAAAAATGAACTGGATATGGAGATTTCCTATGATGTTATTACTAAGGAGATTTTGATGATAAGGTCTCATATTGATATTATATTTAGTCAAAATTCAATCAAAATGGGAAAAAAAAAAATTAATATGTAAAATTGACAAAAACCCATTCAAATATGGTGATTTAGAACTACATATTATTGATAAGGTATATTTTTCATATGCTGCTCCAAAGTTATTATAATTCTAAAAGGCAAATATATTTTGTCGATTCAATATAAAAAATAGTTGATTTCGTTTTGGTCCCTAAATTATAGGTCCAACATTGGTTTAGTTCTTAAGCTTTAAAACGTCTCGGAATTAGTTCTTGAACCTTAATTTGTCTTATATTAGTTTTTTTTTTTGGTCCAAAACATTGTTAAAATTTTGATTGCAGTTACCGTGTTAAGATCAAAACTGTGTTTTAGTAAGAATTAATTTTGTTATTTTCACGTCCCATTACTTTTTGTTAAATTCAGATTCCAATTTTGAAAGTTTTAACTTCTCAAAATGGATGTGATTTTGAAGTGGTATATTCAATCTGTTCATTTTTAAGTAGTATTTTAGATTGAAGAACTATTTGTGAGATATAGTTAGATGATTGATTCCGGAATGTTTTAAGATTTAAAGATTAAGGTTTTGTTTGGCATTTCGGTTTAACTCCAACTAAATTGTACTTGTTAATCTCAGTTTTTATCTTTTTCTAAAAAGTCAATAAAATTTATAACTAGTTTTTAAAAAATCAACCAACTCCAACTTAAAAATTTCATGTCCAATCGGTGAATCAAATGCACTCTAAAATAAAATTAGATCTATAGTTTAAGGACAAAAAGGAAACTAATCCAACAAAAAAATGTTTTCAATAATTTGTGTTCAGCATATAGAGAGAAATTTCATTTAAAGCTCACTAGCTATTTTGAAAGGTATAGAGGTTTATAAAATGGTTTGATTCATCAAATCAATGCACCATCAAATAGAGTTGAAAC
The DNA here is from genome assembly GCA_025413485.1 of Ficus microcarpa. NCBI lineage: Eukaryota > Viridiplantae > Streptophyta > Magnoliopsida > Rosales > Moraceae > Ficus > Ficus microcarpa. The sequence goes on along the minus strand of CM046386.1, from coordinate 18,466,367 downwards.
TAAATAGCAACTTATAAATAGTTTTTATGTGCTGTCCAATTACTCAACATCTATTATTTTATCATGAAACACTTGTAGCTATTGAGTAATGCTTTAATTGTGGGGGTCCTCTCTAAGAGAGCCCAAAGCAATAATATTGACAATTACATATATATATATATATATATATATGTATATGTATAGTTGAATGTTTCATCTGTGCCCCTTTCTGAGTTTCAACCATGTGACGCCATTTGGTCTTTGTATTCCATTCCCAACTTCAAGTTCTACGAATTTAAATGTGGATTTCCTAATAAGATAAGAAATAGCATCAAGGAGTTCTTATTTTGTACGTCCAAAAAATGGGTAGAGGACTCATAGTGAGATAATCTATGTAGTAGGGGATGAAAATTTGAACTATTGGTAGGATAAAATTGAAAAATCATCTTACGGTTGGATATGATTTTAATGTGATCTAACGATTTATAAGTATGTCGTGTCAATAGATTTTCATATCTTAATTATCACAAAATTCTTTTAAGAAAAAAAAAATATAATTGAAGAGTTCATAATTTAGAAAACTCTAACGCAGGATTTTATACCTACCTGCTCCGTAGAATAAGTTTTTTTTTTTTTTTTTTTTAACTTACTTTTGAGTATCAAAAGTAAATTTTTATGGTGTGGTGTATAAATGAGAGCAGTTATATATTATATTACTTTTTTTTTTTTTAACAGAGACACCTATATATTATTCTTAAAATATAATCAAGAAAAAAATTTACTAAAAGTAAATCTGTTGAGTAAAATAACGTGGCCTACAACAAGAAAATTTTTTAAAAGAAATATTGGACCCTAAATCTGTTGGAATAGGATTTTTTTTTTTCCTTCCTCCTTTTTTTTGTAAAGGGTTAGTTGGAATTGGAATAGGTATCTAGTATTTAATTAATTTAAAATGAAAAACCCAATAACCAAGTTTGACCTTCGCTACAAACACTATTATTAATGGGGAAAATGACTTATTGGTTCATTACTTTTAACATTATTTGCATCCTTAGCTATTAAGAAAACTAAAAGAGCCTCTCTTTGATGACAACATTGACAAGTCTTATTGGATGAAATAAATTCTCAAATATTACGAACGAGAATTTCTTAAGCGAATAAAACTCCAATTTTTTCAATTTCGTTCGGTTTACTTCTAATTTCTTAATTGGGTTGTTTTATTGGCAATGACATATCTTGTTATCATGACATGCCACAAAAGTTGTTTACTCTATTTTGTAAATATATAAAAACTATGTATATGGGGTTGCTAGTGGATAAAGTGAATCTATTTGACATATATATATATATATATATATATATAGAATATCCATATATATAGTTTGCCGTGTTATAAGATGTAAAAAGCTGTATAAAAATATATTATTGGTCTAGCATACTCTACAATTCGAGACTTTGTCTTGTACTCTGAATAGTTTCTTCTAAAAAAAAATTATTATTATTATTATTTCTTAAGATCCATTGCCTACCCTGATATCGGGTGTCATGAACCATTGAACTGTTCACCACCAAAAAAAAAAAAAAACTAAAGAATTGCCTGATTTTGAAGGGAAAAAATTCAACACTAATATTTAAAAAGGAAATGATATTTATATGCTTATCATATAATATAATTTATGTTTCTCTTATAATCTGATTGAAAAGGCTTATGCACACCCTTTCCATGGCCATCCCTAATATTTTATATCATAAGGGGGCAAAAATAACTTAAAGAATGTCCTGATTTAGCAGTCTTCAAAATAAAATTAAGACCCAAAAAAAAAAAAAACACCATTTTTCTTCACGCACAATTTAATTTTAAAAAAAAAATTCATCAACTGTATACGTTATGATACAATCTATTATGACATACCAAACATATAAAACTATAATGAGAGCTTTTCTAGATCTATTTGCAGTGCACATAGCTAAACAAAGATCATGACCATTTTCTTTTAAGAACGGTGGTCAATTATTCATTTTTTAAGCATCAGCCGTGACACTAATCATGAGTTGTTTTTTAAAACTATTACAAACTATTATATTATACATTGCGGAATATATGTGGGTATATACGTATATCTACCGTAAGAGTAGTGTATGATTGCTTGAAAATCATATCACAACACCAATCATGTATGTAACATTCATCTTTTGTGCGTCCTTCACTTTTTTTTTTTTTTTTTTTTCCCTTTCACTAAATAAAAAGGGTTGCAGTAATGGAAAACAACACACCCATATAATTTTAGAAGATAATTTATTTTTTACATGGTGCATATATATATATGTGTGTGTGTGTGGATCCTCTAAAAAAAATTAATGATCGTCGAGAAAAATGAGTAGTTTTATCGTCTCACGAAATGGTCCTTTCCTAGAGAAAAGGCAAAGTAGAAAACAATGGGTGTACCCGTGGTGCCCATATGCTTCGTGGGTAGGTGTGGACTGGCATGAACCATGATGCAACCATGGCGCTATCAATGGTCCTTTAGTCAGCAAAAGGTGGATGACATCTACCTGCTCATGCTCCTCATCTACCAATTAGGCCCCTCCACGTGGCATTGCCCCTTTTTATTTATTTATTTATTTATTTATTTTATGGTTAAAGATGGGGTTTGGGGTAAGGTTATGAGGCATTCTATCATGCATGAACCTGTTTTGAACTTTTGACCTAAAAAAGCTATATATATATATATGTGTGTGTGTGTGTGTGTGTATGGCAACATTGTGAGTCATGAGCCCACTTTGATTGAATCGGAAGAAGAAAAGGCAACACAATATGTGATAAAACTTTTAGGGGACGACGAGTAGGTCTACTTTGATATAGCTAGTGCGTCTTTGTATTTGTATGCGTGTGTATACTGTATTATATTGACATGAATGTTACTTTTGTTACTATTATTACTTTTTGATGAGTTATTAACTTCGATTAATAGTTCTTCTATGTAGGGGTACGTTCATTTTTTTATAAGTTATTTTAGTTATTAGATTAAAAATTCCCTAAATCTCAACTGTAGGATTTATAAAATTAGGGAATAATTTTTTGTCGTGCAGTGCTCTCTCTCTCATGTGCATATCCATAGATCTCATTATTAAAAATCTAATCGGTGACTTTGATATGCTGGTAGGGCAAAACGACGTGTCATACAATAAAAGTATCAAATTTTGAATTTGGTTTTTGAAAAATAGATGTTGTCTTTTTATCTGTTACAACTCAAAATGACATAAAATACCTTTTTTTTCATTCAAGCTTAGCAAAATTGTAATTTTGAAACTTTATCATGGAAACGTCATTCTTTTAACAGTTCTAATCATGGGCCGTAACATAATTAACCAGTTAGTAAAAAGCAATATAGAAGGGCGATGGTGAATTGCGAGTAAAGGAGAAGGCAACAAAATGTTTAGTGTTGAGAAATACTTTTGGTTGATTTGTATATAAATTTGGTTGAGAAAATTGCAGAAAAGTAATTAAGGCTATTCGTAGCACGCCTTTTTTGGCACTTTAGGACGGGTAGTTGAGTGGTAACATATTATTTGAGCTACCAATTAAGACAATTGCGAAGAAATATATAATGAGATTTGAAGCTTCTTTTTCTTTTTCTTCTTCCTCATTTTTTTTTTTTTTTGGGTTATAATCAACATATATGAGAGTGAAGAAAAAAAAAATACAACACAAATTATCTATAAATGTGCCTACAAAATTTAAAAACGCGTATGTTAAAAAAAAAAAAAAAAATCTAAAGTGGGTACAAGTTAGTCAATTGTGAGCATAGACATTTTTATGATCCCTATTAAAACTTATTTTTAGCAATTTTTGTTTCATATTTATAGTTTAATTGGAAATAACAATATTTGGATTAGCAATAGTTTTTTTTTTTTTTTTGGGGGGGGGGGCCTAAAATGTATCCTTTTTAGCTAAATTAATCAAGACGACTTTTTACAAATTTGTTTTTGCCGCAAAGGACTTTATGTTAACTATTCTCTATTTTTTCCCCCGTTTTGGTGAAAAAAACATCATTTGCTTTAATGAATAAGATGATTTGTTAATTAACGTTTTCCACTTATTAGTTCGTATATTTAAATTTGGTAGGAAGATTAGTTCATCTAAACAACATGTTTATCTCATATTATATAAAATAAAACACAAATGGTAAATTGTTGCTTATAATTGGGATCTTCGATTGGCTATTCCGTACAACGTGAGGATTAAAGAAAGAAAATGGAACAAAAACACTATATATTCTATAGTACATATTACTAATGGCCACTTTCTTAAACAACCAAAAACTTAAAAAAATGAAATAAAACAAACTTACATATGTAAATAAAGATATAGATGTTAATCAATACATTTCTGTAGAATTTTTTTTTTTTTTTTAATGTTAGGTAGAGGAATTCAAACTCTAGAAGAAATTATTATTAATTCTATTGCACTTATGCTAGAGTATTCCTAAATATGATATATATATATACACTTCTTTGATACAACAAATATATATAGTTTTTTTTCCTAAAAAAAAAGTGTTAAATCATATAGTTTCTTTTCTTTAAATAAATAATTCTATAATAATAGGCACAAAGTACTAGAGATCCATCCAACCAAAAAAAAAAAACCCTAATTATTCTTTCACTTCCCTAATAACTTTTTTGACCAATTTATTATGTGAGATCAAATTTAACACATGTTAAATTTATACTAAATATAGATATATAAAATTTTTGTAAACTTAGAATACTTTCATATCTATTTCGATAATCTTCCCCAATTTTGTTTCTTGTAGCTACCTCTTCTTTATCTCAATGTGATAATATAGAGAAATGTACATCTTTTCTAAAAGTTTTTATTTTCCAGTGTATTAAAGATGGCCAATATTAGTGTGTTGTAAACTTGTAGCCCTGTGAAACCTAATTTCGTTCTCCCGTATGTGTCAGACAAACATGTTAGAACATGCTAAATATCTCTCATCATTTTGTCATCTTTTTCCCCTTATATTTACACACACACACACACACATACATATATATATATATATATTCCTTTTTTAAGTAATTTAAATAACTAGAAATAATCCAGTTTAGCATTTAATTAGCTAAGAATTACACAAAAATGGCTGGCGTTGTACCCATTAACATCCAACTTACTCAAGATGGACACCACAGTACTGGAACCACTACATATATAAATAATGTCTTTTTTTTTTTTTTTATACCAAAAAAAGCAAGAAAAATATAACATTCTAAAAGTGGTGGAGCCAACATGTCATTTTAACGTGTCATTTTAATAGAGGCGTACATTAATAATAAAATTTTTGGGGGGCTTATATAGGAATAAACAATTTTAATGGGTATAAAATGAAAAAAAGTAAAATTTTTTAGATAAAATTGAAAAAAATAAAAATTTACTAATGATGAAAATTTTCACTCAGTCATGGATAACTCCGCCTTTGCACGCTACAAGGAAGACAAAACAAGCTATAGGATCACATCCAATAACTCGCCTAATATAAGGAATTCCTTTTGTACATCAGTCTAGAGAACACATGATCCCACCAACTTATGTCTATATATATATATATATATGTATATACACGCATACCCGACTATTCGTGAAACCCAATTTTCTTATGTATATTTATTTATTCTGGCGTTTAATTGAATGAAAACAATTACTTAGGTATTAATGCATCAAAATCCTTGTGATATTTAAGCTTGACAACTCTATCAATTTTAGAATCAACACATTTTGGCTGACATGATATAGGATAAACTAAAAGAATTTGGTTATTCAAATAAGTGGGGAAATTTTGATATTTGTTTTGGAATTTTCCATAAATTATTTAATTGTTTTTATATATTAATTTTCACCATTTTCATTATGCAAAACAATAAAAATTTTCATAAATTTTGACACATAAAAAGTGTGACAAATGCATATGAATTCATGCATAATGTGAATTCATGTAGAAGAAAATATAAAATAAGCAAAATTCACATTCACTTAGACTGTATTTTATTTTGTATGAATTCGCATTTATAATAACTGAAGTTTATAAATATAGTAATTAAAATTCACATACCGAATACCATACCGTATCGGATATGAGACTTTGTGGATAAATATATATGTATATATATATTAATGTGGTGTAAGCGTATCAGTCCGGGTGGGGGTGGTGTTGGGGAAGGCCTTAGCGGCTTTGTTGGTGGTTGACCTACCGTTTGAGGTGTGATTTAATTGGGAAGTGGATTTAGTCCATATTTAAATGGCTTTCGCTTTTCGTGATTAGAGATTCTCGTTCAGTTAGTTCAGAGAAAGGACTAACAATTTCGTCGCGCATTCTTTGAGTTGCGTTAGCCCTTTATTCTTCTTGTCGTTTGTCATGGGAGGCTGTTTATATGCCCTTTATGATTTGATCTTAATTGACTCCATTTAAGGAGCGTTTTCTTCTTCTTTTTGTGGCTTCGGTTGATTTGATGTTTTTGTACGCCTCACTTTTGTTCTATTTCTTTCCTCAACCAAAAAAAAAAAAAAAAAAAAAAAACGGTTAATGTGTTATTTGGATTTTTTTTTTTTGGGTGAAAAAATGTGTTGTTTGCTAAAAAAAAAAAAAATAAAAAATAAAAATCAGAGCAAGTTTTTTTGAAGGGAATTTTGGGATGTTTGTTGATTTCTTTGATTCATCAATGAAGAAATGGACGCCCCAGCAATCGTCATGTGAATTTGGCACTTGGTAGTGACGATTGAGAGGATCATTGTTTTTTGTCAAAATTTCACAAGGGTATTTTCGACTTTTCACAATTTATTTATGGTCCAAAATATTTTCTTTAAAAAAAAAGATTTAAGAAAAAAGAAGGTTGAAAACAGAAAGCATTGGTTAGACCGTAGATTGAGAATTTTTTCTGCCCCCATTAAAGACGGATTTCTGCTCTTGATTTTTATTCTGATTTAAATTATTTTATTAATAACTTTTGTGTGACAGGAAGCTTCCTGTGTGTCAGCACATGGGTCCAATCATGCACCTCAGGCCTCCCGGCTGTGCACGTGTCCCTACGGCGTGTCGTTTTGCGGAAAGTCCAAACGCAAAGCCGTCACTTTCAGAAGATACTGGTGTGGGACCCACCTGCTCAAGAGGCCTTTTTAGTCATTTACTAAGTCTCTTGCTGTATGAGGAAGTACACGCTAGACTTGCCCCTTTGTGGGAAACCTACAAAAGAAGAAAAGATTAGTCGATCAAATGAACCAGCAGTTACGGGTTCTATTGGGACCCACCATGAGTCTAACTAACCATAATTGTTTGCATATATATATATATTTTTATATATATACATGTAGTGTATACGTATTTATACAACTTATTAGGTTTCTGGGTTTTCTACAGCAGTACCAAAAAAAACCCCTCATCGGTAAAACTCTGTTTTTGAAATGATAAAATAGTTTCTTTTTTTTCTTATTTTTTTTGTTTGATATGATCCTGATCAGGTTTGATATTTATGAATATACGCTACTAGCAGAGACGAAACCATAAATATATTTCAGTAGGGGTGTATATAAAATTTTTTTTTTTAGAAAAATAAATTTTAATAGGGTTATGTGAGAATTAATTTTAATGGGTTCATATAAGAATTCTTAATTTTCGTGTGGGTAAAGTAGTAACCTTACAAAACTTTTTTTATTGAATTAATTTTAGTGAGAATCATGTAAAAATTTTTTATTTTTAGTGGGAGCAAAGTAGGGAATGTATGAGAATTTTTAGTTTCTAATGAAAGTAAATTGTAAAAATTATAAAATTTTTAAAATAAAACTAGATGAGAAAAAAATATGAGTGGGGGGCTCTAGCACACCCTTAAATCCGCCCCTGGCTACTAGTGCGGACAAAAAAATCAGACCCGATATTCTGATTATTAATAAAAACATGTTTCTATAGTATGATTTAAAAAAAAAATGGTAAGACTTTGTTTTAGGTATGATTTTGTATTTCTGTTTTGTTTTTCTTTGTTTTTTTTTTTTTTTTAATATGATCCTGATTAGATTCAATATTCATGAATATACACTACTAGGGAGGATATTAAACCATAAATTGTTTCGAGTAAAAAGATTCTAAATTTATAAAAGACGTTTTGTAGTGGGGTTTTTTTTAACGATTGAAAAATAAAATTGTACCCCAATATAATTTTTTTTTCAAATTTTATTGTAAAAATCTCTTATTTATTAAACTTTTTACTCCAAGTGATTTTGACAAGTGAAGTATTGCGTAGCTTCTCCTACATTGTCTTAATAAAAGATCGGATCACTTATTTATCATCACTAGATACCACCAAAAAAGAAGAAGAAGAAGAAGTCACAACTTAATATCACTGACATTTCTTTTTTTTTTTTTTTTTTTTTTTTTTTTTTTTTGGTAGGCATAAAAGTCGAAGTTCATGTTATTTGCCAAAAAAAAAAAAAAAAAGAGTTTAGATCGTGCAAGATTCTCTCATACACACACACACACACACACACACATATTTTTAGGCCTACATGATCCAACAAGTGAAAAAGGGAGACCAAAGGTGTCGTGATAATTAATTGCACGCCTTCTTTTTTCTTTTCATTGTTGGAATAATTTAATTTTGCTCAACTTTCGTTGGCGTTTGTTGAGCTATTCAAAACATATCATTTTCGTCCCTCAAAATTTAGAATGTGTCAATTCAATCTTTAATCAATGCTGCAAAATTAGTCCCTTAATTAGCTTCCTTAATTTTTTTGATATAAAGGTATTATTATAATTGATAAACTAGTAATCATAAAATTTCTAAATTTAAATCACGCTTTAGAAAAGTGTGTTATGAGCTAGTCACACAAATTAAAATTATGATCTAATTAAACATGAGCACATCTCTCACCAAATTTATTAGCAAATTTGTAAGAGTTTATATTTGTTAGCCTAATTGCATGTCTCAATGATTATCTCCTCGATAGTGTTGTAAAAATTCATCAATTTGTTTAAGAATTTTTAGTATTTAACACTTTTTATATGACTAAATTTTAATATTCAAATAATTTAGCATAATACTATTGGCACAACATCTAATTAAATAGAAAATTCAAGCTAACAGATCTTGACTCAATTTGTAATGTCTAGTGCATAATCAGCTTGCGGGATAATTTACAACCTTCAAAAGTATAGATAATGTGTCAATTACATGAAAAACACTATTTAAAAGCAATATTTGAGGCCTTAACATGACTTTTGTCCCTTAAAAAAAATGTTACTCTTGCATTTTTATGTAATGAGGCTTATGATAACGTTTCTTACAAACTTTTAAGAACATAGACAAATACATTTTAGAATTTAGACACTAATTCAACCAACTCAACCAACTCAACTCAAACTTTTTTTTGTCTTTTTTCCAAAAAGTTTTTGTTTTTTTCCCAAAAAGTTTTTTGTCTTTTCTGAAAATTCAAAAAAATTTACTATTCCAACTTAAAAATCTCAACTCAAACTACTCCACCAAACTCCCCCTAAAATACAATATTTATGAGCTCTACTTTAAAAAGTTGATGACATTAACCCCTTCAGTTAGGTGGGGGCAAAAGTTATATATCACCCTGAACCATTGATCTATTTGTAAATCTTTTCCAAAAGAGGAAAAAAAAAAGTGAAGAATTTTATTTTATTTTGTCCTTAAAGTTGTTGGAGACATCAATCAGTAGATGTACCGGGATATCCTAATTAGGTTATTACTTCCTTAGCACCCTCATCACTTAATTATCTCCGACATTTTATTAAAAAGAAAAAAAAGAAAAAAAAAATAATTCCAATCCAACATGGTATAAACTATCCACAAAAGGAAACGCAATTAAAAAGTAAATATATATGAAAAGCATAATAAAGTAGATTTTGATGTCACAAGATATAGTCGAAACTATATATTTAAAAATCAGAATTTGAACGATAGAACATAAAAAAGATCTATTGGCATAACATAATTATGAATTGTCAAATTTTAATAAATCTTCTTAAATTATAATTTTTACATAATATGATGCTGCATTTAAATTGTCCATGTGTTTCTTTCTTTTTTGAGAAAATTCAATTGTCCATGTCAGTAGAGTATTTTTCTTATAAGAAATTTTTTTTTGAAGTATAAGAAATCTAAAAAGATAACCATGTATTGCCAGATCACGGGGTGAAATCTAGAAGATTGACGTTTTACCGCGGTTTGATTATGAACTTGATTTCAACAGTTTTGGCAACTGTTTATCAATTGGTAAACAGGTCAAAAAATAATTTGAAAAATCAAAGTTTTTTTTTTTTTTTAATTTGGTAAGAAGAAAAAAAAAATCTAGATATATATATATATATATATATCTTTGGTGAATTGAATAGCCTTAATCAGATTGGCTCTTGCGCCCTTCGTTTTAAGCTGACCATCCAAAGTGCAAAATTTCACAACTTTCTTTTCAACCAAAAAAAAAAAAATTTCACAGCTTTCTCAAGGACAAGGCAGGCAAAAAAAAAAAAAAAAAAAAAAAACCCTCAAAAAATAAGCAAATAAATAAACAAATAAAAACAAAAAAGCCACGTGGCATCGAAAGAGTCAAATTCATGGGATAACCACTATGTAACATGAACATGTACTAATTTGTCCGCTCCAAGTTTTCCACCAAAATTCTGCAAAAATTCATTTCAACGTTTCTTCTACATAATATTTGCAAAAAGAGAAACAAAGAAAAAGAAAAATTACGTAGAATCACACAAATTGGATTAAAAAAAATCGCAAAATTTTGTGGATTTTCCTAATCTCAAAATCAGAGTCTGTGACGAATGGTCACAGCTGACATACTTTGATCAAAAAAACATGCACAACTAAATTCTGAACCAAATTCAATTTTTCATATATATATATATATATATATATATATATATTTTCACGCTTGATCAACGGCAGAGAACGCGTTTGTGACTATTGAGTGGTATCCTGGGCGGTGACTTTAGACTTCATTGATACAGGAAGGAAGCCCACTAAAAATTTTATCAACATCATGTCACCACATACAACCTGAGAATATTAAAAAACTTAGATTAAAATATTTTTTTGAAAAAATATTTCTTTTTTAAACCTAAAAATAAAAAAATATTCTAAAAAATAAAAAATATTCCTGCCAATAAGAAAATAAAAAAACCCACAAAAATAAAATGGGAAAAATGAATTTTTAAGATAAGAAGACAAATTGGCCCTCCTTTTAGCCTTTTCTGTTTTGATTGGCTAGGTAATTGGCTTTATCTTTTTTTCTTTTCTTTTCTTTTTTTTTTTTTCCCTCATATTGGTCAAAATCTTTTCCCAAAATTTCAGTGCTTCTCAAAACCTGATTTTCTGTTTGTGTAGTTTTTATTATTATTTACTTATTTAATTAAATTTAATTCAATAGAATTATAATTAATTTTTTTTTGAAAAATTTGCATGCATAAAGCAGAAAAGTCCTTAGTCAAACAACAGGATATTGGCAATAATATTCCTCTACCTTTCACTCACACTACAGGTTAAATTAAACTACACCTTTCCTGTTCTTCTTCTTTTTTTTTTTTTTTTTTTTTTAAATTACATTAGGATTATAAATAAATAAAATTTGAAAATGAATTGAAATGTTTCAATAACATCAAAATATAAAAAAAGGCAAAAGAAAGCTCAACATTTACTTAATATACAATACAACTAGGAAGTCACATACAAATACACATACAACAAAACAAGACCTTCTCTCTCTCTCTTCAAATTCACCTTCCTTTCCACATCCATTTATGAGAGATTCCTCCAGTGGTCTTTTCCTTTCCATTGGATTGTACAAGAAAAAAAACCCATCTCAATCCCCTTCATTTCTTTGTTGATTTTTAGGTTCTCTTTTCTCTGATTTTTCTAACACTGTAAAGACATACCAACAACCAAAAAAAAAAAAAAAAAAAAAAAAAACTCTTCTTCTGTTTTTCTGGGTCTGTTGGCTTTTGCTTTGTTCTGTAAACTCTCTCTCTCTCTGGGTTTTTCTGCAGAAAAAATATTAAAGCTTCCTTACCCAGTTGTTGTATTGTATATGCCATGAAAAGGGTTCAAAGAGACTAATAATTTTCCTTTTTCTTTTGCATAAATTTTGATTTTCTTACTCTTTTTTTTTTTTTTTTCTGTCAATAAATTAAAAGTTTTTTCCACCTTTAAATTTTTTTTTCCCTTCTTCTATCAATTTTTCATTCTTCACTTTGAGGAAAAAAAAAAGAGAGAAAGCATGGGCAAGCAAGGACCTTGCCATCACTGTGGAGTTACAAGTGAGTTCTTGTTTCTCCAATTTTTTTTTTCCTTTTCCTTTTTATTTTCAAATTAAAAAAAAATTGGGTTCTTCAATATTTTTTTCCTTCGGTTTGTTTTGGAAGAAATATTCACGAAATTAATTACCTGGGCAAGGAGCTAAATACAAAATCTAGAATGATATGTAAATATATGAAACTGCTATTTTTAATGTTCCTGTTTGTATATGAATTCTGAACTACAAGTGTCCTTGTTTCTTTTGAATATCTTTCTTTGCTTCTTTAGAGTTCTGAATCTGTTTTCGTGAATTTTGATTACTTTTTTCGTTTCCTTTTTCTCATATCTTGTGACCTTTCTTTTCCTCTTCTCTCGATTGGTGTTTTTTTTTTTTTTTTTTTTTTTTTGTTGTCCGCTTGACTCTCATTCAAGACCCAACATTTGTTTCACCAGTGCAAAATTTTGAGCTCCGGAGTCTAAAAGAGTTTTGTTCTTAATTTTGTTTACCACGCCAAACCCAGAATTCCTGTTTGCAAATTGCGTTAGAACAAATTCAATTGCTAGGAAATGTGCTTTTCTTAAGTGCCCATATTGAAAATCCCTTACAATTCCAATGGCCAATGGTCCAAACTACAATTGCTTGAGTGCAAACTTCCCATCTACTAAAATGACTATTGTTTGTCATTTCCTTTCTCTACTAAAATGAAATGTCTGTATAGCTTTAGTTTTTTATTTCATTTGGGGATGGGAGTTCTATATCCCAAGTCTTGAAATCGTTAAAACCTGTTTCTTAAAAGATTAGTCCTGTTATTCGAATAGTTAAACGAATTCGAAATGGCTACCGCACAATGGAATTCAGTACCGGGTTTGTAGTTTTAGAACTTAGTGTGTCACAAGGAGGAGTTTATGTTCACTTAAGTGTAAGGAACTGGAAACCTTGTGTCAGTACAATGAAGCACAATCCTTAGTTTTTGCTGTGACTAGAGTATGCAATCCCAAGGCTCAATGTTATGAGCCTAAAAGTTGTGGAAATGAAGCAAGAACTCATCATTTTGGACATACAACACAAACTGATACACTGAATTTAGTAGTGAAGATTCATCGTTTTGGGATAATCATAAGATTGCAGCTTGGTTTCTTGAATAGGAGCTGATTAGTTTTTTTGTTATCTTAACATCTCAACTTGAAATGGATTGTTCCAACAATTGAGATTGAGACACATTCGTGTTTGGTTATGTGTATCTGCACTTTTTCTTTAGCGTTGTATGTGAAATTGTTCCATATGTATCAACTGCTAACGATTAAGGATTGGACAGGCACCCCCCTTTGGCGCAATGGGCCTCCTGAGAAGCCAGTGCTATGCAATGCATGCGGATCTCGATGGAGGACTAAGGGAACACTGGCAAATTATACCCCTCTTCATGCTCGGGCAGAGCCTGATGATTTTGAAGATCACAGAGTTGCCAAGTTGAAGTCTATAAACAAGAACAAAGAAGTGAAGCCGCTTAAAAGAAAGCAGAATCATGATAATATGGTGATGGTTGGAGGGCTTTCTACTGATTACAACCAGGGTGGTTTCCGAAAGTTTATGGATGAAGATGCGAGTAACAGATCAAGTTCGGGTTCAGCTATTTCTAACTCCGAGAGCTGTGCACAATTGGGCAGTGGAGATGCAAGTGATTTGACAGGTTGGACATTCACAAAGATTGAAACTCATTGATGCACAAATATACTATTCCTTTCCATTGCCTCGTTATGTTCAAGAGCGAGATGTAGGAGTGGCGGATTGGTATTACTTTCTGTGTTTTGAAAGAGCTGCAATATTTCTGCAAAACTTCTTACTAGTCTCTTGTTCTCCGGAATAGAGAGCATGTAATTCCACGCTTTATAATATTATGAATCAAATGGTAACAAAAAAAACCAATGACTCTAAACACCTAATCCACTTGTCTCTAGTCCTCCATCTCCGTGAAGTTATTTTCGGTTGACTTGTACGAAGATAGGAGGCTGCCATTGCCTTTACTCTATCAACAATGTGGTTTATTTTTCTTATCATCCCATATCTGAAATGAAAACTCTTAAAGGTGCAAAGTTTTTCTTATTGTTGATACCCGCCTCAACTGGTCTTTTTATAGGTCCAGCTCAGTCAGTGGTGTGGGACACAATGGTACCTTCTAGGAAAAGGACTTGCGTTAACCGTCCGAAACAATCTTCTGTTGAGAAGCTGACAAAGGATCTTTATACCATTTTACAAGAACAACAGTCCTCATACTTCTCTGGATCTTCCGAAGAAGATCTACTTTTCGAGAGTGAAACACCAATGGTTTCTGTTGAGATAGGACATGGAAGTGTCCTTATTAGGCATCCCAATGCCATACATAGAGAAGAGGAATCGGAAGCTAGCTCACTTTCTGTTGATAACAAACATTCCCATAGCAATGAGGCTTATTCTCGGTCTGTAACCCTTTATGATAGCAAGGGCATTAATTTTAATGGTCCAGGAAGTGAAAAGATCAACTTTTACAGACAAGGGATGCAACAAGAACAAGTTAAAAGGTAAATCTTCTGCTCTAGTTTATCAAAGTTTTGTTTGCATTAGTGTTGGTTACAAATGTATAGGATTTGGAACATCGATGTGGTCGCAGAACGCTAATAAAAAGCTTTTTGCATCCTGAACTCAAAAACATATAATTATAAGACTAATATTCTATTCAAGGCCTCTGAATATCCAAGCTTTTACCATCTCTCTCTCTCTCTCCCTCTCTCGAAGTAATATTTAAATGGTTTGGCTTGACAGGGAGAAGTTTCAGCCTGAGATCTTCCAACTATTGGGAAGCCATAATTCACCATTGCGTCATATAGATTTAATTGTAAGCTGCTTTTTATGGTTTTGTTTGAAGGCAATATGTTCAATTTGTTTCCGTTGATTATCGATGGAGTTTGCATGGCTTTCTTGTTAGGTTTGGACCTAATGTCTTTCTTGCAACTTGCTTCTTGTAGGATACTACGAATTTTGAGGAGTTCATGAGATATTTGACAAATGAAGAGCAACAAAAACTGCTGAAGTATCTTCCTTCAGTTGATGTTGCTAAACTTCCTGAAAGGTTAGAATTTTCATGATTCATGTTGTTAGATAAATGATGTCAGTCTATACGATTATTGTTCATCTAACAACATGTGCAACTCGGCAAATATAATTTTTGGGAAAGTTTGGATGTCATTTTTTCCGAGTAAAAGTAATCCACGACGAAGATACATGATCTGAAGTTCACGGTGGTTTACTTGTTTTGCATTTGCAGCCTCAAAAGCTTGTTTGATAGCCCTCAGTTCAGGGAGAATTTAACTTCCTATCAACAACTGCTTGGGGAAGGCGTCTTTGATATCTCCTTCTCGGGGGTTAAACCTGAAGATTGTAAAACTTTGAAGATGCTTGCATTATCCGATTTGATGAAATCTAAATGGGTCGAACACTATCATCTTGTCAAGGTTTGAATTCATTATATTTATGTACCTTTTCAGATAAAAAGTCATATGGAGAGTGAACCTAGAATTTCATTGATGCCAAAATAGCATCTCTTTTTTTTTTTTGGTGCAGACTTCTAAAAGTAGCCCTCGAGCATCGGTTGTTTCTGAACCTAATGTCACAGAATCAAGTAATTTTGCAAAAGCCAGGAGGCCACAAGACAGCCAAAATAAGAAGTTTCCAGGTTGGTCGGAAATTTCATGGTGTACATTGTTCAATGCTGCTGTTTTTCGTTGTTGTTGAACTTCTTATAAGATGAAGCCTCTTTGATTCTCTCCTCTCTTGCGTTAAAGAAAAACCGGAGAGAAGAAGCCTACAAAATAAAATCAATACGTATAAAGGATAAATTTAAAATTTCTCCAACATTAACAAATGTGTAGTATGGCCTAAGTGTATTCACTCTTCATATGCAAAATTCGCTTCCAGTACTTCAAAATTGGAAGATATCTTGTTGGGGTTTTGATATCATTCGCACCCTTTCCGCGATAGCTGATCCTGACAGTCATAAAACACACAAATGGCACATGATATTACCCCCCACCCCCTCTCTCTCACTATGTATATATATGTATATATCCACGGAAACTGCAATTTTCTGAAGATATTTTGCATGTTTCAGAAGTAAAGATTGTGATGAAGAGCCCAAAGCGGGTGATAATGAAGAGTAGCTATGAAAAGAAAGAAGCCATAGACAATGACGGTTCTTGCTTTAGCCCAAGAAGCCTGTTTGCTTTGCCAACTGATAGCAGCTCGTTCTTGCTGGAGTCCATCAATTTTGTGGAAGAAAGTTCCGATCAGGATCTGCTGCTGGACGTGCCATCCCATGGCTCTTTTGCACAAGCAGAGCTTCTTCACCCAGTATTAAGTTTTGGTTCCCAACAGGCAAGCACTAGTAGTAGCTCCATATGCCCACATTTTCTCCATCCCTGAAAACGCCGATGACCGTATGCAGCATCGATCTGTAGGACTATATAGATACTACTATATGCCTTGAGAGCTAGAATCCCTGGCTGCAAGCGGTTCACATATTTTTGCTTGGTGTAGACACAAAAAGAGAAAGAAAGTTGGTCTGTGAATGAGGTTTGAATGGTTGTTTCTTGTTTTCCCTTGAACTTTTTTGAACTTGGAATTCAAGGGGATGAAATTTGGGGTGGGTTTTTTTTTTTTTTTTTGTATAGGTTGACAATAGGTTGTAATATATAGCTCAAAATGCACAAGCAGTGAAATTCTAGGTTTTGTATGAAACTTTCTGCTTTTTAGTCTTGGGCATGGTATATTAAGCATGGGATAAAAATGACTGTCTTGGTTGCATTAGTCCTTCATATTTCATAGCAATAAAATGAGGATATACACCCCAAAAAAAAAAAAAAATCCTCATTTTGAATAGGAAAAAGGTGCTTTTCATGGAACAAGAAAAAGGAACAAAAGATGATGATGTTTGTGGTTTCTTAAGACGCAGATTTAAGGTTGAGCAGTTCACCAATGTATTGGCTTCTGAGAGGTGAAAGGTGAAAGGTGAATTAGAAGTACTTCATTAGAGTTAAGTTCTGTTGACCTGGATTTTCTGTTTCATTGGTTGTTCTCTAATAGTATTTTGTCATATCATCTGAATTTAAAGATTTAATTACATGAAAAAGTTAAATACTAAAAAATTTTTTAAATAAATTGATGAGTTGTCAAAATACTATTGAGAGAATAGTAATTGAGATAAAAAAATGGGACAATAGCTATGGATTCCAATTTGATTTGACTTCTAAAATTCTATGATGTTCTAAAATGTTAATAGAACTATGCCAAATACAACTACCTGGTTTGGGAAAATAAGAAGAGTGTGTCAGTCTTGGTTGGAAAAGTAGAGGGTTTATTCTCACTAGTTATATTCCTCTTCAACAATTACAAATCTGCAAGGTATCAAATTTTAGTTCAAGTGATGAGAGAGAGAGTTCAAAAACTTCTAAGCTTAAACCTTTTTTTTTTTTTTTTAATAAAATAATTAAGATCGAGGCATACTGAGAAAATATACTTCCAAAACCATATTGACATCCCCAAATAGAAGTTTGAGATAGCAAAGCAATCAATTGAGTTTGAGAGTTTTGTTTCCCAAGTAGTAATTAGCAACGCTTAATTGACCCGGTTGGTTCTTACATCATGATTTATTACTATATTTTAGTTGTCACACACACACATATATTGTAAGGATAGTGCCTAGTGGACGATGATGCAAAAGTGAATATTTATTTCTGCTGATACCTATCGTCATCTTATCCCCGTTGTAACAAAATTCCACAAAGACATGTTCTTAATTTCAAGAGTCTTTTTCTAAACAAATTATGAGCCATTTGGTTGCTATTTAAACGGTTTTTCAATCACAGAAAAAATGATGCATTTTCAGTTGTTTGGTGAGCATTCTGATGTGTGTGCATACATATAAAAGTCTTGTATCTGGTATCGGATACCATATATCACTTATAACTTTTTGTTTAAATACTTGTAAAAACTTATTGATTTACTTATAACTTCCTATTTATAACTTAATCACATAGTAACTTTCAATTTAAAACCTTGTTACATAATATTAGTGAAAAAATATTATATTAGAATTACACATACCGCAAAAATAAAAAAATAAAAAAATAAATACAAGTGCCAGCCAGGGAGGGTGTCGGACAACAGCCCCTCCCTATATATATTTATATATATTTTTTGGAATTAGCTCTTGGCATTCATGTCTCTTAGCCTCCGTTTGCCAAACCATTTTAAACTCACATTTTTCATATCAGTCTTTGTCTTTTTCTGAAAAGTCAACACAAATTATAACTAGTTTTTAAAAAGTCAACCAACTCAA
The DNA here is from genome assembly GCA_025413485.1 of Ficus microcarpa. NCBI lineage: Eukaryota > Viridiplantae > Streptophyta > Magnoliopsida > Rosales > Moraceae > Ficus > Ficus microcarpa. The sequence continues at coordinate 18,447,708 of CM046386.1, read as the reverse complement.
ACTTAAAAATTTTAACTCAAACTGTTTAACCAAACACACCATAAATCTCTATTTCTAGAGAGAATTGTACTCAGACCTCTACGTTTTTATCAAAATTACAATGACAACCCTTGACTGAAGCATTTTAAATTGACCTTAAAAAATAGTGAAAAGAGAGTAACATAGACAGGCAAAGATTGTCCTTTCCTTAGTTGGAGTGGACCAATGATCATGATGTTGTTAATGCAGCCGAGGCAGCACAAGAAGTTCACGTTAGCTGTTTTAGAATTGGCTAAAGGCAAAACACACCCTTGTTTAGTCCCCACGTGCTTCCACAAAAAAGGTCTCACATTTTGCCCCCCAACTTCCACGAGAAAAGCTTGCACCTTCTTGTACACCTGTTTTCTTCTTTGATCGAACGATCGATCATGTCTTAAGAATTAACGCCTCAACTCTATATCCTTGAGAGTAATAAAATTTACAGACGAAAATAAACAATCACAAAACACATTAAGTCTTTATATATGCTCACCTTAAGGTGAGATTACGGCCTGTTTTACTAGGATAATTATACAATAGCTGTTGCACACTTCTAGTAGAATCCGCTTATTGTCTCTGAGTAGGGCGTTTAACTATGTTAGGCTCCACAACTTGGCATCCAGCACTCCCCGAAAATGAAAAATCACCACTCATATAGTGTACTAATTATTACAGAAAACAAAACATATTGAAACAAAATCAGAAATGTCAAAAACAAGATTTTCTATACAAAATAGACTTGGAAGTCCCAACTATGAAACCCCATCAGCAACTTCTCCAAAATGGCAAAATTCAAGCCCGAAAATCGCCATCTTGTTTGCTAAATTTATCAGCACCAGAAATGGAATCACCTGCAAATGACACTTCCAATTCTCGAGTTAACTCTACAACAGCTATTGTGAAACCCCAGTTGTGACTTTCCTTTTCTTTCCCAAGATGGAAAATACAGGCCCAAAATTTCCAGTCTTGATCGCTGAATTCGCCTGCAAAATGACAAATCCTAATACTAACTGTACTCTTATTCCCTAAACCATCAATCTACCACCTCTTCTCCTTCTAATTCTTTCATAATTCTCTGTTCCCAGATCATCACTTCCGCCAAAATCAGTTCCCTCCTCTGGCCACCACGCCGGCCGAGGAAAAGTCATGCCACGGCGATGACAGATTTCCAGAAGACCACAGCTTGAAATGCCATCGTCACTATCATCTTTGGAGAGTCTCAACACATCCAACATTGTGACCTCCTCCTCCCTATTGCCCTTATCACCATAATTCTCCGCCTGCCCGAGAAGCGAACTCGGCAGCCTGCGACCTGCCGGCGGCAATTGTGCCGTCTCCTGCAAAGCATTGCCTCCATTTATTCCAGTGCTCGCAGCATTTCTCATCTCCAAAACGTCCTTGTCTGGTTCAGTTCCCAGTTCGATGACTTCGGTGGAATTATCGTCCTCGGTGAACCCCAACTTCCTCTTCGCCGAGCTTTGTTCACCAGATTTTGCGAGAGCAGAGCCGTGATTTGGAGGAGTAGCTCTCTCAGGATCCAGTTCTTCATCAGATTCTTCCAAATTTTGCTCTGAAATCTTCAATTTCTTCAACGGTGACTTACCCAAACCGTCGTCCAAAGACAATTCCCTCCTCAAACCTAGCCCCCTTCGATTCGGTCACCGGAACCTCCACAGGCGAGCGATTGAAGTCCAAATAGACGTTTTCCCTCTGCGTCAGCTGAACCTCCAGAAACCCTAGGTCCGAATCCCGGCTCAAATCCACCGTCCCAGCACCATCGGCTTCCGAACTCCCAATTCCAACGACCACCGTTTCACCACCGCGTCAGGACTCCGACAACAAACGTCACCGCCGTCGACCGCGTCCACAGTCGGTCGCAGTTCGTTGGAGCTCTGAGCCGCGGACTCCTCCGGCGGGGTGTGAAAATCCTCGAGGGAGTGGCTGTTATCATCGCCTTCCTCGCTCTCCGGCGCCGACACCATGATGATCCCGGTGGAGGCGACCGGTATCTCGGCAGTGGATTCGGACGACGACTCGTCGTTTTCGGGGTTGTAGCGCTCGGGGGCGAAGGGGCAGCGTCGCAGGCGTTCCTCCTGAGAGGAGGAAACGTGGCAGAGAGGGAGGAGGAAGCCAAAGGGATCATCGCCGGCGAAAACGCCGCCGTCGCGCCGCCGCCGTCCATTACTTCTCTCTCTCTCAGGCACCGGAATTGTGACAATTTCTGGAAGGTTTTGACACTGTTACGGTTTTTGTTTTGATATATTTTTTTTAAATAAAATTTTCAATCTTTTTATACACGATACGAGTATTTGATTGGTGTGGCGGGTGCAGTTCCCGCCTTTTTCTGAACGAACGGTGGATGATTAGATGATGAAGGGTCAGGATCAGTAGGATTTTTTTCCAATCTTTTTTTGCTCTGTTAATATAAATCTCGCTGTATTTCAATTTCCGTTTCAGCTATGTCAAATAACACTGGTCACAATGTCGTCAGCCCGTCTAGCTCAGTCGGTAGAGCGCAAGGCTCTTAACCTTGTGGTCGTGGGTTCGAGCCCCACGGTGGGCGTTACATTTTTTTTTTTTAAACCTTTTTGATTTTGTTTTTGTTTTTGTTTTTTTTTTGAATATAAATATGGAAATTAGATTGTTTTTGAGGGTTCTAATGTTTTGGAGATCAAGTTCTTATTAATGACGATGTATCAAACAGTACACTAATAAGGGAGTAATTTCAATAATGGCGACACATACTCATGATATACTTTTTCCTTTGTTCCAAAACAATATAAGAAAAAAAAAAATAAAAAAAAAACCCTTTTTTTGGTTCAAAATAATATGAGAAAACATCATATTCTGATTGAAGAGGCAGCTTCAAACATTAGTAATGTATTCTAAATAATTGGTAATAGAACATTTTACCATTTGTCATGAAACTCTTTCGGATTTATATTAACTCAAGTTATTATGTTTTTTTTTTTTTAATTGTCATCCGGCTTCTTAATAACAAATTAGAAAGTAGGTTCCCCCATAAATACACGGAATGTAACAAGATTTAACTAAATGGTCAAGCTTTTTCGAGATCGATTTTTCCTATAATTTGAAAGTAGGTTTGGTAATCAAGTAAGTAACTCAAAAAGAAATACAAATTGGATTGAAAAAAAAAAAAAAAACTAAATTTCAGCTATTTTTTGGAAACCAAGTAAAAATCAATTAATGACTGTACACTATTCTTAATACAAGTTAGAAAAATCTCATTTGCATGATGTAAGTTAGTTTTTGAGATTTAGATCTTAAACTTATAAAAGGAATTTGACTAAATAAATAAAGGAAAAAAAATGCAAAATTCAAATCATGTCGACAATAAATCTAACAAATAAGATTAATTTCGGGAGTGAAAATTCAACCTAAATACTAAATAATAGTTTTTGAAGGAAAAAAAAAAACCAAATATTTGTAATTAAATAACCAAAATACTAACTAATTCTTTTACCCCGTTTGATGAATGAGTTTAACTCCAATTAAACTGTACTTTTTCATTTTTATTTTTATTTTTTCTAAAAAGTCAATAAAAATTATAAATAGTTTTTAAAAAATCAACCAACTGAAATTTAAAAATTTCAACTCAAACCGTTTTATCAAATAGAGGGAACATTAAGCCTAAAAAAAAATAATAAAAAAAAATAAAAGGGCGTTCATTCGCATCCCGAACGGCGTCGTTTTGATTAAGAAAACGTTATTTTGGGTTTTCTTCTTGGGATATATAGGCAAATAGCCTTTTTATAACGAGAAAAAAGCCTTTTTCTGGTATTTCTCTTCTGTTACTCTCTCACACGACCCGATTCTGTTAGAGAAGAGATTCTGAAAGAAAGAAATAATAATAATAATAATTAGAAAACAAATTCACTCGTCTCGTCTCGTATTCCATTTCTCTCCTTCACGCCAACGGTGTGAGTGTGAGCCGAACATGCCGGTTCCACTCTGACCCACCGCCTGCCACCACCCCCCGAACCCATACTCACGGCCCCACTAAATCTCTCTCTCTCTCTCTCTCTCTCTCTCTCTCTCATTGCTCGCTTTTGCCAGTGATTTTCTTCGCAAATCCCAGGTTAACCTTTCTCCACTCTACTCTCCCATTCTTCTTCTTCTTCTTCTTCTCTTTTGTTCTTTTGATCCTGAAATTCGGTTTATGTAATCGGAAGATTGTCAGTTTTGGAACAGTTCGTGGTTTAATCTTTTTTTTTTTTGGGGGGTGGGGGGTGGAATTTCGAGCGTCAGGGGCTATTGGATTGTTTGGCTTGTTCCCGGATGAAATTAGGTCATAGTTGTGCGATTTTGAACTCGGTTTGTGTGGATAAAAAAGGAGGGATTCCGGGGTTTTCTTTGTCTTGTTTTCGTTAATGAAATTATCTATGTTATTGTTTTCCCGAACGGTTTTGCTGTTTCCATGAATTATCTGGATATATTACTGCATTTCTTCTTTTCTTTTAGCTGTAACAAGGGGAATATATATATATATATATGTCTTGTAGATAATAATCGGATTTTTGTTTTTTGTTTTACTGCTGATAATGTTTATGGCTATGCCTGTTTTTGGGTTTCTTGGGCATAGGCTCTTTTGGATATTGGGTTTTGGGTTTCGGGTATGTTATGCTGCAATCAGAAGCATTGTGGACAACCAGGTTGGTTAATGGTAGCTGTTCTGGCAGATTGGAAAAGTTGACCATGGAAAATGGCGGGTGCTCTTTCGATGTTCGTTCCACAAAGTATAAGAGGCGTAAAGTTTCTGCGGTTCGTGATTTTCCACCCGGGTGTGGACGGTTTGCTCAACAGGTCAGTTTGACGCCAACCGAAGATGCAGGCACGGCTTCAACCAATACGCTCGAGGATCAAAGTTTTAAGGATGGGAGTAGTCATGGCGTAGAGAATGGAACCTCTGATATGTTGAGCGATTTGCAGCAGGTGGTTGCCGCTACTTTAGTTGAAGAGGCTATTCCTGTTCTGTTAAATCATAATTTTTTGTTACCTGCTAATGAGCCCGTTGCTAATGGAAATGGTTTGGAGAAGCAAGTTGCCAGAAGGTATCCTCCTCAGAGGAGAGTTTCAGCCGTCCGAGAGTTCCCTCCTTTCTGCGGAAGAAATGCTCCTCCTCCTGTTAATGAAGAGTCTTTGGAAGTGCTCTCTTCCCCAAAAAACAGAAGTTCTGGTCAAGAAAAGCCTGAGCGTGATATGTTTGAGGGAACCTCAACGGAGGCAGTGAAAGATGATGCAAAGCAAACAGTCGGGGATGCTCAAGGTGGAGATTCGTTTAAGAGTGAATTGGAAAGGAATAAATTTGAAGTTGATGTGAAGCAAACTTTAGAAGATGCTCCACCAAAGGAGTCTCCAGTAGTGCTTGCTTCACCGAAGAACAAAGCCTGTGTTCGAGAGAAGTTCAGTCCAGAAATGAATGACAAACCCTCAACAGACACAGTGAATTCTAAGCTGAAGCAAACAGTCGAGGATCTTTTAGGTGGAGATTCCTACAAGGGTGAATTGAAAGGCAATGGAGCTATAGTAATCAGGGGCCGGTTTCAACCAGAATGTGAGAAGAATGCTATTAAGGACGAACATGTAATATTGTCTCAGTTGAAGATGGATCGGGAAGAAAAAGAAAACTGTAATGAAACTCCATTAGAAGACAAGCTTTACTGGTGGGATCATGAATTTGAGACTGGGGTTGGAAAAGACGACGAGGTTGAAGGTTCGACGGAACATGTGGGCAAGGAGATTGTTGGTTACTCCGAGGAAAAAAGTATCGATGAAAAGGATTCAGATACATCTGGATATCGGAGCCAGTTGCAAGTAGCAGATGAAGGGAATTTGAAACTTGCACCAAACAGAGTGATTGTGCATGGTTTGATAGCTACATCAAATCGTTTGTGGCAGGAAAAGTTTGCTTTCAAGTGTAAACCAACTGCTGGTACGGGTGGAAGTAAAGAGATGAAAGTTGATACCGTTAGTCCTCTAAAAATGCAGACAACAAAGATTACTGTCAGGAAAACAGTTGATGCTGGTATGAGCGGAAGTAAAGAGAAGAAACTTGATGTTATTAGTCCAGTACAAAGGCAGAAGACAAAGATTACTGCCAGGAAGAAGGTTGATGTGAACATTGCAAAAGGAAAGTCTCTAAAGAAGACTCCTCCTGAAACTGCTTCTCAGGGTACAGGTCAGCTAGTTATATGGGATAAAGAGGATTTTCTTTGGCATAATGAGGGTGAAGCTCTTGTTCCCATATCACGTAGTAGTGGTGATGGTAGTAGTGGTAGTGTCCTTGTTTTTCCTATTTGTCCCATTGATTCAAGTGGCAAAGCTCAAGGTGACAAAGCCAATGTTGCCCGCCTTAAGGTAAGGGAGACGTTGCGCATGTTCCAAGGTGTTTATAGGAAGTTCTTGCAGGAAGAAGAAACTAAGTCAAAGGAAGGAGGACAGGCTTGCAAGCGGATTGATTGCAAAGCTGCAAATTTGCTCAAAGCAAAAAACAAATACATCAACACAGGAAAAATTGTGGGACCTGTCCCCGGAGTTGAAGTCGGTGACGAGTTCCAGTTCAGGGTGGAGCTTCATATTATTGGTCTCCATCGGCCAATGCAAGGTGGAATAGATTTTGTGAGGGAAGGTGGGAAGGTCCTTGCAACAAGTATTGTTGCATCAGGGGGCTATGCCGACGATTTGGATTATTCGGATGTCTTGATATATACGGGCCAAGGAGGAAATGTTATGAATTCAGGTAAAGAACCTGAAGATCAGAAACTTGAACGGGGTAACCTTGCTTTGAAGACTAGCATGCATGAAAAGAATCCAGTTAGGGTGATCCGTGGATGTGAGTCGTTGGAGGGGAGATCTAGGACATACGTTTATGACGGGCTTTATTTGGTAGAAAAGTTTTGGCAGGATGTGGGGCCACATGGTAAGTTGGTTTTCAAGTTTCAGCTTGAAAGAATTCCTGGTCAACCGGAGCTTGCATGGAAAGAAGTGAAGAAGAGTAAGAAACATAAAGTTCGAGAGGGCGTCTGTGTAGCTGATATCTCTGAAGGGAAGGAGGTAATTCCGATATGTGCGGTAAATACTATAGACGACGAGAAACCTCCACCATTTAAGTACATAACCAGCCTGATATATCCTGATTGGTGCCAACCTACTCCTCCCAAGGGTTGTAGCTGTACTAGTCGATGCTCGGATTCTGCAAGATGCTCTTGTGCTGTCAAGAACGGAGGTGAAATCCCATTTAACCATAATGGGGCGATCGTTGAAGTGAAGCCCCTCGTTTACGAGTGCGGTCCATCTTGCAGGTGCCCTCCTTCTTGCCATAACAGAGTAAGTCAGCATGGCATCAAATTTCAGCTCGAAATTTTCAAAACCAAAGAAAGGGGATGGGGTGTGAGATCCCTAAATTTCATTCCTTCAGGAAGTTTTATATGCGAGTACCTAGGAGAGTTCCTTAGTGAGAAAGAAGCTGAAGCTAGAACCGGTAACGATGAGTATCTCTTTGATATTGGGAACAACTACAACGACAACATTCTCTGGGATGGACTTTCGACTATCATGCCTGGTGCAGTGTTTGCTTCTGATGAAGTTGTGGAGGACGGTGAAGGCTTCACCATCGACGCGGCAGAGTATGGCAATATAGGGAGATTTATCAACCATAGTTGCACACCAAATCTTTATGCACAAAACCTCCTGTATGATCACGAGGACAAAAGAATTCCTCACATAATGCTTTTTGCCGCTGAGAACATTCGTCCTTTAGAAGAGCTGACTTATCACTACAATTACGTGATAGATCAAGTTCGGGATTCGAACGGAAACATAAAGAAGAAGAGTTGCTATTGTGGTTCTCATGAATGCACTGGAAGATTGTATTGAGCCGGTTATCTCGGAAGTTAGGAGGATTTGTTGGTGAGAAAAAGGTGATAATTGAGAACTTTTTACAGTGTGCCATTGCCCAGTTTTGGAATGAAATTACTAAATAGAGAGACCTGTAAAGAGAGGGATATTTTTTCTTAGATCTGAGTTGTACATTGCTTTTAGGCTGAAGAGTTCTTGTGTACGTTCCCTTTAAACAGAAGAAGGCAATTCAATTGTAATGGTCATCTTCTTTCTGGTAGTCTCTAGCTTTATTTTGTTGCATTTTGGTCTCCAATGTCAATCCAAAAACGACTCGTTTTTTTTTACTTCATTGACAAACACGTCTCTATATACATGTCACTGTGTTACTTAATTTCTAGAGATTCTTATTGGTAGTATATGTTTTTGAATATTAGATCCGGTTAAATCACATCAAAACGAAAAAAAAAAGTGCAAAACTGAAAGAATCTAACACAAACGTGATGCCTAGTAACAGAGTTGTATCGACATTGCCATGCTGTGGAATCTTTTCTTTCTTTTCTTCTTCTTTTTCTGTTTTTGTTTTTGTTTTTTGTTTTTTGTTTTTTGTTTTTTGTTTTTTTTTTTGTTTTGTTTTTTTGCCTACTGAAAGAAGAGTAGAATTTCTCGATTTTTTATTCTCATTTAATATAACTAGTACCCCAAGGATTAGCCTTCATCTGCTTGTATTTTTTCTTATATTGCTTGTATTTTTTTTTTTTCAACAACAAAGGGGATGGCTAATGTTCGAGAATTATCATGCTTTTAATATGGTCTTGTATTTGGCATTAATGATTCATTCAACTAGCAAGGTCCTGTGTTAGGCATTAATGAATCATCAAACTATTATTTCAGGAATTTACAGCTAAATAGTCCTTTTTTTTTAAGAAGTTTTTTTTAATAAATAGTCGAAATTTTTAAAAATTAGTTTAAAGACCATTTTTTAGAACAATGATTAATCAATTGTCTTATATAATTAATCAATGATTGATCACATAATAGTTAATTGACTTACCATCAATTATTGATTAACAATAACGTAAATAACTAAAGTTTATAGTTAATCATTGATTGATCATTAATCAATCATCAAAATTTGATAGTCAATTATTAATTGATTATTAGTTAATCATTGACTAACCAAATCTGAAAAATGATAAATAGCTATTTCCTAAATTTAAACAAGTTAGGTCATCTTATAAATTAAGTAATTAAAAACAGTCATCCAACTTAATTTTCCTTGATATCTTGCAATTTCTCAATTTACAAAGTTACAAGACACATATAATTTACGTATTATTCGCTAATAAAAAGTGAGTCTCATGATATGTGATCAACATATAAGGTTTATCTTATAGTTTTTATGATGTTTAATGCCTGCTATGCATCGCAGCCACCAAATATTATTAAAAAAAAAAAAAAAAAAAAAAAAAAGCTTCATCTTCTTTCATTATAATGATATAACTCAAATCCTAAAGAGTAAATGCAATCATATCTGACGTTGTTAAGGCACAACCAAGTCGTCAACAATGATAAAACACGTGTTTTGTGTAGACATCATCAACCCCACATCTTTAAGCAGCCCATAGGCAGCTAAATGGCTAAATAAACTACAATACAAGTACGGAATTAAAATTATCAAATCACATGTATAAAAATATATTGCGAATCATACAACATGCATTTAGTGTTCCTTTCCAACTTGGCATAGTTGTTGCTGACTAGGAAAAGGTAGGAAAAAAGTAGCATTACTCTAGAGCTTCTCACGGTATAATCACTTTATTACGCTAAAAAGCAAAGAGAGTACAAACTTTAATTCATATTCTATCTCACCAATTCGAAAGTACACCCACTAATTATTGATTAGCAGCACAAACTACACCAAGGCCAACTCGGCATGTAAATATCTTATAGTTTCTAATTCAGAGCACCAACCAGCTTTTTTTTTTTTTTTTTTTTTTTAAAAACAACTTAAAATAAAAACTAATTTATATATATATATCTATTCTCTCCCTTCTCTCTCTCTCTCTCTCTATATATATATATGTATATAACTTATAATAAAAGAGCAGAAATTTAATCAGTGAGCTGAACTTTGGAGTCATAATCAGCACCAGCCTCCCAATTGTCAGGGAGGACATTAGTTGAGTGCATCCAGAAAGTGTTGCCTGTGCTGCTGGTGGCTTGGAACCTCAAGGTGATTGACCCTCGTGGTGGGTTAGCCATGTCCCATACTGCTCCAAAGGCTCTGCGCATCGGAACCCATTCTTTGCAATCCTCCTGGTTTATTAATTACACCAAAAAAAAACATCATTAACCCGTCAATCAATTCGGTCCAATAATGCGATTACAAGTGTATTAATAGGATTAAACAAAATGTAAATGGACCACACTAGGTTCATGTTGATTGTTTCAAGAATACGAGTCCATATAGAGAGTTTCAAAAATAGTAAATCTATTTAGCTCCGCACCAGACAACATCGCATAAAATAGAGTCGTTGAGCCTCTACGCTCATAAATGAACAGTGGACCCTATTAACTCCGTTTCATGCGATGCTATCTGACACGGATCCCAGCAACAATTTTCTTTCGAAAGCGTCAGGTACTGCAGAAGAAAAAACTGTAAAATCCGATCTAATTTATTGTAATCGATTAGATTAGTTAACATGTTGGTTAATCGTATTCTCAAATACGGAAAAAAATCATTGACTTATCAAATTATCTATCGAGTCATGAAAAAGATTCAACAAAAGACAGAAACAAATCCACTACGTACCCGCCACAACTCGACGCCTGTGACGTCGTTTTGGCCAGCCACATAAGTGACCACTAGAGCCAAGTAGTCGGGGAACTTGCTTTTCTCATGGACCCTGTACATGACATTGTAACCAGAGAATTGACAAGAGACCCTCTTGTATTCGACATCAACCACTCCAAAAGCAAACAGCTCCGGGGCTACATTGGGCAGCGCCAGCTTCGAGTAGGCGCGTGGGCTGAGGATGAAGTCTGTGTGGTCTCCTTCACCATAGTCTGTCATGACTACGTTCACCCCATCATAGTTGCATAATTGAGGGTTTTTGCACCTAACCTATTGAACCATTAACAAAGGAAAAAAAAATATTTAAGCACAAATAACTTTATATTCTTTATTGTTAGTGCAACATAATTATTATTGCCCTAGACATATGTAAAAATGATATTTTTATAGGTTACTTTTGTTGCAAGCAACATTAGATATTGCATTGCTTATATGGCAAGGCTTCTTTTTCTTCGCATAACTAAATTGTATTGCGTTGCATTGTATTGCATTGTATTGTATTGTATTGTATCACGATGTAGTACGAGAAGTAATAATATACCTTGTAACATGCGCCACAACCAGATCCATCCTTATAGAGCCTGGCCGAGGCTCCTGAGACACTGCCATCGTTCACGGTCCTTCCGAATTCCCCAAACCCGCAAGCGCCACCTAAACCGACGTTAATACAAGAATTATGAAAATGAAAAACAAGAAAAGATATATGTGCCAAAAAAAAAAAAAGAAGGTGTGTAACGTGGGAGTGTATATAGTTGGACGTACGTGGAGTCCCATTGCAATCAGGGCTACCATAATAAGTTGCTCTAGAGGGTGTAAATTCAGAGGTACAAATTGCCGGAAATAGCGCCATGAAACCAAGCAAAACACATACTTTCTTTTCAATTTCAAACCCCATTTTCTATGTATGAAAATGAAGGGAAACTAGTAATAAGAGCTAAAGAAACCAAGGAAGCTAAGCTAGAAGATATGTGAAATGTTGAGGTATTAGATGTGATGGCTAAGAAAGCAAGATATGTCACGTATTTATATAGTACTAGAGTGCCTTAGTGGGAAGGTGTGAGGTGGTAAGTTGCCAGCAGCCACGTTTTTTCCTCCACTTTTTATTTTTTATTTTTTATTTTTTTGCCGGAAAAGAATTTAAAAAAAAAATAAAGAGAGAGAGAGATTTCATGCATTAATATACCCTCCTAAACGTTATCAAAAGTAATTCCCCATAAACTAACATGAATGTTCTTTAAAGGGCCTTCATGCAGATCTCATCCCTCGACAAGGAGCTCGTCATCACATTCTCACCGAATGTGTTAAAAATCAGCATGTGTGAGGATATGATCCCGATATTTTACGTCGAGTGTATTAGATTCACAATAAATAAAAATTTTAGCATCCCATTCGTTGTTACTTTTTACCTCCACTTGGTCATCGCAATAGGAACTTCAAAACGGTTTTAAAAGAACAGATTAGATCAAATGAGGTGTACGTGCACTTTGTGGACCTACTCATTTACTCCCTTGAGACTGTTTCATAATTTATAAAATAGGATTTTCAAAATTTGCTAGTATTTGAAATGTGTCGCCTAACTTTTGCCATATTTTTTCTTCACTTTTTGCCGTCTCTTTCTGTACCTGCAGCCAAGTTTTAGAACAGAATTCAAGAAGGAAATCATTACCATTTATTTATCTGCCGTCTCTTTCTCATTAGCTTCTTCCATTATCGTCCCGCTTGGACTAGAAAAGTACACATTTTGTTAATCCACCGATTAGTTGGAATGCCAATACCGGGTCTTGATGAAGATAAGTATCAAATATATAAAAGAATTTGTTCATGAAAACCAATTCATTGACAAGTTGCCCCTAGTATTTTGACTATCGTCCACCTTTAGCTTTGATTAGCTTTGGAAGCCTATATTAAATTCTCCTCTTAAGTTTCCTCACCTTGTCTTAAGGAGAATTCTATGACACAAAAATATCTATATGGTTCGGAATCGTTATATTCTTTAATATTTATTAAATTGTCACATTTTATTTAATATGATGGTTCAACATTTTTTGACAACATCGATAGAGAATTTAAGTTGGTGGAGCTTAATTATTGTCCTAACACATAAATAATACAAATCTAAAATTCCATTAAGAGTACTTCAGGGATCTCACACTTATAATTTCGGTTATCTTCTTCTTATTTTTAGAGAAAAAAAAAATTCGAGAAGGGTTAAAGAAAACACACAGTAAGCCTGAGAGATGTGTGATTTTCTTTTGAAAGCTTCTTGTTCTTGTTCATCATAATAAATTACAGCAATTACTATAAGTGGATGTAGCACTCATATTTTGAATGAATCATTGCGTTCTTGATTATTTATTTTTCTTCTGTGATTTTATTTGTTTTCAATGATAAAAGAATAAGGTATCTAATTTTTAATATTATCATTGATTTATATCAGCATAAGCAAAAACATGAACTTCACATTTTTAAAATCTTAGATTATAGTGAAAACAATCCAATCTCAAAAACCTTTTCTTCATTCTTTGAACCTGATAAGTGTGGATTTGACTACATTTTGCGTTCACCCTCTTACTAAACAAGAAAAGGGATCTCATATGATTTAAAAAAAGAAAAGCCAAAAAAAAAAAAAAAAAAAAAAGTTCCAAAACCGTGTCCTCTTTACTCCCCTAAGTGGTCTACGTCAATTTTGAACCATCATTAACAATCATATCAGACCTCCAAAACCAATAATATTAGCATCTCTCTCTCTCTCTCTATGTGTGCGTGTGTGTGTGCGTGCATGTATATATACACATATAGAAATATCAAAGCTACGGTCTTGCAAAGAAATAAAAAAATACAATTAATATTACACCCACCAAGGCCATTATTATTGTGTTTGGTTGCAACGCACTGAAGGAGTCCAAGGCAAAAGTATATAGATCTTTCGTGTCAATTGTTTGGATTAGGGTTAGGGGGTTGGGGGTTTAAGCACTAAGGTATCTTCTTTTCTTTACTTTGTATAAGAAGTTCAAATTGAACTTCTTCACCAGTGTGGTATCAAGTTGCAACCAATCCCAAAAGGTACAAAAGAAAATAAAAGGTAAAAAGGGTATTTCCTTTTTTATATATTTAGTGACATCAAAAATAACAATTAATACATGTGTAAATAATATGTACAAAAGGAGGTGTAAAAAAGAAATATTCAATTTCCCCTAAAAATATTTTTATTATCTTAAAAAAAAAAAAAAAAAAAAAACCAATGTTCAATTCGGATCCCAACATAAAAAAGAATGGAAGTTGGGGTAGGTGACACTTGATGCCTGTCGTCCATTTGGTTGCATTTCAAGCACTTTGTGCTTTTTAGTAGTGATGATATTTGTGATAAGGCAATAAAAAAAAAAAAATGTGAGCTTTATTCACTGATTATTATATCATTTCACTGGCCTTGAATCGTTTAATTACGTCTAAAGGTAGTCATCTAAAAAACAACTATTATGCACTACTTTAGGAGTACCAGAACCACAAGTGAAACAGAAAGGGGATGCTCTCGTCAATAATTTCCAAATATTCAGACGTCGGACACACAAATCATTATTTCAAAAGATCAAGTGCAAATGCACAGATTAAAAGAAAACTATAAAACGATTGTCTCTTGTCGCTATACTGCCACCTGTGGTGATTAAAAACCCTATGTTCTTTTTCAATAATCATAGAACATTCACATTTAAACTCAAGATTTAGAGTTTCTTTGAATTCCCTGTAAAATCCTTGCAATTTCCTAGTTCCATCCATAATCCATGCCATGTTTACTGCAATATTTGGCTAGCAATTTGAACAAAACATCTTTTATAGAACAAAGTCAAAAAGAATTATACAAGCAACTAATCCAACTATCAATTCTTTTTCCTTCTGTTTTTCACACAACCACAGTTCAAAGAATAATTCAAGCCAAGAGCAATACCGATACACTGCCATTATTAAATTCCCGAGCTAGATAGTAGATACAGGCTAATGTTCTTAGTGGCTTACGAGTTCCCAATTGGATGTTCTTCAAGTATTCTCCAGTGTTGCTGCTTTGTTTCAGTGCTCACATATTTTTCCTTGCGTGGTGCAACTTTTTCTCTGCTACTCTAGAAGCTAGACATTGCATAGACTATTAATAATCTGATAAAGGTGGGAATAAATAATAAGATTGTGATCACCATAGGGGAATAAAGAAGAGTACTGCTAAGGAAACAAACTCCAATCCCAACTTTTGAGTACTATTTTACGTGATGGTTAGTACCGAAGTGCCAAAGGCTTTCGAGGCTTACGTAATTTTAAAGACTTACTAACAAAAGAATGACAACTTGTATACCACGTAAGTTGGTACTCATAAGTAGGGATTAGAGTTGGTGTTCCTGGTGTTTCTCAACTAATAATAGTATAACACTGAACAGAGAATTGAAAACTTTGAACCATACTATAGAATACAAATTACAATAGACTAAAAATGAAACATATGATCTTCAAATTTCCTTTCCATTTGCGGTGCATGCAATTTGAAAATGAAGATTTAATTTTATAACCTAAGCTTCTAGATCGTATACGGTTTAGGCTATGCTGTAGCTTGGATCAGGTTGAATCTGAACTCAGTGAAGACACAAACTAAGCTCTTCACTCTGATTATGTGACAATGGCAGTAGAGAGTCCCAACATAGAGAAAGTGACTTTTACTAAAAATGATATATAAACAATGACATCACTCTCCAGAATGGGCTGTAACCACTTAGAGAAATAATGGAAGACACTCTCGACACAAGGAAAGTACCATGGTCCCCTTATTAATTTTCTTCTTTATTTCCTTGAATCCGTCTCCTACACTTGTACCTTCGGATGAGAAAGAAAAGGGTGAAAGGTCACACCGTGGGGACAAAACTATAACTATCCAACAACAAAGGACTCACCAACCAACAATGCCTCTTCGGTCACTATCACTTCCAACAGAAGAATATAAAAGGCAAACATGGCGCAACACAAGTTAACCAAATAGTGAACCAGCACCTTTAGCTAGTTCCTCTTCCAGGCGTCTCCCTGCCGGATCTTCTGGGAAGATGGAGAAACCAATAATGGGAAAGTGACTGTTCATGAAGGAAAAAGAAACTACCTCTCCACTCCAAAATCCTCACCCCCCCCCCCCCCCCAACACACACACCACAATTCAGCTACTTTTGGTCACGAAAAGAAACGGGTGTTATTGTTGGTATTTTAATTCTGGAAAGATAAGTTGAGCAACCACACTGAACACTTGTCAAAAGGCTAGACTTCCAAAAAGGCAAAAGGAAAAAAAAGAAGTTAATTCACCCTAAACTAGCCTCTTCCATTATATCACTTGCCAATTACAACGTTGACAGTTGACAAAATGCCAATAAGATGGTTTCATTGTTGAAATCCAAAGGACCAGAGATCACAAGCACTGGTTGTTATAATTAAGAAAAGTACGAATAATCATGTCATAATTAGACAGTAAGTTGTGCTTGCTATTCACCTAAATGGTCTTTGAAGTAATGTTCCAAGTCTTCCGACATCAAATAAGCTGTGCTTTTTTCAGGTCAGAAACAACTCCCCTATCTTCAGTACTTCTCTCGTTGTACAATACCTGCAGAGAGTCAACAACACAGTAATTTAGGATGGCATGAGATTAGAGTAAAATTTGTGGACTTCTTCAATCGTTGAGACAGAAACCTTATCTATGATGCCATATTCAACTGCCTCGCTGGGACTAAAATATTTTGGACGCCGAATGTCAGCTTCAATTTGCTCAGGAGATTTGCCAGTATGATTTGCGAGGAGGTTAACCTTGAGAAAGAATTAAAATAGATGATGATGCTAGTTTAGATAGTATGCAGGCTTGCTTCGTAATTTAGAGAAAATTTGAACATAGGAACTGCTTCAGAAAAGTTGAACATTAATTGGATGCACTGGAATTAATAAGATAAACCATGACTATATTCTACAGAATGAATGTTGATCTTAGATGAAACCAAAATAGCTGTCATGCATGTGCTGGTAACATAATTCTGTATCATAATTCATAATTAAACTTTTTTTTTCTTTTATCTGAAAGTGGTCTTGCTTGATTCTATAAAGGCAAACAAAAGAAAAGAAAAGGCTTTGTAAATTTTATGATCGTGAAAACACCTAGTGGCAAAAGAATTTCTAATTCTGGCTAAAATTTTAAGAAGAGTCACAGAAAGTACATCCAGCACAATTTCTCACTGAGCATGAAATGTGGAACAGGAAGTGTTAATCTTACCAATTCCGCCTTCACGTTCTTTACCTCCTTTCTTGCAAGTTCAACATCTGTTGCTTGACCTTCAAACCTAGCAATTGGCTGCATTGAAGGATAAATTTTTTCAAGTTTGATTGTAGGATCTCTGTAGACTTGCATTTTCATCAAATGCATAGCCCTAATTTACAACTTGCACTTCAAAGAAAGCAAGACATAAGATGGCAATTGTGAAGAACTAGAAGCCATGGTTCAACAGAAAACCTGCTTCATCATAATTGTGGCTGAGGGCAGTGCAGAACGATTTCCCTTTTCACCGGCAGCCAGAAGCAAGGCTGCTTCTCCCCAAGCATTACCAACACATAGAGTAAATATTGGGGGCTTCACGTACCTGAAGCAGAAGAGAATCAAATTTATTGTAAGCACACGGTAACAGATACTTCACAAATTCTGTCAAAGCAAATAATATCTGCTATCTGCTAAAATATTAGACAACTAAACCAAGATGTATAAACAAGAGCATAATGATCAATCACCCCATAACATCGTAGATGGCAAAAGCTTCAGTCTCATAACCCAACTTCTCACCACCCTGAAAAGCAAGGAAGACAAAAAAATTTACCAATTCAAGAATCACAGTGGACAAACCAAACAAACTTTAGAAGTTTGGTTAATTAACTAGCTAAAAGAAAGGAAAAGAGGCAAAAGAATTGTAGTTTAAGCAGAACTTGGCATCATGAAGCAAGCCCATATCTAAAGCCCACTGCCATGCCTACAAGCTTGTAAATTCGTGATACTCTGGCCAGACTGTCTCTCTGACGGTAGGTTTTTCACCACACCCAAGATCAAATTTAAAACTGGATATTAAGCTCGGCCACGTTCTTTCATTCCTCAAAATTCAGAAGTAAGAGCTATCTAGTTTCCAATTCTATTAAACTGACCGGAACCACCAGATTTCTTCTGAATAGAAATTGGGAACAAAAAAATAGAAGGCATTCATATAAGATGCCATATAGCACAAGAATCATCTAAAATGATCCAATTATTTCAGATAATAAAATGCATAAACCAATGAGACATGCAAAAGGTTTGTATGGTCAAAGTATCCAAAGCAATTAAAGAAGAATAAAGGAAAGACCTTTGTTGTTCCTGTGGAATTTACGTATAGATAAATAGGCTTCTCAGCATCTTCATACTGAAGGTACAGAAACTCTGCTAATATCAGCTCTGTGACAGAAGGAACAAGAGACATGCCCAAGTACACAATTCGATTTTTATACAAGTAAGATGCTAAGTCTGGGGGAGGTTGCTCCCATGCACTTCCCCTCGAAAATGGAATGACCTGCAGAATGCACAAAGCACGATGAAACATACAGTTTGTCTTCAAAACCATATTTGAAATATGATATTCAAGTCAATCAATATGTCATACAGAAAAAAGAAGGAAAATATCCATCAACATCTCGAGTGTAGAGGAACAATATCAAACATTCAAACTTAACCATAAAGTTTAAAATTTGATGTCAACCCGCCCACAATTTTTCCGTTCAAAAATGCCTTCAACCCCGTTTATATTCCTTACAATGTAAAAGAACTACTGGCCATTGAATGTAACTGTCTCAAAATAAATGAAGTATAAAAGAAATTTAACCTTACACGGTGTTATACTGGAAATTAATATATCTTCCAATAGTCTTTACTTATCAAAACTTATTCCCGCTTTAAACATTGCTGACGAGATTGAAAATGCCATAAACTTATTTCATTATCGAAATGTATTCTCAGTAAATTGAACCTCTAACTAACCAAAAAAAAAAAAAAGAAAAATGGAAATTTAACTCTCCAGAAATGTAATTTCAATAAGCCCATTTTCCATTGGATTTTCTTAGCTTCCAAACACCATGAGAATTCAAAAACCAACGAAAAATGTTACACATCTTAAATCAAGGGATTTACAAGCAGTATCCATAAAACTAATCCTCATAAGAAAGTAGAAACCCTAGAAATTTAATCAATTTATAATAAGTAAAGAAGAAAATTAGGGAGAATTAAAGCAAGAAGAAAGAAACTAGTCGGAGAAAATGGGGGTGAAGTACCATAGTGACGACGCCTCGTTTGGGCTTGGAGTTGCGAGACGACGTCGGATTGAGGGAAGAGGGGCGGAGCTTGTGGCCGGAGAATTCGGCGGAGAGGCTACCAGCGGCGGAGAAGGGAGAGAGGAAGTTGGAGGAGAGAGAAGCTCGGAGAGCGGAAGAAGAAGGAGACGGCGACCTCGTCTGAGCACGGATAGGAGGAGGAGCCGGAGCTCGGCAAGAGTGCGCGCTGGGTGGTGCTGACATGCGCGTGTGGAGCGCGAAGCTCGAGGCTGTGGTGGCGACCTCCATGGCTGAGGTCCGAGCTGTTGAAGCAAACGGAACGGAGAGTGTGGGAAGGAGAAATAGTAGAAGAAGAAGAAGACGATACTGGATGCCTGGCAATTTGTTTGTATTTTGCAAGGTAAAACATGTCGTTTTTTAGGAAAATTGTTGTTTTAACTGCTGAACGATTGTCGTTTTTGTTCAACAGTTTGTTGTCGTTTAATTCAGAGAATCCAAACCACATGTCGTTTGCTATCAAAGTCGGCTTTATTTTTTTTTTTTTAATATTAAGTGTGCACGTTTGTTAAAATTGATTGATTTTTTAAAAGTTAGTTATAAATGTTATTAATTTTTTAAAATAAAAATAAAAATTAATTAAAAAAATATAGTTTAATTAGAACAAGGAGAAATGCAAAGAAAGTGTGTCCTGTTGAAGAAGAACAATGGGAAATCTACATATATGTGGCTCGTGAATACGACATTTCGTTTTGTAGTTCAAAAGTTTGTTACCGATCAAAGAAACCAAGCCATATGTCGTTTTTTCATGAATGTGTGCTATTGCCGTTTCGTTTTGTGAAATGACATGCTAATTGTTGAACTATTTGCTCTGGCTTAAGTTTAAATGACATGTCAATTCTGCTTTCATTTCATGTTTATTCTATTCTTCATTTGGACATCATTTTTCGCTGGTTGTCATTTTCTCCTTCATCGTCGTTTTTATTTCTTTTGCCGTTTTTGGAAAATAATTGTTGTTTTGTACTTGCTTGTCGTTTTTCTTTTACAGTCGTCCTTCTTTACTTTACCCCCCCTTTTTTTTTTCTTTCAAAATAGGGTGCTCACAAAAATCGCCAAAACGACGAACCCTCTTTTTCTCATTTGTTAGAATGATAGTTTTCTTCGTTTCTGATTTCTTTCCTTTTTTTTCCCCCCTTTCTTTTCCTCCCAAAAGAATTTCTAATTTATAATATTATTTTCCCAAATCCCAATTTCATCTCAACAACACAAAACTACAACACGCTCGTCAGGGCATCAGCAAGTCAAAATTAGGAATGATAAACGAGACGAAATGAATATGCTTCTCCTACTTTCATACTCTATCCCTTTTACTCTCAAATCAGTCTGACTTGAAGCGAGATAATAATTAGATGACATTTCCACTAGTAAAACAATTACAATTATTTGTAAATTAATGAACATTTATATCTCCTACCCCAACTAGTAAAACAATTATACGTATTTATTTACATAATTTTTTTTTATATATGTAATTACAATTATAATTCCCACCCCAACTCGGATAATAGTTATTTGCAGATAATAAAAATATAATAGGCCATTGGAGTAATTAATAAACTCTCAATATTGAGATATTACCTTGTACCTTGTATCTCTATGTAGAATCAAATTTAATCCTTACGGAGCCTAATAGAATCGCTCGTTTCTTATGTACATGGCAATATATTTATAAGAATTGGTCCAAACATTGTACGAAATTCCTAGTTATACAAAATTCAAACAACCACGGTTTCTCTGCGCGCGTAAAGTTTTTTATTCTCCTTCATATCCTTCTTGCAATCTCCAATGGACCTCCGTCTGCAAAAGATGGTTCTTGATGATTTGTATCGCGCCAAATGCTAGATTGGAATTATTGTATGTGCAAATGAAGGATCAGGTGACTGGTAGGCTTGCATAACGATAAACACACTTGACATCATCATTATCACCATCATCATCGTAACTTTTCCTCTCACGTGATTTTCATCCATATCTCTAGACCCTTTTCAGTTAAACTTGAAAATTAAGATTTGAACTCTTTACGTTATGATAAAATTAAGTGTGAAATTACTTCTAAGTTATATTTCCATTCACGACCATTTTTGTTTAATACAAAGAAATGTTACATATACACTCATATGTGAGCTTGATGGTGCATGAGTTGTATATGTTTGAGATATTTAAAATTATTATGTACTTAAATAGGTTAGGGGCATCCTCGGAGCATATGATATGTTAACTAGGAGAGGCAATACGGGTCGTGACACGACAATACGATTCGAAAACGACACGAATTTCACGGGTTCGGGTTAGGAAAAATAGGTGTCGGGTCAATTTCGGGTCACCCGAAATTGACACGGAAAAGAACGGGTCGTGTTCGGGTTGAACCCGCAGAACCCGAACACGACACGCTTTTTTCATGTCAATTTCGGATCAATGTTCGTGTCAATTTCGGGTCAATTTTCGTGTCAGTTTTGTGTCAATTTCATGTCAATTTTCAATTTCGGGTCAATTTTGAGTTGATTTCGGGTTGATTTTGTGTCGCGGGTTGATTTTGTATCGCGGGTTGAATTTCGTGTCGCATGTCAATTTCGTGTTGCGGGTTAAGTTTGGTTCGTGTCATGTCAACCCATTACAGGTTCGTGTCGTGTTCGTGTTACGGTTTCGAGTCGTTTTCGGATCGCATGTCGTGTTCTGGTCTGGAGAAAAAAATTTCAACATGGCTCTAACACGACACGCGACATCAATTGACACCCCTAATGTTAACTTAGCTATTATTATGGTAATATTTTTCTTGTTAGTTTTCAGTTAGATGAATAATCATAACATTTGGGTTTTGTCGTAGTATCTAATGATTCTACTTATATAGCTTTATTTTAACATTCTTAAGCTTATATTTTTGTTACAATCTTAGTATTAATTTTTATTTTTCCCCAAAATTGCTATGTTGTCTCAATGTGTAGGTTAATTATGTTAATAGAGTTGAAAATAGCAATTTGCAGCTAAGACGTGATAAAGAGAATTTTACAATTGCTAAGAGAATTTCGAAGATAGATTTCGCCAGCCGACACTGGCCACCTATCTGCATGGGCCCCAGGATTGACTGCATCAAGCCTATTGCTGCAGCTAAGAAAAGAAAAAAGAAAAAAAAAAAAAAGTTGGATGGCTTTGGTGGCTCATAAATAGAAACTGTGGGCCTATGTGCATGGGGCCTTTGACTGCGATTTTTGGAGCTGAAACCAATGAAGAAAAAAAGAAAAAAAAATATATTTATTGAGTTTTAGGTTTTGTTTTCTGTAAAGTTTAGGAGTGATCATCTTGATGAATCAAGAGGAGAAGGAGAATGAGATTAGGGAAAAATTTTAGAGACTTGTGATACCTCCGTAAAGAGGTTTTTTGAATTATTTTATTATCTTTTGATTTTTATAATTTCAAAATGATTGAACTTGTGCTTTGTAGATTTTTATTTAGGAATTAATTTTCTTTTCTAAGATTCTGGTGTAACCTAATTATGGTGTTTTGATTATTCTTTCAATTTATTTGTTGATTTACTTTTCATGATTGAGTATTCTTTACTGTTCTTAATATTTCTAAATAATTGGCCGCTATTTAGTTGATTGGTTAATCTTAATGAAACCGGAAGGAGATTTATGTGTCTAGTTCATTGTGTTAAATGCCATAGGTTGCATAGGTTGCATGCATGATCGAAATATACCTTCATGACTTGTGTAGTTACTACATGGGAACCACAAATCTTAATGAGTTCTTATTGGTTTTAATTCACATAGGAATATAGTGGATTAACTTCTAAGGATATTTTTATTAGACCTCAGAGGGGTTAGTGAATAGATTAGGGATTCTTGATTATCAATTAGGAAAATAAACGATAGCTTTTGAGATTGAATAATTAAGGCGGAGTAATTATGGTGAAATCGGAACCCCATGTTTAGTATTTTGAGTTTTTATCTTTGCAATTTTGTTTGTTTTTATCCTTTTTGGTTTATTCAAATAAAATTAGAGTTGATATAATTTCGGTAATTAGTAATGATAATCCTCATGGGACGATACTCATTCTCATCATTTTATTACTTGTGAATGATAGCATACATTTGTGTTAGAAAATCCGCAGCAGTATCCCGATGTTTGAAACATAGTGAAAAAGGGAGAGGAAGAAAATTAGATGAGGAATTTTGGAGAAGAAAATAGAATTTTGGTTGTTTCGTTGATAGGAAATTAAAAAGGAAAGGAAATTGAAAATCCATGGGTTCCACCATTTTTTAATCCTTCTAACTTTGGGAAGAAAAGTGGACGGAAAATTTTTGGCAAATTAAATGTGGCTAAAATATCTATTTTGACCTTAATCTATCATCATCTTTTAACGTTTTTAAGATTATTTTTGTAAAAATATATTTAGACATTTTCTTTTCTGTTTTCTTTATCATCTACCAAATAACATGATGGAAAACTTCCCTCTTTTTCATCACCTAGAGATTTTATTTTTTCTTCCTTTCTATTTTCCATGTCTCTCAGCAAACATAGTTTTAAAGAATATAAATGTGGCTCATGACAGAATTTGGGGGGTTAAGTTTGGCTAACTTGACACTGTATAACTAGGGTTTTATTTATTTATTTATTTATTTTATGTGTAATTTAAGAGAGGTCAATATAATGGACAAAGGAGGCAATGAATTATTACAATTTTTATGTTCGGAAGGAAAGAATAACACGTTTTCAAATTTGTAAGATCCATTCGGGAGATTTATAAGATTTATCTGGGATGAAAACATTTATTAAAAAAAAAAAAAAGGAGGTAAGGCATATGCGAAAATACAGAGTTCAAATTTGTATAAGATAAAAAAAAAAAAAACTCACTAGACGAATTAAACTAAATTTTAAATCATAAGTCGTTGGTTTAAAATAAATTAAAAATAAAAAAGATTCACAAATCACATTGTAGCATGTATTGGATGGAACATTTTGCTCATTTTTAAATAAGGATTTGTATCATGCATGGTAAGGTAGGTATGTAACGTATTTATTTATCCATATAGAGTTTAGAGATAAAATTATGTGGATTAAAAAAGAAGAAGAAGAAGAAGAAGAGATAATTATTATTTTTTTTTAGGAAAAAAGAAGCGATAATATTTTGTGAATATAAGTGTCGTTCTTGGGTTTTCTATGGAAAAAAAAAAATGTCATCATCTCTGTCCAATTATTACGTTTTTATTATTTTAATATTAATATACACCTAAATTTCAGTAGGTTTTCTTTTGTCTTGGATTTTTGTTGATATCATTTTAATATAATTTGAAAACATATTTCAAATTTATATTTCTGTTTTTTTTTTTTTTTTTGCCCTAAACTTCCTCGTTAATAACTCATATTTATAGTTTGATCATATACTCAATTGGAAAGTCCATATTAATTAATAAGCACATTATTTTGCTCTTGTATTGAACTCAAATTTGTCCACCAGACATCAAAATCTCTCTTTTCTTTTTGCTTTTTTCTTTTTCATTTATTTTCTTTAGAGGAAAATAATAATAATAATAATAAAAACACTGTATAAATTTATAAATTAGCTGTTTGATAAATGCAGACTTAATTGTAGTTGCTAGTCCCGCCTCACGCGTTTGGTAGAAAACTCATATATTTAAATAGTGGTCCAAAAAACAACATTATTTTTGTTTTCATGAAAAGGACAAAAAAAAAAAAAAAAAGTACCAACATAATTGGTCGATAATTTCTCGTATTTGTTTATAAAAAAAAACATAATTATTGGTATCATTTTGTCCGTCTCATCGTTTATGTATAGCAGAAACTACCAAATACCAAGAGAACATTATACCACAAATCTGATTTGTTTGTCTTATGATTCTAAGCACCTATTTTCCACTTCCAAAAAAAAAAAAAAAGAAAAAAAAGAACAACCTATTTTCCAAACCAAAAAATCCAAACCCATTGAACACTGTTTCTTGGCTCGCTGTAAAGTCTTCCAAGAAACTCTTTACGCCAAGTGGAGAAAATATTCTCATTTCCCATTGTCTCCCCAAACTTTAGAAATTATAAAAAGCAAAAGAATCCAATCACACTCATTAACTCGAGACATTTAAGTGGTCCCTTTTGGTGTGCCGGACTTGACTAAGACTTGGATTTATTTATTCACGTATTAAGGATCTCAATTTTTTCTTGACATTTTTATTATCGATAAATTATTTTTTTAATTGATAGATAAACATTTATAATAATAATTAATGTAATAATTTTTTAAAATAGATATTAATTAAAAAAATGACAATTCTTGTATCATGTAAGCGTGTTAGTTTGTTTATTTGGTTACCATTTTTCCACTTAACCTTTTATATAACATACAATAGAAGAAGAAAAACCTTTGTGGCAGCTCACAACAATGGCCAATTTCACCTTCTTCTTCACCATCACCTTCATCTTCTCCTTCACTTCAATCTTCCTCCACAGCGAAGCCTACACAAAGTGCCCCAATCTTGGCGGTCCCGATATTCGCTTCCCTTTCGACACAAAAGGCGAAGGACAAGCGCATCCCAAAACCGACTCCGCTTTTGAGCTTCTCCGCAAAGAAGACACCACCACAATTCACTTCCAATCCTATGGTGACTTGGTGGTGAAATCCATCTCCTACGACGCCAAAAGGCTCGATCTGGCCGACCCGAAAAGCTGTGTTCACGAAGTGTTTCTCAATCTCAACCTATCGAACACGCCATTCCGATATTACTACCGTGTCAAAAGCTACACTTACCTCAATTGTTCAGCAAAACTCTCCCCTGGCTTTGAAGAGATACCTTGTTTGAGTGGTTTTGGGAATTTTGTTTATACGGTAGAGCCTTCCGTGGATGTGCCTGAGTCTTGCAAACCAATCAAAACGGTTGATATTCCTTTCAAGTACAGTCCTTATTTGGCTGACAATAGTTTTGGTTTGCGGTTGACTTGGGGTGTTCTTGAAGACCAAGATTGTGATGGAAAAGAAGGCCCTTGTGGTTTACATGTTCAAAATGGTGGCTTTAGAATGGGACTTGTTCAAGGTATGTTTTTCTGTTGCTCTCTCTTTTTTTTATAATTATTTTATAATTATTTTATTTACTATTTTATACATGCATTTTTAGCATATTAAAGATATATTATCAAATGATTTGGATATTCGTAGCATTATATCCATGGTTTTTCAATTTCTTATCAAACTATACTTTGCGCCGGCGGCTTTAATGATAGGATATAGAGTAGTAGTGGACATATATAGATGAACAAGTTGACGATAATTTTAAATGGTAAAGCCGTATATTAATGTCAAAACTAGTAATTGATTAAGAGAAGGGAGATAATTGGATATGAAATTAATCTTCACATATATATTATGTTGTGACCTAAGAACATCTTTAGGGTGATTTGTACCATTCGTTTTATGATAGAGTCATTTATAGAATTTTCGTTAGACTATATCTATACTAAACATGTGATAATTTTTTTAAAAGCTTAAGATGCATCATATGAAACAGTAACATAACTTTTTTTCCCCCTTCTCCTTGCCTTTTCTTCTTGAGTACTTTTGATTTGCTCTTTTTTTTTTTTTCCTCCCCTCATTTACTTTTGATATGCTTTGTTGTGATGGTTAGTTGTTTGGAGACGTTAAGTCATTTCTAGCTTATATATGTGGTCAGATTCTTTACGTGTTGTAGCTGATATGTTATTGTGGGAAAAAATAAAGAGAGAGAGAGAGAGAGAGAGAGAGAGAGAGAGAGAGAGTCACCATTAGAAGAAAACAAGTTTACAAGTTTTCTCAACACGCAAAGTCGTTTTAAAGTCTTTTGAATGGAAGCTAAGCATGGCCACATTGTTCAAGTTTGTGTTGCTTAGAAGGAAGGAACCAACTTCACACTCATTTTGGAGAGCGTTGTTGGATTTAAGCCTCTATTTTAGCAAATATACAAAAATAAATAAAAGTATATTTAAAGCCTGATAAAGGACATAATACAACAACTAATTTGTATTTTTGGTGATCTTTAAACTTAAGGGGGTGTTTGATGAATGAGTTTAGTTTAAAATTTTTAAATTTTAATAGTAATTTTTCAGAAGAAACAAAAAACTTTTTCAGAAAAAGACAAAAATCATGATGAAAAAAATACGATTTAGTTTAAAATAAATATCAAACCAAACACCCCCTTAAAGCCATATGAACGACAAGAAAACCAACAAACACCATAGATAGCACGTCCACGAATACAGTCACACACTGAGCACAAAAGAAAAATTTTCTAATTTTTTTCCAAAAAAAAAAGATTATTATTTTTCTTGGAAAAAATTAGGTAGATAAACAGTTTTTGAACATTTATTTTAAAACATAGCCAAGGTTTTTTTTTTTTTTTTTTTTAATAATTTAGGAAGTGACCTAGTGATCATTAAGATGTTGATTGATGGATCCAGTCAATCAATCCAAAAAATATATATCTTTATACATGTATATATTGATATTGATTAATTAGTGAATCGTTAAGATATTTTAATCTCTTTTGCTTACATCCTTTTCTTTGTGCCTTAATCCAGTTTTTTTAAAATATTAAAAAGATAACTGAATAGGTAATAAATAACTTTAAATCCTTACCCTTAGCCGGTCTTGGTCAAGAAATTACCATAGAAAAGAAAATAAATAAAGACTTGTCCAACTCCAACTTTTCCACCTTCAACTACTCAAAAGTTTGTCTTTATTTTACATTAAATAACCACGCAGGTCGACTATAACACATTGGCTTGGAAATTGACTACCCGGCCCTCTAAAATGTGACCAAGTCAATGGCAGATTTACAGGGAAACTTCTTCATTTCTTTGTGACCAAGTCCTCTAAAATGTCTGCTACACATTAAAAGGAAAAATAGTCAAGATGGAAGAGATTAAATAATGTTAGGAAAAAGAAAAATATAATAGGTGTATATTTTATCTATTTTTTTTTTCGTCGAAGAAATTCGATAAATGTATTGAAATTAATTTGTGCCTATTTGATGTCTAAGCAGCCACTTATGTGTTACAGCTATATATATCTCAAATAGTGTCACTTCTGTGGAGAAGTACTGATAATTGTTGTTTGTGTTTTTATGCGTGCAGTCCTCAGTCTTGGCGTCTTCGTTTTTGCTGTGGCATTCGCATTTCTGGTGATCAAAATGATCTATCGCTCGAGAAAACCAAATTGTCAAATGGAATCAGGGAATGATCAAGTTGAGAATATTGAGAAATGTCGAGGAGAGTATCAAGTTTTCGTTTCCGATGAAGCTTACGCGGAGAAAGTTGGCAATCGCTGTTGAATTAGTGAAACAAGAAGACGGAATCCGCTTCAGATCAACGCCTTTACAAAAGTATATTTGTACTGATTGAGGATAGACAGATTGTCATAAGCATTTGAAGAGGATACGAAGAGTAGGACTATTTTATCAGGTTATGTCAATCATGTACCTTGTGACCTATTTGGATCTCAAGATATGAAAAATCTAGGCTTTGTATTATTTATAGATTTATAATTTTTTTAAATTTTTTAAACCATTTTTCTTTTATTGAAGGACGTTAATGTTTTCTTGCTGCATAAGTTTCTGATGTTCAGTTCAAGAAGACCAATAAAAAAGAAGTGAAAATAGGTGTTTATGAGTCAATTATTCAGATGAGAAGTTTTAATATGACTTTTGGTGAGGTTGGATGTGGACCGTGGCCCAAATTAGTCCAACCTATTTTCAAGCGAACACTTTTTTTTTTTTTAAAACTAATTACAAAAAAATTTATTGTAGTCATTTCGTTCCAATTCCCACCGTCTATTCCAAGCCAGCACTTAGGTTGTGGGCATTTGTTATAATTTAAATTCATTGAATGGAGGCATATATATAACCGAGATTTTTCAAAAGCAATATATATACATATAAATAAATTTAAATTCCCAAAAAATATATAAAAAATCTAAAATATGGGTTTCTATCAATCTCTGTCCGCTAGTTTATGTGTTCCTCTGTAGTAGAAGTATAGTCAATAGCATACATTTGATTTGAGGAACATGATTCAACAAGATTGTGAAGAAAACAGAACCAACATGAAATTCCATGTTTATTGCAGAAGACATGAACATCCATGGACTCTTTGTTTTCATATATATATATATATATATAGATTTCACTCAAACTATACGTATAGAGAGCTCACACAATTACATTTATTCTGAGAAAACCACAAACACAAATTCCATGACATAGTAATACAACCAGAAACCTTGAAAAAAACTCACACACCAACACTTGACCAAACCATAAACACACTATAATATTACACTCAGAGACTACTGTCTTCTCTGGTTTATTTTCTCACACACACAATATAACACACACATACACACATATATATGTATATTTACATATATAAATATATATATTGACCGCACTTTTCTTCAGCAGTTGCCACTTCTTCACAGCTTGAATTTCTTTTTGGTTTCCTTAGCAGCACCTCTCTCCCAATTCTCTTCGACACTCGTTACTTCGACGGTTTTGTTTTGCAGCCCAAGGCCGCGTAAGAACTCCTGCTTGTCGTCCTGCTTGTCCTCCTGCTTGTCGTCCTGCTTGTCCTCCTGCTTGTCGTCCTGCTTGTCCTCCTGCTTGTCGTCCTGCTTGTCCTCCTGCTTCTCCAGTCTGGGGCAACCTTTGACTTTAGCCTTTTGAAGAGATGGTAACTTGACCCCAACAGTGCTCAGCTCAGGGAGTTCCAGCAGATGCAGCTCCCTTAGTTTCCACAACTCGTCCGGATCCGCCGCCGATTCGCGTTTCATCAAAGTCTTCAACTTGTCACAGAACTTGACTTGGAGCTTCTCAAGCTTTTCCGGCAGATGGGATGAAGAGAAAACGTACTCAATCTCCGGGCAACAGTCAAGATACAGCTCTTTGAGGTTCTTGAAGCTCTGAACTTGCACATTCCCTTCGTACAGACTCTTCAAAAGAGGAAGGTTTGAAGCCCACAAAATGCTGAAACCTTCACCCAATTTCGGTGCCTTCTCTTCGGAAAATATGAACTCTGTCTTTGCACATCTCTCTAGCCACAAGCCTGTCATGGCCTCTGTTTTTTCAACTCCAAGATCCGACAAACTTGTTATAAATTCATCTTCAATGAATGACATGCAATCGACTCCTTCAAGAGCGTCCTCAAGACCTTCTGGACGTTTCTCAAATCCGCGGATCTCCAAAAACCTCTTGCAGCTTTCCGGACAACAAATAGCCTTGAAATAGATATCTTCGTAGAAGCTTTTGTCTCTGAGACGATAGATTTCTTCGTCTTTGCCACTGTCCACGGAAGGGCAAACATAAATGCGAAATTTGTCGAAGTACTTTTCCCATGTCTCGGAATGTTGCTTCAATGCCTGGAGAACTTTTGTGGTGCCGATAGAGATTGATGGCCTTGTGGTGGTCAAGTGAGTTTTAGCATTCTTGAAGATGCCGCATTCTTCCCAGTTTAGCTCATCCGGTAAACGCTTTATCTTCCCCCAGTCGACTTGTGGAATGCCTGTCAAATCGGGAAGATGAAGGCTTTTCAAATGAACGAGGTCTGAGATCCAATATGGGAATTCCTTTACTTTAAGCCCCCAAAGATCAAGCCTGGTTAACTTCGAAAGACTCTTCAGAACTTCCGATAGGTCTTCTAGGCTCAAGTCTTTTCTTGAATCTTGATTCGTGGAAGAGTGTTGCCCGATTGAAGTACAAGAAAGATCCAAATCCTCGAGCATTGTGAGGTTCTTCAATTGTGGCTGTGTGTTCAAGAAAAGACACCCTCTCAATGAGAGTTTCTTTAGGTTGGTACATTTGGTGATGTCTAAGGACAAAGTCATTGAGGTTTCAGAAAGATTGAGTGTCTGAAGTGATACACTTTCAATCTTAAGGTCAAATGCTTTGGCTTCGGGTTTTTGTAGGGACTTTGCACCGGACAAGCTGAGCTCTTCAAGCTTTGACAGTGAATCTAAAGATGGAATTGCTCCCAACTCGCTGCATTCGTCCAGTAGGAGTCGACGGAGTTCGGGTGAAGAAGGGAGAGTTGGCAGGCTTCGAACCTTAGTTGCAGAGAGATCAAGTACCTGAAGAGCACTCATTTCTTTAAACGACTGCTTTTCAAGTTCTTCAAGGGCTTTACAACGGGAGAGGTCTAGCACTTCGAGCTTGTGGAGACCATTGAGGATTGGCAACTTCTCGAGCTTCTTACAATCCACTAGTAGGAGTTTGCAAAGTTTTGGAAACCTCCACACCTCATCTGGTATCTTTTTCAACTCATCAGCTCCCGAGAGATCGAGAATCTCAAGGCTAGTTAGTCCTTCCATTTCGGGGAGGGCCTCCAGTTGTTTACAATCCCTGAGAAAGAGCTCGCGAAGGCTTTTGAGACCGGAAAGCGGTGGAAGACTCTTGAAATTGGTGTTTGACAAGTTCAGACGTTCAAGGCATGCCAATTTACTAAAGCTAACATCTTCGAAATCTTTCAGAGACGGCATGTGGGAAAGGTCAAGCTCCACAAGGCTAATCAGGTCGCTAATGGTTGAAGGTAAACGAAAGAGATCGGTTTTGGATAGGTTGAGAACTCGAAGGGCTTTTTTGTTTTCTAAGCGCGGAGAGTAAAACTCCTTCAACTTTGTAGCACCAGGAAGTTCAAGAAATTGGAGATCGGGTAATTCTCTCAAGTAGGGAAGCCTTGTTATTTCAGTGCAACCTTCAAGTGTAAGCCTAGTAAGGCCGTGTAAAGTGTGCACAAATGGTAAAGGTGCAATCTTGGCTTCGGAAAAGTCGACGACTCTAAGTTTTACGAGATCGCCGAATTTTTTGTCACTAAAATTTTTCAAGGAAGAAGCACGAAACATGTCAAGGACTTGAAGATCCTTGAATTGTTTCAAACTCGGCATTCCTTCCAAGTTAGAGCAGTGTCTGAGGATAAGCCATCGGAGTTTAGTCAATTTGGTAAAGGAAGAAGGAAGAGACTTGATCTGGGTTTCGGAGAGGTTGAGGCTGCGAAGCTGAGACATCTTCTCAAACAGATCGTCTGGTAATGTCTTCAATGATTTGGCTCCGGAGATTTCTAGAACGATCAACGATTCGAGATTTTTGATTGAATCGGCGTTCTCCAACACGTCGCAGCCTCGGAGCACTAGTAACTGGAGCTTGGATAGCTGAGAGGCTCCCTCTCCTCCTCCTCCAATGAAGTCCAAAGACTTTAGTGTTGGATTAAAGAGAACAAGGACTCGGAGTTCCGTCATAGGCTTGAAGAACGTGGCGGGGACTTCCCTGCAGAGCCGACTTCCGTCGATCATTAATGTCGAGACAATCTCCCACTTCTTGTGCTTGCCAACTGATTTTATCATACCATCGGCGACAGCAATTTTGCCAAGACCCTGCCACTCTTCGTCTCCTTGGAACACATCAGGCAATCCCAGCATCGCCGTCTCGTCAAACCCCTTGCGACGGTGATCGAAAACCTTTAGAGTGAGTCCTTCCATGGCAATGAAGTTTTCGTCTTCCACTTTAAGCAGGCCTCGCTTCATGAGCTCCTGGAAAACGCGATACCCCTCCTTGTAAGCCTTCTCGATGCCGCCAGAGTACCTAAAATCATCCAAGTATCCCTCCATGATCCAGTGAGAAATCAGCTCGTTGTAGTGGACACTAGCATTGTCAATGAGCTCAAAGAACTTCCTGCTGTGCCAACAGCACCTGATCATTGCCGCATTGTTTCTCGGCAACGTGTCGAACGCATAACGAACCAGCATCGGCCTCATCTCTTCCGCTTCGTTGCATTTCTCGACTTCTTTTAGAAAATTCTCAAACTTCTCTTGCCAAGAATACCGATCTTGATCATCGTGATCACCACTGCCTTTTCCAAAATTGTGCTTCAAGGCTTTTCCCACCACAACAGCCACCGCAGCAGGCAAGGCAACGCCGGATTTTCCAAAGATTACATCCTTAAACCGCTCTGTTTTGTAATCTGAACCTCCCGCACTTTCCTCTAACAGCTTCATAAACTCGCCTTGTTTCAAAGGCGCAACTGCAAACTCGGATTCCGAATCAGTACTTCGTTTTGTAGTGATAACAACCTTCAGTAAGCTGTCCTTTCTCAGAGCCTCCAGCGATTTAATTGGGGAGATGATTTCTTTGTCAATGTCTGTACTCTCAGGAACACCGTCCAGAGTAAGAAGAACAAGCTTCTTTCCCGTCACCGTCACCGTCACCAACCGGAGCTTGTCGCCGACGATTTTGTCCAAGTAGTGATGCTCTAGAACCTTCTCTTCTGGTCCCTTCTGATCTTGAGGACTATTGGTCTTGGCGTCCTCAACTTCATCTTCATCTTCGAAACCGCCCTCAGTACGGGGAAGTACACGTAACTGCCGTGCCATGTCCTCAACAATCAGCAGGTGGGACCACCTGGTACGAGTTCGTTCAGTAACAGGATGTTGATGATGATGACGATGATATTTTTTGTTGAGAGAGAGCCAAAGGGTGGCACCAAATGGGCTCTCAAGTCCAGCTTCAAGTATCTTTCTGGTTACGTCATTGAAAATCTCTCTGGCCAGCCATGTGTTCCCCACTCCGGTTTCACCATGCAGAGTGATTGTTGTCGTTTCTTTGTCAGTCACGAGATCTTTAAGCTTTTGCAGTGTGAACTCAACTGGTTGCCCTGAAACCAAAATTACAGAGATTAGAATCATGATATCTATATTTATATATATAGTTTTTCAAAAAATAACTACCACAATATAAATCTTCTGGAGTCTTGGTTTTTATTTCGGGGTTTTTTTTTTTTTTTTTTTTTTTTTTCCATCTTCATGTACACTTTAAATTATAGGCAAGGTTTTTCCTTCCAATATATATACATAGGTTTTTTTCCCCCTCAAGAAAAAGGGATCATGTGGTCCCATCCCCTTCGGCTTGAGAGCAATCCCGAAGGCATCGAATAAGTAATTAGGATCTTATATTAGTTTCTCTCAATCATCCATTCAGAATTGTACCGTCTACACTTACCAACCAATTTACCAATAGAAAAACCTGGAATTTACGGGAATCTGTGGGATTTGAACTTAGATAGACGAATGAGAGATGCCTAACAAAACTATCCTAATCCAATCCTAGCCACTAGACCACAACCCTCGGTGGTGGTATATAGGTAAGCATTTTTACCATGGTGGCATACATGTCTAACTGTGGATATAAATTAATTTTCGATTAATAGTAATAGTTTCAAATAGGTAACATGTTACAAGATATAAATTATTAATACCTTAAAATATAGGATATAAAAATGAAAATTTTATCTTTTTTTATTTGTCGTTCTTTTCCAAGTAACTGAACAAATTATCAATTCGTACGGTAGACATTAAAAAAATTATTTTTTATTTGGAAACGACCATATAGATCAATTTATTATCCATTAATTTGTTGCTCATAATGTGCCACTCACAGAATATTACAAGCACATCCTATATTTAACTATTTGCAAATTATATGGATGCATGGAATAACCAAGCAATACTATATAAGTAAATAAATGTTTCGTTTCATCCGCCATACATATATATATGTATATAAAGGAAAAATTAAATTACGTGTAAAACATATATATTAATAGACACTGCCCCTGCAACTCTTGTCAGGACATATATCCTTCTATATATATATATATATATATATATTTTTTTTTTTTAAAGAAAGAAAAGTATACCAATTGTAGTTTTAAGTACACAAATTGTGAACTGGAAAAAAAAAAAAGTACGACTGGTTGAATTATGAATCATTTTAACCTAAAGCTTACATTGATGCATATATATATGTGTGTGTGTGTCACTATTGTTTTTATTTATATGAGCAACTGATTTTTCCGTCCAAATTAACAATCAAAATCTGAATGTTTAGTTTAAGAATCAATAATAGTGTGTATGAACAGGTTCAGTAGGTTGGAAACAATAAAATTTTAAAAAATTCCAATATACATGACTGCCCAATCATGTAGATGGATTGGACTAGTAAAGATTTTTAGGCAAATTTTGTGATATTTTTTATTAGATTTTTCTCCCCTTTATTGTAGGTTTTTTTTTTTTTTTTTTTTGGGTGGTCCTAAGGAAATAAGAAATTTTTGAACGGTTGACTTATTTACATGTTCAATTAACCAAATATCAAATAAACAAAACAAACATTAACAAAAAATCTCAAACTACTTGACTCTTTAGTCCAATAACCCAATTAGTGAAAGAGTTTATGAGATTACTTCCAACTATCAAAATCTAATTAGCAAAAGCAAAATAAAGAATTTCATAGTATGAAAAAAAAAAAAAAAAAAAAAGAAGATTGACGTGCTGACTGGTTCAACTCACCAACCAATTTTCTAAATTGCCCCTGCCTACTGAAAAAGACGGGTGGAATGAAGAGCCTGCTAATGATAAAATATAGGTGAGGATGTGATCCCATTTTAACAAGTAGGGCGGGCGGGGCTTAACTTATACAGCATGCAGAGGCATACCTATAGATTTAGTACTTGATGCAATCAAAATTAATTTCTTTTTAAGCCGGGATATTTCATCCATGAGCGGGTATCCACCCTATTAGGGGCGGGTATGAGAGACAGCATATGGATATGGAGATAGATATGGAGATTTAAGATTAATCTCTCATGTAGATGTAGGACACGAATAGGGGAAGCTCTCTCATATCCACATCCGTCTCACTTATATTTATCCTTAAAAAAATATATTTATATATATATATACATATATTATTTTTTAGTGTTTGACTATTTAAATTTTCTTTATGAATTCAGTTTACAGATTATTGAAGTTTGGATTTGTTTTTAAGTTTCAATTACATTTGTGATCATGTTACTAAATTTTATGAGAAATTTAATCAAATTTATTTTGATTTTTTTTTAAAATTCTTATTGGGTAAATGGATAGGGTATGTGTATAATACCTCTAATAAGGATTGTCTGTACCTACACCCATACCTGTATTAAATTAAGTGGGTATGAAGGGTAAAAAAAGTAATAGGTATGGTGGTGGGAGAAGCATGGCCATCCCTATTAGTAGGAAAAGGATTGAGAAATAAGCTAAACGTGGCTTACAAAATGCTAATTCTATCCAGCTCAAGATAGGCATGCCATATAATTTTAGAATATTTAATTCAAAATACTAGACTAGAAATATTTGAAAACAAGACATTCATGACAAGAACAGGGGAAAAAAAAGTGTATCTGTTTGTAATGTAAAAACCTGGTGTTGGAGTGGTACTAGCTGCTGGTGGTTCGTGAGAAATCTTAGGTGTGCCAGGTGGCGTTGGTGTAGCCCCAGGTGGTATTGATGTCGGAGTAGTGCTAGGTACCTCAGGTGGTGATGGTGCTTTTTGAGTAGTGTCAGCCGGAGGTGATGGTATTGGATCGGAACTAGATGCGTCAACCAGCGGTGTTGGAGTAGTGTCGGGTGCCCCAGATGGCGGTGTTGGACTAGAACTAGGGGCCCCAGTTGATGGTGGTGGTGGTGGAGTTGTTTTAGGTACCTCAGGTGGTGGTGTTGGATTAGAATCAAGTGCCTTGGATGGTGGTGTTGGAGTAGTGTCGGGTAGCTCATCAGGAGGTGGTGCTGGATCAACACTAGCTGCCCCAGATAGTGGTGTTGGAGTAGTGTTTGGTACCTCAGGCAGTAGTGCTGGATCGACACTGGGTGCTCCAGACGGTGGAGTTGAAGCATTTGGTGGCGTCGGATCAACGATAGGTGCTGCAGATGGTGGTGTTGGAGTAGGATCAGGTACCTCAGATACCGGTGATGGATCAACACTGGGTTCGCCGGATGGTGGTGTTGGAGTAGGTGGTGTTGGAGCAGTATTTGGTAACTCGGGTGACGGTGTTGGATTGGAGGACGCCATTCTAAATGTTTCTGAACTTAATTAAAAAACTCTCAAAAGATACCGATATTAATGTACTTCCTTTCAGTCTCCCCACATGCATATATATAGTCGTGAGCCTTCCCAAAGTGAGCTACAAGTTTTCAACTACTTTAATCATAGTAATAGTTAATATTAAACACTAAATTAAGGTTCAGATTTTTGATAATTATTATAGTTTTAACTTTTGGAGAATATATAAGGTAAATTATTTCATTTGTACTCAGTACTCCTGATTTCACTCCGACAGCAAAACATCTTCTCTTCTTCGAATCACCAATATTCCTTTTTCAATCCTTCGCATTGTAGTAAAGCCAAAAGGTATCAATATGTTGTCTCTATCTAAATTTATTTCCATCTACCATAATTTTCTCAGAGTTGTACAATAAATTATCCATGTGGAAGTACAAACAAAAGATTTAAAATAAAAGATACTAAAGCAACATGCATTACTTTATATATATATGTATATTATATATATATATATACATTTAAAGAAATATCTCCTGAACTTTTTGAATTTTGTAAGTTAGTCCTTTACCCTTTTTTTTTCTTGACAATCAATCCCTAAACCTACAATTTTTGAGACAATCAATCCTTATTGAATTGTTTATAAACGTTAAAACTAGAACAATTTTTTACATATAACTTATATGTGATTACCCAAGAAGGGCATTACTGGTCATTCTTTGATTATTTTTACTTAATTTCAATACAAATTTATTTGAAAACTTAACTGTAATTCAAATACAACTAAAACTTGAGTTAAAAATTTAAAATAATTTATATTGAAATTAAATAAAAATAACTAGCAATGATCTTCTTCGGTTGTCACGTGCAAGTGACATGCAAAAAGCCATTCAAATTTTAATAGATGTGAGTAAAATGAATTGACTGTGCAAAAAATTATAAGTTCGAGAAATTGATTGCCAAAAAAATTCGGGACTAATTTTTGAATACATATATTGTCGTTATTTATTTAGTCTAGCATAAATTGTCTATTTGATCATGATTTAGGCTAAAATATTAATTTCATCAATAATAAAACAAAAAAGAAAAATTTTCCCTTTTACATAATGCACGACTTTTGTCTCTATGTGCATGGCCGAGTGACGACGGCTTAATTACTAGGCATATATACTCATGGTTAGCTAGCATTATTAGGCTTAATCACATACGTTGGTTGCTATAAAAATTCAACTACTTATGTGTTTACAAGCATAATTTAACGGCAAGTTTAAATTCTCTCACTCTAAATCTTAAAAAAAAAAAAAACTAATTGTAAGAAGTTCTTAATTTTAAAACGGAACTATAATAAATCTATAAAGATATAGAAAGCTCAATATGGGTTACTATTTTCATCCAAAAAGGTTCGTTTTAGATGAAATCAGTATTTCTTTTTTTTAGTCCTTCATTTTTTTGTTCTTTATTTTTTTTTTCATTTTATTCCCCCTTTTTTTTAGATTGGTCTTTTTTTTTTTTTTTTTTAGTCCTTTTTTATTTTTATTTTTATTTTGTTTCTTATCAAATAAAAAACTAAAAAAATAATATTTTAATTTTTTAGCTATTTTTTATTTTTTGCTTTTTTACTTTTGTTTTGTTTTGTATGTCACATGTCATTTTACTAGCATGCACATTGAAAATTTAAAATATCAATAGACTATACACAAATTGACTTCTGATTCCTTCATTTTTTTTCTTTTTGTTTAAGAATTATTATTGGACTTCGATGTTTTTCTTCTATAAACCAATGAGTATGATTTTTTTTTCTTTTTTGGAACTTAGGTATGGGATTCGAACTTTAAGTTATATGGTCGAATCGAATATAAAATTATTATTAGATTATGTCAGCTGCAAACATAATGTTGTAGTATGTAAACAACGAATAATTATTTGGATAAATTCTTTGCCTCAGCTACAAGTAATGACTTGCTTTAGCTTTAGTAGGATTCATGGGGACGATACTAGGTTGGTAAAATACTTTTTCTGTCTACAATAGTGAAAAATCCATTCAACTCTTCTTCTCAAAGTCTAGCATATATCCTCAATTTGACTCTTATCATTACCCATTATTGTCGACAAAAGTCTCGCTTGTAAGAAATGCCTTGTGCTTTTTCTTTTTGTTCTTTTCTTTACTTATTATTGTCAGCAAAACTCTCTCTTGTAAGAACATATCATGCTTTTTCTTTTTGTTCTTTTCTTTACTTATTATTGCCAGCAAAACTCTCTCTTGTAAGAACATATCATGCTTTTTCTTTTTGTTCTTTTCTTTTCTTCACTTTTAAAATATAGCACTTTCGTAACAAATTCTATGTTTACCACTTGCCCACGTACCAAAATATGCTTTTTCGAAACTTGTGCACGACAAAATTAAAAAGCATATATATCAGAGTATCAACAAAAGAAAAATAAAAGATATAGGCAAAGTATCACTCACCATTCAAGGCTAAATAAACAAGAAGACTCCAAGGAAAAGTCCAATGAGGTCATAGCTAAGATTCCACATGTGATTCATGCATTTTGTTTTCTACTCTGGTAATATTACATGTGTTAAACTTATTTATCGAATAATTAAATCGTGTAATATGACATGTGCAAAAAAAAAAAAAAAAAAAAGAGTTGTCAAATTATAATCTCTCGATCGTGACAATACTTTTTGCTCATATTTAGCAAGAACATGAAATATATGAACAATGTTAAGGAGTACTCTAACTGATAGAATGTGTCCCTCAAGGCCTCTACATGTCTTATATTATTATGAGATCCGCTTTTGTTAGTATACGGCGCCTCACATTATTAGACCCTCAAATTTGATTGTAGTTTATAATTTTAAATGAACAAGTTAGGGAACGAAAAATAAAAGAATAAAAGATAATTTCCTAGGTTATGATCTATAGAATAATTAGTAGTCCGAAATCCATGGATTCCATTGGTAAAAGAAGAATGTACGGAAGCTTTTAATAATTAAGTATTTGAATTTCTATTTTTCAAATACCTTTTTATTTAATCTACTTTAATCTGAAAAAAGAAAAAGAAAAAGAAAAAGCAATATATACCTAGATGCTTATTCAGTTATTTTTGCTTTGTCCTCATTTAAGTACAAAAGTAGAAAAAATTCATATGCAAGTATTCTCCCATTGGCATTCAAGCAAAGAAAAGTATTTAAAAAAAAAAAAAAAAGGAGAGAAAAAGAAAAAGAGAAAGGATAAAAGCGCGAAACTGAATTAGGGGCCGTGTTTATTTGTTAGAAGTTCCTTTCTTCGTAGAGACGAAACATTAGGAAGCATGAAAAAGTGCCAACAAATTCTTTTCGTCATTTTAGGGTCCTTTGGTTTGCAGGCTCGGATTTAAATGACTCGGTCGATCATTTTTGGAGAATAACAAATGGTTCAATTTAAATTAAAAATCTGAATAGTAGCAAATTTAATTGCAATCCGAAATGACACTTTTTTTAGGGAAATCCGAACTGACATTTGGATGTACACATAAACTCTTAATCTAAGATATGGAATAAAATCTAAACATGTGTTCGGATAAATATTGAAAATATTGGTCATTCAAAGGATCATGGGTTCTGCCAATTTTTCTCTCTTCAGAGTGAAGAATTGCTAGAAGAAAATTTACGACAACTTGCATGAATAGTGAAATTACTTTTTTGATCTAATTTTTAAACTAAAATGCTTTTTCACACTATCATCCCTTAAACTTTTTGTGATTAGAAAATCAGTTATTGTATTAAAAATCTTAGCGATTGACCCTTGAAATTTCAAAATATGTTGCATCAATGGTCCTTTTGATAACTCCATCAGCTCTTTTTTTATTAAATATATACAATGAATGATGGGCAAAAACAGTCGAAAACCGTTCAAATTATGGTAAAAAACAATCCACAATTTAACAGGCATGATCAAAAGGATCACAAATACAATGAATTTCAAAGTTTGAGAGCTTAATTATCAAGATTTTAATTCAGAGACTTATTTTTCAAATGCAAAAGTCCTGGAGGCGTCCAAGTAAAAAAAATCCCTTAATTTATTGACAAAAATAATTATTTACTTGATTACTTATTTTCTTTCATTCTTTTCATACAAAATAATTTTTTTCTCTATGCACATTCTCTCACTTGCAAATTTTTTTCTCCTTTTTACTTTATTTTCTTCTTAATGCCCTAAAAAATATATGTTGTCTCACTTTGCGCTATTGAACTTAAAATGTCACATTATTATCACCCGAACTTATCAATTGTTTCACTAGTCCTTCAATGATAGAAACGATAAAAATAATGACAAAATGAAGCATGTGAGGCCCATGTGACCGATGGGTGAAGGGTAATTTGGTACAATGAATGTTGGATGATTGATTGGCAGGTGAATTAAATCGGATCCATGTTAGTCAACATATCCAAAATTATGATTTTCATTGTTGGATTTGTTGGCTAACATGAAGTTGGTTCAGGTCACCCGTCTAATCAACCAACTAATTAACAAGTTAATCACGGTTATTAAAATAAAAGATGTCCTACCGTAAAAGAACCAAAAAAAAAAAATAAATAAATAAAAGGATCAAAATTAGGATGTGCTTGCAGCTTTTTTTTTTTTTTTTTTTTTTATTCCTCTCCTTTTTTTTTTTTTAATCATATGGGTTTTATAACTCTCACTTATTATTAAAAAGAAATGAAAGCACTTTCAAATTCCAAACATGAGACTCTCTACCCAAATCTCTTGCCTTCCACTTGAGGTAGCCGTAACGGGATTAGAAAGTGTTGCATCTAATTTACTTGGGAATCACACTAACACAGGCACATCAAAAGATTTCAAAAACAAGGGCAAACAAAACCAAAAACCTAACTATCACGGTGAATTACATAAATCTTAAACATTTTAGTTTCATATATATGATTCTCTTTTAAATCAACCAAAAAATAAAGAAAAATATTATGGATACCAATTTTTAATATTAATTTTTGAGTATCAATTTATATGAGATGTGAATTTTATCATCTTATTGATAAATGTGATCGTATCTCTTTATGAAAAAATGACAACTCACTGTCACTTGAATTGATTTTATTTAAAAGTTAAGATTAGACCATGAGAAATACACAATACAAATTAGGGAAAGAAAGAAGAGAGAAAATGAGGTTAGAGTTT
The DNA here is from genome assembly GCA_025413485.1 of Ficus microcarpa. Taxonomy (NCBI): domain Eukaryota; kingdom Viridiplantae; phylum Streptophyta; class Magnoliopsida; order Rosales; family Moraceae; genus Ficus; species Ficus microcarpa. The sequence goes on along the minus strand of CM046386.1, from coordinate 18,405,505 downwards.
TACATTACTTATTGCAATTGCTCAACGAAAATACATCAAAAGAAAGGTTTATATAGACCTTCAAAACAAATAACCAAACTATCCAATATAACATAATACCAAATTTATTCGTACAAATAAAGAAAAGAAATAAACCTAATAATTAAGCTGATATAAAATAGTTCTGATGTATAATTTTAAATATTATAGAATTGGCGTCTCTGGAATTACGCGGTTGATAGACTCCTTGACGGCTACTTTTCAACAACGAGCTTTGCTCTGGCGTGGCCTTCCTTGATCTGGAACTGCTCTCCCAACCCAAAATGAGCCATCAACAGCCAGACAAAAGTGATAAGCTCCCCACCTTTGCTCACTTGCTGAGCATGCGTCTCTGGCCTGCAATGACTCGCTGCATACGACAACATCTCCACCCAAACTCTTATCAATATCTTCCACTTCTCTTCCTCAAACTTCTGAAGCTTTTTGGCCAATATGCAAGCGTCAAACAGCACCGATTTGCTCCGATCTCCCTTCACCGTCACCGGCTCAACATCCGTGTTCACCGCAAGTATGCTGTAACACGCCTCCTTCTGCTGTTTCGGTCCCAACCCTTTCCTGATGAAGAACTTCTTCACCTCGGCGCTCGTGTCCCGGAACCTTATCTGCCCGATCCCCGCCACCGCCGACATCATCGCTGGCTGCAGGACCAGGAGATAGAGCATGTAATCCGACAATACCTTGCTGAATTCCCAGTTTTTATATGTCTGGTCCTCTTTATTATTACGATTTTCAAGGGTTTCCTTGTCGGCCTGAAAGCAGAGTTCGGTGGCGATGTGCCATAAGAGGAGGCTCTGGTCGTAGACGGGCTCTTCGATGTAGGGAATTAGCTTTTCGACTTTGCCCTTTTCGCACTTAATGTCCTGCAGGGCGTACAAGCCTCTGGCTTCGCAGATCCGCTTCGCAGTCTCGGCGTCCTCTGCTTCCCCCGCTTTCGCTAGCAGCTGCTCGAAGATGAACTCCCATAGATCGCCGGTCATTCGGGTTCTCCTGGCATAATTCCACTCGTCCGCGAAGCTTCTAGCACCCAGATAGTCAATGACATTGTCGACTCCAAGTTTCAAATACTTGAGGATTTTGTAATAGACGAATTTTAGTCCATTTTTGAGTCTGTCTCCAAGGCTGGAGTCCTCTTCAGCGGAATGAAATGTCCATTCTGAACGATCTTTGAGACAATACGTTATGAAATTGTATCCAGTAATCGACTCGGACCACCTGCCATGGAAAATGCTTATGAGTAGACACACAAAGTACATAAGAGGAAAATCGGTCTCTGAATTAAAATTCTTGGTAATTAATCTCTCAAATTTCAAAATCCATCCACGATTTTATACGATGTCAAATTGATTTTAAAGTTTTTTACTAAGTAATAAAAATGTCAAAATAAAATTTATAATATCTACAAGTTTTAAAATAAATATTAAGAAGAGATTTTCTATATGCTATATTTTTTGGTTCTAACATAAAGTTCTTCTGAAAAGTGAAGGTTCTTCCCCTCAAAAATAGCTTTTAAAAATCTCTGTAAAACGGACTCATAATAGACCGAATAAAAAGGTCTATAGAGAAGCTAATTCCAAACTAATATTGCTCCTTTTAAAACTAATATTTTGTTCTTTCATTGCGTGATACTAATTACGATTTTCATGCTACTCACCTGCGAAATAGCACCCTTCTGCACAACTCAAAACAGCAAGATCTGAATCCCTTCGATTTAGGCCAGTTCGGTCTCTGCAAACTGAGGAAAAAACCGAACAGATTCGCCAGAAACGAGCCTTCCTTCATACATTTTTGCAATCCGATGACAGTCCAATCCGAAATGACAATCATAATCAAAGCTATGAAATCAAGGACAATAGCACCGAACAACAGATTGTAGGTAACTACGACATCGAACTTATGGAAATCTTCTTTGTCGGCGACGAAAAACAGACCGAGAGTGACCACAACCGAAGCGAAACCTGCGAAACGGAATACGTACCCGACAGTCGTGTGGACAACAACGACCTTAGTGAACAAAGCCTCGTAGATGAAGTTGAGCTCTACTTCCAGAACTCGAAAGGCATCCTCGGCAGTTCGGAGGGTGAAGAACCTTCTGCTCTCGTCTCGTTCTCGATAGCTGAAGATCGAGTCGACTATAAGCCCCTTGAAGATGTTGTAAAAGTGATAGGCGTTGATGACAATGTCGATCTCGTTCAGTCTTTGTTTTTTTCCCTTTCGTTGACTACTAGGATCGGTTGTTGTGTTTTTGTCTTCTTCGATGTCTAATTCGCTGAAGTCTTTGGCCACCTTGTTAGGCTCCGAAGTCATATGAATCTTGGTTGGAAGCCTTGCCTCTTTCTTTGAGGCGTATTCTTCCATGAGCTTGGCGTAGTTGGGGCCGGGGTCGGGTTTCTTGAGTAGAGACTCGCGAAAACTGTTCAGGCTCGCCAAGTACAGCGAGCGAGTTCGCTCGCTGTACTTGATGATTCCGCCGAGGAACATCAACGAAGTCGGGATCCAGAGCCGGTTTCCTGGAACTGTTTGGATGAAGACGTACACAGTGGCCATAACCTGAAATATTGAGCCCGATTAAAATAATAATAATAATAATTAATGCTATACGTCAAATGTCACGTAACTAATTAAAAACTTACCGGACATAATCTATTTGAAATCACATAAATAGTTCGACCAAAACCAAAAGAAATAAAGTTCAGGGGGTGTTCGATGAATGAGTTTAGTTTAAAATTTTTAAATTTTAATAGTAATTTTTATTGATTTTTTACAAAAAACAAAAAGCTTTTTCAGAAAAGATAAAAAAAAATTTCAGAAAAAGACAAAAAAAAATACAGTTTAACTTAAGTTAAACTTATATGCCAAACATCCCCTAAATTCTAACTCTAAATTTAAAAAACTAATGAATATTCTTACTTGTACTCCTCAATTTTAGAGTGATTATCATTTCGCCTGCTAAAATTTAGAATTTTGAGAGAAACGAAACAAGATCCATATTGTTAATCTTTTTCAAACACATGTTAAGTTTTTATATTTTTTCATTTCAAATAATTTATTTTCATCAAACGTGTATTTTCAAAACTCAAATTATCTCCAACCTCCATAATATCGTCTTTAAATGTTACTCCAAACGGGCTTTAAATAGGAAAACAAGAGTATTGTGAAACTAAAAACAAGAGTATTGATTCAACTGAAATTTTGAAACTTTTGACGGAGAAAAATCTATAAATATATATATTTATATATATTTTTAAAAAAGGTGACACGTGTTTTCCACTTTATATACTAGTAATAATAATAATAATAATAATTTAATATTGGTAATGAAAAATGTTTTGGGGGCAATATCGACACTGTGCCCCTGCCTTAGAACCATGCATTAGTCTCCAACAAAGACAAAAAATAAATCATTTTGAACTGAGATCCTCTATTGAATAAATTTAGCATTTTATTTTATGTCTTTACCCATATTATGTTAAAAAAAAAAAAAAAATTCACTTCCCATATATAATGTTCATCTAAAAGGCATTTAAAAAAAAAAAAAAACTTGATTACAGCTATAAATTAATAGCAATATCACACCTGATTCTCTTTAAAAATATAAAGTTCAAATTCTTTCATTTTCAAGTTTCAAGAATAAAAAATAAAAAATAAAAAAAAATAAAAAGAAAGAAAGCAAGAAAGAAGAAAAGAAACATAAACCTGAGTTACGAGCCCCAACAAATGCCGGAGCCAGAGCTCGTTATCCTCGAGAGCAAAGGCGGTGATGGTGTCGGGTCCGCCGAGGTGGAGGAGAAGAAAGGGCGCCCAAAAGGCCTGGAGGATGTCGGTTTGAAATTCATCGGACTCGGGGTCCGACTCGTCGTTCTGCCGACTGGAGATGTGGCCGACCGCGAAGCTGGCGGCCCAGTCGGCGAGCAAGTAGGCCGTCCAGAGAAAGAAGATGAGTAGCTTTTTGGAGTTGCGCTTTCTCATGGGAGCAGCCAGGATCAGGAACGTCTGCAGTCCCAGGCTGAACAGAATTATGCCTCGGACGTTCCATTCTTTCCACAGCTTTCTGATGTTGTATGGAATCAGAGAAACCATGTTCTTTAATTTTTACTATTATCGTACGTGATCTTGATCTCTCAACACACTACTATAGAGTTGCTATATATAAACACTCTATATATATATATATATATATTGTGGAAGTAATATTGCAGATTGCAAATAATTTCCTATCAAATGGGAGAATCTGGACACGTGGTCAAGCATAATTACGAGTCTACTTAATCCTTCTCCTAAAATCTTTTGTGGTCGATCTGTCTCGTCGTGAGAATATGTGTGTGTTTATTTGTGTATACCAAAAAAATGATAGCCACTTTGGCAAGTCCAACATTGATGATGAGTGAGAACTTTAAGCGGTATATAAGTACTCACGAGTTCTTTTTCAGTCAACAATTATCTGAAAATTATAACTTAATAGTTATTATTAGATTTTAATATAATATCTAAATATTGGAGTCAAATTATTTGAATGATTCTTTATTTTGTAACAAATTAACTTAAATGTAAATCTAAATTTTTACTTTTAAAAAATCTGTATCACATTTATTTTCTAACTTTATATCATTCAAATATTATTTTTAACAAAACTTCTTCAAACATATATTTTATTTTAACACAAAATTCAAACATTCAAGTGATGTTGGGAGCAAAACACTCCAATTGGAGTTTTCTGAATGTTTTTTTTTTCCTTTAAAAGTAAACTAATTTTGCTATTTACTATATCTTCATATCTCTCTTTTTCATTTTTAAAATACTTAAATTTTAAAATTTCTTAACTTTTTTTTATTTCAAATTAAAATAAAATGATTTTTATTTTAAATTGCATAGAAAGACAAGTGTAACAAAACAAGTTTTACATTGCTTTTTTTTTTTTTTTTTTCCTCTGAACACGCTTCCAGCTTTTACACATTTCAAGTTAAAACTTAATAGTTATTACTAGACTTTAATAAAATATCTACCTATTGGAGTGAAATTATTAGAATGTTTCACTCTTTTATAACTGAATACAAAATTTAAATTCTATATTTAAACGCAAACATTCAAGTGCCACTTAGAGCATACACTCCAATTGAAGTTTTTTGAATGTTTTTCTTTTTTTTATATCTTTTTCTTTAAATGTAAATTAATTTAACTACTCATTTTATCTCCAGATCTCCCTTAAAGTTCATAACTTTATTATTTTAAATCGAAATAAAATGATTTTTATTTTAAATTACATAGAATGACAAAAATAACAAAATAAGATTTATATTACTATTTTTTTCCAAATACATTTCACGTTTTTACACTTTTTAATCATCACAGTTCATTTTCAACCAAACACATAACTCTAAACTTTCACTCATTTTCAAAAAAAAAAAAAAAAAAAAAATCAAAACTCCAAACTGAAGTGTATCTTCAAACGCCCCCTCAATTTAAATGAATATTTAAATGCAATCTGTGATCTAAATGAACTATTAAAATGATCTAATAGTTACTTAAACAGTTTAAACAGATGGCAGACCGACGTTAATTTATATATTTTATTATTAATAGACTATATAGCTTATAAAAGAAAAAATAACAATAGTATAATAAAAGATAGAAGATGTCGTAACTTGTAGTACGTCATTGCTATGTGCTTATTAGCCTTTACTAAAGAAAACAGTCACATAAAGTTGTCATGTGATTTTTTTTTTTTTTTTTAAAAGAATTTTATGAATTGCAAATCTGGCGAATCGAGTATATAATAACATTAATTGAGTGTAATCGGTATGTCGCTTTTCAAAAAGAGAAGAAAGAAAAAGCAACATGTTCAATGTGTTTCACGGTTCTTTTTGCATATTTGGCCTAACTTCAGTTCAAGGTTCTGCTAAAAATAGCAAAGTAAAAGGGAAAAAATAAAGATATGAACCTAAATTGTAGCCCTAGAACTTAAGATTCCTACCTTGTTGGAGATGAAAGCAAAAGCGTTTAGTTTCTAAACAATAAAGAAAACAAATCTTTGATACTATATACAGTATTGCACGTAATAAACTTCCTAACATGTGAAAGAATGCACTGTTATATATATTAAAAAATTCTACCGCATATCCTATCCTGCCTATAAGTCTCTGTTTTGAATTTCAAAAACTATCAGTTTTATGTATTTTTTTTTTTAAGTATATATTTTGATATGATTATGATCTGATTGAACTTTTGAAAACGTTCATTATTATCAGTAAGTTGTATATAATGACAGAGCTAGAAATAATTTTCTCGAACGAAAATTAAACGAAAAGTTTTGAATTGAAACTGCAATCCAAATAATCATTTACCACAATTATCATTTATTTTCTTTCCCTAAATAAACTAAACTTGTAATAAAGTTCAATTAAAATTTTAAAGTCTTAGGAGTTCAAAATTTTGTAGCAGTATTGTTGATTTTTTTTTTAAAATTTCTTTGAGATTTTAAATTTAAAATATGAATTCTTAAATATCAAATTTAGTGTACAACTGAGAATGTTTTTGAGAAAAAATTACATAAATGTGTAATTAAAAATAAAACGGAAAAAAAATTGAAAAAAGTGTAAAAATTTTTGAAACTGTGCCCCTGGTTGGATCCTCTATTATAACTTAAGAGGCTCTTATATTTAAACCTAGATATAGAGATGCAAGTTGGTAAATATTAGTGAGAGCTTTATACAATTGGAGATCTCTACTGCTAATGCATGATTTCTGAACATTATCTAATTAAAATCATAACAAAATAATTTAAAAAAAAATATAGATGTATAGACAATTAAATACTTATTTAAGTAAATAGGCTTCTTTTTTATTTAAGAAAATGACGGTCAATAAGTGATTGACCATAGTTAATCAGTAATTGATTATAATCGATCAGTGAAAAATACAAATTAATATTAATTTATTATTAATTTATCATGATTAATCAATCAATCATAGATTCACTATTTTATTAAAAACATGGTCATTTTTTTAATTTTACTAAACTTTAACCATTTATTAAAAATCTCCTGTAGCCATTTATTCACACATCTTTTTTATTTAAAAAAAAAAAACACAAAACTTATAGAACTTACTACAAATCTAACAGTTAAAAAACTTATTTACATATATTTTTCATACCCTAATGTAGAGTCCTTCGTGTTATAAGAGTAGTACAACTTGTTCCATTACCAGCAATATCTTTTTCAAGTTATCAAGCACAATGCATTGCTCCTTAAAAGCTTCACTACGATTTGGCTTCACCATGTCAGTTATTATCTTTATCCAACTCATACGTGACAATATGGATCATATAACTAGTATATATAAATATGCTAGTAATATAATACGCATTTTATGCTTATGCAATAAACAAATAAATTTTTAAAAAAATCATACAGTGATGATATGACTATCACTTGATGATAACGTAGTGATTATGTGACTATCACGTAACAAATAAGAAAGACATAATCAAATTAGTTATCGGTTCTTTTTGATATAAATAAGGTATATAAGAGTTGAAATCGATGTGTCCTGAGATTTTGTCAGAAATAATTTCATTTTTCTTGGCAAATGTGACAAATGTAATAATTAGTGAGGCGTCGTTATTGCTCAAGGACAGCTCTGGATTGTTTAGTTAGAAGACCTAAATCCTGACTTCTACGATCCAAATTCATATTTACTTTTTCATGGTTTTGGGGTTTTGTTATCAGTACTGGAGTTAGCTGTGACCCCTGACTCCTTTGGCACTAATATAAATATTGCTTCTGTTTTTTTTTTTCTTTTTATTAAAAATATAATTATGAATGGAGAGTTTAAATTTTTTTTTTTTAAAGTGATGTCTAATGATTTTGCTTTACTTTTCATTTGGGGTAGTTTTCCAAAACACTTTTTCAAAAAAAAAAAATTTTTTTTTTCTAACTCAAAACTACTCTTTATTATTCAATGCATAGACAACTCTCTCTTAAACATCCAAACTTTAAAAGTTCATAATTTTATTATTTTAAGTCGAAATGATCATATAATTTATATATATATATATAATTGTTTAAAATTTCAAAAGAAATGAAATAATATTCAAATTGATATTTTCTTTTTCCAAACAAATTTCAAGATTTTACATTTTTTTACTCCAAATGATTTTTTTCCAACTAAATGCACTTTTCCAAAAATCAACTAAACTTCAATCAAATTATCTTCAAACTTGTGTCTCCAAATGTCCCCCCAGATGGGTTAAATACACTAATTCTAATCCTATATTTTACATACCGACTTATGTGATATATATATATATATATATATATGAGTTATCATTCTTTTTGTTGATATACTTTTAAAAGGATTGTCACATCAATTAATTATATTTATCTATAAAAAGATACAACTCATTATCATGTAAGTTGATATTCAAAAAATAAGATTAGGGTCTTAACTTTAGCACTGTTCTTATTTTAAAATTCCGACTTTCTCCCTAAGTTTTTGTGTTTCTCGAGATCTTTGTGTCTCTCGAGATCTTTGTGTCTATTAATTTGGCTTCTACACTTGTAATAAGAAGCTCCCTATAAGCATCTTAAGGCTTACTTAGAACATCAGTTTTAATCGGAATTTTACTTATTCAACTCTGAAACTCCCAAATCTACAATCAAACACATATTTCAATTTCAACTCACACTTTAATCGAACACAGATTTTAATTTTAACTTATAAAACTTTAATTTCAACTGTCGTTGCAAACTGACCCGTAGATTGAAGAGCAATGAAGGATGAACTAATTTCTTATTGATTGCTTTCTTTTTATTTTTTTAATTTTCTAGTCTTCTTATGAATAGATTGTGTATTAATCTTTTAATTTTTTTATGGTGGCGGTTTCTTTTTCCAATATTTTTGTTCTGTTAATAGGAATAAATTTTAAGCACTTAAATCTCTTTTCGATTTCATGATAAAAGTAAAAAATGCAAACAAAAAAAAAAAAGTTTAGCCGTCTCAAAATTTTTATGATTCACACAAACCAAAAAATAATAAACTACGAACTAATTCTGGAGAAAATATTTTATTTTTTAAATAATGGAGAAAATAATCAGTCTTAATGACTGATCTTAGAGAGAAAAATATTCAAGGAATAATTTTAAAGAGAGCAAAAACCTCAAGGGCATCTAATAAGACAAGAGAGTGTGAGTATAATCTTTAATCTATAAATTAACATAACACTAATTTGACGGTTTCTATCTAAAAAACTAGTAGATGTACCATTTATCTTACACTTCTTGAGTTCAAGAATCATTGATGAGACAAAATTTAGTACAAAAACTAATTTTAAAAAGAGAAAAGAATTCAAAAACTGCTCAGGAGTTATCCATATAAAAAAAAAAAAAAAAGTGACTATTACAAAAACAAAGTGTAGTACCTTTTTTTTTTTTTTTTTTTTTTCAATTCTAACGAACGTATAACACATGCATTTAGACTTTTGAGCTACCCCAATGTCTCCATGCATAAGATGCACATGTTTACATTTTTTTTTGGAAGAAAAATCCGAGAAGGGAGCGACCTATGTTAACATATATTCTTTGCACGCAATTAAAAGGGTTCTTTAGAAGTTGACATGAATGTTGGACAAAGACCTTACAGACGGGCCCTACCCCCTTAATGAGGAGCGCGTCATCTCAGTTACACCGAATGTGCTAATTGTAAGGATACGTAGTGACATGATCTCATGTACTCTCCATCGAGTACTAGGTTGGAAGAAAACAATTTTAAAAATTCGGATTTCAAGAGGTTACTGAATGATTTCTATTTAAACAAAAATTGAAAACACCTATATATCCAATTTCGAAAATGCTATTGGGTCATTAAATTTTATCTATATTTATATATTTATTTATGTATTTCTCCAAAATAGATACCTATACCTTAAGCTGTTTGTGTATGGAAATTGACAAGTCCAGAACCAAGTCAACTTGATAATAAATTAGAAATCCTCACAAAACATAAATTTCAGGCTAGGGTTTTGGATAAGTGATTTGACAAAACCCATATAATAAACCAAAGAAAACCAGAAAATTTACAAATTCTTGAATAAATTCTTACCCCATCCTTCAGCCATAGGAAAAAGAATATCATTCTAGTCGTAAATTCGTTAAAGAATACAATAATAAGTACTCTCCTTCTGACGCAGTACTTGACAAGGTATCAGAATGGTGATGTTTCCAATCAAAGCAATGGCTTTGACGACTTAAAGAAGGAATGCCATTTTGACAATCACTATAAAACGGGAATTTGGGAAGAAATGTATCTTCATTTCGCCTGCAGAGAACTAAACTGACCCAAAAAAATCATCAACTAATTTCAACATGTCAATTTTTGGTTCCAAGAAAAAGACAAATAGAAGCAATTCAGACCAGAAGAAAAAGCTCGACGGCTCTGATCAACCTCAAAAGGCAGCTTTCGGAGTTGCAAGGTCAAGCTCATCAAAGAAAGACGTCGACGACGTAACTCGCATTCATTGGACTTCCACACCCGCAGATGATCATGCTAATTCTAATCCGATTCGAGGGTTCGAGAACGAAATGTTGTCGTTGAAGAAACTGCTGGGTGAGCCGGAAAAAGACGATCAGTTCAAGGCGGTGGGGATCGTCGGTACACTTGGCGTCGGCAAGACGACTCTTTGCCAGAAGTACTACCTGAATAATGACCAGGAGGAGGGCACGCGCAGGTTGTTGTTTCCTAGGGTTTGGGTGTCCATGGCCAAAAAACCTGCCGAGAAGATCGCGTTGCTGAAGAGAACGTTGGCAAGTCTTGGAGTTGAGGAAGAGACCATCATCAATGTCTCCTCCAATGTTGATGACGAACTAAATGCCTTGCTCTACATGCTTCGTCTCCAATTGATTCAAAAGAGGTACTTAATTGTGCTTGATGATGTGGGTGAATTTGATCCGTGGTTGGAAAAATTGCATGCCTCAGAACCCCTAGAAAGAAAACCGGGTACTAGTCTTGCTTGTGCATTGCCCAAGGGGTGCGGAGGAACGGTAATTGTGACGAGTAGGGTAGAAGAGACCGCCAAGAAGATGGTTGGGGAGGCAAATGTGCACCGAGTTCTCCCCTTATCAGATCCGGAAAGCTTATGGCATATATTTTGCGACAACATCCCTAATCTAGGGGATCCGGGGCTGACCAAAGTCGAGGCACTACAAAAAAAAATGGAGGAGATCAGAGATAGCTGTAGCACAGAGCTCTTGCTGGGTGGAAAAAAGACTGATATTATGGCTGACCTAAGAAAGAAGGTCATAATGAAGTGTAACGGGCTTCCGTTGACGGCAAAATTGATGGCGGAAACCATGCCGGACCTGTTGGTACAATGGAAGGAACAACGTGTTAAACAAACTGATCAACAAAAAGTTGCTACAGATAAGAAGGACCAAGTTCCTGATCAGCCGAAGAAACAAGAATTAGGAGCTCAAGAAGTTGAAAATACTGAGAGACAAACTCCAAAAGTTGATCAAGAAGAAGCCGAAAGCAATGTTAAGAAAACAATTCCAAAGGACGAGGTAGAACAAGATGTTCATCAAGAAGCCAGTACACCTAACGAAGTCAAACAAGATGGGTAAATAAATCTATTATATAACCATTAGAGATTGACTTATAATATTGTCAAAGAGGATTCTTTGACAACTTGATTAATTGTATTTGTATTTCTAATATTTATGTTCAACAAATAAAGTTGCTATTGTACAACAGTGTTATCAAGTGCAATTTGTATGCGAGTGAAAGAGCCAAATAGCATATTTGGAGATTCTAATTTAAAGTTATAATATAATTTTAAAGACAAATAATAAATGGCATATTTATATTAATTGTACGTAAACTGCCAAAATTATCCCTACAACTCCCCCCTCCTCTTACTCTCTCTCTAACGCCACGCCAATCGCTTGTTTTATCTTTTTATCTTCCATGGGACAATGCAAATTATCGTTAATTAAGGACAACTCTATTCATCTTGAGTTGGGTGACTAAGCCTAAGCCTACGTAATTTGGTAAGAAGGAAAGAAAACAATAGGGAAAGGAAAAAAGAAAGTGAAAGAAAATAAAAGAGAGATGAAAAATTTTAATTTTTCTTTTTTGTTGTTTGGTTAATGAAATGATCAGATAAAAGAAAATAGTTGTATAATTGTTATTTTATATATATTACTTTAAAAAGTACGAGATTGCTGGACTGTCAAACAAGAAAGTTCTTCCTCTCTCTCTATCTATTTCTCTTTTTCTCTCTAGCGGGTTGTACCGCTTTCTCTCCTGGGTTGTGCCTGTCTCTTACGCAGGTTATACCGCCAAACTGAATAGCCATGATGAGAGAGATTTCCTAAAAAAGTAATTTTAAAAGTTATTTAGTGGATTTCAATTTTCCTTCCATTTTTGAAAAGGACAAAAAAGTGGACCCCCTACAATCATTTTCGCTCATATTTTCCTCTTCCTTCACTTTCATTTTTTACCAAACAACCAACGTCTCCATCAATTTTACTCCATTTCTCTCTCATCCCACTTCCTTCATTCCTTTATTCCATCTTATCAAACGTAGTTTAGAAGTGGCATGTAGGCCCCAAAGTGTGGGGCCTCTGTGAATATTATCTGACGGTTAAAAAGCAAAAGAAAAGGTTTTTGGTGGGTCCAAGCTGTTCCATCTTCCATGGGTTTTATTTTTGGTATGAGAATTTAATTATAATGTCTCGTTTTATTTGATATTTGTTAAATTTAAGAATCATCTTATATAGTATATACTAAATATTAAAAATATTTAAGCAAATTGAAAAACAACCAAAAGAATAGAGAAACAAGATGACATATTAAACATAGATATTTGAATGATATCCTTGCATATTACATAGATATTTAAATCCAAAGGGATAAACATCCATGAGTGCATGACAAAAGGACGTCCAAACTATTATTTACCGCGTTGGAATTCTAAAATAATAACAAGCTAAAATCACACAACATGATTAAATATAAATAATAATAATAGTATTGTAGCTAGCCAATATAGAAGCAACATTGGCCAATTGAAAGGCAACAAAGAAATTGTTACTCAATATTATTATAGTTGATGTAGCAGCTTCTTTATCAGATTAATTATTAGACAGCTTCCTTACTGAGATTTCTTGAGGCTTTCTCTAGTTGTTATTAAGCTTCTCTTGTTGTTCCGAGTTCAGCTGGTTGGATGCTTCACCCGCCCACACTCCTTCGTCATCACAAGGGCACAAAGTGATCAAAGGACAATCAACTTTCTCCAAGTAACTCATCTTTGGAAACATTGTCTGCATCTCTTCCCAGTTCATCTTCAATCCTGCCAAGAACTTCAACCGCAGAGTCTCAACCTCCATCAACTTGAATCCGTTTGACAACCCGAGATCACCTGCAAGTCTTCCTCCTCTAATGTAGAGGTTTTTAAGACCGGTCAGTTTCTTCGGTGTCAACCAATCGGGAGTTGTTGATAGAGGGTAACATTGAAGATCAAGTTTCTCAAGGTTCCAAGTAGTTGGCTTCATTGTAGGGGATTTATCTATTTTTTTCGAAGTTTTCTTCTTCCCTAAGCAACCTCCTTTATCTTTTCTTTTCTCTGGCTCATCAGTTGCTCTTTCACTACTAGGAGTACTTTCCTTCTTTTGGGTCGAATCCGCTCCCCACGACAACGAAAGCTTCCGAAGCTTTTGCAGATTCTCCAGCGCCTTCAACTCGCCCTCCGTCGGGAACTTCTCCTTGCTAATGATGATGCTCAATTTCCTTAGCTTCTTCATCCCTGCCAAATTCTCAAGCGTGCAAAACCTTCCGGTTTGCTGCTGGTAATCGCCGACGACGAACCCCTTAAGTACTTCGAGATTGACGAGAGAAGATAGGCCCCTAGGCATGTGATCCATCAAGTAACAGTAGGAGACATCCAGATGCGTAAGTTTCTGCAGAAATTTGATCTCCTTTGGAAGTTCTTCAAGATTGTGACAAGCTCTGAGATCTAAGATCCTCAGATCAGTTAGCCCTCTTATCGAATCGGTGAGTTCGTTGATCCATGAGATTCCCTGAAGGCTTAACAGCTTTAGAGACGACATATTTCTCAACCCTTTCAAGAACTCAGTGCTGTCCACTTCAATATGATGCTCACCTGCAGGGTTCAAATCCTTGGTTTATATGCATTTTGTGTGTATATTTCTAAATGTTAAATCATATAATATTCAAATCATGGCAGTAAGATATGTAATTCGATAGATTCTCAACCTTAAAACAATATTGGATATACATACGTGGTCCAAAAGTACTTATATCTACAAAATCTTATAAAATCTCATAATTTATAATTATTTGTTAGATGCTTAACTCATTAAATCAAGCATATACCATTTTCCCTGTAGCATAAATTCTAGTTGTATTCGATGATATTTATGATAGTGTGTGCGTGTGTGGTTTTTTTTTTTTTTTTTTTTTTTTTTTTTTTTTTTTTTTTAACTTTCGATCACAGAAGAGTTATAGCAAAATGCTAATAATCGTGTTAATTTAATAAAACATCATGAATATATATATAATTTTTCATTATGTACCTACCAAAGAATTGTCGTTAACTTTAAATATTCTTTCTAACATTTTCCAAAATTATATATCTACACTTTTCAACCTATTAACTTTCTAATCACAAAAAATATTTATATGTATATACACACGTACATGTATTTAAGATAGGATCTCTAATTTTGTATTATCAATAACAACCAATTTTTTAACTATTGGACTAAGATTTTAACAATCTGATTTATGAGAGTCCATAATAATAATTCACTAACCGTTGAAAAAATAATCAAATGGTTAAAACAACAATTCCAACGAATAATGTTAGATAGAATGTCATATCATAAAAATTTCCATAAAATAAGTGAACTTGTATAAAAGAAAAAAAAATTTAATTAATTCAGCTAGAACAAATTATCGGTTACCTGAGGCCCGCCAGTTGCCGAGATAGAGAACTTTGAGAGCTTTCATCTTTAATAACCAGTCCTCAGTGCGTAGGCTTTTGTCTTTGGCCTTGGCCAACAACTTCAGTTGCAGATCAGGAAATGCCTCCTTCTTATTGAATATTGTCTCCAGTTTTTTCAGATCCCATTCTTTCACCCGATCCCATTCTTTCTTCTTGTCCGACGATGATGACGACGACGACGTTGATGGTGCCTTCTGATTCGATTGATCGGGAGATTTCTCCTTTACAGATTTCGCTTGAATTGCTGCCTTGTTGCCACCGCTAAATTTAATCGCCAGATTACCATCAGGATCGTAAGTGAACTCACCAGCCTCGTCAGCGAACTTAACGATCGCCGACCGGACGACTGGCTCCATCCGGTAGGCTCTCACGGTCGACCGCCGCTTCTTGTAGACCGGTATGATTAAGCCCTTGTCCACGAACCGATCAAGTATTTTACCGGCAACTTTCTCGATATTCGTGTCGTTCTCGGTGACTTCGTCCAGCGGCAGAAACCCCTCTCCCGCCCACCAATATGTCAGCATCCTCTTCTTTAGTTCCTCATTCTCCGAAAATAGAGCGAAGCTCAACAAGCACTTCTTTTCTGTATTATCCCCCAAGTCCTCGTGATAATCTCTGATTTCTTCATACAGAGAGCTATCCAAGAAGCTCTTACTGCCGTGTAAGCCGCTCAATAGCTTATCCAGTTCAACGTCTGTACTTGTCCCGACGTCGCTTCTCTTCTGCAATTTGTCTTGATGAGTTGCCGCAGCACCGGGGCCTAATTTCTTCGATGACGACGACGAAGGAATAAGGTGCTTCAGATTCGTCATTTCCGCGTTGATCTCGTGGAACTTCTTATTGACTAAATCTCGACGCCGACTCTGTTCTTCAGGATCGTCTGATGGCACTATAGTTTTCATATTTTCAAGTAGTTGGTCGATCATTTTCGTATTATTTTCAACCTCGAAGCGAAACTCTTTCTCGAAGGTGTCGAGCGCGGCTTTGATTTGGCGGAGGTTGTTCTGCAGCTTGTCGATCTGAGAAAGCCGAGTAGTGCTGCCGTGAAGAGAGCCGCCACTGCCGCTGCCTTCTCCTTCTTTCTCCTTGTGGCTCCTACTCTTTGTTTCGGAACACACCAGCTCCCAACAAATGTTTGACGATTGGGCAACTAAGTCTGAGATCCTTCCACACCCGGCAGTGGCTGCGGCAGGTTCAGGGACAGGGGCCTGGGCTGGGGTCGGGGCCGGTTCGGCTTCACCTTCCTGTTTCGTCTCGCCTTTGCCGTCGCCGCTGCCTTTGTCATGATCAATACCTGCATCGTCGCCACCAAATAACTTTTGGGCTTGATCCTTTTGGGCTTGAGAGACGATATCTAGTAATTTTTCAATGAGTTCGCTCAAGGTAGTCATTGTTAGAACTAGTGCTAGTTTTTTCGAGAGGTAAAAGGATTGGATGGAGAGACATTCATTAATTTTTCCAAAGAATGGAAAAGAATAGCACTATGTTTGGGATTTGAGAACAGGTTTTACTTCATTGTAGTACAATTCTCAACCCCAGGAGTACTACTTCTTTTCATTCAATAGCACTGGCCTACATATATACATAGATTTGTATGTATGTGTGTGTATATAATATTCGTCGTATATGAATGGTTAAAATTTATTAACATTAACGCCAATTTCAGCAATCTTTGTGAGAAAGTTTTTTTCCCAACAAACACCAAGTGAAGCAAAGAAGCGCATCGACAGCTTTTGCTTTCTCTAAAGCTAAAGCTGATGCCCCTATAGCTATATTGGTCCTCTTTGAATGTGGCGTTACGGTTACAAAGGCAAAGTCAATAATTATGTAATTTATTTTGCATGAGTGGCCCCTCAGCTTTTCATGTTTGACAAATCAAGTTCTAAACTAAAAAAAATCTTAGTAATTGACCACTTAAACTTTAAAATCTGTTAAATCAGTGGTTCTCTATATTATGCCTTTCAAATTATATATATATTTTTAAGGATTAAATTTACGAACACCCCTGGACTATGGATCCTATTTTATTATATCCCTGAATTATTAAAATCATTCATTATGTCTCAATAAAACCATTCAATTTACCCCTTATATCTATATCTACTTGTCAATTTAATAGTTTTGATGACATGACAAGTAATTAAATGTCAGTGAAAGATATTTTATAATGAAATTTAAATTATCAAAATTTATTAATTTGAAATAAATGATTATAGCAATATAAAATTAAATCAAAATAAATTCCTTCAGAAAAATAAAATAAATTTCATCTCATGTGCTCACTGTCTCCTTCGCACTCTTCTCTCCCCTTCCACCGTTGCCCACCCCACCACCGTGAGTCACCGTGAGTCACCGTGAGCCAGTCCATCTTTTTCTTTTTTCTTTTTTCTTTTTCTTTTCTTTTTTTTTTTTTTTTTTTGTTCAAATGGTATAAAAGTCAGAGCAACAAGCCTCCCATCTTCTTCTCCTGCTTGGTCTTCCTCTTTCTCTCTCCGCTATCAACATGGTCGCCGACGGGAGCCTGACCCATCTGGAGCTCGTTGCCATCCTTCGGTTCCTGAGCCTGAAGCCTTCCAGTCAGGAATAATCTAAAAATGCGCTATGAGATTTTTTTCAGAATGGGTATGGGTTAATTGAAGATTGCAAATTGAGAAAACTGATACAAATTTCTACGAGATTTTTTTTTCTTTTGCGTTCAATTTAAAATGAAAATTGGGGAAGAGGCAAACAAAGAGATTCAGTTCAATTAAACGAGATTCATGTGCTAGAGGAAGAATAGGAAGAGGACCAAAGAGTTTTGATTTAAAATTTTAATATTTTATTCAAGATTTTATGATTTATTATCAATTTTCTTTTAATAGTTATGGTTTTATTTTAAAATAACATATAATAATATTTAACATCATGTCACATCATCAATATTGTTAAAAAAGTAAAGGAAAGTTAACAAAATGAGTGAATTGAATGGTTTCATATATATCAAACAACATAACGAATAATTTTCATAAATTATAGCGTAAAATAAAATAGGGTTCATAATTTAGGAGGTATTCATAAAATTAATCTTATTTTTAAACATGTAAGTTTGTATGTGATTTGTATGGTTTTTAATGGTTTTTGCCCCTTGCACACAATCTACATGTGCTACATAGATGTCAATTTCTATCCAAAAAGTTTGACGGAGTTGTCAAAATCACCACAGCAGATAAACATACTTTAAAGTTCAAAAAATCAAGTAAGAAATAAGTATACTCCTTTTTTTTTTTTTTTTTTTTTTTGTGGAAGAAATGGAAATTAAGCAAAGTGATATTCTAAGTTGAAAAGGAAAAAAGAAATGTAAGGGACGCAAGGAATTATAAAAGGACAAGAAGATGCACACGCGAGGAGGGGCCAAAAAGTGTTCTGCGTAAATCATACTTTCAGTATTTAACTTTGAGTTTGTAATTTATACACTACTACATTAAAGTTATATATTGGCTCTATCATGCAAAATAACTGGTTCGGCTGTTTATTTCAAATTGATGACCACTCAAGTTGTATATTAAAGTCGAGACAATGACAAAAAACGAAATTATGTTTTTTTTTTTTTTCTTTCTTTCTTTCTTTCTTTAAATTGCTAAGGAGTCTTCTCTCTCTTTTGGGGCTGAATCTCACGATGCTCTCTTTCATTCTCTTAGTTTTTGGAAAATAAATATGAGAATACATTATAATTGTGTAACGACAAAATGGTCTATTGTAATAGAGTGTGGGAGGTCGTACCTGTGAGGAGATGACAAAAACAAACAAGAAAAATTAGTGGAATAAAAACATTAAAAAAAATAAGCGAATAAAGAAAATAAAGGGATAAGGTATTTTTGGGATTTTTGTGATAATAAAATAAAGGAAGTAAACTCAAGAATAAAATAAAAGAAAATAGGTGAAGAATCTTGAATTCTTTTGTTCAAAATTTTATATTTTGATTCAATAACTCAACTGCAAGTTTTATATCTCAAATATTTTTTAATATTATTTTTTTCTCTCTTCATTTTACCGAGAGTGAGAGAGAGAGAGAGAGAGAGAGAGATAGACTCAAATCAAGAGACTAAAACCTCACCCACCGAGGAAAGTTTTCGAGTATTCTGACACTGTACAATCCAAAAGCAAGGATTGGTGACTTCAAGAAAATCTATCACATGATATCGTTAATAAATAATAGCAGAATTGTTTCAGAAAAATAAATAAATCAAATCAATAAATACAGTAGTTGACAAGAAAAACTACTAGTATTGGCTTTATTTCCGTGTCATCAGCACCTTCTTCACCAATTAAACGGCAGGAAAAAAATAATAATAATTGTTGTTTTTTTTTTCCTGATAAATATGATTTTTTGCATAGGGATTGATTTCTTGATTTAGAATTTTGAGTTTTTCTTTTCTTGCTAAATCCGGTTAGTTATATGACTGTTTGTCGTCTTATTGTTGTTTTTTTTTTTTTTTGGTTCATTTTTTGAGCTTGTTTTTTATTCTGGTAGCATTTTAAGAGCTTTATTAAGACTTTGATTTTTTTTTTTTTAAAAACACTCAATATATATGTATATTCTAGTTCTGACAACTTCATAAAATGATCAAAGGGCAATAATCAACTTTCTCCAAGCAACTCATCTTTGGAAACATCATCTGCATCTCTTCCCAGTTCATTTTCAATCCAGCCAAGAACTTCAAGCGCAAGCAGAGTCTGAACCGAGCCCCACTCGATTCCTTTCGAACGCCCGAGATCATCTCCAACCTTTTCAAGCCTGGCCAATTTCCAGAGTGTTGGGATCTTGATGCCCACAATGTTATGAATTTATTGATATTTTTAAATAAATAAGTTATTTATTTCTTTATACCTATATGTGTATGTATATATGTATGTATATATGTATGTATGTTTGATACTTTATAAGACCCCATTTGGAGTGACATCTCTAGATGGTAAAACATCATCTAGATTTTAAATCTTAATTTTGTATCAAACTTTTTCTCTCTTTTATTTTTAAAAAAACTCAAATTTTAAAAGTCCATAACTTTCTCATTTCAAATCGAAATAAAATGATTTTTATGTCAAAATGCTCGTAATAACGAGATGAACAAAATAAAACCCATTTTACATTCATATATATATCTCAAATTTTTACATTATTTTCTATACCACATAACTTTTTCAAAAAAATTTTCTTCTAAACACACATTTTTAACTCATCGTTCAAAACACCATTGTCTATGGGGTGTAGACAACTCAGAGAGGCCTCGATGACTCTAAGATGCGGAGATATCCATAAGCTTGTCAACTCCAACAGTTGGTGTCATTTCATTTTCTATTCGAGATTTTCTTTGATATGTTGCTTTGTCTCAACTCGATCACTTGACATGCATGTATACAAATAAAATCGAGAAATGATATTTGACCCCAACAATAGGTTGATTAAGGCGGTTTCAATGATCGGTTGAATCAGTTTTGGCCTTACCATGAACAGCCCTACTGCAAGTGTACCACAGAAGTTTTTCCACTCATCCATATAGTTTAATATATATTATGCTTTTCACTTCTAACAAGTAAGGAATTTCCGAAAGTTTTTAGGTCTACAACGTATATAAAAGAACTATAAAAAAAATTACTGCTAGCACTAAATCAATATGCTTTTCTTTGGGCTCAATTATTTTTGGTTTTCCTTTTTCCAAAGATGATTCATATACCAAAGCAGATTAACTATAAAGTAATTTCGCCATATATATTAAATTGATTTCATGATGTGACAAACCTTTATTATATTGTTTCCCTTCAGTTGGACACTAAACCATTATGTATCTCATCGGCCTCTGTTAGCATCTCTCTTAAGGAATTGTTGGCTACAATGAATTACATTAGAGAACATAAATAGTAACTATTGATCATCAAATGGTTTTTAAACTAATGATAAAAGTACTACTAGCACTATGCTTTTCTCTGTGCTCATTTATTTTTGGCTTTTCTTTTTTAAAGATGATTCATATTCCAAAGTAGAGTAAACTATATAGTTTCACCATCTATTTTAAAATAATTTCATGATGTGACAAATTTATCATATAGTTTATCTTCATGAGTGGGACACTAAGTACCATTATGTATCTCATTTGCCTCTATTCCCGTGTGTTATCTATTGTACATCCCATATTAAAATAATAACTAGTCTTTAATTAATTTTGTGTCACAATATACAATAATTATTGCAAAAATATACACTATATTACAAAATTTATAGATTGGCTTCTAATTATATTGGATAAATCGCATTACGAAATTAATCCACTCTTACCTTACTAAACTCATCTCAACATCGGTATAAAAATCCTTAGTTTGAAGTAAGGATAATCTATCAAGAGTCAAGGTTATTTCTCGCATAAAAGCTAAAACAAAATATCTGCATTCAACATAACCTTCTTGTAGAGGACATCGAACAATATCAATCAATATTTCATAATTGCGTCGCTTTCTTACTCATTTGCCTACCAAGATCTTTCAGTCATTAAGTACCATAATAATTTAACAAAGTTCAAAACAATGAAAACAAGAATAATGCAACATCAAATCACGATTTGAAATATAAAAATATACTTACAATTTAATTAGATCTTCAAAATCATCACGCAGTTCATTTTCAAGTGGATTAAAATACATGATCGAGTCATCCCATAAATCAATAACTGACAAGATCTAATGTTTTCCGCTGTTATATGACATGAGAAACAACTTTCCTTTCGATACGTTTGATCAAAATAACATGTTATTATTAATACAAGCACAACCATTTTTAAAAGTTATACTAAAGTGACAATATGCTCTCAAGCGATAATGCCGTAAGGGACAATTTATAAAAATACAAATGAATTAATGCAACGAATATGACAATTAAAAATTGCTTTCACTATGCAAATAAATACCATAAACACTTAACAAAAAGAGATGAAATTAATCAAATAATAAACTTCAAAAATCAAAATGAAGAACGCAAGAAAACAAAATTGACTCAAGATATCGTAAATTAAAATAAAATGAAAAACACAAATACATAAAATTCACTCAAGACTTAGTCTTCTATCGGTGATGTTTCACTCACAAAAAGATATGACTCTCATCTCACACCTCTAAAAAAACCAAGGAAATAAGAACCAAACACTAGAATGAATTACTGAATTTCCTCCCAATTCTAGAATGAAAAATACAAGAGGCTAAACTCTCTATTTATAGAGTTTTAGAAACTTATCAAAAAGGGAAATGATAATACAAAAATAACAAAACAAAATAAATCCTAAGGGAAAAAAAAAAAAGAAACTAAAATAAAATAAATTGATTTATTTAATTAAAATCTGGATCCCACAACTGTCAAATTGGCTTGATTCGATCTTGTTGCTTTAACCGGTAAGGATCCGCCTCGTTCCCTCGCCGCAGTAGTTGGTGGAGTTCCTCAGCATTTTTGTCCCCCTTTTTTGTTATTATTTTGTTATTGTGATTTCAAATTTGTAGATTATAAATCAATATTATTTATATATATGTACTTTCTAATCCACTAGCTTATTCAATTTGATGTGTGAATTTCAGATTTATTGATTTGATTAAAGCAAATTACTAATTTGTGTGAAGTATTCTTTGTAATTATTATATAAACATCAGATAATTATTCATTGATATATTAAAGTCCATCACTGATAGATCATAGTTAATTATTAGAGTCCGTTTGGTGAATGAGTTTGAGTTGGAAATTTTAGTTTCAATAATAATTTTTTTTTACTTTTCTGAAAAGACAAAAATTTTTTTCAGAAAAAGACAAAAACTGAGATGAAAAAGTACAGTTTGAACTTGAATGCCAAACGAAACATTAATATATCAAAGTTCTTATCATTAATGGATTATGGTTAATCATTAATATATTAAAGCCCATCTCGATATAATAAAGTCCATCATTGATAAATCAAATCAAGAGTTATGGCTTATCACACTAATAATCTGAAGGTAATGTCTTTATAACTAAAAACATTATGTGTTTGAAAGCATAACAAAAAGAAAAAAGTATCCGTTTGGTTGGTTAGTTTGAGTTGAAATATTTTAGTTGTAATAGTAAATTTTTTTGAATTATCAGAAAAGACAAAAAAAATTTTGGAAAAAAGATAAAAAATTTTTAAGAAAAAGATAAAAAAAAAATACAATTTGAATTAAAATGAGATGATGAGACAAATAAAGTCGTATAGTAAAAAACGTTGAGTACCTTTGAAATTGAAAAAGAACATAATTATTTTCTCAATAATATTATTAAACGGGCCAGGTACTGAAAAGACACGAAATACTACAGAGATCAATGTAAGTCGGTGGGTCCTGTCCAACTTACATCTCGAATGGCATATCTCATAGGATGCGTGTCAATTTGTCATGACAAGTTTATGCATCAATTTAGCAATTGCCAAACTTGATTGGTTTTTCCAAAATAATAGTTTCTTTAAGACTGAAAGCTATTTTGGTTGACCAATCCCACACTAGCAATCGTCCACCGTTGGATATTATCTGTACGGCATGCAACTGTGAACTGTGAACTAAGAACTATCTAGAGTTCGCCACAAGTAGTAACTACAGTAGATTTACCCCAGAAAAATTGTAAAAAATAATCTATTTATAAAAATAATTAAAATAAATAATAAGATTTTAAATATTACTAGATAAATAATAAATTTACTAGATAGATAATAAATTTACATAAGATCAATAATCATTCATCTTATAAATTTATCTTTTATTTTTATTTACTTTAAATATTTTAAGAACTTATTATTTACATCTATTTTGTGAAATATGCTTATTTCTATTTACATTTTTCTCTCTTTATTTCACTCATGGGACCTACATGTATTATGATGCATAAGTAGGAAAAAAGAGAGAGAGAGAGACTCCAGTAAAGGGACAAAAACGTCACCCCACGGAGGAAAGTTTTCAACAATTCTGACACTGCAATCCAAAAGCAAGGATTGGTGACTTCAAGAAAATCTACCCATGATGTCGTTTAAGAAATATCAGCAGCTGTTTCAGAAAAATATAAATAAATCAAATCAATAAATCAATAAATACAGTAGTTGACAAGAAATACTACTAGTACTGGCTTTCATTTCCGTTTTCTCAGCACCTTCTTCACCAATCAAACGACAGAAAAAAAAAAAATCATCATTAACATTTTCCCTTCACCAGTTCTTGGAACCTCCATAAATAATTATTCCCAAAATCCAAATTAAAAAATCAAAAGATTATGGGAATTTTATGCCAATCCAATATGATAATCTTCGTCTTGGCCTTGATATATGTTCCAATATCGCATTCCATACCATTTATAGTCCTCCACGGTGAGCTCTTATTTTTTTATTCATTTCGGCTTAGTTTTTATATGCCCTTTTCAGTTTAATCTTTATTTATTATTTTTTTTTTTTTTTGCACGATGAATCTAATTTTGTGCTTAGGGAATGATTTTTTGATCTGGGTTTTCGAGTTTTTTTCTTTTCTTGCTAAATCTGATTAGTTATCTGGCTGTCTGTCGTGTAATTGTTGGTTCTTTTTGCTCATTTTTTGAGCTTGTTATTGATTTAAAAAGCATTTTCAGAGCTTTATTAAGACTTTGGTTATGCTCATGAATTCAATATATCAATTGATAAACAGAAAAGATTATGAGATATGGTAGTTGAAAATATTTTTTGTTTTTCGTATTACTCTGTTTTAAAGAATTTTAAGGAATATAATGTCAAATTCCTCATGCTGACAATTTCTGATGGAATATACTTGAAACAGAGAGAGAAAAAGAAAATCTTATTTTTCAAGTCTTTACGCTTTCGAACAATTGTATCACTGTTGGAGAAACGTGTAAAATTAGTATCTCTGTTTGTTACAAGTCTTTGTTATGTGAATACATTTATAATATGTTTTTATATTTGTGTATTTAT
Source organism: Ficus microcarpa (assembly GCA_025413485.1). Classification (NCBI taxonomy): domain Eukaryota; kingdom Viridiplantae; phylum Streptophyta; class Magnoliopsida; order Rosales; family Moraceae; genus Ficus; species Ficus microcarpa. The sequence goes on along the minus strand of CM046386.1, from coordinate 18,380,479 downwards.
ACATGTATTAAAATTTAATTTGCTAATGCTTTGTAATGGCAGGCATTAGTGACCAGTGCTCCAATAAAGGAGTCAAACAATTCACCGAGCAACTTATCCAATTTTCTGGTGTTGAAGGATTTTGCATGTACCTTTGCTATCTGTCTCAAATAGTATATTTTCCTTCGGAAATTTTCGGTTCTTATACAAATTGTTTTTAAATTCAATGACTTAGTATTTCATATCTAGAATCCAAACTTTTCAATATCAACTAACCTGATACGTGAGTTGTTATTTACACATGTCATCTAACATCTGTGATGAACTTTGTGAGAAAATCCAACGAATTATTTTTTCTTTAATTCATTGTCAAGGGTACTTTTATGATATCCGCGTATATTTTCCGTCTATTGTGAGATCGATTTATTTGCTTCGTTCTCACAGAGAAGTTGCGGGTGGATCATGGGATTCTTGGTTTCTGCCTCTTGATAAACAGGTTGGAGCAAAACCTAATATTCTTTTGAAAAAACATATAATACTATCTTCTCCACTTGTAATTTGATTTTTTTTTTTTTTTTAAACCTGTTTGCAGACTGAAATTGTTTGCAACAAGGTAGTAAGCTACTTGGATCACTGTCCTCAGATTGCTGGCTTCACTTTTCAAAATTTTTCACATCTTTAATATTTTGGCAACTACTAAGTACAGGTTAAGGAAATGAAAGAACTGAGCGAGGGCTATAACATAGTCGGTCTCTCTCAGGTGAGCACTCATGCTTGGATTCTTTCCGTTTCACAGTTTATAGAGTAGTTAGTCATGTCCTCTGGTTTTCTTTATTCGCATTTCCGACACATTCGAAAGTCCTTGAATTCTATCCTCTATTGTTATTCCAATCAAAAAGAGGAAACAAAAATAAAAATTTGTCCTGTGTCAAAATCTATTGACCATGCTAGATTTTCCTTTTATTTTACCTGAAGCTAATTGTTGATTTAGTTATGACCATTGCAAGTTTAGATACTTAAAACAACTTGTGCAAACTAGTCCTCAACGCCTCATTCCAATTCACTTCGTTTGACAGGGTAATCTGATCGGTCGAGGCGTTTTGGAGTTCTGTGACGGTGGCCCGCCTGTAAGATCCGGTGGTTGCTTCCTTTTTTTTTTCCCCTTACATCGGTTTTTCATTGGTTTCATGATGGGTGATACTTTTCTTAAGAAGCCATGTTTGAGGCTCTGAAACGAAAATTTTCTCGTGTTTCAAATGCTGAAACAGGTAAAGAATTTTGTCTCTTTGGCCGGACCGCATGCTGGTACCGCTTCGGTTCCTCTTTGTGGTGTAAGTCTTATGTACCTGAACTTGTGCAAACATTTTCTTTGACCTATTCTGAACTTTGATCGACACTTGACAGACCCGGAAATGGTTTTTGTGCTATTGCAGTCTGGAGTCTTTTGCATGATTGCGGACACGCTAATCAAGTCGGAAATCTACAGCGACTTAATTCAAGTAGACATATATGTCTTTCAGATTTCTCTTAACAGTATTATGCGTATCTATATGGTTATAAAGTTTGCTCATTGAAAATGCAGGATCACTTGGCTCCCAGCGGTTACCTCAAGTTGCCAAATGTCGGTGGATTTTCCCCGATAGAACATCGGATAAATATGCTTGTTTGAATTTCTTCCGTAGATTCATATCTATGACTGTTTGTAGCGACCGAAATCTCACAAACCAAATGAAATTTTAACGTGCAGGCGATTCCCGACTACTTAGAGCATTGCAAGTTTCTTCCAAAGCTTAACAATGAAATCCCTGAAAAAAGAAACACAACGTACAAGGAACGGTTCAGTAGCTTAGAGAACCTGGTTCTTATAATGGTATTTTAGACATATTTGATTCTCTTGGAATGTTCATTCTTCGGTCTCTTAGAATTTCCTTTTTTCACGAGTTACAGAAATACGATTCTGTTCTGAATTTCATATCATCGACAGTTTGAGCATGACAACGTGTTGATACCGAAGGAGACTTCCTGGTTTGGATATTACCCAGATGGAGCCTTCACACCAGTTTTACTCCCGCAAGAGGTAAAAATTCTACACCAATGTGGCACTTGATATATCAGCTAGAACAACAATGTGCTAAATTGAATATTTGGTGTGCGCTCGCGCGCGGGGCAGAAGCTCTTATTTGCACTTTTTTTTCTCAGAAAAGAATTAATTTTAGTATGATTCTCCTGATCCGACGTCAGAAGCATTTAGTCTGTTACAGATTAACCAACCTAATCCTTTAATACCGAGAACAATTATCAAGAAATGATGAAAGACCACATGAGATTTTTAGTGATTTATCCTCAACAAAAGCTACACCAACATTGAACAATCATATATTTTTGTAAAAATGAACAAAATTATAAGAAAATCACACTCCCCACGCCTCTCAGACTCGATGTTTTTCTCCAATCCTAGTCCCCAAAACCGATGCCTCCATGTGCTTTTTATCAGAATAAAAATTAGGTCCCACACGTCAGCATAGTTTTCAATCTTTTTTTCCCCCCCATTCCTAAAAATCTAACAATAAGCAGTATCTTTGACAGACAAAGCTGTACATTGAGGACTGGATTGGCTTGAGAACCTTGGATGAAGCCGGGAGGGTCAAGTACATAGAAGTTCCTGGGAGTCACCTCGGAATCTCCGAGTGCGACATGAAGAAATATGTCGTTCCGTACATGATAGATTCGACAGAGAATGGCGAGATGAAGGGCATAGATACCAGCGTCAGCGTTTATGAAGCTCAGAGGAAGCAAGATGTGCCGGAACCTGAGGAGGAGAAACTGCCATCCATTATTGTACTTGAAGGATCATCATCGTATGATTGGCCACCATCAATCAGAGATTTCCTGAGTGAACTTCTTGGGATCACGGAAGTTTAAGTCATGACCATTTACTTGGAGACGATAGTTTTAAACTAAACCACGAAATCTATACATACATAAATTACTACATATCATTTGCTACATAGGTCATGCTTGATATGTAGCATATGCAACCAGTCTGAAACAGATAAAATATATTTATTCACTCTATATTGTAAGAGTATTCGAACACTATATTCTATGAGAGTCAAATATATAGTCAAATATAAAATCATCGCTGGATTATATTTAGCAAATACCCGTATTGCTATTGCTAATATCAGAAAACCAGCTAAATAGATATCGATATTTCCATCGCTAATTTGGATCATAATGCTCATATTTTTACCTTTTCCACAACGTAACAACTTATTTACAAGGTTGGGGAAGGGGAAAATCAACAGCTTCCAGTTGGGGCTAATGTCAAACACCATTACATGCATTTTTATCTACGGAGGGGAAGGATTATATAAAAACAGTAACTCGGAACACATATTCGCAGTTTCAGAGAGACTTCTCAGTAGACGCGGATGTCCACACTGATGCTTCCCAGATGATCAGCCGTTATCGAGCAACTGCTCTCCCTGCGCAACTTCTCACACGAAATGTTCTGATGGGCATGGCAGCGCAGCCATAGGCATGAGATTCTATCCAAAGCTGCCTGACCGGCAACTCGAACCCGATAGACCACGCTTAGATCTGCCCATATCTCCCTTCTGACATTACTTGATTCAAGACTTGAGTCATAACCGTCGAGATCTGACTTTGTTATAACAACTACAGAGCCATCGTCAAATGCAATCAGATCCTGAGAAGCTGCTAACCTTGGTGATTTTGTTATCAGATCAGCCATGGGACGGTAGATAACAGCATTTTTCATCTTCAGATGATAATATTCCTGAACAGCCTGGGAGTTATAACAGACAAGAGTGTTAAAGCGGAATGAAACTTCTTTATTGTTTAAACAATAACTGCGGAAGCCAAAGCTACACAATTGACTTGTTTAACGTTCCAACAGATGATAGTATTCCTGAACAGCTGGGAAATATAAAAGACAAGAGTATTCTAGCGAAATGAAACTTCTTTATTGTTTAAACAATAACCACAGAAGCCAAAGCAACACAATTAATTAAAAAAAAAAGGCGATAATACAGAAGACAAACGTTAAAGGAAAACTGATCCTCAAAATAGTACATCCTGATCTAAGAAATAAATTCACCCACAGCTTGACCCTTTTTTTTTTTTACCTGCCACTGCGAAGAGGCTAAAAGCACTCTTGGCCGAATTGACTTCACATAATCATAAGCTGAATCAGGCGTCATCTGCTTGTATTGCATCTGTAAAAAACACAAGCTCAGAATTACTAGATAAAATTATTCTAATTACCATGATATAAGAAAATGGCATAGTGCTTACCAGATAACAAATGACAACAGTCGTGCTGCGTCCCCGACCAGCTTTACAGTGAACATAAGTAGTGCGTCTATGTAATGCGTTTTCTATGACATAAAAACAGGAGATTAGATTAAACATATACATCAACATATATATTTATTTATATTTTATATATATATATATAAACTTCCTTTCACTGATAGAATTTATATGAACAAAATCAGATTAAACATATTGTCTAGGAAAAGCTTTTACGAAACAAATAAAACTGGACACATCATGAAACAACCCTATTGACTTTGCAAAATGAGCATCAAACTAAGAACAAACAAATAAATAAATTTACAAATATAAATACCCATATAGAGATGCCAACAAAAAGATATTAACTTGATCATAAAAAATAAAATTGGGCCAAAGAAAGAGGCGTTGATCATAATAAATTTGTGCAGTTCACATATTTAAATAAATAAATAATCCCACTCTCCATTCTTTAAAATCTACCGTGTCCAGAATGTCAACAATGATCATCTTTAAAACACGAAATATGCACTATAATTGTAGAGTTCTAAGTAACCAGCGACAAACAAACAGAATACTAAAATATGTGTGTGTCAGTGTGTGTGCATGTTCTTGGTTACCATGAATAAAGTCTACAGCATGGGATATATCACTTAGTGATGGAGCAAAGCAGTAGTCTCTTGTTGGGATCACCAGATGATCAATGCCATGAGCCTGCGAAAGCAATCAACAATTAAGGCGCTAGAACAAAATACCGAAAAAACAATTACAACAACATGAAAAACTCAGAAAGCATGGTACAAAAAACCATGAGAAAAGGCTCACATGATATAGAGACGTAGGAACCAAGGTCTCATATGGTTCGTTAAGAGTCACAACTCCATGAACACCAAGCTTCTTTAGACATGGAACATCAACAGGGAACGGAACAGCACCTAGTAGTACAAACTGAAGAACAACATCAAGAAAAAAAATTCAAAAATTCAAAACTATAAATTTTCAGTTAAGAATAAATACCCAAATCTTATCAGTTAAGATATAACAAAAAACACATAAAAATAAAAAATTAAACAAATCTACTTACAATTATTATAGAAAACAAATAAATAAGAGTTAAAAAAAAAAGATCAATATACCTCGTCAATCTTATCCCACCACCGGAAATCAGCCTGAATCTTATTCCGAACGACATTGTAAAGCAGAGTCGGGTAAAAGAGTGCCCTTGCCCCGGCCCCAATCAAAACCCTTTTGGTATCTGAAACGACAACGTTTCCGCCACTGCAATCGCCGCCACCAGCCAACGAATTCCTCTCCTCAACACCTTCCGCTTCCCCTCCTCCCTTCAATTCCTCAATATACATCTCAATTCAAACCAAGCGAACGAAAAAAGTATATAAATATATATGTAGATATAGAAACTATAATCCCCAAATATTTACATACAAACCGAACAATTCAGCGCCAAGAAACGAAAAAAATCTAACTTTTCCACTTTACCAACCAAGAGTCTACAGAATTAACAGAGAAAACCCAGAATTTTCACAATAACAAGAGATCGGAAACAGATTGGACCAGAGAATACAGAAACTGAAATTTCTCGGAGCAATCGCCAGCATTTCTTGTCGATCGGCGAAGGCCGATGAGTCTGGAGGAGAGACCGACGGGATTTGGGAGAATCTGGTTTGTGGATTGGGAATTTGGGAAAACCCTAGAACAAGGAATTGCTTGGGATGAGAGAAAAAGAGTGGAGATTCGAGTTTCACGTTTTTGGCACAACAGACAATGATAAAAAAGGAGAGAGAATTCGAAATTAAGAAGAAAAAAAAATACATAAAGTTAAAATTTTAAAAATGGAAAAAGAAAATAGAAATAGAACGGAAATGGTGTGATGACGTGAAGTTTTGGGTGGATGGGATCGGTGAGGGGTAAAGTCATTTGACCGTTAGATAAGGGGCGTCAAAGTCGCTCCACGTCTGACACGTGGGTTCGTGATTTTCTCGTCTTTTTCTTGGATTTTTTTTTTTTTTAAATTCTGCGAGTTTTTATGGTTGAATTTCCTATTTTACAGTACTGAAGAAACTATTTTTTTTTATCATTGGATCAATTTTATATATTTTTTTTTGAACTCGAAGAAAATTCCACCTTTATATATTTTAGTGAAATTATATGTGATATTATTGTTAATCAATATATATAATTATATCAATTTTGTAATTAGTTGATCTATAATCAAAGTAATTTTACATCGGACATTATAAATTTTAATGGTAATATTAGTAATTAAATCTTTTGCTTTTTTTTTTTTTTTTGCAATTGAATAGTTCTATTTTAATTTTGGTAAATTTATTTTTTAAATTTTATATAGTATTGTTTGAGAACTCCAATTTCTCCTTCTATAATATTTTTATTTCAGTTAAAAAGAAAAAAGAAAAAAAGAAGTCTAACGTTTGTTAAAATTTAGAGGAAACCCTATAAGTTATGTGAACTCGTTTTAAAGAGGGACTGAAATTTTAAATGGTGAGCACTAAATATATCATGTCATATGTATGAAGCCATTTGTATGTGAATTACGTCAAACTTGAGGGAGCAAACGAAAATACTTCTTTTTTTTTTCCCCAAACAAATTAGAAGGAAATAAAGGTGAGGGTCTCACAATATTGGATGGCCATTAATTTTGCCGACAAATTATAGTGGATGAGATTTTAATTAATTAGTTCTGTTATTGTTACAATTAATTAAGTTTTTTTTGTGTCGGGAACCGTTTTGTACTTTTGTTTAGTTTATTTTTTAAATTTAGATAATAGTTCTTCTAAAAAAAATTTTTTTTTTAGATAAAGACGTGAAAACAAATTATAATGATATTTATCTTGTAGGAGTACAGTATATTTGTTTATTTTTATTTCCTGCAAGAGGAGATCACTGCCAACCAAACTTAAATAAAAAAAACATCTTTATTTAAGGGTTTTTTTTTTTTTTCCTGTGGTCATAAAGCATTCATAATCTAATTTGATTTTGAACATACAGGAATAATTCTGAGAGTCTCAGAAAAACAATATATATATATAAATATTTATACACACACATAATAAATAGATACTCTATGATTTTATATTCATTTATGTAAAGACATAGATATGTGTGTACGTATAAACATCTACCTCGTTAGAAAATAATAATAATAATAATAATAATAATGTTAAAGTTATTGATTGAGTAATTCAGAGATAAAACGGAAAAGAAGCAAAGTCAAATCTGAGAACAAGATTTCTTGAAAAGTTGAATCCGTGATTAACTAATTAGATTAAATTAAAGGGCAAGAATGGGTTAGGTGAGAAATTAACATATATATGTGAAATTATTTGGAATTGCTTTGAATATTAATCCAGTTAATTAAAAATTAAATGTTGAAAGAACTGATCATGTAGTTTAATTGGTTGAGCCTGATCTTTGTCTTGCTATTAAAGAAACAAATAAAAGAGAAAATGAAATAAATAAAGACATCACATCCTTAGGATCTTCTTCAAAATCAACCCATGCTTTTGTTGAATCTTGAATCTCGATCGAGTTGAAATTTAAACATAGTCATTTCGAATGAATCAAGCTTCATTTAAAAAAATAAAAAATAAAAATTGTATCACATGTATCCATAAAAAGTGAGCATGAATCACATTATCTCACCCAAGAAATCAAAAACATGTCATCAGGAAATAAACATTGATTTTTTTTTTTCATTATTCCATTTTTTTTTTTTTTTGATTCTTTTGTTATAGATTCAATAAGACAATTCATAACCCCACTGAGACATAAATCCAAAGATCTTTCTAAGGGTACTCAAACTAATTAGCATGTTCCGATTTACAACTCCATCTGAAACTGCTAATTAATCCGCTTGGTATTAATTACTTATGGAAGATGCTTTTAAATTCTTAAAATTAATCTACAACAGGCTAAAGTATTTGGTAAATCTTGTTTCGTGTGCATTGCTTTTTATTGTTATTCAAATTTAGTAAAATATCCCAAATAATAAAACACAGCTCTTCTACCCATTTTTGTTTATTATTTAAAAATTACAAATTCTTTAATAGATGTAATACACTAAATTTTACTCGAATTATATAATTATTATTAACAATAGTAAATCATATATATATTTGTTATGTAGACACTTTTTTTTTTTTTTTGAAAAAGTATTTAGACACATCTGAGATAATAAAGTAAAAAATTACTTTTTTTTTTTTATAGTTTGGTGTAAAGCATTTAAAAATGTTGACCTTAATATTATTAATGAAAAGGAAAACTATTAATGTGTATTTAAGTTGAAACAAAGTATTCTTGGTTAGTTATTATATATCTTCACGGTAATTTTATCCATAAGTTATCAAACACTTAAAATTCTACTTTTTGCCTTTAAAAAAATCTAATTTTATTAATTAAATATATATAGGCTTGTTTTATATTTGGGGATGTAATTTCTCTTCGTAAGCTCTGTCTATGTAATTGTAAAGTCTCAAATTTTCAGAGCAATACATTTTTGGAAATTTTTCTAAAACGTCGTGGACCAAGAACTCGATCAACCGGTTTATTTCCTTTTGGTTCACTACTTGTTATGGTTAGAAGAGTTAACTACAAGGTAAATTTTGAGGATGAAATTTATACATGAAATAGAGAATTGCCATACCCAAACGTTCTAAAGGTAATTTTATTCTTTTAAGTTTTATGAATTATAAGTGAGATCATGCAAGAATGGAAATTTTGGGATTAAATACATATGGTGAGGATAAGTGTGACATCGTAAAAAAATAAAAGAAAAGAAACGAAGCGAAAAGGAAGATTGAGAAGTAGAAAGATTTAATTTAAAAGGAGGGGGGAAAAAAAGTAGTAGATTTAACCTGTCTCCATCCACATGTTAAGGAAAAAATAAAAAATAAAACTCGCTTGTAAGGATCAATCAATATATCAATGAGCTAATTAAATACAAAATGATCAATTACTCAAAACCATCAAATCTTTCAAAATAATTCCAAAAAAAAAAATCAAATCTTTCAAAAATCAAGAAATTTCTATTTTTAAAAAATATAGATTATTTCAAAATTAATAATGAAGATAACTATATGCAATACGTTAACTTTCCCTAAAATAACAACTCAACATTTTAGATACTTGATTAGTTATTTTATATGTCAAAACGATTGCATATAAATACTATTAATCCGTCCCGTGCTTTATGTGACATATATATATATATATATATATATATATTGAACTTCTTTATGTGACATATATTGAATATATATCTATATATATTTTTAATTTAGATACCAGATTATTTTATTATCTATATTATTATACATTAACAAATTATCCTTTATATAGCTGTGCATAGTCGGTTCCTATCTTTTTTTTTTTTTTTAAATAATCAATATCGATCTTTCTATATTTACAAAATAAGCCAATATTGGCTTTAATTTTTGAATAAAATAGTAATAATAAGCCATTAGCCATGCAATCCCATCATCCTCCCCTTCGTCTCTCGGCAGCGTCCTCTTCCTCAACCGGACCGACTAACTCCGTCGCGACTCCCTCCACTCCCTCGACATCGCCGCCGGCGACGGCCTCATTGTCCATCCCTCGGAACCCTAGCTAGCTTCGCGCAAGAGCCCGAAACCCTAGTAGATTAAGCTATGGAAATTGAAGGTGATTCTAGCCCCAAGCCCTCTCCGCCGTGCTTCATGGCGCTTCCGTCGGAGATTCAGATGAAGATCTTGTCCCTCCTCCCGGGCTCCGATATCGTGGAAGTCGGGTCTGCCTGTAAGGAACTGCAGCGTTTGTCATGCAATAATGATTTGTGGAAGAAGAAGTTTGCTGAGGAGTTTGGAATATTGATGAACAAGAGGCGGAGACTGATCCGCTGGAAGGGCGAATTTGCCTCTCATCACATGTCGCGGGCTCTGCGGAGTAAGCGGAAGGCGGCGGAGAAGGCGGAGGCCACTGCTAGATGGTTTGCCCATGTTGACATCCCCGGCGAAAATTGCATGGCTAGGTATTCTAATCCACTGGCAATGCCTTGGTTATTTGGTTAATTATGGCTATTTCCCGGGGTGATATGGAGATGATCATAAATTAGTTAGTTTTAATGATTAGTTTTTATTTACTTAGAAATTTTTGTTGTTAGTGTAGTTTCTCATTATTATATGAATCTTTTATTTAATTTATTTTGGTTTAGTTTTCTCGTCTCGTACGTTTTGTGTCTAGTAGTTTTCTAATATATTATTGAAAAAAATTAGATGCACCCCAAACTTTTTGTTTTTCAGGTAATTAAATGGTCTTTTTTTTTTTTTTACTTGATTATACTATGGCACACAGTATCATTGATACACCAATTATATATGGACTATTAATCACTTATGAACTAATGGCACATCACTTATAGACCAACACACCATTATATTGGTTAATCACTTACTGACCCACTAAATGTATTCACTAAATGTATATAAATGAGAAACCACCAAATTCATCATTGATAGACTATCTAAAAAAGATCAATTTTTCTCTTAAAAAAAAAAAAAACAACTTATTAGGACATTAATTGAAATCATTTTCCTATAAACTCCTTTCTTTCTGGTTTGCCAATAAATATAATAGTTCGTTAATATCAATTCAGGAAAAAAGTTTAAGACATAAATATTCATATCATTATATCTTTTTTCCTTACTTTTGAGATTTTTTTTCTTTCCTTAATAAACTCGTAAGAACATCCAGAAATAACTAGAGATAGTGAAACCTTTGGTCAATTAAAACTCATTTTTTTAATGACAGTGAAACTATGAAGCTGAGACAATAAAGTAATAACCGTGACAATGAAATATCAAATAAAACAAGAAAATTCGACACGTGATATTTGATACGTGATAAAAGACTCATTAATCTCAATTCTCAAAAAACGCATATTTGATTTTGCACAACCTAGTCATTCCACTATTTTTTTTTTTTTAAATTTAAATCAACCTACTTATTCCATTAACTGTTAAACGCAGTTAGTTTCATTAAGTGAATAGCAATGACTCCAATTGAGTTGATTTCATAATAACTAATACCCAAAAAAAAAAAAAAGGCCTATAAACTTCAAATTATGAAGGGAAAGAGTTGAAAATGTATAGATGAATCTAATTTTAGTTTCATTTTTTCTTTTAAATGGATGCTTTAGTTCATCTTCTCCATTTATAAATAAAAACAATAAGAAGAAGAATGACACCATAAGCAGTAGACTTGCCTCACTCATTATCAATTTGAATCCTGTAAAAAGTTAATACTGAGGGTATAATGATCACAGGCACTATTTTGTATTCTTAAAAGAGATCAAAGGAAGATTGCGCACTGTATATCAATCCCCCAAATCGTTGTATCATATGTACTTAAATTTCATTAATTATATCCAATTAAGATAAAATTACAATTTTTTTGAAAGGTCGATAAAACTACAATTCCATTGAACTGTAAAACCAAAACGAAAATGAAAAAAACTAATTCAATATCGTGTTGTTCAACCTTTTTTCCAAAATGTTTTTATTTTTATATTGTCTACTGTTGTAGAAAATTTAAATCTGAAAAACAAAAACAAAAACAAAAAAACCAAACAAAATAAAACAAAACAAAAACAAAAAGGTTGGCACGTAAATTAAATCATTGTAACCAACCCAAGAAAATTATGACTGTTTTATTAATTGTAGTAAATAAAGTAAGGGAAAAAAAATACATGAAAATAGATTCGGCAGAGAAATACTAGCCAGTTAAGATATCACTCTTTTTCTCACTTTCCATGATCTTTTTTGGCTATATATGTGTCTTCACATTTATCCCCAAAAAAGAGTAAAGTCTACAGTTAAAATATCACTCTTTTTTCTGACCAATAAGGAACTTCCCCTTTTTCTTTCTCTCTCTCTCTTCTCTCTCTCTAAGGTGTGAGAGCTAGGGTCTCAATCGTTTTTCTCTCCTGGGGTCGGATTCCGGTGACAGCCTTTGGTCTGTCTCTAATTTCTCAGCCTTACAGATTATAATGAGAATTATATGATAAAAGTGTTGGTAGAGGCAAGCCCGTAGTAAGATGATGGATATTATGGGAAGAAGCAAGGTAGGAATGAGGTAATCGATGGTGGTGCATGCATAGTCGTCAAACGCCAAGGAGGTCCTGTAGCATCTCGACTTCGGCAACCCAGCTTCTCCTAATAATGTGGTTCATTTTATCGGCAATGACTCTTTCTGTGTTAATGGTTTTTTTTGTTTTTTGGTGTGTAAATTTGTGTCTAATAATGATGATATATTCGTCGTCTTTTCTTTGAGTGTTATATTTCTTTTTGTTGTTTATAATAATGGAGGTGGTTTCTTCACCTTCCGAGTTGGTTGTTTATCCGTCAGATTTGAATTTTGATGATGTTTTAGGGCCTGTTTGGTGTTAAGTTTATTTTAAACTAAATTGTACTTTTTTTATCATGATTTTTGTCTTTTTCTGAAAAAGTTTTTTGTCTTTTCTGAAAAATTACTATTGAAACTTAAAAATCTTAAACTAAACTCATTCAACAAACACCCCCTTAGTCCCACTAGAGTTACTTCTATGCGGAGTTAGTAGTGGCCCTAGTGATACTAAGTCTTGGCCCTTGATTGATTGGGAAAATCCATTAATTGTCAAGATTTTGTCAAAAAGAATCGTACATGTGCTTAATTTCAGTGTACCGAGGTATATTCTCGTTATCGAGCCTCAAACATATGTATTTACTTTTGATCGTCATCAGATTTTACTAATAGATCCGTTCTTATATTTGATATCTTTAAATTTTCTTAGTGAGTTTAATGAAATTTTCCCTTCAAAAAAAAATATCACTCTTTTTCTTACTTTCTATGTTCTTTTTCGGCTATATATGTGTCTTCACATTTATGCCCCCAAAAAAAAGTAAAAAGTAAAGTCTAATGGGGGACCAAATTAAGAGAAATGAATATGACGTGAAAAGATAAAACGTGTGATCAAAGTTTTATTAAGAACAATATAAATTTATTCATATCATCATAACTCCATTTTTGGACGGAAATTTGAAAATTCAATTACCATTTAAAACAATTACAATTGTGTAAAATAGGTAATAATATGTCAATATAGATCCTAATTTACCTTTTTATAAAGTATTTTAAAACTTTTACCATATACAATTTTTGTTTTTTGATAAATCAATAAACTATAGTATTATTTTGCTATATGTCTAACTAAACTGTTTGTTTCTAAAACAATGCCAAACCGAGCCGGCCTAGTCCACACCACGGAATGCCTTATCGTGATCCTGGAGCATCGAATTACAATTAAAAACAAAACAAAACAAAACAAAATACTCATTCTATAAATTATTAAAAACAAGATTAACAAATAAATATACAACAAACAGTCTAACTTCAGAAAATGAGACTTCTGATCTGTAGGAATTGTAGAAATAGCAAAGCTAACTTTAATAATGCACTATCACTATTAAAATCAAGTGGTGACCATTTTCCATAGGCTAGAAAAACATCATCTATCTAATCGAAAACCAATTACTGCTAAAAGAGTAGCGTAGGGATATTAACTTCAATATCAATTTTTGAATATCAACTCATATGACGGTTAATTGTCTTTTTTTCATTGGTTGATACAATCAATTGATATGATAATTTTTTAAATAAATAACTAACAATAAAAGAATGATTGCTCACATATCATTTAAATTGATATTAAAAATAAGGATTAAAATTTGTATCTTCCGCATTTTTTCTGCTAAAATATAATTAGACATTCTTGTCCATTCTCACAAGAAGTCAAACTTTCCAAATACCTTATTGACAGTCTAAGAAATGTCCAACCACCTAAGGTCAAGGGTGACATTATTGGTACACATTTTAAAAGAGCCCAACTACCAAGTCTACAATGATATTCATTTCTTTCTAACAAAAAAAAAATGTTATTAATTCTAGTCAATTTCAACCACCGTCCATTTCTTCACAGCCAGAAATTCTGGTAGTTAAAGCTATTTTTGGTAGGATGAAGAAGAGGAAGGTAGGGCAGGAGGGAAAATTGGATGGAAATTAGTGGAGCAGGATGTTTGGTAAAAAAAAAAAAAAGGAAGGAAAAGAAACTAGGGTGGAAAAAAAAATATATAGGAGGGCCCACTCATTTTAGTCCTTTCAAAAGTGGAAGAAAAATCAATTTACACCATATCCTAACTAATATTACCCCTTTATCCCTATTTTTAAAGTGAAACAATATCGGTATATGTATAAAATAGTAATTGTAGAAAGATTTCATTTCCTTTACTTCATATCTATCAAACAACATAAAAGAAAACCAATTTCTTTTCTATCATTCCATTTTTTCATCTTTTAAAAGTTTTTTCTATTTCCTATTTTCTTTCCTTCATGCCAAACAGGAGCATATTTGAGTGTTCTTGAAAAGAAAGGATTAAGTAAAAAAGGTCCAAGATTCTTTTTTTTAATAGATAAAAAAAGAATCAATGGTGTCTTTATCACGTCCCCATCTCAATAAGTAAGAGATAAATAATAATTGAAATTACTGATAAAATGATAAAAGATCGTGCTCTAAGATATTCATCAGCCTCTAACAGGACAGGGACTCATAAAATCCATCAACATAATCCTTAAAAATTCAAATATTCTTTGCTTCTTGGTTAATTCTCCTTGTTGGTCGTGTGCTTTTTCTTTGTGGGCTCGATGACGATGCACTTATTCTATATATTTTTTTAGGTTCATGGTAACAAGTGCATTTGTTAAGAAGAGCAAAAGGTATATATAGATTTTGTTTTTATTTTTTATTTTTATTTTTTAACGGAAGTTTGTTTTAAAAGAGCACAGATCTTAGGGAAAGACTCTGGTAGTATCAAGTTGAAGGACACTATTTATCTTTTTTTTATCCACTTTTAAGCCATACAAACATGATCAAGTGGTTGATAATATCGAGGTTACATGCTTGCTAAAATAGATGTTGTCGCTTCCTATTTTTGCTCTCAAATATATATATATATATATATATAAGGATATGAAAAATTGTATTCCAAATTACAAAGGAAAATTATAGCAAATAGTATATTTTATAAGTAACTTTGAACTTTATAACATGTTTTTTAAAAGATATTAAATTATAATATATATTTCTCATAAATCATTATATCTCCATGGATTTTTTAAAAAAATTCAAATTTAATGTTAAAAAGTAAATAGTATATTTTATAAGGAACTTTGAACTTTATAATATGTTTTTTAAAAGATATTAAATTATAACATATATTTCTGATAAATCATTATATCTCCATGGATTTTTTAAAAAAATTCAAATTTACTGTCAATCTTTAACAACAAACTTGCATGCTTAGTTTCATAGTAGAGAGAGAAAAAAGGAATAAGAAGGAAAGTTTTTTTGATTTTACGTGTTCAGAAATTTAATTATGCTATGTATTATGTTTAATGCTGTAATTTACTATTACTCTTTTCAAAATTAATATTTTGTTCTTTCTCCTAAATTATAAAAGGGTAAAATAGTACTTCGTTTTCGCTCAGGTCATTAATAGAATTTTAATCATTATATTTAGAGACTCTCTTTCGCATTTTAAATCCCTTTGACGAAATTTCTCGAATTTAAAGTTGAATTGAATTGACTTTTTTTTTAATTCTTTTGAATTTTATGGGGCAAACATATGCTATCAAATCTTTTAAAATTAAAAAATACAAACTAATTCAAAATTGATAATAAAGATAACTATATTCAATATTATATTCACTTTTTTTTTTGAAGTGACAATATGTTAACTTTCCTCCTAATATAACACCTCAATATTTGATTAGTTATTTAAATTCAAAAAACAATATTTGATTAGTTATTTTATGATTCAAACAATTCTATCAAAATATTAATTAGTCACATGTATGTATGTGTGACAAACATATGCTATTAAATCTTTTAAACTTTAAAAAAACTTATAATTTAAAAAAAATACAAACTAATTCAAAATAATAAAGATAACTATTGCAATAATATGTTAACTTCTTTTTTTTTTTTTTCGAAAGTGGCAATATGTTAACTTTCCCCCTAATATAATACCTCAATATTTGATTAGTTATTTAAATTCAAAAAAAATTTTGATTAGTAATTTTATGTTTCAACAATTCCATCCAAATATTAATTAGTCACATGTTATGTATATAATAATTTGAAATTGTGCGTGATATATGTTGTAGAGCCCTTTCGGCGACATCCTATATATATAGATATAGATATAAAGTAGATAAAAAGGGAAAAAAAAAAAAAAAGTGCAATGTCTATCTTTCTATAATTACAAAATGAGAGAATGGCTTGCTTGTTTCCAAAAAAAAATAAATAATAACAGTAATAATACTAAGCCATTGGCCCTGTAATCCCGACATCTTCCCCTTCCACTCGCCGCGGCCTCTCCGTCAACCCTAGTCGAAACCCTAGCTAGCTTCGCAACAGCCCGAAACCCTAGTCGATTCTATGGCAATTTATGGTGATGAGCATGTCGGTTTGGTCGGAAATAAGTGTTCCAAATCTCGTTTCTAACGAGAGTTAGGAGGATGGTCATGAGAGAAGAGATCAGGGACGTCGAGAGTCGGAATCATAAGCTAATCATGATTGCGGTTCATGCCGTTTTCTTGGAATCGGGATTAGTCGAATTCGACGAATTCCAATTCGACGAATTCCTTTCTAATGATGATTTGAGATATTCAACGTCTTTTCGTTACGCTGCCTGAAATTCTTGGGGATAAAAATTGCACTTCCAATGCGAAAGATTCAGTTGTTCTGAAGTGTCAGACTATGGGCCGTTTTGTGAACGTCTTCGAGTGTTTAACCAGCGGTGGACAGGTGGTTTACCGGGTGTGTTTAGACAAGAACAAGTTTGCGCCAGCTATTAGTTCTCTGCCAAGGTGTTCAAAAGGTGGCACAAGTTTAAAGGAGAAGCACTTTACGAGCTGTGGAGGATTTTGAGGGACGGACTTGCAGCGGGATTGCCCTCTCCGCTGCGCTTTATGTCGCTTCCACCGGAGTTTCAGACGATGATCTTGGAGTTCCTCCCGGGCGCTGATATCGCGAAACTCGGGCGCGTGTGTTAGGAACTGAAGGACTTGTCATGCAACAAGGATTCGTGGAAGAAAAAACCAAGCCCTAGCCGCACAACAATGCATACTCAATTGTGATCTTAGGACATCTGGGGCATCCTGAGAAGATTAGAGAGAAAAGTGAAATTTGAGAATGTTAAGATATTAGGTTTCCATAATATCTTTCACAGTTTCAAATTCCACTCCATCAATGAGAGATCAAATTCATCATTTAAAATCAAGAAAACTTTTAATTTTAAAAATAAAATACAAACTAATCCAAAATTAATAACAAAGATAACTATATTTAACAATATGTTAACACTCCCTATTATAACACCTCAATATTTTAGATGCGTGAATAGTTTTTAGCTATTTCAAACAATTCCATCCAAATATTAATTTGTCACATGTGATATATAAATAATTATATTTTGAAATTGTATATAATTTATATTTCTTTTTTAGTTTGATATACCAGATTTTTTTTATATTATTAGATTAAAAAAGAAATTCTATTTTTCAGAGCTGTGTAAAGTCGGTTCCCATCTATTTAAAAAATATATATATATCCGAAGACAATATCTATATATCTCTCTATATTTTATAAAAATAAGCCAGTGGCTTGTTTCAAAAGACATAACAACAAATATAATACCAAGTCATGCAATCCCAACATCGTCCCCTTCCTCTTCGGCGGCCTCTCCCTCAACCGGACGACTAGCTCCACGCCTCCTCCCCTCGCGACTCCCTCATCTCGATCGGCATCGCGTCCGGTGACTGGCCTCATCGTCTACTCCTTCGGAACCCTATCTATCTTCACAAGAGCCCGAAACCCTAGTCAATTCTATGGCAATTTACGATGATGATCATATCGGTTTGGTCGGAAATAAGTGTCCCAAATGTCGTTTTCTGACGAGAGTGAGGAGGATGGTCATGAGCGAAGACATCGGTGACGAGAATCGGAATCACAAGCTAATTAGGATTGCAGTTCATGCCGTTTTCTTGGAATCGGGATTCGTCAAATTCGACGACACACCGCCTGAAATTCTTGGGGACAAAAATTGCACTTCCAGTGTGAAAGATTCAGTACTTTTGAAGTGTCAGACTATAGGCCGTTTTGTGTACGTCTTCGGGCGTTTAACCAGCGGTGGACCGGTGGTTTACCAGGTGTGTTTAGACAAGAACAAGTTTGCACCAGCCTTAAGTTCTATAAGTTCTTATCAATGTGTTCAAAACGTGAACAAAACTCCGAAGGAGAAGCACTTTACGAGCTGTGGAGGATTGTGAAGGACGAGCTCGCAACGCCTCTGCTAACCGATCTCCGTGTGAAGGTGGGATTGTCCTCTCCGTCGTGCTTTGTGTCGCTTCCGCCGGAGCTTCAGACGAAGATCTTGGAGTTCCTCCCGGGCACTGATATCGCGAAACTCGGGCGCGTGTGTAAGGAACTGAAGGACTTGTCATGCAACAATGATTTGTGGAAGAAGAAGTTTGTCGAGGAGTTTGGAATGATGAACAAGAGGCCGAGTTCAGAAGTGGTAATCCGCTGGAAGAAAGAATTTGCCGACACATATTTGCAAACTTTGCGGAATAAGAGGAAGACGGCGGAGACGGCCAATGCTAAAAGGTGGCTGCTCAGGCGGCGGGAATGGTTTCGCTACCCACCCCGCCCCAGCCCCAACGGCCCCTACTGCTGCACCTGCCCCCGCCCCCCGGTTTTAGTGGCATGGTGACATGGGCAATGCCTAGGCAATAAAAAAGGAGACTTTTATTTCTCGGATGCTATAGAAATTCATGCATTGAATAGAAATAGTTAACTGTTCTAACTCTATCGTATCTTTTGATTCATTTCTTTTAAATTATGGTGATTTACTGCGGATGATGGAGATCATATATCAATTAGATTTAATAATTAGTGTTTATTCAGTTAGACATTTATGTTATCAGTGTAGTCTCTCGTTTTCATGTTTTTTTTTTTTTTTGTGTCTAATTTTCTTGTTTTGTTTTGGTCTAGTCTCCTAAGTTATTATTAGTTTGCCTATAAATATGGTGGCATGAAATTTCAATTCTGGTTCATAAACGAATATTAATTTTAGCACTTTTCCTTCTTTTTGAGTTCTTTTTCACTTTTATAGAATATTCTATGATTTCTTTATAGTGATTCTTCTCTGTCTTAGCTTTATTCTTCTCTCTACTAAGACCTCATTCCCTTGGAAAAATCGTTGGTAATATCACTTGTTGACAAGTTTTTTTTTTTTTTTTCCTTTTTCTTTTTAATCACAGTAAGAGTTTGATTGTTTCTTAAGTTTCATTTTATTTCATTTTAAAAATTGGTTTTGAGTTAATAAATTACTTTCGTTTGATTCTCGAATAGTGTTCGGGTGTAATTTAGTCACATAAAACTCTTTATTTTGACTACAGTGAAACCATCAAATTAAGACAATAGTACAATAATTGTAACAATGAATATCAAATGAATAAGAAACCTTAATACGCAATGATACGACCATTATCATATGATATATATGTAATGGACATAGTCATATATATATGATAAATAGTCATCACGTAGTTTACAAGTTAAAAAACGTAACAAAAGACTCATTAATCTCCAAAAACACAAGTTTGAATTTGTGTAGAACCTACCCATTCAATTTACTGTTAAACCTAAGTTTAAAAATTTATAATTTAAAAAAAAAAAAAAAAAAAAAAAAGTCCGTCCATGGAGCCTAACAAACGGTCTTCAACTTCAGAAAAAGAGATTTCTGTAATAATTTGTAGTAGAAGTAGCTAAGCTAACTTTAATAATGCAAGTCTCCATATTCCCATTGGCTAGAAAAACATTATCCATCTAATTATCTAAAACCAATTACTGCTAAAATCCAAGCAGAAAATAACGGCCATTCTCCCAAGAAGTCAAACTTTACAAATACCTTCTACATTGACACTCTTAAGAAATATATGCAAGAAATGTCTAACCACTAAAGGTCAGGAGTGACATTATTGGTGCACAGTTTTAAAGAGCCCAACTACCAACTTTACACTGATATTTATTCTAGTCATTTTCAACAACCGTCCATTTCTTCACAGCCAGGAATTCAGGTGGCCAGTGATGTTGCAAACAAAGGATAAAGTAAAAAACGTATCATCTTTTTACATGTATATTTTCAAACAAGTAAACACGCATATGATCATACAAGACAAATCAACCACAAAAGATAAATTGATTACAAAGGCCTTCAAGACACATATAACATTCTTTTGCTGATATATTATTCGCTCCATAATTGATTCCCCTCGTTGGACATGTGATTTTCCCTTGTGGGCTCATTGATAATTGTTGGGGTCAGGCTTTATCTCCCCATTATGTAATGCCTTGGTCAAAATGACCAGTTAATCAATAAGCAATGAACATCGAACCATAGTCCATTGACCTTGTGACTTGGGTTTTGCGAGTCCGTTGACTCCATTATCCGATGCTATGACAAACGTCAAAGCATAATTCATCAATCACTTGATGTGGGTTCCATGGTCCCAAATGAGTCGATTAATTCTGTCTTTTACTCAACCCATATTTGACAAACATCAAACCATGATCCATTGATTGTTCACTATGCATTCATTAGCCCAGATGCTAACCAAACTTGGGCCCGACCTAAGATCCAATTATTCATCCTTACATGAAAAGACCAATGAACTTCGAACCGTGGTCCATCGAACCCTCGGCATGTGTTATGTTTGACTCAACAACATCGAACGTTGATGTTCAATTGTCCAATGTCTGACTCTCAATACTCCACGTGAGGGACCTACAAACATCGAAAAGTGGTCCATCGATCACTCGATTTTGGTCTCATTGACCTCCTAAAGTCTTTCGATCAGCTCAACATGACAAATAGCGAACGATGACATTCGATGGCCCAATGCATGCCCAATTATTGTCCATTACAAATGGTGCTTGGTTCATTGTTCGACGTTCACCTTGAGTGAACAATTAACGATGAACAATGAAAGATCAACTTTCATAACTACCAAGCCCACGATCGATCGTGGCCACATTCTCACACACGTTTCGAATTATCAGCGTAATGAGGAGCCACCACTATTATCCTAAAAATCTGAATCCATTAGTTTTCTTCTATAGATAAAGGAAGACCTCTCACATTTGAGGATCTTCTTAATCTTTTTCCCTTTTTCTTACTAAAACTTTGTCGAATTTTCCCTGGAAACTTGTAAACCTTGTACTCAAAATTTATTAATAGTAAAAGTCCAAACTCATAAGACGTAACATGACATTCTGACGAATCTCTCTAAATTTCGGTGTTATTATTTTTATCGCTTTCTTATTACTTTATCATCTTATTTTTTTCCATGTTATGATTGCTCTATGATTTTCATTTGCGATGTCCAAAAACCCTAATAATTTCAATTTGTTAATCTTCATATGATCTATAACTCGAATTAGAATTTGATCATAGATTTTTAGCATCTGATGCACTTAATTTATTCATTTTCATGGGAACGGGGTAAATCAAGGGTATACTTGGTATTTGCATTCACAACTTCTATGAGAAGACTTTTAGAAACTACCAGTTTAAAGAAATTAAAAAAAAAATGATGATGATGATGAAGAAGAAGAAGATAAAAAGGCAACTGAAAAACTAACTTTATAAATGGTACCAAGATATGTCGTCCTGTCCTCGCTGTTTAGATACAAGATAATATCATTTCCCCGTGGGCAATTAGACACCAACCCATAATCGCAACAACCCAATTGCAAGTGCGGAACTGTACCAACTGAGTTTTAATTGCTCAAGTATTTATTATTTGTTATATAATCAAGTTCTGAAAGTCGGATGAAATGTCAAATTAGGATTAGAACTGTAGATGAAACAAAAGAAAATACGACGGCATATTTGAGCTACTGATTTACTGCACATAGAAGAAATGCAAAGAAACACTATAGAATGTTTTATCAATAAAAGCAACAGTAAGTGATTTGCAGTAATTCCACATTTGACTCCATTGTAAGGAGTAAAGTTCAAATCCCCACTCTCAAGTTTAAAAAATAAAAAAAAAAATACAAGACAGTTTACTCCCGCATAGTCAATGGCCATCTCTCATGCTTTGATCTCCTGAAATACAGTAAAATGAAGGACTTCAGCACACCCACCCAAAGAGATAAGCTTCAAGAACTTACTAATAAAGTCCCTGCACAAAAAAGGTCAATGGGTAACTAAACTGAGGTGAAAGACTAATGAATGTTCTCATACAAAATAGAAGAATTTTCTTCTAAGTTACCTTTTGATGCTTTTGAAGTTGGGTTCTGTCTCTGTCTAAAACTTCTAGTATATTTCCTTTTTAAGTTGTTCCACCAAGACACCAAATGAGGACGCGTTCTCCACAGAAATTTAGTTTTCACCAGACCTCGGGCATTACCGATGCAACATTCGATTTCATGGCATTTGTTCACGCCATAGTAGTTTAAAAAATAAGCTCCCATCTTCTCTCTCAAATGCAATCCAAGTGCAAACTAATGTCGCAGAATATAGACTCTGAGCTTTTCTAAACCAATCAAGTTGACAAAACATCGTCAGGACAAGGTCTTCTTCTATAGCTTACTGAAAACTTGATCCTGAACGCTGTTAAAAGTCATTGTCTAATCCAGTCATCAACCTCCACCTCAGCGGGTTTTAACCAGAAATAAACTGACTCGAACATGAAAGAGGTCTTCTAATGCCATAATATCCGTCACTGATAAAATCATTAGGCCCCCATAGAAGGTGCAGAGTGGTAACAAGTTTTTTCTCTAGCAAGATGCTGGTTATCCTAGATATTACAAACTTATTTCCATTATTTTTCTCCAAAACAAAATTCTGGAGGGGAAGAGATTCGGCCGTGAAGTTTGGAAAGGAAGGAAAAAGAAAAGAAAATGGATGGAAGCTTGGGACAAGGACTTACTCTCAAGAATCAACAAGTCCTAAATCAAGAAATGAAGAAAATGGCATGCCTCAAGCTCTTTTCAGAATGAACCTGGATCAGTGTTGGTTCAGATTTATCAGTCCTTAATGAGTGAGCGCCGGCAATCAATTCTACTTTAAAGATTCATGCTTTTTTTTTTTTTTTTTCCAGTTTGAAAAAAGAACTTGTCCATTATGCGTGCCTAAATGGAATGGATTCTAGAAACACAACTGAATACTTATCTCTTCTAGACTAGATATTCAAGCTTAGTAATATGTATTGCCACTCATTGCTGAATCATCTGATAAGAGACCTCCAATGGGAAGAAAAAATAATTTTAACGCTCACCTTCAAATGCTTGTTAAATGGTTAACAAGCTCCTCATCTCCATTTTTCTTCAAGATTTCAACTATGTTGCCAACATAAGGAGCCCTCAGTTGAATTCCTTTATTGAGCATAAACCTCACAAGCTTTGCAGCCTCAACCGAATGTCCCAGTTGGCAAAGCCCCACTAAAAGAAGTGAATAAACATCAGAATCGATGGAAGACAAGAATCCGATCTTCTCTATCTCATCACACAACTGATATCCATCCAAGACTCTCCCAATCAAACAAAGCTCCTTTATAACAATGCTACACGCCAAACCATCCGGTTTCAACTCATTATTTATCATCATCCTAAAGACCTTCTCGGCCTCCTCAAATTGTCCATTTCTTTTCAAAGACACCACAAAAGAACTGTAACATTCTCCGTAAGACACACCCCCTATGACAACCCTATCAATCAACTTAGAAACCTCCTCGACTCGACCCTCCACACAAAACTGCTCAATCAAACAACTAACTGTGACGCGATTCGCAAAGCAACCACGAGCTTCCATGCGATCCAGAACCTCCAATGCCTCCGAGGTTCGACCTTTCTCGCAAAACCTCTGAATAACTGACGTGTACGTCACCACATTAGGACTACTTTCCCCACCTCCTTTCTCCATCTCCTCTAAAAACTCCAAAGCTCTGTCCATATCCCCACTCTTACAAAACCCATCAAGAAGAACCGAGCATAAAACTGTATTCGGCTCACAACCCTGTTCTCTCACAACCTTATACAACCCGAAAGCATCATCCAACCGACCCACATTACAAAACCCTTTAACCATTTCTACACAAGTGATCATATCCGGGTAAAGATCAACCAAGCCCATCTCTTTCATCAAACTCTCCGCAGTATTCATATCACCTTTCGAACAAAACAACCTTATAACGGAATTATACATTGTTGTATCAGCACATAACTCAAATTCAGGCATTTTCCTCAGCACCCGCAAGGCCTCATCAGCCAAATTAGCTTCTTTACACAAATTCAAAACAACCTTAAACATCTTAACACTAACAAAACATTTCTCAGCCCTATAAGCCTCAATAACATCAAAAATAAGTTCGGGATTTTGACGAATCTGAAAAAATTTACAAGCTTTTCCATACATGAACGAAGTGTGTCTGTAATCTGATTGGAGACCAGCCCAAATGAAAAACCTGAGACCCAATTGAGATTGGCTCGGATGGAATTTGTGTAAAAAGTTAATCACGAATTTGGGGTCCAATTTGGGCTTGACTGAGGCTAGGGTTTTCTCCACATTGCCGCCGTTTTTCTTCAGGAGATCGTAGATTTTGTCTGCGGAAGAAACGGTGGTGAATCGCGCGGTCGAGAAATTAGGGTTTGGGAAGCGAATTGGGGAAGACAGGATTCGAGAAATTGAACGAAGAGACATGATTTGGGGGAAAACAAAATTGGGATTTTTGAGAGAAAGGATTGCTAAAACCCTAAGAGAGAGAAACGGCTGTGAAGAGCTGTCGAGCTCCGTTCCTGTGAGGAGAGATAGAGCATCAACGGAAAACCGTCAACTTGAGCTGTGTTAAATGGACCACAAATGGGGCCCAATTGATCGGGCCGTGTGATAATGGGCCTTCTGCAAAAAAAAAAAGGAAAAAAAAAGAGAGAAAATCAGGTGTTCAGTACCTCCTTTTAATTTTATCTCTTTTAATATTAAAGTTAATAATATTAGTGTTATAAAATAATAAAATAATCAATTTTTATATTAGGGTGGGGATAAATATAAGAAAGTGTCAAATTTATAGCATTCTTGCATATAACCCCTAAAAAAAAAAACCTAAATGACATTAATTTAAACACCATTTTTGAAATATTAATATTTATTTAATTTTTTTTAAAATTGGAGGTGGAAAAATTCGAATCATAAAGCTTATAATTTTTTTTCGATTTTATTTTAATTTAGGGTTAGGAAAATTTGAACCTTAAATCTTATGATAAAGTTAGGCGTGAAAGTACTGCTGCATTATACACACAATCACTTTCAAAATATTAATGATGAATAGTAAAATATTTGAGATATATAGCTTATTTATGATAAATAAATATTTACAAAACATAGTTACGAAAAAATTATGTTATAAATATTCTTGATTTGTCCCAAATATTTTAAAACATAGTACTATTTATCGAAAATATTAAAAAAAAATTCTAGTTGTTGCATTTTCTGAAAACCCAAATAATCTTTTTCAAGAATTAAAGAGTCTGCAATATGAAAAAATGAAAAGACTTTAATCATTAAATTAAAATATTTCTTTAAATAATAATCAATAGGTATAGGAGATTCCTCCAAATTAAATGAGTTCAATGTCTGAAGAAAAAAAAAAGCATAAAACAAAATTGATCCAAACTCATTTGATTCATATTTTCCATTAGAGTATCCAGACATAGTGAAATTCTTCATCTCACTCGTTGCTAAAAACACATGATAATATCAGTTAATCAGTCATTAACCTACCATATGGTCAACAGTGATTGACTATTTTTAAGAAAACAACAATTTTGCTTGAAAAGGGGTCATTTCCCACTTATCTTTAATTTATCTTCATATTTAAGAAAATACAACGAGATGACAAATTTATAAGTTCATTGCTGAATATTTCTGGCAGACTCAAGCATAATAACAACATAGACACACAACACGTTTTAGATGGCTTCCTATGTTGGTAAGGCCAAGCGTATAATTTTCAGCCAAATGACATACTTTCAAGACGGCAAAAGAATTCAAAAGCATTTTCAACATTACATTTTTTAAGCAAAATGAGGTACAAATTCTGGTTTTTACTATTGAGCTGAGGTCCACAAAATGAAATAATAATAAAAAGTTGATTTTGTCAAACAATGACGGAATAAATTCCTTCAATATAAGTATATGTAACCTAAATAACTAGCTAGAGTCTAGAGTCATCCAAATTAAAGTATACTTTTAATTGCATTAGAATGGTCAATATTGTGACTATGAGAAGAGAGATGGGTGAGAATTTGTTAGACATTTGATAATAAAATAAGCAAAATAAAAGAAGTTATCACTAATATGTGCATGTTATTAAAAATAGCTATAGATATCCTTCCCCAAAAAACAAAAAAAAAACAAAACAAAAACCAAAAAAAAAAAAAAAAAAAGCTGTAGATAATCTTTAATTTTAGGTAGAAAAATGGTATAATTCCAATGCAACCTAATTTGTTGAAATTTTGGACATGGAAAAGAGTGGGAATTAGATCCATTGTTTACGAACCTTTCCAATGTACTTTCGGCCACAAAATGTGAAGAAAAAGAAAAAGAAAAGAAACGGTAGAGGATACCTTATCACCCACCTTCATATTAATGAGTATCCTCTTTATTGTACCCTTCTCATTTTTTTTTTTTTTTTTTTTTGGCTTCTCCACTTAAAGCTGCCTAACGGTTTAATTGCAAATAATAATAATAATAATAATAATAATAATAATAATAATAATAATAAATAAATAAAAATAAAGGAAACACAAAAAGCACTACCACATGCTTATGCGTGTTGGACATCTTAATCAAAATGTTCAAAGCTTATCTCGAAGATTAACCATAAGAATGGAGCACTAAACAAAATATTATTCCGAAACGAAAAGGAGGGTTTAGCCATCTTTACAAAAGACGTCCACTAATCAACATGATTAAACTATAAGAACACCCTGAACTCGACTTTTGTCAAATTTTATTTCTTATGTGAAAGCAAATCACTTCTATAATGTATTAACTCAAATTAAAATAATCAAATAGTCAAAGAATAATTTTGTCTTCAGAACCCTAAAAATACACGTTGAAATATAAATATGATCCGTCCTATTTATTATTAAAAATAAAAATAAATAAATAAATAAATAAAAAGCGGGTCAGACTAGTCCGACCCAAATGAAGGAAAGGAAGGCACATCCCGGTCCTACAGTAGCCTCGGGCCTACGTGTATATTTATAAAGGAACTTACTGTTTTTGAAAGTTTTAGGGGAAAAAAATTACATTAAAAATGTCCGTACAAATTAGGCAACCCCGTGGATTTAGAACCTCGACCTAGCCCAGCCCGGCCCGGGTGGTAGGGACTCATCTTCATGCAAAAAGAAAGAAAAGAACCTTGCATTCTTGGGTAATATGAGAGAGAGAATATGAGTGAGAGAGATAGAATTTTTTTTCCCCGTCATATATATATTTATATATATTTGATTGATAATCAGCTACGCCTACCAGGTAATAAAGTCTTAAAAAGAAATACATACGCTCGTCAGAGTTTGACGAGGATTTAGTCGTTTATAAGTGCATGCATGAATTCTGATCTTTTCTTCAGGCTGAGTCAAGTCCACATGACAAACATATATATAATATACATGCATATATAAATATATGTATATATATATATATTTATTCTAACATGAGAATCAAAAGAATGCTAAAGTACATTTGCATTGTAGTTGTATTTTAAAGCAATATCTGTCAAAGTGTTCCCACTGCTAAATTCTATGCATGTTTTATACAATAATAATACTGTGCATAAATACTATTTAATGTTATATAATCTACTCATATTCATTCTTCACCAATTACAACTCAGTTTCTCGCTTTTTTTTTTTTCCTTTCAATATAATTAATTAGTTCATTGCTCAAAAACAACATGGAATAAACAAAATGCTAGTCAAAGTGCTAAGGAATGGAAGCCCTAGTGTACTACAAATCCCCAAATAAACTTCTTGATCTCATTGTACATCCACCCTTTTTGGTCCTTTTTTTTTTTAATAAAAAATAAAAAATAAAAATAAAAAAGATTACCAATTTGGTACTACGTTCTTTACTGTCAAATCAAATTGTATTTTCATTTACTATGATATGAATGCAATATGATTTAATAGTGCACAACTACACGATATTAATAGATTTTTTTTTTTTACCCTAACATATAATTCTCTTTTATCCTTTTTTCCCTTCAAATTTTGGATTATGCATATGTTTTCCATCAATAATAGAGTAGGATTTTCTTTCTTATATTTTTAGGCAGAAAATACTACATAAAAAAAAAAAAAAAAAGATAAAATAAGTAAACCCAACTTACTGCGTGGCCCTTAAGAGCATCTAAAAGCATCTCGAGTATATCAATCAACTAGAGAATTGTGAATACCCAGGGAAAAAGAGAGAGAGAGAGAGAGATGTGATAATTAAAAATAAAATCTTATAGGATATAGTAGAATTTTCCGAATTTTAACTTTAAAATTTCTTTATTGCTTTTCTTTTTGTTTTCTTTTACATTTGGTTTTATTGTTTATATAACATAACAAGAGAGTTTTTACTCGAGGATATCTTATATTGGACTACATATAAAAACTGTTTTTTAAATACTTTATTAATTTAACAGTTTAGTCTATAATTGTTCACGATAAAAATTTAAAACGTATAAATTAAAACTACTTCAGTCATATATATATATTTGTGAATATTTTAGTCAGACATTAAATAATTAAAAATTGAATTCAACAATTAACATTAGTTCTTATCGTTAATACCAAACAAAATGTCTTAGTGCTAGCATAGAAATTCCCTTAATATAAAACCCACAAAAAGAGCTAGCGTAGGCAGTCCAAAAGGAGAATCCAAACCACCTCCACGCAACCAATTTGCCCCTCTCAATTTTCCCTTTTCCCAAAATGTCCTTGTAGAAGATTCTCCGTGGTTAGCCCATCTTTTACCATTTTTTTTTTCGAATGGTCCAAAAGAAAAATTCTTTGCTTTACAACTATATGATCTTTTCCCCTTATGTTAAATCACCAAGCCTCCAACCAATCTAAGCATTTTTTAGGTTTTTTTTGTTTCATTTTTCAAGTTGTAAGGAATTGTATTAATAGGAACCCCCCAAAAAAAAAAAAAAAAAAGAGTGGTGCATTGCCCTTTATTTTTTTTTTTTTCTTATTTATTATAAAATTGCCTTGTATTTCTTTTTGTTCTTTTGACGCATACGACAACTTGGATTTTGATGCCCATGTGATGCGAATCTAAGGTGTCCTAAATCTTGTAGGACCACCGGTTGGTTGGTTTGTTAGTGGCAAATTTTTTCAAAAAACTTCTTCCCACTTTTCTGTTTTCCACTTCATTTACTTATCTTCTGAGTAGACAAATGTAAAAAGAACCATTTATGTGCAGCAATTGCAAGTGCAAGTTTCACTTTTTCAAATTCTAACCATTTTAGCATTCATATTGCATTATGCATATGAAAATTTCGGTTGGTCATTCCCACTTGAGAAAGATTCTTCCCCTTTTTTCCCTTGAAAATCTCCATATTTATTCATTGGTTGATGCCTCTCACGGATTAGTGTCTAAAATTATATTATCATGGGGAAGAAAATCCGAATATGACTAAGAGGAATATTAGCAGCAGATAAATCCACTATGTATAGCGATACAATTGATCTGTTCTGTTGAACTGTTGAATACAATTTGAATATATAATAAAATTCAATAATTGAGTGTAACACATCACCGTTCTTATATGGTACACTCATTTAATAAATAATTGATAATTTTAAGTGATTTAAAACTACACTATATAAATAGGATATTTATTTACTCCTCTCCTTTTCAACTAATAGTGTGTTTGGTTGGTTAGTTTGAGTTGAAATATTTTAGTTGTAATAGTAAATTTTTTTGAATTTTCAGAAAAGACAAAAAATTTTTGAGAAAAAGACAAAAATTTTTTGAAAAAAAGATAAAAAAAAGTACAGTTTGAGTTGAAATGAACTAACTTACCAAACAAACCCTAAATGATTTTGTTTACTGTTTGGTTAGTTATTAGAAAAGAAAGATACGTACTCGAATTTTTGGTTCGGATGGGAAGTCTGTGGGAAAGCATTTTTTGAATGTTCTTTTCATAATCAACCTCAACATCCAAGATTGATGTAAAATTACCCATAAATTAAACATGACCCTCTATAGTACTTAAAACTACATCTCTAACTCGATTATTTAGTATGGTACGTAGAAACATCTTATCTTTGATATCCATGTCCCAATAGTTCTTAAGAAGAGAATTTTATCAAATGACAACCTTAAAAATTAAATTTAACGAAATGATTATGAAACGACCGAAAAGGATCGAGAACAACATATGCGTGAGATAGGTGCTCAATCCCTATTAGTTAACAACACCATCACCTCGAACAAAATTGAGAATCAGAAAAGAGAGAGGCTATAAATGTAAATGGAGTTTAGAAAAACAGAACCTTAAAAAAAGCAAAGCAAGGCAAAGAAAAAGCATGGAATTTGCTCTCACACCTCCCCAAAACTTTCCTCTCCACTCCCTCTTCTTCCCCTCAACTTTTCCTTAACTCCTAAGTCTTCTTCTTCTTCTTCTTCTTCTTCGCGAACTTCTCTTCATCTTCTCCAATGGCAGCCACAGACTCGTACACCAAACGACAACAAAAGCAAGATTTTTCAGACCAAAAAAACCAAGACAACCCAACTAAATTCCACTACAACTTCCTCTACAAAGCCGTTGTAGTCTCTCTTTTCTTGATAATTCTCCCACTCTTCCCATCACAAGCCCCGGAGTTCGTCAACCAGACTCTGCTCACCAGAAGCTGGGAGCTTCTCCACCTCCTCTTCGTCGGCATAGCGATCTCCTACGGCCTCTTCAGCCGCAAAAACGACGACTCCGAAAAGGACAACCACAACAACAACAACAACAATGCCTCAAAGTTCGACAATGCGCAAACGTACGTCTCTCGGTTTCTGCAGGTGTCATCGGTCTTCGACGACGACTCCGAAAGCCCTCCGGGGTCTGATGAGAACAAGGTACAAACATGGAGTAGCCAGTATACTAGGAACGAGCCTGTTGTTGTTGTAGCTCGAGAGAATTCTGTTGTTGAAGAAGAGAGAATCGGTAGTAAAAATAAGATATCGAGAAGTGTCGAAAAGCCGTTGCTTTTGCCTGTCAGAAGTTTGAAAGAGACAAGCTCTGTTTCTGATCACTCTATTTCCAACTCTGTTTCTCGGTCTAGTTCTAGGAGGTTTTCAAGCAATTCTAACAAGAGTAGGAATGGAGAGTTTGGAGTTTTGGATCGCGAAGAATTAGCTGAGGAGAAGGCGAAGGAAAGCGTTGTGCTTCCTTCGCCGATTCCGTGGCGATCGAGATCGGGAAGATTGGAAATGAAAGAAGAAAACATGGAAGGTCCTGCTCCGTTTCCTTCAATGGAGGAAACCGAATTCACCAGGGTGGAATCTCGAGTCTCCAGGTCTCAATCTTTTCGTTCTTCTCGACCCAATTCGGCGAATTCTTCGCCGAAGCTATTGGCGAAGAAAACGTCTCCTTCGCCTTCCTACTTATCTCTAGAATCTCAAGCTAAAACTGCAGAGGACATGGTGAAGAAGAAGAGCTTTTACAACAAGGCCAATCCACCACCTCCACCTCCACCTCCACCTCCACCGCCGCCTCCGCCGCTGTTTTACCGATCCTCGTCATCGATTAAACCGAGTTCTGAGTCGAAGGACTACTCGAAAAGAAGCCATCTCAATGGCTTGTCAATGGGGAAATCTGTTGGGGCTAAAAGATTCGAATCGGTTTTGTCGGAGAAAGAAGAAGATACGGCGGAGAAGGTGTTTGCGGAATCGGATCAGGAAGAGACGGAAAGCGAAGATGATGATGAGATTGGACAAAGTTTCTCTCAGAATTTCAATGGAGAAAGTGTGAAGAGAATTGAGGAAAGTGGTTCTGGTAGTGCTGGAGAGGAAGGGCCAGATGTGGACAAGAAGGCCGATGAGTTCATAGCAAAATTCAGAGAGCAAATCAGGCTTCAGAGAATTGAGTCCATCAAGAGATCAAGTGCTCAGATGAGTAGAAAGTTGGCAAGGTAAAAAAACAAAAAGACAAAAGACAAAAGACAAAGAAAAAAGGTTGAAAGATTTGTTCAAAGCTCATTCCAGATTCTCACAACTTACAAATTCAAATTGGAGATAAAAAGAACTCTTGGTTTATAGGCTTTTTTTTTCTTTTTCTGGTCTCTGTGTTTCTAATTAACTCCGGAATTATAGTAGCTTTTGTTCGAATAATTATGATACACAGAAGATTTTCTTGTCTTGTGTAGCCACCACAAAATTGCAAATTGATAATCTTCATAGGATTAGACTGCCCTTGGTTATAAATTTCACCATGTGATCAGTATGATCGAAACTATAATAGTGATTGTGCACGTTTTTAAATGTTAGATTTGATTAAAATCAAAACAAGAAAAAATGAGAAAAAGTATGCAAAAGTAACTGTTTCTTGTACAGATCTAACATCCAAAAAGAGAGCTCTATTAATATGGTTTCTTTTTTCATATTTTATCGTAGAAATTACCTTATTAACTGATGTAATTAATTTTTCTAACCAACTATTACCACAACAGCAGATGGTTGGGCTAAGACAATCTTATGTTTCTGTTCCCACCAACTATGTGTTTGATCAATTTGTGTGTACCGTGTTACATGCAAAATAGTACACTTGAAAACAATAGAAGTAACTTCTAACGAACTATTTAACTGTAAAAATCATATCTTGTCTCCTTTCATTCCCCAACATTGAACCGTTTTGCCCTGCTTCACTACATGTGTTTCTAGCAATCCTAGTCATCCCGAATCGAATGATTGAGTTGGTTGTCAAGATTAAATATGTAGTGGTTCCCACCATTTAAAACATCGGGGCTGACCATATCTAAAGACATCGGGTGAGATAAATTACGCTTTCGTGTGTTTTCTCTCGATAAATGCTCATATGTCCATGGCTATGAAATAAGCCAAAAGAGCAATTTAGGAGATTTCCTTGTGCAACTAGGATAGAGGGAAGTTAAAAAATTGGTAAGTTTTCAGCCACAAGTAGTCTTGTTGTACCTTCCGAATCAGGTTCAAGTTTTCAAGTAGTTTAATGCAGAATCTGGACAACATATTTAAAGCTTTCCTATAGTTCCTCGTTCCAATTCTTTAGAAACTAGGATTTTTTTTTTTTTTTTTTTTTCCAAAACAAATATGTTAATACAAACATAAGCTTTTCTATCTTTGTTCAATTTACACAAACAAATATGACTTTGTGATCCATAGCTTCAGCTACAAGTATACATATATATATACATACATGTATGAGAATTTTGTAAAAATGATTGGAAAAAAAAAATCCCTAATTCAACGAATTTACATAAAATTTGATAATTTAACATAACTTAATAAAAATTTGACGGATCATAAACGCAAAAACCATTCGTGTATTGTGTTGGGGAAAATATATTTACACCCGAAGCACAGAAGAAAAATAAATTAAAACAGAACCAAAGAGAAAATAAGAAATTTACGTAATTCGGCAAAATTGCCTACATCTATGGGAAAGGGAGAATAAATTCACTCATACTTTCACAATTATACACTCGTCAAATACTCTTAACCTCTCTCTACCCAAAACCCCTTCCACCCTTTACCTATCTCTCTTCTTACTTTCTCTCAATATGAGACACACACTTTCTCTATTTTTCTGGCCACACACGGATACACACAAAACTCTTAATATAATACACCTATTTATAGGCTCTTAAGGAGACACAATAATAAAACTTTTCCAAACTCCTAAAATAAAAACTTATCCAAAAGTTAATAGGAGTCATGTACCTAACATATTGTTAGGCCCATGTACACGTCAACCGCCATGAATGTGAAGTTCTCAATCCTGGTTTTCGTACTCTACTTGGGCCTTGATTCAAACACAACAGTCCCGTAAAAGCCCAAAAAGCTTCCGTAGCTCGAGAAAGCTCAAAAGCACTTCCAATGAGGTTCTGAAAAAAAAACTACAATAGAAGTGCTATTTTCTAGAGAAATTAAACTTGTTTAGGCAAGAAAAGGATTGTAACATTGATAGGCCATTGCCAAACAGAAGTCAACAAACATTGACCAAAGACCTAGAGCAAAATATATATATATATATATATATTGACCAAAGAAAACAGAGGAGAAAAAAGACATTGATGAAAGATCTTGAATCGGTCTCCTTTTTCTTTTTCTTTTTTTCGATAGTGAGAGTCACATCCATTTCTTGATGTAGGCTCTTGTATGAACTCCTGACAGCCACGATTGTAGCTTATAGATAGTCGAGATTGCGGTTTTTTTTTTTTTTTTTTTTTTCTTTGTGGAAATGAGAGTGCGAGGAGTTCCTTAGTTTTTTTGTTCTTCTAATTTATAAGAATCACCAAACCAAGCTCCGACATAGATATCATGTGGGAACATGATCTCCATTGTCATTCAAAGTAAGACCGGGATGGGACCTTTCTTTTGAAAATGAGAGAAGCTTTGGATTAGCACTAACTTGACTAAATCAAACTTCCAATATGACAGGAGCTTAACCTCTCCTTTATGTTTGTGTTGATGCCTCAACAACTTGGTGAAAATGATGACAATTTTTTTTTATTTTTAATTTTTGAGGAGAATGAATGAACAAACAAGAAATTGAAGTCTCTCGGAACACGTATGGGTGAATGAGTTGGCACAGGAAGCAACATTAAAATCTCACCAACTGAGAGGTTAGATGTTCGAATCCCCTGCTAAGTCAAGAGAGTGTCTCTGCATTCATGAATTTAAAAAACAAGAAAGGATGTGACTATCACCAGATCCTTTTTTTTTTTTTAGCAAAAAGGAAAGAAGAAATTAAAGTCGCTTGTTTATTCATTTATTCTTTTTAAAAAATAATAATAAATAAATTAAATTAAATTATCACAAGAGACTTTAATTTCTCCTATTGCAAGAATGGACAATTAATTCTCCTGTGCACCAAAAGAGCACTACAAATAATTTGGAAAGTGGTCGTCTACTAATTTAGATATTGATAATATTCCGTGTCAAAAAAGGACGTCTAGGATAAGAAGAAGAATCACACCAACAGATTTTCAATCAGAATAATTGGCAAAAGGACCTTAATGAACATAGTTTAGAAAGAGATCAATTGATGCTGGACAACACATAAACAGTATCTCATAAAAGAAGGAACAAGGACCCATTTTTTGATGGCTCTAGATGGCTGAGACCTAATAGATGTATGCAGGCAAAGATCAGAATCGAGAACCAAATCTGAGAGAATATTCCTTTTCACTGGGAGATACGTACACAGCAAGTGGAGGTCTCAAAATGGTGTCACA
Source organism: Ficus microcarpa (assembly GCA_025413485.1). Taxonomy (NCBI): domain Eukaryota; kingdom Viridiplantae; phylum Streptophyta; class Magnoliopsida; order Rosales; family Moraceae; genus Ficus; species Ficus microcarpa. The sequence continues at coordinate 18,344,532 of CM046386.1, read as the reverse complement.
GATTTTCTTCTCTCTATATCTATATATTTTATAAACTTATTATATAAGCATCTTTGCAACAATCATTCGGAACGTTATCATAAAAATAAATGAAAGAAAATTTCATCACAAGTGTAAGTTTGAGAAATAGAGTAATATTAATCATCAGAAGTGATCAACACAAATGTGATTATCGTTTTTGAACCCTCCATTACATTTAATGGGAAGAATGAGACAACATCTTCTAAAAACTATTAATTTTATACATAGTCGGGTTAATATGACAAATGGTGGCCCCACCTCGAAACAAAAGATATGTACATAAATAAGAAAAATGTTTATCATAATTACTTAGACGGATTCCTTCCTATCTCTCTTGATCGGTAAGAAAGGAGGAAATTATGCAACCCCCACCTGACCTTCTCTATTATGAAGATTCTAGTATTTCTATTTAGGATCTCAATCTTCTCAAACTCAAAACAAGCAACGAGGAACAAATGCAATCGTATCTAAGCTAATTTTATATTGTATTTTTGTGTAGAAATGGTTCAGAAACTCGTGGTGATGATTGATCAAGATTTAAAAACTAAAGCCTAAAGATTTAGAATAATATTGAATAAATTATTACATGATTTTTAGGATGTCGTGCGAAGTCTTGCCTTCAGAAAATGGCTAAACACAACATGGTCTAAGCAAGGGCAATTTATTGGCTAAATTACCTATTTCCTACTTATGATGAGCACCCCCTTTCTTTTTAGGACCAACAACAATCTATGTTCACATCCCACCCCATAACATGAACTACTCCAAAAGTTGCATTGTAACTTTAGCAACATAATCTCTACCCATGACATACTATATATATATATATATATATATATATATATATGTTTTTAACCACATCACATTGGTTCACCCAAGTTTCTCCAATAATGAAGGGGAAAAGAGTAGAAAAAAGGAAGCGTAGGATTGTAAACTTATACCTCCATCATTTAGAAAACGCTATGATTAGAAAAGAAAAGAAAAGAATAGAAAAAGAAAACATTAAGCGATAAGTGGGGGATAAATTTTTCTTGTCGAATAATCCCCTAGAACTAGGAACTCGTCCGCAATTAATTAAAATGTAGCTTTGGGTCCATCCTTTTGCTAATCTTTCAATTAACAATTACCAATCCCACAATCAAATTGTCAAAATATGAACCCACCGCAAAAACCGCAGGAGACACGAACCAAAAAAAAAAAAAAATCACCCGCACACGGAACTTTGGATTTCTTCGATAGTTTAATTAGGTCAAAAAGCGAGATTCCATGGCTTAATTAATCATAAGATTGATTATCGAATATAATATGATTATCGAATATAGAATATATTAGAACGCTTTCTATGTCAAACGAAGATTAATCGAATTTAGAAAGAAAAACAAAAGTTTTAGTAATAAAATGTCTAGGATAGAGATTGATTAGAACATTAATATTGTACTAATTTACAATAAAAGTACCTCTTCCAAAACCCTCCAAAAGGTACTCTTTTTTTTTTTTTTTTTGGTAAGGTAGGAAGAAAGTATCATATTAGCACTAGTATTAGTAATTAAAAAAATAAAACTTCAAAGAAAAAATAAACCTAATCTAAAAATAGGAGACAAACCCCCTACAAAAGAGGATGATGGGTCAAATAATACAAAACTCAAAGAGACCCACAAAATCATATTCCAACCACCATATCTTAGACCCACTAAAATTTTTAACACATGGGATTGGTGCTCTAATTACACACAAACTCTTCATTTTTTCTTTTCATAATATTTCTCAAGATAAAATTTCTTTTCAAAATGACAAAAGTGTGCCCCTCGTTCACCCGAGTAATTTCAAGACCGAGGGTGGAGGGCTTCGAACGGCCGGTGGTGCGGGATCGGAGCGCCGGCGGCCGCCGCAGCCCACGGTCCGATGGGCATCGGCCGAGGGTGGGCGGGTCCCATCGAGATATGGGGGGCCGGGGCCCGGCCATCGACGACGGAGACCGACGACGAGGGTGGGACCGCGACACGCTCACATGAGGGGCACATGGTGAGGGTGGTTGGTGGGGTCATCTGCATGTAAAACTGTGGGGAGAGTTTCAGTGCTCTCAGTTCCTGAACTTCCTTCTGCAACCGCCGATTCTCGTCTGTCAGATTCTCGCAGCATCTCTTCAAGAACTCGCAATCTACCTCGGTTTGCTTCAGCTTGGTCCTGGAAAAAAAACAAAAAAACAAAAAAAAAAAAATCCGTAAATAACGATGTCTCGCAAGGGCATAACCGTACTTTCAACTAAATAACCAAAATACCAAACAAATCACAGTATAAAATAAATCAATAAAATAAAATAAAATGACCCACCTTGCCCTTCTATTCTGAAACCAGACTTCCACTTGTCGAGGCCTGAGACCAAGCTGCTTCGCCAACGCAAGCTTTTGTTTCTGCGAAAACACCTTACAGTTTCCGTCAAAATCTGTCTGGTTCCCGAGAAAATATTTTTCAGAAGCGGAAAAAATAATTAAAAAAATACTCACCGGATTGAGAGTGTTGTGCTCCTTGAAGCTCTCTTCGAGAATGGCCGACTGGTCCTTGGAGAGCCTGAGCTTCTTTCTCGAAGTCTCTCCGTCTTCTTCATCGCTGATTCCTCGTGAGCAAGCTCTCTCGATCTCGTTCTCGTTCTCGTCACCATTAATGGCTTCTCTCTCGCTCCGCTTCCCGCTCACGCTCGAGACCGTGCTGTTCGGCGACGACACGCCGGCCTCGTCCTCGCAGTCCGCCGTCGCCGACGGCGGCCGGTTCACGTCGATTCCCCTGAGGAACGTTCGGGTCTCGACCCTACACATGTCGGAGCTCCGATCTACACGTGTGAGATCAACGGATTAGGGCAAGATAATCCTAGCGATAATCGTTCGATTTGGATTTCAAAAGTTCAAATCGCTTTAAAAGGTTTTAAAGGCTTTAGATCAGAAAAGCGAATAAAGGACATGCAAAAAAAGGAAGAAATAAAAAATAGAGAGAGAAAGACTATTCGTGCTTTTAGCGTGTTTGTTTCTCGGGAAAGATTCGATCAAAAAAAAAAAACAGATCTACACTAGAACAAACCCATGCAGATCTACACATATATCGCTTTCCAAATCTACACACACCTGTAGAAGGGAAGGCCTGATCAGTCCAGCAGCGTTTCTGGAGAATATTATTGAATCCAGAAGAAGGCGAAGAAGAAGTAGTAGGAGAAGGAACAAACGAAGCAGGCAACAGATTCAGCTTCTGATGATGATGATGTTGTTGTTGATGATGATGATGATGATTCTGCGGAAAACTCAAGCTCAGGCTCAAACCAAGATCTTCCTTCTCAACCATCATTCTTGCTTATGAGAGAAACCAGAAAAAGAAAATGATAAAAACAAACCCTGGGCTAATCTTTCTTGTGCCTTTTGCTGCTCTTGTGAGCTTGCGTTTGGATACTGAGAAAGTAGCTCTGAATTTTTCTAGAAAGAAGAGAGAGAGAGAGAGAGATAGATGGAAATGTAGAGAGAGAAGGGAATGGTGGGGAAGTAAGAGGAGGAGAGGGGGTTTTATAGAAAGTGCCAAGGAAATAGGGAGGCGAGGGTGGGTGTGGGGTGTGGGGTGTGGGAAGATCAATGATGACAAGGTGTCAGGAAGCCCAATTATCTCAATCATGGCTCTTGCCCCCCCTCTAAATATTTTTCCATCCCCTAACCCTGCTCCTCTTGTCCTCTCTTTCCACTTCTTCGCCTTTTTTTCTCTCCTCTCTACTTTTTATTTTATTTTAATTTTTACCGTGATGAAAAAATAAATCAATAAAAAAATAAATTTAAGATCCGTTTTGAAAAAAGGGTTTGAGTTAAAAATTTTTATTGATATTTTTAGAAAAGATAAAAATTTTTTCAAAAAAAAATAAAAATTGAGATGAAAAAATATAATTTGAGTTTAACGCCAAACAAGACCTTAGATATTAACTTCAAGCTTAATTTTTTGAATAACAAGCTATATAGTACGAAAATCCTCATTATTTTTATTAACAAGTGGTTTAAAAGATCATTAAATTAAAAATTAAAATTAGAGATGATTTCTCTAACATTTCTCAATCATGTAATATTGTGTTTATAAATATTTTATAATGTGCGTTTATAAAATGGACTTCATATTTTATATTATTGATAAGAATTTTTTTTAATTGTTAGATTAAAAATTTTACTGGTCTGATGAATGAGTACATATTAAAAAAAAATAACATGTGGTATAAAATTATTTTAGTGACAAACTAAATCGTTATGAATTGAATCTAATGATCAAAAAATATTAGTTCTTTTCAACAGTACAATTTAGAGAAGCTATTGTAAAAAAAAAAAATGTTCATAATCATAAATGTTTTCATAATGTAGATGTCAAATTTCATGTTAAATGATACACAAAACTTAATTAATTTATACATATTTAGTATTTACTATTCTTTTTATGACAAGTAATGAAATTCAATTTAAGGACCGAATATTTTCTAATCAGAAAGAGAATCTCTTTTAATTAATTATTTTAATTACATTAGTATTTTTTTTAATACTTAACTGCCAGAGTTTGTACAGGTAGAACAATTAAAAAACATATTCATTAGTGTTTCTTGTCATATCCAATGGTAAAATTCTCGTATGAACAAAAAAAAAAATGTAACTAGACGAAATAAGTTCCAATTATGCCAACTAGAAGGAGCCTGCCTTTACCTGTTTTGTAACTTTCCTAAAGCTTTCGTTTGACAGGTCTGGTAACATGGGTACAGTCACTTCATGACTGTGTTGTCTGTTGACTATACCCAAAACAAAACAGTGGCAATTCAGTCACTAATTATTAGTTTATAATTGGCATTCCTGTTTCTTAAATTGTTACTATTAAAGTCTCAACAAATAAGCGCACTCTTTTTTCTTTTCTTTCTTTTTTTTACCCCCTAAAAATAAAAAATAAAAACATGTTCATGGGGAGTGTTTAAAAACTATTAATTAAAGCAATGTTAATGGGGGAGAATTTAATTGTTCATTCGACATTCTTCTTATACTCTAACATTTTGTTTGGTGAGTCATCTCATCTCAAACTAAAATATATTTTTTTATCTCAATTTTTAACTTTTTCTGAAAAAATTTTTATTTTTTCTAAAAAGTCAACAAAAATTTTCAACTTAAACTCTTTTACGAAACGGACCCTAAATAAATATACTGTGTACTGCCTTTAAGTTCTACCTTAAGTTGGAGTTATAGCAAAAAGAAGAAAAAAAAAACACATTTTTGGTTTGGAATTATTTTCATAACAAAAAGGCTTATAAATTATTTAAATTTAAAAAAAGCACTAAAAGGCTTATTTAATAAACAAAAAAAGAGGGAGGGGGGGGGAGTGGAGAAGAAAAAAATTAAAAGGCACTTTTGCATTTTCTTTCTCAACTTTAATTTCTTCTAAGGGGGTGGATGGTTGCCAACCATTTTTATCTCATTTCAAACTTTTTTTTGTCTTTTTCTTAAAAATTTTTTGTCTTTTTCCCAAAAAGTTTTTTGTCTTTTCTGAAAATTCAAAAAAATTTACTATTACAACTAAAATATTTCAACTCAAACTAACACACCAAACACCCCCTAAAAATAGGGGGAACTCGCTGGATTTTTCAACAAAAATTATCTAAAATTAAATGAAAAGAGTATCATTAATTCTTCCATGAAAAAAGTCAAATAATGTTTAATGTAATAATTGTCAACAAAAGTGAGCAAAATCTGCAGACATGCAATAATGAAGAGAAATAATTAAACCTTATGCTTAAACAGGAGAAAAGTACTAAGTAGTTTGAAAAAACGATAATATTATAATTATTGTTGTATAATTATTATTATTATATCCACCCACCCCAAAATCAATAAATGCCAGTTCCTCACACTCTGAGACTCCAGAGAAGAGAATATATCATTAAGTACACCAAATCACACAGAATCTCGAGCATTCATGTTCTGGGTCCCACACTCACCTGAGCGCATCGACACCGATGGAGATCTACAAAGATGATCCAACGGCTGGAAATGGGTTCAACATGTGGGGCCCAATTGGTGGGGGAACGGTAGTGTGGAAGTTTGTTTCATAATTGGAATGGTGAAGCTGGACAGACATCAAATCAAGACTTGATGGCTATGATTGGAACCGGACAGATGAAGTTCCCATCCTCTCTCTCTCTCTCTCGTCAGTGGGTCCCACCTTTGCCTTTTTATATAAATTTTCTTTTCTTTTCTTTTTTTTCCCTAAATTTTTTTTAAAAATTTTTTATTTTTTTTCATGCAAGTAACACGAGAGATGATGACGTTATTTGGAAAAAAAAAAATTTGGGCGTCGCTTTCTTCACCTTTCTTCCGTTAAAACGAGTGGCTTTCTATTCCCCTGAAGAAAGTCTCCAAAGTATCAGGCGCTGCAGCTGCGCGTGTCGAACACTCGCGGATAACTATTGGATTTCAGTGTTTCATATTACCTTCAGAGGTTTTTGTACAAGATCGTGGTGCTCACTTCTATATAAGAGCGTCTGAGCCAAAATTCGTGGCTAGGATGTCATGGCTGAGCCGAGTTTCCCATCGAAGTCCTTTTATTTTTATTTTTTTTGCTTTCTTTTACTTTTTTTTTTTTAAGAATTAAAATGTGGAAGAACTTTGCCTAAAAGTCTTTGCAGGGTTACAAAAACGTTGCAATAAATGAGACCAAAAAGTTGAACCAAACAGTCCAGTCATTTTAGTAAAAGTTGCCGCACAAAATGCGTTACACTTTTTTGGTGAATTAAAATACGTCACATTTGTGACCTCTGTATTATCGACTTTTGGACATAACTTCTAACATTGTTGATCAAATAATTGGTCAATAAGGAAAAAAAAAATTATAAGAATGAGAAACATTTGGTTTTTTGGTGAAATCAGAAACATTCGTTTTTGATAAATAAGAGAAATGAGAGACATCTGTTATTCTTTAGTCAACAATGCTTTTGATGTCATTTGTTGAAATTACTTCTAATTTTCTCTTTCGTCAAGCAATTCCGACCAAAAACACTATTCAGTTGCATGCTTTTTGTTTACTTTAGCATCAATTTGCTATCGCTCTCACTTTTTTATTCTTTAGTGAATAGAAACATTATCATGTCTCTCAGTATATTTTGTCCGTTTAATATTTTCCGACTATACAGGAAGTAATATCTCGTGATTAATTTTTTAGGGGAAGATTTTACAATGACAATATTCCTATTATAAAGATTATAAATGTTAATTTTACAATTTAAATCAAACAACTTTATTGTATTTCCTGTCATATTCAACCTTAGATAACGTGAATCATATAAATCATATAATCAAGATAATAGCTCTATAAACCTTGCCAGTGAAGCATTTCATTGTAAAATCTCTATTTTTTTTTTATTTTCTTCATTTGGATGAAATATTGTAATAGTCATTGTACTCAAATGCAATAGGCAATTAATTGATCAATTATTAAAGTAAATTCATTTGAATGTCACTATTTCATAATAATTCAGCTAAATTCAAAATTTTACTTTCTAAAAATTAATACCACAATTTTTTTTTACATTTATAATATTCCGACGTAATATTTAACAAAAAAAAAAAATTCGCACACACATTTAATTTGTGTACGCAATTTGTGTACATCATCTATTAAAACATGTCATCAAGACGAAGTAGTTGAGAGCTGAGAGAGTTTTTCATTTTCAAAACACAAAACACAAAGCCGGAAGCTTGTTTGGCAGCCGAGCCATGAAACGGAAGGGAGAAGAGAAAAGAGAGTGAAGTGAGAGAGGAGACAAGGGAGAGTGGAGTTCACGTGGAGGGAGCGGGCGTGGGGTTCTTTTTGGCCCCCCCTCCCCTCCCCTCCCCAAAAAAACAAATTTTTAAAAAACTAAAAATAAAAATACTAGTAAAAAAACGAAAGGAAGAAGCGTGGGAATAAATTAAAAAAAAAAAAAAAAAAAAAAACAGATGGGGTTGGGGGTGAAGTCACGTGGAAGAACATGTAGGTGCCTGGGAACACGTGCAATCACACGGCCCGCAAACCCTCTCCCCGTTACAGGTGGGCCCCCACAGGAACTGTTGGAGCACACGATCGTGTGTGTTCTCTTGTCCCTCCTCCCCCCGACACCCTCTCTCCCCACAATCATTTGAACTCCCACCTGCCCCCCTCCCCCACGCTTCTCCCCCGCGCGTGCACTCTAAACCCCCTCACTTGTCTTTGCAGACCGGGAAATGCTTTGAGAAGGTTTTGAAGATGTAACTTGCGTTTGCTACTGTGATTTAGATTAGAAATTATAATTTAAGGGGGTTTGGTTTTAAACTTATTTTAAATTAAATTGTATTTTTTTATCATGATTTTTATTTTTTTTGAAAAAATTTTTTGTCTTAAAAAATTACTATTGAAACTTAAAAATATTAAATTAATTTTTATTTCTTTCTGAAATATCAACCTTAATTTTATTATTCATAATTATTATTATTATTTTATAACTTAAATTTTAAGAGTTTATAATTTTACTTATACAAGTTCAAATGAGATAATTTTTTTAATTACATAGAATTTCAAAACGAATAAAACAAACTCTATATTGATATTTTATTTCTAAACACATTTTAACTCTAGCAATTCAAATGTTACACCAAACACATAATTCAATTCAAACTCAAATTCCACAATCTAAACCCTCGCACCAGACACATACGTAGTTTTAGAGATATTTGAATTGACATCTTTACAATATGTATTTGGTTAAAAAAAAAATTTTTGTTCGGGGTAAATAAAGTATAAAAACTTAAAATGTGTCATGAAAAAAATATTCTAATATGGATCTTATTTTGTTTCTATTTAAATTTATATGATAACTTTTTAAACGTAAATAATGAAAAATATTTTTGAATCAAGTAAAAAGATAATAAAAAATAATATTTAAAAACCATATGCGAGACGTCCCGTCCATCATTATCTTAAATATATGATGATGGGAAATATGTGATTGCCACTAATATAAAGTTTGGTGCAAACATGACAACAAGCTTACTGTTACACGTTTCAATTATCATTGTCATTTCACAATCGTTTTCATTTCACTAAATTTGCATGTAATTATTCGAGTCATTCCATCCCTCATCTCTTTATATACAGTAAAAATTTAAAGACACACTAACAAAACAATAATGATATAATCCTATTAAAAGAGCGGATTTAATTTTACTCTCCACATTACAAATCTAATACTATATAATTAATCAACCAGACAATGAATGTGACCTCTAAACTAAAATCTCGAATATAGAATTTGGTATTCATGCAATATTACTAATATGATTGTCTATAGATCCATGGAATAAGAATAATATAAATCACCAATCAATGAGAATTTTAAAATATACATGTATAATGACTCTGTTTGATATCAGACTCCAAAATAATTTTTAAAATTTTTTCAATATTTTTTAACAAGAATTTGAATTTATTATTTCAATTAGGAGCATGATATGATGATATGGATTGACATCTCCTATTTAACTTTAATGTTTCAAATGGTATCTAATTAATTATATTTTGACATATTAATTAAAGAAGTTAGATTTTAAGATAAAAAAATCAATTATAAAATTTTAAAAATTTTTAAATAATATAATATAATATTATTAATTATATATAATTTACAATATTAAAAATTAGACGTCCACTGTAAATCAATAGTGAAATATATATAGATTAGAATAAAATATATATATATATATATAGAGAGAGAGAGTACGTTTTGTGTGGGGTCAATAGAGCGTGGGTCTTTTCGCGCTTTGGTAACCGTTCGTGTCTATCTGTAAGTTAATGGAATGCTTTTGGTGCGTATCTCAATCGCCAGGTTTCGATTCGATGCAAACTTGGTCCCCATCCAAAATCTTGTTTTCCCAGTTCCCACAATTTGGAACCTTCCTTGTGAAATTACCCTAATGTCCACCAATAAAATGATTAGTTAAATCATTATCACTGAGAATGAGCTAATCATTATTTCCTAACTAATTAAGAGACCATTGGACCACCTGTATCATTGAGTACAGCAGGATATAGGAAGAAGGATTATATAAAAAATTTTCATAAATTTATCAACTCCTTATATTTAAATTCATTATAACATTAAAGTTGATAATTTTTATGTAAATTTAATCAATACATAATACTAAAATTTTTAACTTCAATTTTAGAATTGATAAAATTATAATGAGATACTTAAAACATGTCTCCTCACCTAAGTTTCTTTGAAAAGAACACTGACGAAAATTGTTCTTAGGTTCATCCTCAAGTTTTGGAAGAAATTCTACCTTCTTTTTTTTTTTTTTTTTTAAATTATCATGCAATCTAATCTCAATCGTTATATGATTTTAAAAAACAAAAAAGTTAGAGTCACTAATTTTTTTGTTATAATTAATATATTTTTAACGGTTGAAAATGGTTTGGTCTCTTTTAATTTTCTAAGGGTTAAAATTAAGGTTTCATGGTAATTAATCTCGTTAACCATCTCGAAATTTTGTACACAATTTCATGATTTGAGCTGGAATTAATTTTGTAGTTTCCCGTACCAATTCGGTTGGGCAAGACATGATGATGATGATGGCCAATTGTGAGACCGTGCTTTTATTAACTTATATATATATATATATATATTTCATCCATACAATATTTTTATACAATATAGGAGAGCTATAAACTGCCATATTTATGATATTACCTACTGAAAAGGACCTGGAAACTTGTAATTTTTAAAATCTAAACTTTACTAATTAATATATATAAAGCCACCTGTGTGACATTAGTTGATATTTTAACTTTCATTTTTTCATTCCATTTTGTAATTTTTAAATTTTCTCTAATTCATCACTTTATCCAGCGTACATAACAAAAACGTTCCTGAAAATTTAAATCTAAGAACCAACAACATATATATGCTAAACCAAGCAATGTAAAAAATATAATTAAAAGTATTAAAAGGATATATAAGATAAAATAAACAGTAGCACTCACCAATAAAAGAAATAGGAGATAGTTTGTACAACTTCCTTCTTTGATTTTATAAAAACATTAGGAAAATCGATTTTAATTTTAATTTTTCAATATTAATCTTTATGACATGTAAGTTGAAATTTTTATAATTTGACAGATGTTTAGAAATGACTTAAAAATTTAAAAATTAAAATCAAAGTTGGTGACCCGCACTGTTCTTGCTTTTTTTTTTTTTTTTTTTTTTGTTCTTCATTCGATTTTGAGACCAATTTGGCTATACACTTTCTAAAAAAAGAAGTTAATATCAATCATTTACTGTACTAAGGCAACTAATAAATGTACTTTTACACTCTGGGCAGTACTCTCGTCAGCTACAATATTACTAATAGCAAATTATAATAATAATATAAACAATATCTTTTTGCCAAGGCTCCAATAATGAGGGCAGAGATACTTTTTCTATCCTCTGATAATTTTGTTGGCAGACACTGCATAATTGGTGCCCAACTCTAAAAGCACCTTCCCACCAAGCCTTGTCCCAGTTAGATTAAGATGTCTGAACCTTGACGAATGAGTTTAATTTAAACTCAATTTAAATTTTTTATTTAATTTTTATTTTTTTAATAATCAATAAGATTTATAATTATTTTTTAAAAAGTCAACTCAACTCAAATTTAAAAATTCGTCTCATCTTAAACTCAATTCAAACATCAAATGAACCCTTGTTATAAAATTTACAAACAGACTTACAAATTTGTATATGATCTTCGGAATTAAGAAAATACTTTAAAATTAAAATAAGGTTAGTAAAGATGGTTAAAGCTGTAGAGAGGAAAAATCCCTTTCAATCACCCCCCCTTTTTTCCTTTTTAATCGATGAGATTCTAACTGTAAATCTAACTACTGAGCATACAAAGTTAGATTTATCACTAAACAAAACATACAATCACTGTCCAAATTTTTAAACAAGAAATTAGGGGTGTTTGGCGAATGAGTTTAGTTTAAGATTTTTAAGTTTCAATAGTAATTTTTCAGAAAAGACAAAAAAATTTTTTCAGAAAAAGACAAAATCATAATGAAAAAAGTACAATTTAATTTAAAATGAGTCATTAACCAAACATGCCCTTAGTTGTTGATAAATATATATATATATCGTGAAAATATTATGTCACTGTGTACGTGTTTGGTTTCAAAAGATTATATTAACCATTTGAAACCACAATTCCAATTGAACATTTTTTTTTTTAAATAACTAACAAAAGCTAAATAACTGTAAATTTGTAAAATCAAGTAAACATTTCCTCAATTATCTCATCAGAATAAATGTTTATTTTAATACTTCATTTGATATTTTAATTTAACTCTAATTAAATTATATTTTTTCATATCTTTTTTAATTTAAAAATTTTATCTCTAATGAACTAATCAAATTTAAGCTTAAACTAATAATGTGATCAATATCCTTCCCATCTGTACTCCAAAAATACAATGATGAGGAAGGAAAGAGAGAGAGAGAGAGAGAGAAGATTCCTTTCCAATTCCCACAAGCCTAATTCATTGACCGAGCCAGTCAACTTGACCCAATGTCTTACCAAATAAGGAAAATAAAAATTAAAATAATTAAAAAAAATAAAGGGGAATAAAAAAAGAAAAGAAAAAGAAAGAACCAACCTAGCCAACAGGACACCAACCCACGGCAAAACCAACTTGAAAAGAAGCGTGAGTCCCACGCGCCATCATATAAGTTGGAGAAAAGAGATACGAAAGAAAAGTATTGGGGAACACTCGTCCTAAACACCTTTATTAAGGGTGTGTTTGGTATGTTAGTTTGAGTTGAAATATTTTAGTTGTAATAGTAATTTTTGTTAACTTTTTAGATAAGACAAAAAACTTTTTCAGAAAAGACAAAAAACTTTTTAGGAAAATGACAAAAACAATGATGAAAAAAGTACAGTTTAATTTAAAATGAAATGTTTGCCAAACGAACCCTAAATATAAAGATGATATTATTTTCTTATATATATCTCATACAGTAAGACATGTTTTCTATTGACATGTGGCACTTCAGTATCCCCTATTAAAAGCCGGGTTATATAAATTTTCTATCCTTTTTCTTTAAAATTAAACCAATTTTGCTAAATTTACAACTTTTTTTATTTTAAATCAAACAGATTTTTTTAAATTACATTTAATGACAAGAAAAATAAAATAAAATCTGTATTATTCTTTTTTAATACATTTTAAATTTGTGTACTTTTTAATTCAAAAAGTTCAATTTCAACCAATCACACTACTCTTAAGGGTTACTATTCTTTGATAGAAATATTTTATTAACTCCTACTCGGGCTTACTTTTCATAAGTGAGGGCCCGGTGAGCCATCTCTAACTCCATTTTCTTTTTTATTTTTTTTCAATTTGAAAATACTTTTCCCAATTCACATTTTTAAAATAATTTACAGTAAATTTAAATTTTAAAAATTTAAAACTTTCTCATTTGAAATCAAAATGAGATGATTATTATATCAAAATACTTATAACGACAAGATGAATAAAACAATATATATTTTGCATATTTTTTTCTAAACACATTTAAAATTTTTTGTTTTATTTTCAATATTACAACGTACATTTCTAACATAACCACTAAAATTCTGTATCTAAATGTCCCCTCAAATGGACCCTGAATGTGATCATAAACAATATTAACAAAGATAGCAAACAAATACAATAATTATCTAAAAATTATAATTCAATAAAATTTATTTATAGATTTACCTAATTCTTTCTTTTAAAAATCTTTATAGTCGATCAACATACGTACCGGAAATGTGCGTGCGCTTTGATTGTGTGTTAAAAAAAAAAAAAAAAAAAAAAAGGCATGCAAAATGATGATCATGAATCATGGGTGATGGTGATGAAATGATGATGAAGAAGATTGATCATGGGGGATGTGATTAAAAAATGAGACGGAGATAATAATTGAATTTGGGGGGAGGGTGTGGGGGTGGGGGACAAGATGTCGGGGTGATGATTAAGGGTGTCCCCACGGGTGCGTGCTAGCTGTCCCACGTGTTTCCTCAGGCTCTGCACGACTCTCCATAACCACGTCCCCCAATCCCTGCTGCTTTACGGTCCTTCCCCTTCCCCTTTCCCTTCCCCCTATTTTCGTCAAAATTCTGGGGCCCACTTTCTTCCACTACCCGACAACCCCTCATCATCATCATCATCATCGTCATCATCATTCATGGTCGTCTTCTTCTTCTCCTTCTCTTCTTGTGTCCCGTACGAGGCTCTTTCCTTATCAATCAATTACTCTCTCTCTCTCTCTCCCACCACCTACCCTACTCCCATGTGATTTGCACGTGAACTGGTCCCTCCTCTTTTTTTTTTTTTTTTTTTTCCCAATGATTTTCTTCCTCTCAATATTTTCATTTTTCCATTTCAATTATCATTTAAACTCCCTTTTTTAAATTTGGAATGGGAAACTCTTAAAATTTTCTAAAAAAATAAAAAATTAAATGAGTAAGTGAATAAACTCAGTGCAAAAAAAAAAAAAAACTGCACTATTATTAAAACAAAAAAAAAAGAAAGAAAAAGATTTTAAGTATAAAAAATGGTGATTTTTGTGCCCTTTAACAATGTCGCCACGAAACAGCCTCTTCATTCACAATTTTAAAATAAATAAATAAAATTTCCTTCTTATACATTGAAAGATGTTGGTTTATTAACACTCATGTATATTATAAGAAATTAAAAGAAAAGAAAAGCCAATCATAAGTTACTTATGGTTTCCCTTTTGTTTCAACTAAATAAATTACAAACTTACTTTTGTAGCATTTTAAAATTTAACTAATATTTTAGTATTTATGCTATCGATTCATTTTCTAAAAGTTAGCAAACTCTAACAAAGAATGCTGTTAATTAAAAGTCCCAAAGCTCCAAACTAATTTTACAAAAAGAAAATCTCCATTTATTACACTTTAGTAGCGATAATAACCCAAATCATCAGCTTCCTTTAAAATCCACACATAATTGTAAGGTGTACATTCTTTTAAATCATAATTACAAAAATAACCCTCAAATTAGAATTATAATTTTAAAAAATCAACACACTTCCTAAAAAATACATATATACATATATACATATATATTAGCTCTTTGTCCATTGCTCAAACTCCATTCAAGCCAATCGTAATCTAA
Source organism: Ficus microcarpa (assembly GCA_025413485.1). Lineage (NCBI taxonomy): Eukaryota > Viridiplantae > Streptophyta > Magnoliopsida > Rosales > Moraceae > Ficus > Ficus microcarpa. The sequence continues at coordinate 18,329,292 of CM046386.1, read as the reverse complement.
CACTACCACAATTAATCTTCGATCTTGTTCTTTTTCCCAATTCAATCTTCTAAGATTTTTCTTTTCCAATCTAAACACACCTTAAAAAACATGGCACAACAAAAATTTCTCATACTAGCTAGCAATCACACACACACACACACACACATCTATATTGTGAAAAACAATCTTATAAATTATTAAGAAAAATAAAACAAAAACTTGATAACTGATATCTTAAAGTGAGGTTTCTAAATGACTTATTAATATCATAAATTCTCTCTTAATCAGCGACTATCTGAAAGTTATAACTTAATATAATTTATTTATGGATCCATTATTTTTATTCATCTTCAAGACTTTTGCAGTTGATTTTACCTCTGAATGTCACTTGCTTGCATGATTAGAAGATAAAAATAAAATAAAAAGGGAAATATTGGAGCGCGTGAAAAGCACGACAGACGAATCATTTGAGGAGGGAGAGTGGAAACTGTTGGAAGGGATAGTTTTGTGAAAATGGGTAGCTTCCAAGTAAAAAACGAATGGAGTCCAAGAAATCATAGGCACAATTATTAGTGGCGTTATCCAACAATCCCATCACGGGCCCCACTTTTCGACCCCATCTGCACGTACAAGGTTTTAAAAATACCATGTGAATGGCACGTGAAGGCCTACCCCTTCTGCGCCTACTTGAAATGACCATGTTACCCCCCCTCTCATCAACTTGTCTGTACCTCTTCTGTCTGCTCTGCCCTCTTGCCACCGCAACACACAAGAAACAGAAATGTCGTGGTTTGCAATGATTTTTTGTTCGGTAGAGTTTTCAGGTCCCCGTTACGACAGAAATATGTGAGAAACACTTATTTTAATTTTAACCATTTAAGATCAATTTATATAATATATAATATATTTTTTTTATCAATAAATACTTAAAAAATAAAATTTGTTAGATAAATGAGTTTAAGTTAAAAATTTTAAAGTTTAATAATAATTTTTATTGACTAAATATGTGAATCATATGTTTTCTTAATATATCAGTTAATTGCAGTTGATTATAAATTGATATTAAAATTTATAATTTTAGTACTATTATTGTTATTATATATATTTTATTTTGTTGATATTTATTATAAACGGGTCCCAACCTGTTTCCAAAACTTTACTGATTAGACTTCTCGATTTGGGCTTAGTCAAATCATGATCTTCAGAGGAATGATTTTGAAACCCCACCAACAGCCTCATCATCCACATCCAGCCATACTTGCTCCAATTTCTTTTTTGTTTTTATTTTTTATTTTTTGGTGTTTTTCTTTTTCACAAGGGATAACACTGCTCCTCACAAGTCACAACCTTTTCTCTCTCTCTCTCTCTCTCTCTCTTTTTTTTTAATTCTTTTTCCCACATAAAATGTGTAAAGTTTCAAACAAAAATTGATAAGGAGGCTGTCTAGCAAGTCTCTTCTGTCGGTCCATTTAATGGGACATTGTTTTGAGCTTTGAATAATTTGAACAATGAAGTTGTATAAAGTTCGTAATAATGAGGTCATGGTATCTCTTTTTTTTTTTTTTTTTTTTGATAAATAGAACTAGTGGTTTCTATTTTAAGTTTTATTTGATGATCAGATTTAATTTAAATTAAAGTGTACTTTTTATCTTAATTTTTATCTTTTTTTTTAAATTAATAAAAATTATAATTAATTTTTAAAAAGTCAATCAACTCAAACTTAAAAATTTCAACTCAAACCGTTTCATCAAACGGAACTTTAATCTCCTTTAATCTCTAGAGGTGTTTAGTTCGCAAGAGAAAAGGGAAGTGCAAAATTTTTCCTTTATGATTTTAATATTTAATTAACGTGATATGATTTAATCAATAAAACATAAAATGACATGTAAATTAAGCAATATGTCATTGATTTAAAAAAATCAATAATACTCATTTTTATTTTTTTATCTTCTTTTTTTTATTTAAATTTTATTCTTTTTCCATCACATTTTTTTTGTTGTTCAGTAAACACGTCATTTCGTGTCACACTTAGGGTGCGTTTGGTGAGCAATTTCATTTCAACTCAAACTGTACTTTTTTTTGTCTTTTTCCTAAAAAGTTTTTGTCTTTTTCCCAAAAAGTTTTTTGTCTTTTCTGAAAATTCAAAAAAATTTACTATTACAACTAAAATATTTCAACTCAAACTAACACACCAAACTCACCTTTAGCAACTCACGTAGTGTTTTTCTTTTTTTTCTTTTTTTTTTTTGAGCGTCCGATTCTAATCGAAAGACGTCATAATCCAATGACAAACACACATGTTTTTGTACTCGTTACCAAATTCTGACTATTCATTCTTGTTAGATTCAACATGACTGGGATGTACAAAACAATAATAGAGCTTATAACTTATGTTGATATATGCTTTGAAAATAAACTGCAAGTAAAATCCATTATTGTTCTGTACTATTATTTTTAATTTTTTTAAGTCATTATTACAAGTTTAAATTTTAAGGGCACGCTTTGTTTCATGAAATAATGGCTGGAATTGAATACCGACATTTTCTAATTAAAGAATAGTTGTTCTAGTGTTTAGTTGGACAAAAATACTTGGAAATAACTATTTCCTGACGAATCATCGAGACGGGTTTAAGTATCATTAAGTTTTAATTCCTAATATAAATTATGAAAGACATTAGTAAATATTAAACTAAATATATTGTTGTCAAAATCATTACTATTCTATTCCATTTCAATAATGAACCAGACATAACAGTTGTAGATTGGACACAATTAATTTCAATGTACAAGTACAACTAATAAATCATTCATTTATTCATACTCTAAATCCAATCTATCAAACAAAATGTCACCTAAAGCTAAATGTACTATTTTGAAACTAATATTTTGCTACAAACTTAAGATGGCGTATAAAGAGTTCAGATCTCTTATCTTATTTTCCTGTTTCAAAGGTTATCAATCAATATGCTTTTGATAATTTATCAATTTTTTTAAGAATTTATAATATTTAGTCATTTTTAATGACTAAATTATTAATTTCAAATGATAAGACACGATACTATTAAAAAGGCAGTCAATGAAATAGAAAATTTAGGACAACAGGTTTCGATTCTAATAAAACGACCCATTAGTTAAATTCAACACAAATCTAATTCTCTCTTTCTCTGGATTGAAAGGATTCTTTCTCTTTCAGAATAATACTATTATTTTTATAATGATTATACCACCTGTATATATCTTTCAGTGGCACGATCTTCTAATTGTGATGCACTTTGCCTCTTCAATAATATTTTCAAATTTTGGTACTAACCATAACTTATTATATTCTCTTGGATATATATATATATATATATATATATGCATATAATTGTACTTCAAGCGATATTGCATGAGTGCCAACATTGAACAACTAATCTGAGTTGACTGGAGAATCCCAAAATTGATGTATTGAATCCATTATCCTTTAATCACACTGCAATACAAATAAATATTCGGTTGTTATGAAATTAGAAGTTTTAGTATGTGTCAACCTTTAATAAATGAAAATAACTTCTCCACCAAAATAATATACATAATATATCTATGTAGTTTTTTTTAATTTATTAAATACAAGAAGATTTGATGATTAATGACATGATATGTTCATTGAAGAAACACCCCAAAAAAAAAAAAGTCTTATTTAGGTTTTTCTTTTTTAAACAAAAAAAAGCGGCCTCTTATAAATAGGTGTACAAGAAGAAAATGAATTCTAATATCAATTAAAGAAATGAATTTGTGTCCATCTTCTATATATTTATTTACTAAATCACATAACTAGTTATCAAAAAAATTTTTTGGGCAAAATGTACTACTCAATCACATAATTAATCAAAAATAATTTATAATTTTCTAATAAATAATAAAAATATTAAAATAAGATTTATAATGTCTAACTTAAATTTTAATATGGTTTTAAAGTCTATTATTCAACAATTTTTTTTAGATGTTATATTTTCTGACTTTAATATAATTCTCTAATAAAATTATTCAAACACTTTTATAAGCAATTTTTGAACTTATAAAAACCAAAAGTATCTTTTACGAAGATTTCCCAAACGAGTTCATCATCAACAAACAAAAAAGGGCAAAAAATTTGTGAAAATAACCCTTTTGGTACACATATTTAGGATTTTTGCCCGGAAATAATATGACATATGTGTTCTTTGCGGGACATCCCTCCAAAAATCGAAGAAGGGCAATTAAGTAAATTAAACAATGTGGCTTTGCTTTAATCAACTTGGTCCTCAATTATTATTACCACTCATGTGGATCCGACGTGGCGCACAGTTTTTTATGGAGCGGACGAAAAGCAAATCACACGTGGAGCTAGCCCATCCGCACGTGCACTTTCGGTCAAAGTTACCTTGTCTTTGCTGGATCCTTGGTCAACGGTCAAATCCCAATCAGCCTCCCTTAAATCATCTCATTATTTTTTTTGCGAATATTCCAATTCTGCCCTCGAAACCCAAACCTTGAACCTTCCCAAACCTCCCTCTCAAGTGGAACGGTCGGCCACCAAAGCATAGTACGGACGAAATCCTAGCCGTCGATCAAATCGTAAGAAAGTTTCCAACCGTTCAATCATGACGAAATTCCCCGCACGTGCACGTGGGAGCCAGCTCTTGTTGGTCGAGCAATTGGGTTGGGTCCCACCGCATCCTTGCACGTGACCCGGTGAGCTGGTAACCATGTGATTAACTGGTTATGCGAATAGTTAGTTGCTTTTGATCCGGTATTAATTAATTAATTAATTTTTTTTTTCCGTTAATCAATGTCTTTGAGTTGGGGGCTTTGCACGTGCGGCGTGATTCCGTTTGACATATATGCCCGCATCTTGATTTGGGTTGAAATTTGAAGTGGAGGGTCACGTGGGGGTGAAAGCAAGGGTACTTTTGGAATTGAAAAGTTTGTTTATGATTTTGAGGGTTTGGAAAGTATGTTTTGTTGGTGGAGAATATTAAAATACTTTGGGAATGGGAAAAGAAAGGTATGTGTATATCATAATTTAATCATTTGAGTATCTTTTTTTTTTTTTTTTCTTTTTTGGTTTTTGGCGACCTTTTCTTTATTTAGGTACGAAGTTTGGCATGATTTTTAAATAATTTAATTAGCTTGAAACAATCATAGTTAATAAATAAACAGAAGCTTTCAATCATGTCATTACTTCAAATGATTAGACTATAATTTGAAAACTCATAATTTATGGAAGGCCCACAAAAACAAAGTTTTTTTTTTTTTTCTGCCCTTTTAAACTTTAAATGGGAGGATTTAATTTTACACCTTATGGTAAAATTCAACGTTGAATTACAGCTTGATTATATATATATATGACTTTAAAAAAAAAAACAAATCTTTCATTAAACGAGCTTGCAAATTTTTCTTTGGACTTAAAACTTATAGTAAATACTTTGATCACTTTACGTTAGTTTCATAAATACCCCTAATTAAGCTTTTAACAATACAAAACAAATTAGTTAAATAAGCTTAGAAATGTTAATCATTAAGCTATTTATTGAGAATACACATGGTGCAGAACCAAATGATATCTTAGGCTAGATTCCTCGGAAGTATGTTTCCTATGGCCTTTAAAAAATTAACTTTATTTAAGGTATAAACGTGGTCTACTTGCATTATTGTATTAAATAAATTCAGAAAAAAAATATAATAATATAATAAAAAGGCCTTGTCATAGTAAATTGGGAGACAATCATAAGCTGGCATAACCTTCTTTTTGTTAATACGGTGATACGACCACTAATGGGAAGACTCCTAGTGGTTACTTTTTAATTTTTTTTATTAATAAAATATGTTAGCACTAATGCAGAAATTATATTAGTGGGAACCATTTCTTTAATATGTGAAATAATATATATTATTGAAGTTGTTTAACCTGAAATTTGATGCTATAACTTTTAAGTCTCTCGTTAAAGTTCGCAATTAAAATGATTTATTTAATAAATTTTTTTTTTTAAAAATTGTTACCCAATCTATTGAAGATCAAGATTTGCTAAACGAGAAAATAGTACATATTATATAGAACAAAAAAAATCCAGAAAAAATGACTCAAAAAAAATAAAAAGTAAGCATATGCATATGTTTGGTGAAACCGTCCAAACCAAAAATCTTAACTCAGTTTTTGTTTTTTTCTCAGAAGTCAACTAGTTTCACCATTTACCACTCTCAATTATATAAAAGTTCATAATTTTACATATGATTAGATGATTTTTTTGAATTACCTAGAAATTGGAAATGAACAAAATCATATTTATATTGATAATTTTTTCAAAAGACATTTTAAATTAACTCCAATCCACTAAATGCATAATTTTAACTCCAACTTAATCCAAATCAAATATTTTCAACTCCAATTATTATCCCAAACACATGCTAAAACTCGAAGCCAAATAGCTCTATAATTTTGCGGTTGTGAAAAGACTCATTTATCCATATATAGAAAAAATAATAATAATGAGACTTCAAATATTTGGGATAAGAAAAGATTACACGTATGTTTTTTTTTTTCCTCCCCCAAAAAATAATGTATTACTTGGTTGTTCACACGATATCAATTTTACAGAAAAAACAAAAACAAACAAAAACAAACCTCTCAATGTCTCTTGTTTGTTTTCACGTGTACGTGGAATCCATATCTTATTTTTAATTTTGATATCTTAAATGATATTTAATCAATTATATTTTAACACATTCTTAAATAAAGTTAGATTTTACGACATTAAAAGTTAGTTACAAAATATTTTCAAAATTTTTAAAATGACGTGATATCAATTTATTAGTTAAATATCATTTAAGAAACTAAAAATTAGGTGTGCGTGTGTTTTTTTTTTAAATATATATATATATATATATATTCGGAATACACAAGCTGTATTCTTGTCCAGCTCATGTCATTTACAGAAGGCCTGACAATCCAGGCCCAAAAGAAACCGCAGGGCAATTTTCAGACCCATATTTTTCTCTGCCTCAGCATCGACGCCAATTAAGCCCAGAACCATTTAAAAAACCAAAAAAAAAAACCCAAAAAAAAAAAAAAGAAGAAGAGAGAGAGAGAGAGAGAGAAATTACAGGCGATAGATCATTTAATATATCTAAATGTTCGAAGTAAAAAGCATGACAAATTATTTATTTATATGAATTTTTTAAGTAATTTTATCGTAAATATGCTTGGTAAATAAGTTATGTATCATAATATTTTCTAAAAATCGAAATTTTTTATCAATGGAGGAACAATATCACCATTTTTGTTCTACCATCACCCAAAAATTTCTATACTATTTATATTTATTACTAAAGGTTTTTCTTTTTTAATCTATTTCCCTCTTTCTTCCTAAAAAAAATTCAGTTATTTACCTTTATCACTTTTTTATTTTTCCTTTTAATAGATGGTATGAAAATTTAATTTATACAGGTCAAAAAGTCTATTATCTCGTTATTGCTTTCGTAATTTAACGCGATAATTGCACACATGTAGAGTTAAAAATCGTCCATTATAACTTAAAAATAAAAAGCTAATTATATATTATGTATATACTACTAGAAAAATAAAAAATTTGAACTAAAAAATTGATATTTTCGTCCTTTTATTCTTACAACGTGAGTTTCTTAAATCCTACACGAAAGTACTATAATCAAATATCAACCTTCCAGAGATTATATTCCCTCACACGCACCACCAGCCTGATTACAGGATTCAAAATAATCTAAAATTTTATATTTTTATATCTTGGGGTATTAGATACTTTTTTAATTTAATTAACATTTTTTTTGGACAATAACTACTTTAAACAAATAAAATTCTTCAAAATGTGAAAAAAAAAAAAAAAGAAAAAGAGACACAGGAATGTGGAGCCCCTTGGGGCACTCCTGGTTGGAACACTGCTCCTCCAATAAGGAGTTAGAAGCCAGGCACTTGATCATTAGCCGACTAATCTTCAGAATCAACAGTGACCACTCAGTGTAGTGGATGCAAAAATAAATTACTAGATTACAACAGGTAATCTATCAGATTATGTTGCCTTGTACCGCACAAACCGCCTTTGAGTGTTGATTGTCATGGTAATCTTCTGGATTACTTCTGGTAATTTAGAAGATTCTATATTTGAATGTGGAATCAACCAAAAAATATATATATTTATAGAAATGAGAAATGAGAAATAAGAAATCACCAAATTACCCATTCGATTACCAAAGTAAACCATAGATTTTTTAATCTAAAACTAAAGTTGACAAAGGATTTCTAAAATTTAACAAAGATAATCATGTGACAATTGTGTGATAGCATTCAATTATACAAAAATAATTACACCATGTGTTTGGTGCTAAGATATGGATTGTGGAATTTGGATTTGGATTAAGTGTACATTTATCGAGATGTTTGAATTGCTTAAGTTAAAAAGTGTAAAAACTTAAAATGTGTTTGAAAAAATTATCAATATAGAGTATATTTCGTTCATCTCGAAATTTTATGTAATTAAAAAAATCATCTTATTAGAACTTATGTATGTAAAATTATAGGACTTTTAAAATTTGAATCACAAAACTATGTGAATAGCAAATTTGAAGGAAAAAGATAAAAATTAGATCGTAAAACTAAGGTTTGGATTGGAGGTCCAAACACCCAGTTAGTATAAAATGTCCTCTTTATCACAGTTAAAAACCCTTCAAAACAAGAACATTTTGCGGCTTGGTATATGACAATTTTCTCATGTGACTGGTAGTATGTGATTATCTCCTTTAAATTTAAATAATCTATTTTAGTGTCAGGGAACAAAACTGTCCAAAAACAATTTATAATTTAATGACTGACAGTACTAATTATCTGAAAAAAAAAAAAACATATAAATTAGGATTTTTGGGTCATTTTAGATGGTAACGAGAAGGAGGGTGAAAAGTTAAGGGGCAGACTTTAAAACTCCATGAATTGGAGGAGCATCAGTCTGTCACTGACTACATGTGCAATTAAATGGCACTTCCCTAGTTCTGAAACTTCTGGTCCAGACCCAGCTCATCAGCGGGCCTGAAATTTGATCCGGGCCCAAATGAAACCTTAGTGTAATTGAGGGGGGAGAGAGAGAGGGAGAGAGAGAGAATTAAAATTTGACAATATGGCTGATTACATTAAGGGTCCGTTTGGTTCACCAGTTTGAGTTAAAATTTTAAGTTTAAATAGTAATTTTTGTTGAATTTTCTAGAAAATACAAAAAACTTTTTCAGAAAAAACAAAAAACTTTTTCAAAAAAAGACAAAAACTGATATGAAAAATTTGAAATGAACCAACGAAATAAACGGAGCCTAAGTTTCTTTTTCCCCTCTTGGCGTTCAAAAAATTACATCTTCTTCTATCCTTTTCTGTCTCTCTCTCTCTCTCACTGTTTTAACTAATGGGGAGAGAGCCAAACAAAAGAAAGAAAAGAAAAGAATTCACACATGACGATAACTTGGACCATTACGTGATGATGACTGATTACCACGTGACAGTATAGGAAAAAAGACGAAAGCATTGTTGATAGTGCATTTGTCCCTTTAAAGTTAAGTAATAGAGTAATAGATAAAAGATAAAAATTCACCTATATGTAATTAGTTCTTTTGCATTAACTACTTTTTTTTATGTATGGATAGATTTTACAATATCTACTTTGAACAAAGAACATTCTTGAAAAGGTGAAAAAAAGAATTATTGTACAAACATCAACTCTTGGCTGCTTTTGGTTATTTTGATCTTAAAAGTAAATGACACGAGGTGAATTTGTCAGCGCAGGTGTCCCTGGAGAAGGTGCGAGGAAGAAATCAATACCTTTTTTTTTTCGTTTTCATTTTTTTAAATCTCTTTCTTCTCAAAGATTTGAACTTTAGACTTTAACAGTAAAACTTGACACAGTAATTATCCAAACTAAGCATATGAGTCTGAACTAAATATCATAGTAAAACTCAATTAAACGAAAACGTTAAATTTATGATCTTTTTTTTGTTTTGTTATATGTTACTGGGTTTTTTTTTCAACATTTTTCGAAATATAATAATAGATGCTGTTCAAAATTACTATAGCTACCTTTGTTAGACAGATTCAACATCTTCTATGGCATTTTCAAGTCATTGTTCAACAGAGTACAACTCTTTTATTCTGGTCATCCTTGAGCTCCTAACGCTTTGGACTGCTGATAACAGAAAGGAAAATTTTGTACAACTTGCGAGGGTAATATATTTGCAATCTTTCTAACTTCTCAATAAATGTGACATATTGTTAGCGTAAGTGGCTTCCTTTTTAGCTAACGACTTCAACAAACATTTTTGTAATGCTGCTAATTAAGTTGTTTGCTATGTGGCCTACTTTTTAGCTTCAAACTTCTTTAAGTTGCTAATTAAGCAAACTAGCTTTAGCGGGTGTCGAAAAGAATTTGGTCAATCTAACTTGGTAGGATGTCTCTCACTTGTTGGTAACCATTGATCCCGTCGAGGAAAGGCAAATCATGTAGAGTTCCATTCAATCCGATTACGATTGACAAGAGTGAGCAAATGATGGTGGACTTTCAATTTTACCATGAGATAGCTTCTACGATTCCAAGTATCAAACCGTTGCCTGGTCATTTTTCCACAGTACGCCCCGTTTGGAAAGTTACCAAATCAGATTAGTTTTATGTTTGCAGTTCTTATTGGTTGGATCAAAAGAGGCGGTTCAATGGAAGGGATTCCATGCAGAGTCTTTGAAAGCAATAGTGCATTACAGATGGAAGCTTTTCAGCGTGAAGGATAGCTATAAATGCTCTTCTAACAAAGGATAGGCTGGACAAGATCGTCCCGTTGCAATCCTCGTTTGTGTTTCAGGCGACTCCGGGTGGAATCAGAGTTATGTTTGAGGATTGTCCAATGCACATCTCGTTTTTTTTTTTTTTTTGGGTAGTTCACCCTAAGTTAATTCAAATGCTTTTCAGACGGTAGGCATCTCATGAAGTTGGAGATACTTTTTTTTTTTTTTGGCCTTGTTGCATGTGTTCTGGACAAGTTAGGGAAGGCTAGGAATGCAGTAAGTCTTCTCTGTGACATGTCTAGATTTCAATGTCATCTTGACAAAAACCTGTCTGAGTGGTGACAAATTACGACAACAATATGGCTAAGCGGTGGAATGTGCGGTTTCCTACGAGTTCCCTAACCTCCTCTTTGATGGACTCTCCCAGAGACTGAGTCTAGTTGGGGAAATGTAGATGTAACATTTAAAGGTGGCCGGTCGACAGCTACGACAAATGTTGAAAGGCGATGATAGAGCTAAAACAGTTCTACAGGCCGCGCTTCAAACAATCTGATTTGCCCCAATCCTGGCAAAGTAAAGGACTTGGCAGGAGTAGAGTGTGGAAAGTGATTGTAAGATTGAAATACACTGTTTTGCCAAGGAAAGGTCCAACAGGAGCTGCCCTAACTAGAGTTGCTTAGCTGAGTTTGAGGATGCTTTAATATTTTCTTAGTCGGTCATTCCGTCTATAGTTTTCTATTTCTCGTCCTCGTATTCAAGTTGCTGATGCTTCATGTCATCGGAGCCTCCCCGGGTTCAAGAACGTGCCCTCTTTTGCTCTAGCTAGGCTACTAGGTTACCCTTTTAGTGACACGTTATGCATTAATCTCTTTTCTTCCTGCATCAAAACAATAATAATAAAATAACTAAGACTCCGTTTTACCAAACGGTTTGAGTTAAAAATTTTAAATTTGAATTGATTGATTTTTTAAAAACTAATTTTAATTTTTATTGACTTTTCAAAAAAAAAAACAAAAACTGAGATGAAAAATTTGAACTTAAAATGTTTCATCAAAGGGAACATAAAAGTAGGAACAAGGGCACATTTTTTTTTTTTTTTAAAATGTGACCTGGTTCCCTGGTTTGTGTCATTTTTCCATATGGTTTACACGTCGAAATTGACTTTTACACTAAGCAGGAAGTTGATTCGGTCTTTCCTTTAATATTAAAAAGAACTGATTATTTGCCTCAGCCAAATGGGACGGATTCTTTTACAAATTAATTTAATTAACAAAATTTTAGTTAAATACAACTTTCTTCCCATTGGATAGCTAATTTTTTAAGCCCCAATTTGGACGAAAGAAAATCCTTCTTTAATAAAATACTACCCAAAAAGCACAAGCATAAAGCGACATAAAATGCTCTGCAAGTAACCTACTTCCTACTTAGGCACTTCCATTTTTCATTATTTGCAAATTAAGCCCACATTAAATGCGAGTAAAATAATTTAAATCTACCAATCGTAAAGGTCAAAACTTCGCTACACACTCAAAAATAAATTTAAATTAAAAAAAAAAAAATCATGCCACAATTTTTGCACCAGTAATATGTCAACAACTGTGCCCCATTTGATGTGTCCTTTGTTAATTTTTAGTTTTCCCAGCGAGCAATCAACCTGAGGGGACCAATTGACCATCCAGAACAAGCATTTTGTTTTTAAGGAAAATATTTAAGCATTTTTCTGATCCACTAAGTTTAAAATTGAATCCTCATGTTTCCGGTGCTCTTGCCTAGCTTTCACCGTGTTGCTCTTCGGTCATTTATTCCCCTCCACTTATCTATTAACTCGTTGCTCTACAAAACAGGGAAGAGATATTAGAACTCGAGGCCAGTAGCGGATGTGGATTTACTGTTAGATTATGTGTGTGTAAACATGTGTGTGCCTTTACTTTACGATTTGCAAGAAAAGCGACAGAACCAAAAAGGAAAGGAATACAAACTTTACCCGATATGTGAGGTCAGAAGCTACTGTTCTTTGCTATTTTCTCCATTCTGTATTATAAAACGTATCTTCCCGATTCGCTACCTACAACATTGACGTAGATTCTCACCATTTCGCTTTCCTCTTCACTTTTTGTGTTAACCTCCTGAAAAGAAGGCACAATTAGAAAAGTTCCCATGAACTTTGAAATATTTCCGAGCTATTATAACTAAACAATAAATCCACAAAACTCGACTCCTGAGAAATGAATCAAGAACAGCATGAGAGAAAATATGATAAACCATTGATACATTTGCTTTGACGTGGAACCTATACTCGTCAGCAACATTTGGCCCTACCTTAACGATACAATAGGAGCAGGTAGGCTGACTTCCATCGTGGTAGCAAAAGAGAAAGGAAATATTTACAAATTGATTTATTGAGAGAAGAAAAATTTACAACAATTCCCTAAACATAATAAAAATTTCAACAAACCAAGGCAACAACACGAACTTTAAACAGTTATCAATAGACACTGAACCAGGTTACCTTTATGGCAGCGACCAAATCCAGAATCTGCTCCTTCACTTTTCTTTGTAACAAAGGAAAGGAACTTTGAATAAAGCAAATGAAAATTGACTTCAACCACCAGCCAAACTTCTGAAGTTAACAAAGACAAAGTAGCTAAGATGTGCATGAGCAATAGGGCATAGAAGGTAACATTTCAACCGGGTCGGAAGAAAGACCACCTAAAATATTAATAACTACCAAAAAACAAAGCACTTGTCTCTTGAAGTCTTCATTATTGTGGAATGATACGCTTCATTAATTTTAACATCCTAGTGTTCAACACAAGGGAACTACGTAATACGTATTCCTTTAGCCAAAAAAAAAAAAGGTACTCTTCTCGTTCTTACCCTTTCAGGAGATTAACCTCCATTGCACCCATTCACCTTGGAATGTCATCAGTATATGCGATGTTCCATAGAAAGCTAGCTTATGCTTCTCAAGAGACAGTTCCTAGTTGACAACAATATTTGAACTGAACCTTACGTTGCCACAAGTACCAGACTACGTATCAGTTTAGCTGACATCTAGAAAAGTAATCTTCCAAGTATCTTACGGCTTTTCAGATAGAGATACCAGCACTATGCAAAACTTGACAGATAGTTTAAAATCATTTACCCAAAGACGAAGGAAAAAGGATCTAAAAGCTTAAATTACCACCAGTACTAGGTCGATTAACATTACGGAGAATAATCACATACAAAACCATTAACAAAGGAGCAATTGTTTAAATTTCTACTTGCCCAAACAGAGACAGTAATTTAGCCAAATACTAAAACATCAAATTGGTGACTTACCAATTGTTAAACCAACAAAATTGCTCAAGTCAAACACTAGCAACAGTTAATCCCAGTAGTTTACACAATTAACAATATCCAAAAGTAAAAATGAAATACGAAAAGAAATCTATGCAAGAAAATAGTCATGCAACATATCCCTTATTAACCTCATCACGGGCTCATCTTGACTGTAAGGACAACCGAACGAAGAAGACAGCTCTTCCAGAACTAGGAAGCAAGCAGTGAATTAATCCTGTAGTATCAAATAAGGATTTGCAAACTACGCTACTCTGCCCCCCAACGATGTAGGGAAGCCTGTCAAACATTGTGAAAGTAATCAAACAATCAGGATTACTTTGAGAAAGTAATCAAACAATCAGGATTACTTCAAACAAACAAGATAAAGAACTCCCACAAGCACAACACCATCAACACTGGTAGAAACAAATAATAACGATAATGATAATAAAAGGATTAAAAAAACTTTCACGCTATACCATTAATCTATATTTGTTCCTGTTTACATCTTAAAAACTGCTTAATAAGAAACAACGACTAAAAGAGCTCTTCTGCCCCTGAACATAATACCCCACATGCGCAAATGCAATACAAAATTTTGTAAAAAGAAGAGACAATTAAAACAAGGAGGAAATCATATTTTCCTTGGAACATCATAATCTTTTCTCCCTTCAATATGTAACATCATATCCTCTTTTTACAAAAATTCAGCGCATTATACCTCAATTGAGGCCTCAATGTCCAGGTGCAACACATAGCCATTCACCCTTTGTTAAGCTTCAAGAGTCACAATCAACTAAAAACATATCTACCTCTGCCAAAAAAAAAGAAAAAAAAAAGGCCCTTTATATCAGCAAGGAAAAGGAAACTTCTATAATTGATAGAGTAATTTTTTACACACAAAAGAACACAAACACAAGCAGCACAAACCTTAGCCGGTGCGTCGGCGATCCGATAAGCGTCCGCCGTAATCCCCACCAACCACAATCCAGGAAAACAAGCCTGAAATCCAAACACACCAGGAAATACATAGATAACTATATGTATATGAACAAAATAATCATATACGAAAAAAAAAAAAAAAAAAAAACTTCGTTCGTTCATTGAGGCACTAAGAGATGAGAAAGAGGAGGAGGAAGAGTTTGCTTACGTCGAGCTGTTTCTGAACGTTTTTGGGCCGCTTCCTTGGCCTCCGAGCGGGTCTGGACCCAGTCATAACAAAGATGTCCTCCTCAATCTCCTCCCTGGAGAGAGCGATCCAGAACTTCCTCTTCTCCTTCTTCTCCGAGCTCTGCTGCATCTCCGACAACCCTCGCAGCCTCATCGATTTCAGCGGCTGCTGGTTCAGGTTCTCACTCTGATGGCCTCCGCCGGCGCCCCCCGCCTCCGGTTCCTGCAATTCCCCGCTCTTCGAGCCAATCGGAGCCGCCTTCGAGAAAAGCGCCTTCCTCGGCCTCAAATTCCACGGCTTCTGCACCATCATCGCCGCCTCTGCCTCCTCCTCTTCCGCCGCCTCTCGATCATCGCCTTCCTTCCCCTCTCCGCCGGCGACCTCGTCGCTCTCTTTCTTCTCCGCGGCCACCACAGAGCACGACGAGAACGGCGCAGCGAATCGGTTGCGAACCGTCCGGGAACCGACTCGGTGAGCGCGACTCGGCTCCGCCTCCGATGACTCGTTCCTCTCCGCCTCCGCCGCTGCCGCCTCGCAGTGGTCGGCCACGGGCGAGCTGTCGGCGGAGATTGTCCGTCGGCAGCGGTGGCTCCCGCTCGCGTGGTTCTTTCCCCCTCCCCACTTCAAGAACGGCAGAGGGAAGTTGTGAAGCGGAGACTTGACCGGTGCTGTCGCCATTCTCGCCGATGAACGAAGCTTCTCCCAAACATACAACGTCGTATCGCCAGAGCAGCTTTCTTGAAGCTTTCTCTCTCTAGATTCGCCTCTCCGCCGTTTCTTCGCAGATAAAGAGAGAAAGAAACCCTAGCAGACGATCACAAAATCGCCTCTGGTCGCGCCGGAGAAGCGGTTTTCTGTGTTTTCTAGACAGAGAAAGAGGAGAGAGAGAGAGAGAATTGGTTTATATGCGAGCAGCGAAACTCCTCTCTTCAGCTCTCGCCTTCGCTACTTATACAAAAGAGCAGGGGGAGCGAGGAGCTTTCGCTCTACGTCTACGCCGTTACAATTTATTATCCCCAAATTACCCTTCCTTTTTCACTTATTTCCCTAAGGAGGGTTAGGGTTTGTTTCGTCCTTTTGAGGGGGATCTTTGTGGGGACCACTTTTAATTTTTCCACTGCCCCTTTTCCACGAGTACGTACGTATACACAAGTCACACGCCCTTTAATACATTTTACAAATACGTGCTTCTCCATGTTGTACTCTCTCTTTTTTTTTGTCGTCCTAAATGTACAGCAGTTCATGGCGTTTCTGTATTGAATAACTGGTATGTGTTGTAGCGGATAATTTCCCCTCTCTCTCGTGTTTGCTTGGGATTTTCAGGTGCATGCGTGCGTACCTTTGCTGTCGCGAGTAGTACCACAAATCAGCTGACCGCCGTGCGATCTCACATGAGTCCCTTGCAGTGTTAAAATCAGACGGTGGTGGGAAATTTACGGGCTCGATTTTGTTTACTTGTCGAGGTTGAGAATTCGGGGTCCCGATAAGGCCGAGAATGTGGCGTGTGCGTGGTAATCGGGTAAAATACTCACATTTGCATGAATCATTTGACCCCCGTTTATAAGTTAATTAACGATGAAATTTTTAAACGTGAGATAATTAATTAAAAATTAATTATAAATTTTTTTTAATAAAAATTGTGATAAAAAAAATATAGTTTAATTAGAATTAAATCTTAATATCAAACATAACCTTAGCGAAAATAGTTTTTTTTTCCTCTGTTTTTTGGGAGAGAATCTAATGAAAAATAAATTTTATCCTACTGGAAGAAAAATTAGTGACGTTTAAATCACAATATGACTCAATATATATATATATATATATATAGATATTGACGACAATATATTGGCATCAATTGAGTAGTGATGTTAAAATCTTATGATGATGTAGTTGCAGAAATAATCTAGCGGTAATTTTATACCGGGCTTTATTATAAGACGTAGAGTTTTGATTTCTTTGCTTCCAAATTAAAAAAAAAAAAAATCATGTTATGGCTTTTTTTTTTTTTCTTTTTTAGAGATATTGATGACAATATACTGCATCAACTTTAAAAAAAAAAAAAAAAAACCACTATTAACATGAAAACTACCCAAATACTGATGTGTGGCATGGTTTAATTAAGGAAACAAAAAATCTAACATGACTAGTGTATTCAATGGTAGAGTCACAATCAAATTTATGACACAAAGTGCTCCATTTATATTTTGAAATTTTGATTTTTGACGTCAAATTTTTTCTGAAATTTCTTTTATGCATTTATTCTATAAGAAAATTATGACTTCGTTTAGCATTCGGATTTAATTCCAATTAAACTGTATTTTTTATTTCAATTTTTGTTTTTTTTCTGAAAAATCAATGAAGTTTATAATTAATTTTTAAAAAGTTAATTTAACTCAAACTTAAAAATTTTCATCTCAAATTAAACTTAACTCATTCACCAAACGAATTCTATAATTATACCCCAGTCAAATTTCGTGATTTTAAATTTTTTTTTTTTTGACAAGTAAAGAAGAGGAAGTACTTAAGAAGAACAGTTTGCAAGAGGAAGGCCAATGCTTTTTCATCCCAAGTGGAATGCCAAAAGCAGCAAAGGAGCGTAGCCATCTCCGACTAAAATTTTTATAAAATTTAGTTCTACAACTATTTTATGAAAATAATAATAATTTATTGTACCCACATTCAATTATTAAAATATATAATTATGTTCTTCTTGTAATGGTAAAAAAAAAAAATCTCTTAATGTTTTTATAATGTCCATGCGGGAATCATTATTCGACTCCGTTGCTTATTATATTCATAAAGAACAAAAACATATCTTATTGATGATAAATATTTTGTATACTATTTAAAGAAAAACAGATATTGAATGTCTCACTTGAGAAAAAAAGTAGACAGTCTGCTTAATTTGATGGTTTTGAAAAATATTAAAACTCGATTTCCTTCTCAAATTGTCCGATCCAATTGGCTTGAGAAGTTTCCATACGCAATTGAATATAATTGTTTTTCTTTTCTTTTCTTTTTCTTTTTAATTTAGTCCTCTTTATAATATGGGCTCGTTTGGACAATAAATTTAAACTTAAGGTTTAAACTTAAATTTTTATCTTTTTCTGAAATTTTTTTTTTTATCTTTTCTAAAAAGTCAACAAAAATTATTATTCAAATTTAAAAATTTAAACTCAAACTCATTCATCAAATGGGACCCTTCTCATGATTATATATATATAAATATATATCATTATACAATAATATTCCTACCTTCCTAGTGTATTGATGTTTCAAGATTCTCTTGGGTAAATAATTGCTCAACATGTCAATATATCTTAGTGTAAATTTTTGCTTGTTGAACGTCATTTGCCTCAATAGTCTATTTTTAATTAGAGCCACATGGCCCATTTTCATATTTTTTGAATTGACTACAATATCGTCAAAATGTGTAAGATATTATTTGCTTTTGACACTATTCTTGTATCATCTCAAAAACATTTCTTCGTGCTTTTCTTTGTAAGTGCCAAGTACTTTTATCCCCCAATTTATATGCAAAATGGAAAATGAAAAACACGTTCCCATAATTACAACTATCTGACCAACCAGCAATAAATTGTTTCGACATTTATTTATTTATTTATGTATTTCTCCTTAATATAAGATCAACATAAAGTTCAATGTTTCAAAATCTTATTTTAAGATTCTTGTTCGGTTAACGAAAAGTGCGAGTTCGTAGTGATGGGGAATGAAACTGAATTCATTTTCTGAAAATAATTAGATCAGATCACCTACGTTTTATTAATAAATACATTTTCGATCGTTTACGAAACAAATTAAACAAGAATCTCTCTTTTGTTTACCCCTCTTGCTTTTAAATGAAAATTTTATGACTGTTTTGGTATAACTTTTGTTTTTATTTAGTAAGATACAAAGAGCAATAGCTATAGAATTTTAATAGTATTTGTAATCACATTTTTAAAAGAACTTCAATGGGTCAAACTGATTTAAAAACTTTTTAAAAAGAAAAAAAAAAAAGAAGGTTAGGATGAAAGTGTTATAATGTTTTTGTTAAAATCCTGAAATAATTTTCTCAGTCAATTGAGATGGGTTTAGTTTTTTTTTTTCCCCCTTTTTTTTTGAAGTAAATAAAACCTTTTTTGACAGATTGTTCAAATAATTTCAACTTTTAAGAAGTAGTTTTTAAATTCAAAAAAACAGATTGTTTCGGGTGTACTTTAAATTTATTAGAAGTCTGTTGAGACAAAATATGTCGTTCGACAAGGTTCATAAAATCATATTTGAGAGAGTGAAAAACGACATGAAATAGTGGAAATAAAACCGAGCAAAACAACTGAAAATTCTAAGTTAGACAACATGTCGTTTATCACTCGTGCTAGTTAATGGGATTGACTCCAAACTTCATTTCAAAGTTGAAGTAAGTGAAGACATGCTCTCTTGAATTTGTCGTCAATTCTTGCTCTACTTTTATAATTTGAAATAAACCCCCGAAAATATATAAACATAAATACACGCATGATATATATACATATATATCTATGGTGACTTAAATGAACCTTATATTCAACTATCTATAATTGATTTCACAAAGTAGAATAGTATTATATGTGTGTGTGTCTATATATATATATATATATATATATATTACAAGTACAAATACAAAGGAGTAGAATTGTAAACTATTTATTTAGCCGTCAATATGTTAGTTTTCTGTTAAATGTTACTGGTATTGGACCCAGAATTTGGCCCACTCAAATTTATTTCCAGCCGAACGCGGTATGACTTAGCAAGCAAATTATGGTCAACGCTCTTTTTTGATGGGAAATTATGGTCAAATCTTACACCTTTGCTTTTTCGGGGTGTCTTAATTTTGTATTTTTCTTCTGAAGTTCTCCGCATTCTTTCTTGGGTTATTTACATTTTCATGCCCTGTGCTTTACTTTTATTCAAAACGTGTACTTTTGTATTTTGAAATTTTACATTTTTATGCCTTTAAATTATATTTAATAGACAAATACATACCTTTCTTCGGTGAACATCCAATCGAAATGACTAAAATATCTTTGAAAATTATTTAAAAAAAAACATTATTGAAATGTTAAAATCAGAAAAAACAATAAGGGGGCGTTTGATATGCAGTAATTATTAGGAATTAGATTATTGATAAAGTAATAGAAGATAATGTGATTCTTACTTCTTAGGAAAGCTATTTTAACATGTTTGGTTGCATATATGAAGTTTTCTTTCATATTCTCGGGAATGTTATTTTATTGTGTTTGGTTGTATACGACAATGTTATTTTCTTATTTTATAATATTTGCATTTTCTTCTAAAATTAGGAATTGAGCATTTTAAGATTAAGTTGACCTTATTAATTTGGGTAGCTATTATATTTACATCTTGTATTGTTTTTTCGAATATTTAAAAATCACTAGTCAAGAAAAACGTACGCTCCACATTTTAGAACCTTCACGCGGAAGCCCAACAAGAGATGGAATTCCAAACCCTAAACAACTCATTTGAGAGCTCCATCAAAAGTGATTTAAATCCCCGACAAATCTGCTGAATATATATTTTTAGCCAAAAAAAAAAAAGGACAAAATCCGATGAATATATTTGTCATTTCATGCCTACAACATTGAAATCCCGCAAAATTATAGTTCATAACATCACCACCCTATGGTCGGAACCTTTTAACTTTTCGGAGAAATTAAAATAAATGTCTTTATTTTATAATTTTTGTGAAAAGTCAGTTTAACTCCAAATTATAAATTTTAACTCCAACAAACTATCCAAATGGAAGCTTAAATTAGCACTTGATAAGATGTCTCGATGTCTGTATTTTTTCGAAATTAATGCTACGAAACACATGAAAATCCATAAGAGAACTGAATTCTCACGAATTTAAGCCTGAACATTCATTCACATGACACATTACCACCGTCTCAAACGCAGTTGCGCAATGTCATACAAGTTACTATGTAATATATATGTTAGGTTACAACTTAACAAAAGCACAACCATACAATTTATTTACATGACACGACACGACGGAGCTTTCTTTTCTCTTAGATATATGAAACTAGACACAATAGAGTCCAGACAATCTTTTAACCGAACCGTTGGTTGTTTATTTGTTGATGACGAGTTCAGAAGTCCCTATCCGGGAACAAAATAGGAGCAACAAGAGACCAGATGTACAGTGCTGCGGTTGCCCAACCAGTTACGATCCTTACCCACACAGATGGCCAGCCAACGTCGACCAACTTCCCGCTCTCCCCAACCGATGTTGACCACCCAGTCAGAAGCATTGCTGAATACATACTGGCCAGAGAGAAGATAAGATGGAAAAATGAGTAAGAGTACGTTACTGGCTTGGCCTTCTCTTTCTCCTCATGCTCTTCTAACTTGTCCAATGGAAGCAGAGGCTTCCCGACGGCACCTTCATCATCGGAAAAACTATAATGTCAAATTTCAATACAACTTTTAATTTTGTTGTTTAGCAAAATGTGGTATAAAGTTGATCAACAGTCCCCCCCCCCCCCCCATCTATACTAAACAAGTTTCCAGATTTTCCTCTAGCGCATAAAGGAATACATAGTTTTTCATCAGCGGAGAGTGAAAAAATATAGCATAACAGGCACACACATACTTGCATGTCTTTTGGACCGAAACTAGAAAATGAATGAAATCAACATGATACAAGAATGAGAAGTGATAACAAGATGTCTTATATAGTGATACAAAAGAAATGGAAAAACAGAAATAATAATGATAACATTCTCCGATAAAGCCCCCTAAATACTCGAAACCAAAGAAAACGGGAGGGGCTGCACTCACTCTTGCATAGCTGTGAACAAATTGCATGATCATCTACACAATGACTTTGAGAACATAATGTAAAAACTTACCAGCACGAGGTGAGCTTGGGGGAGAAAGAAGAGTCGTAGAAGAGCCTGCACGTACAGCTGAATATACAACAGATAGAACAGTAGTAAAAAGACCGAGAGTAAGCGTCCCAGTAGAAACAGCTTTTGAGTGCTTGTGCAGGCCATTGCACTCGTATTCCCTAGGTTCGCTGGAAAGTGCACTGTAGCAGAGGTATGTGCAGTACAAAGATATGATGGATCCTGGCAAAATGCTGCCACTTACCTAGTTTGGATCAAAATGACAATCCAGTCAGGGGGAAAGTAAAATGAAAGGAGATGATGAGAAAGAAAGATGGATTGACAATTGAAAACGGTCAGATTTCTGTTTTAACCAAAAGAGGAGAAGGGGGGGGGGGGGGGGGGGGGGAGCTGTGCAAGATTTCCAGTTTTAACCAAAAACAGGCTGCGAGTTTTTAAGGTGCAAGGACTGTCGTACTATAATGAGATCACTACCATTTTGGGCCCAAAATGACAAACAAATAGATTAAAAACTCTTTCGCAGGTCAGCAAAGAAATATTACTGTTACCACCCACATCGATCTGAGCTATCATGCAAGTCACATGTCACACTAGTATCAAAGTCGGTAACACTAACACCACAACCATGGGCATACATAGTGTCATAGCCCAAAAACTGCAGCAAAATAAGCTTGCAGGGACAAGATTCATAGAAACAAGAACAATAATCCATAAGGTAATCAAGTCAGTAACGCTAACACCATAATATATATATATATATATATATATATTTTAAATAAGAAAAGAGGATGTTCTCAAAGAAAAGAAAAAGGCAAGGCAAATAACAAAAAGAAGATAAAAATCAATGGCAAAAAACCCAGCCTATCCGTCTAACAACCTATAACATCCTTCCAATTAATAATAAACAAGTAACACTAACACCACAATCCTGATTACATAACCCAACTCCCATTCATTATCAAAATTTTATTAATGTATTGCACGTACTTTCCCGAGCACACGCATGAGCGGTCTAGTTGGTTTCATGAAACATACAAATAAATAAATAATAATAATAATAATAATAATAAACTTACAGTAGGGTGCAGCGCAACTACAGCAGAGACAAAAACAGCAATCAGAGTCATAACAATGAAGAAGGTGTTGAGTCCACAATCATGTCCAGATGGTGTGAACCAGTGGAAGAGAAGTCCAGAAAACACAAAGGTGGCCACATAACAGAAAAGTGAGACTACAAATAGAGCAATATACCTGCATCAAAAATGAAAATTTAATATCAGCCGATTTCTGGTTGAATAACCAAAAAAAAAAAAAGATATTGCGTAGAAAGTTATAAATTTGAGGGGCTACAATGCGATAATTGAACGTAAAGTCTAAACCAACCAGAATTGCTCATCATAGCCAACCCATGTGTCATTCCATCTGTGTACAAAATCCAACAAAAGAATAACTTGAACAAGAAGGAACAATCCGGAACCAAACTTTGAAGTCGTCTCTGTGAAGACAAAAAAAAAAAAGGATAAAAACATCAGCTTCAAAATATTAACCAAAGGGGTTAATATCTGAAAATCTCCTATCCTCCTCTCTACGGTCAACAGACAAAATTGGTCATCTATAGCAGTAGCAAAATCACAATAGAAAGGTCTAGACTAGGAATGCCCTATTGGACAAAGCTCTAACCTATGCTGCTATACGCACCCAATGAACAAAAGGGAAAATGCAAAGTGTTTTACAGTTTTAATCAGCTCTCGTATTTATGTTTTGGAATCGAAAAAAAAATAAGAACTTAAGTCAAAAACTCAAAATGCAACTCGATAAAATGTTGCAATGTGAAAAGGCGAGTATTAGCAGCAACCAGCAATTGTAAGATACTGTGGACGAAAAATTAGAAGAGAAAGAAAGAGACATATATCAAAGCATCCTCAGAATTGCAACAGAACTTTGTGATTACCGGGCAGTGGTTTTACAACCTACAACTAGAATTTCAAAGAATCTAGAAAAAGACCAGTTTTCTTTATTTTATTAATTTCTTTATTTTCTAATTTTGTTAAGTTCCTGTTAGGCAGCCAGAGAATGCCATGCATGTAAAAACTTCTTTTCGCTGAAAGAAGCATTTTTAACACAAGTATTGCCGAACAGGCTAACATTTAGCTAGTCAGATTTTTTACTAAACAAGCAGAACAAATGAAAGTGTAATACTATATGCAGCCGATTCCCACATGCGCAAAACTATATTACCCTTTCCAAAAACTAAATTATTAACCAGGTTTCTTAAAAATGGAAAGATTCAAACATCATAGCCCATACAAAAGTCACAAAGTTCACTCGTCCAAAAGGAGGTTAGAAAGTTATATATCTAAACCATGCCAACACCAGTGGTTAATGGTTGTTTATTTGA
This sequence comes from Ficus microcarpa, assembly GCA_025413485.1. Classification (NCBI taxonomy): domain Eukaryota; kingdom Viridiplantae; phylum Streptophyta; class Magnoliopsida; order Rosales; family Moraceae; genus Ficus; species Ficus microcarpa. Next base: position 18,304,705 of record CM046386.1, on the reverse strand, counting down.
GGGTGAAGTTAGCAAAAAGTACAACAAGAACCCCGAAAACGGGAAAAAATGCTTACCATATAAGTTGATAATCTCATTTGGTAGGAAAAACGTAAAGATGACCAGAAGGCACCAGCAAATAATTTTCATCATCCATCCACCGTGGTGCAAACCATCACGAGGATCTCTCTGACTCTTTACACCGACCATTAAAACTGCTAAGATAGTAAAGAAGAGAAAATTTCCCAAGCTAACACGCAGCACCGCGTCGGTTTCAAACCATTCCCTACTAGGTGTGTGATTGAAACTGTTAATCCCTGCATCAACAAAAGATACCACAGAGACAGTCACTAAAACAGATAAACAAAAAGCAGCATAATCAAGAACTCCTTGGTTAATCTTATATTTTAATAGGAAATACAAGATACTAACAAAAACCACCCCAATATTCCAATGAAATGTGTTCTATCCTACCTTTTCAGAAATGCTGCACTTTTATATTTTACAAATCATGCAAAAATCTTTCCAAATGGGAGGTTATTAAGACGATCTCCGGACAAGTTTGTTAACACGATTTAAACAACAAAAGGGATATGCATAGCACTCCTAAAAACAAAAGATGCAAAATCAATAAGACACAGAAGTTTTTTGTTACTAAACCAACGACTTACCACTACCTTTAAGTTCTCTCACATCTAGTGACAAATTCAACAAATTCAAAGCCAACAAAATCTTATTTTCCAACTTGCCCACATTCCCAAATCAACATCACTGACTTTCTTCAACCAAATATTTCATTCCAAATAATGATTAAAATCAGAAAACAGTTTCCCATGACAATACTCTCTTGCACAATAATTACTAACAAACTCAGAATATCGTCCAAAGAATCATAACCACGATACATCAAGCTTTATTTTCAAGATAATTCTGCTAATAATACCATTAACCCTGAAACGGTCATAATCCAATGTAATGCCGTACAGAATGTTCCAATGAAATGTTGTGTTCCACCTTACGTTTTCATAAATGCTATACTTATCCCTTATGTTTCACAAATCATGCAAATATTTTCCAAAGGGGAGGATTTTAACATGATTTTTGGGGAGTTTTTCAACATGATTTGTACAACATAAGGGATATGTGTAGCTCCCCCAAAAGCATAAGATGACAAATCGATAAAACACACACAAGGTTTTAGTAAGTCCTATGAATTACTGCCTTCGAGTTCTCTCATATTTAGTGATAAATTCTACATATTCAAAGCCAACAAAATCTTATTTTCCAACTTGCCCACATTCCGAAGTCAACATCACCGACTTTCTTCAACCAAACATTTCATTCCAAATTATGATTAAAATCAGAAAACAGCTTCCAATGACAATACCCTCTTGCACAATAGTTCAAACAAACAAACTCAGAATACCTCCAAAGAATTGTAACCACAGATAAACCAAGCTTCCTTTTCATGATAATTTTGCTAAAAAAACCATAAGCCCTAAAAAGGGTCATACTCATACAGAAAAATTAAGCAATAAATGGAAACAAAAAAGAGTAAAAAGAAGGGGCATAGAATACATACAAGGAAGCTTCTCCATTAGAGGAGCGGCGACCTCGCGGAGAATCCAAGAGACGATGAGAGAGAGAGCAAAGAGGCCACAGTAGGCGATCCTGGCAGAGCGGCGGCTGATCCCCGACACCACCGTCCGGCATGCGTCGCACGCACAAGCCGCGCAGCACGATGCCAGGCACGAAGCAGCCCACATTTTTCTCTATATTTTTCCTTGAATCAAATCAGACAACTGAAGAATTATTGAAAAACTATTCATTCAAATTCAAACAAATATTTATGGATTTATACATAAGCCACATATCTGTGCACGCAATTTATAAATATATCCGTGTACAAACGTATTTATCATTTATCAAAACAACTCATATGTATCAATAACTTTTCCAGTCAATCAAACCCTTTTCTGTGAAGCATATTTATACGGCGGTTCACAAGTGAAAATCAATGCCACTTAGGATGAAAACTCACAATTCATAAATAACTATCACCCGCAATAAATTAAAACACCTCATAATCCAACTGAGACCAAAATTAAAACTCAGTTAACCACCGAGAACTTAGGCAGGGTGTTAAAGCCAACGCGTCCCCCGCGCAAGAAGCCGTAGGTTCGAGCTCCACTTTGAGAGGAATCCAATACCATCCCCGGTTATCTGGATCCGTCTTCCTCTACCCATAACTTTTTCTTTATTAATAATATAAAAATTAAATTAAATTAAATTAAATTAATTAAACTCAAATCAAAACAACAACATAGAGAATATAAACAAACCCCACACTTCGGTAAACAGAGAATTCACAAATTCAATCTGAAATCGTTGAACATGACACAAAAAGACAAAAATTTATAGAAATCGTTAACGCCCATAAAGGCCAACACACACGAATAAGATCAAATTCCAATCAAAGTGAAAAGTAAACAACAGAAATCGAAACCCAAAAGAATAGGTAAGCCAAGAATTTGAGATTACAGCGAAAATCAGCTCGAAAACAAAATTGGTAAATTGTTAAAGCGAGAGAAAATGAGAGAAAAGAGGCGTGAAATACCTTGAGATGGAATTGACGGGATTGGAAGAGAGTCTCAAAAGATTGATGACGAAACGAACGAAGAAAGGAATCGAATTTGGCGACGGAGAGCGATGCGAAGGAGAGAGAGGCGTTTCAATTTGGGGATTTTCGTCTGATTTTGGGGTTAGGGAATTCGGGATTTCTGTTTTGTAAAGTTGAGAGAGAGAGCGACTTTAAAAGAGAGACCCAGGCATTGACATATTCTGAATAATTTGTTTGATTAATTATATTTTGATATATTATTAAAATAAATTAAATTTTAAAATATAAAAAATCAGTTATAAAATATTTTTATATTTTTAGAAAATGTATCATAAATGATTCGTTACATATCAATTAAGATATCAAAAATTGGTTAAACGACATGGGTCAATATCCAAGTGTTGCAACCCAAATAAACTTTGGCTCGGTTCCCAAAGAGATCAATTTTAGATTCCATAACTACAGTTTCGTTTGGATCACGTGTTTAATTATGAAAAGGAAAATTTTCTTATTTTAAAATAGAAGTATTTTTATTTTGAAAATAACATGATGTTTGAATATGTAAAAAATTTTAGTTTTAAAACAACAAAATATTTAGAATGAGAAAAAAATGGTATTAAAAATAGTACATTTTAAGAAAATTTCAAAAATATTCCTTGTCTTCTTTCAAAATGATACTATATAAAGTTTGTAATTTCAAAAATATTCATTTTCTTCTTTCAAAATGATATTGTATAAAGTATATTTAAAAATGACATAGTTTATCTTTTTCTAAATTAGAGAATGATGAAAAAAATTTAAACAAACACTTTTTATAAAAACTTTTTAATTTTAAAAATTAGATATGGGATCATAATATATGGTACAATTTTAAGGTCTTTTATTAACAAGGAGTTCTTTTTCTTTTTTTTTAATTGATTTTCAGCCTAGTTTCGAATGAATAGGATATGGTGAAACCAAATACGAAAAAGAAATAAAAGGGAAAAATAAGGAGAAAAATAAGGGAACCACGTGTGGACGCATATGGGAGCACGATGGAAGTTGAGATTGGCTTTTTTATATATGTTGTTATGTTGTTGTTGTTATTATTATTATTATTAAGATAAGATATGTCTAATGATTTTGAAAGTTAATTAAAAATTAAACCAATGAAATTTTAAATTACATTTCAAAAATTAAAAGACTTGTATTGCTTTTTCGAAAATTTAAAGGGTAAATTACTATAACAATTCCCGACCTCTTATCGAGGGTGCCGATTAGCCCTCAAATTTTTTATTTTTTTATTTTTGATTGATTGATCTCTGGATTTCTTAAAAAGATGCAAAATAGGGTAAAACCCTAACAGTCATCCAAAAGTAAACGGATCTGCACCATATGAGTGGCACATGGGCATAATTAGAGGGGTAATTTGGTAAAATATTAATAAAAATAAAAAACAAAACATAAAATTCAAAAATTCGAAAAAGGGGTAAATTGTCACCTTAGTTCCTGAACTTTTTATAAGAGTGCAGTTTGATCATCAAACTTTTTATTTTTTTGAGTGATTGATCCTTAAATTCTTAAAATGGTTGCCAAATGATCATTTTTTCTAATGGGTGTTTGATTTTCAACAGCGTGAATCATATGTAATGCACACGATCTGTTCTACAAGGGCATTTCAATAAAAGAACTCCACTGGGAACAAAAAGGACCAAAAATTAGGATTTCCTTAAAAAAAAAAAATTTTTGTCAATATTCATCTTCAAAATACAATCTGCAGTTCCTTTTACTCTCAACTTCTCTTGAAGTTTACGAGTAATGTGCTGCTAATGAAGGAGGTCATCCAATGTTAGGGGAGCCATTTTTATTTTTCAAAAATGAAACATTTTGGCCTTTTTTTTTTAGATTTTATTTATTTTAAAGTTTTTCTAAAGGGTATTTTTGGGATTAGAAAGCCTTTATTTGGTCAAAATGGTTTGTTGACCAAGCAAGGATACATACTAATGTATTAACTGTAATTAAGGGTATAAAAATCAACAAGTCTTCAGAATATAAGGTATATTTTTTGAATAAAAATAAAATATAAGACATAAAAATGCAAATAACCATTTTTTCTTTAATTTTAACTAATAAAAAGAAAATTATTGTTGTCATCTCATTCCCGCCACTCATTATCTATTATTTATAGAAAATTTCTCAAGAACACAACAAGATATAAAAAGATCCAACTTAATTTTACTTTAAAAAGGGATTCAATTTCACTCTTGTATGCTTTTTGATATTCTTTTCTACTTGTAACTCCATTGAAAAAACAAAAACAAAAACAAAAAACAAAAGATTTTATATTGAAAATCAATAATGCTCATCGAATGATATAAGTTCAGCAACGTTAGATTATCAAGAGATCCAAAAATTTGGACCTTGTATCAAAGAAGCTCTCTGGAAGGGCTAAAGTAATCTATGAACTTTACTCCAGCTTGTTAGGATTCGGATTCATTACTTGGGGATGATGAGGATGAGTTACTTCGGGCTTCTAAAGATGAGGAATCCGTTGTTTCGGGATAAATTAGATATGTTAGTTCAGTCTCGGCTTCTTAAATACAAGAGGGATATAGAACAAATAGCTTAATTGATTTGGATTATGTTATTTCGTACTATTGTAGATACTTTTAATTTGATAGTGAATTCAACTAACCTTTTATCTTTTCCTAAAAAAATAAAATAAAATAAAATAAAATTTTATCCTGTATAAGGTGAATATATTTGATAAAATCCTATAGTGTCTTGCCATCATAGATTAAAAGTGAGAATTTGAGATACATTAGAATGTCAAAGATCAAAAGTTGCAAATAAAATATATTGAGTATTCTATTTGAAAGCACCAAAATAAACTACGATTTTCGATAATTTCTGAAGAGATTAATTTTTTAGAGCCACTTTTATTGTTAGAATATAAATTTTAATCTTCTAAATGTGGACCGTGGGACTGTTCTTTTCTTTTCTTTTTTTACTCCTTCATTTGGATTTTTAATACAAATTTATTAATTTTAAAACGAGAAACAAAAAACACTAAATAGATTATTTGGACAAATAATTAATTATGATATTATCCTGAATAAATCGATTTTCAATCTAATCAATAACCGAGTGAATTTAAATATTTTAGAATGTGTTCATTGTTTTGTCAAACTGCATGTTTATCTTTTAGGAAAAAACGTTTAGACATGTATTTTTAACTTATTTTTAAGTTGTCCTATTACGCAAAAAAAAAAAAAAAATATATATATATATATATTTGATTTGCAATAACATTTAAAAAAACTTATAAGCACAAAGTGCCTACTATGACCCAGACTAGTTGTTTAAAAAGATTCAATGCAGCAAAAAAGGTCTAAAAAGATCGTTAAATGATAATGTGAGATGATTTGTCGATAGTAAAAAAAATAACGTTGCTCAGCCTATCAGTAAGCCAGATCTGGCACCAACTACCAGCTCAAAACTTCCATCCACTAGCATTGAATTAATTTATTCAATTTAGAATGATTTTAATGTCTTACTAAAATTCTAATAAGAGTTTAAAGTCTATTCAAAATAGTTTTTTTTTAGATGCTACATTTTCGTGGTTTTGATGAAAGTTCTTCTATAGATAAGAAGCGTTTTTAATAAATCATTCGTATACTTTTAAAAGAAGTTTTTGGAGTTAGGATGCCGATTTAGATATGTTTGACAAAGATTTTACTTTTGTTTTTTTAGTCAGTAAAAGAGGAAAAAAAAGTCATGGCTTTTTAACAAGTGTCTGAGAAACATATTTTTAAATGAGTTTTTGAAGTTGAGATGATTTTAAAATTTTTATGATAAGTAAAAAAATGTTAAAATAAAATTTATAATATCTAATTTAAATCCTAATACAAATTTAAAATTTTATTCATAAGAACTTTTTTTATGAAACTATATATTATATTTTGATATAAAACTCTTCTAGAGACTATAATCTCTTTTAGCAGATTATCAAAACACTTTCAGGAATAATTTTTGAACTTATAAAGTCAAAAACAGCTTTGAGAAAAGTTTTTCCAAACATGTCGAAAAATAACTTCTAATAAAGTCTACCAAGCCAACTCTCTCTCTCTAATAAGAAAGCCAACCTTAAAGCTATAGTTGTGGACTTTCTAAAAAGTTTTAAAATCCGAGGCAATAAAAAAAAAAATCCAAGGCAATAAAATTGAGGGTTTTTTTAAATAATATTTTTTTTATATTTTTTAAAGAAAAAATTAAATTGCATTTTTAAATTTATCAAGTAGATAATTTATTTTATTTTTATAAATATACTGCTTACCTTAGTAAATTTTTTTGTTTATTTAATACATTTCTTATAAATCTAATAAATTTACTATTCACTCCAAATATATTAAAATACTATTGTTTATTTTAATTATTTTCTTAAAAATTCTATTTACTACTATTTCTATAAAATATTATTCCGAGAAATAGTTGTAGACAAAGCTTGGTCTAAAAGTATTTTTTGAGGAAGAAAGAATAAAATAGCATTTTTTTGCAATGAAGCAAAATAGCATTTTAAAAAGGACTAATAGTTAATTACAGTATAAAATTTTAAATATAATAATAAATATTATAATCAAATTTATGAACATGTAATATAAAAAAAAATGTCATTCCTTATCTCTCTCACTCCTCTTCTCTCTTTCTCAGTGTAACATAAATGTATACACATAAGTTTGTTATGAAAAATTAACTATAAATCCGTTATTAATGTCTTGTTTGGTGAAACGGTTTAATTCAAATTAAACTGTACTTTTTTATATCAATTTTTATTTTTTTCTCAGAAGTCAATAAAATTTATAACTAATTTTTAAAAAATTAATCAACTAAAACTTAAAAATTTTAACTTAAATCGTTTCACGAAACTGACCCTAAACCTATTATAATAAACTTTAAAAGCATTTATAAAATATGTTATTTGTTACTATTTTTATTTTTCAAACTGGGCTGGGCTGGGCCGAATGTCGTTTTGGACTAAATGCCAGGGGGCCCAACTGGATGCCGTTTGCGGTTTCGCGACACTTCGGTGTCCGGAACCCCAATTTTCCGTACCCTCAATTTTTTCAAAAACCCTTTCTCCCACTTCTCCCTTCCCGTCTCTCTCTCTCTCTCTCTCTCTCTCTCTCTCTTCCTTCTGTGACCTCCAATGGCGTCCTTCGCCGAGCTCTAACTCTCTTTCCTCCTCACATTCGCCTCACTATTTCCTCCCTCATAGGGTTTGTAAATCAATTCCGGAATCGGAGAAGCTTTACGCTCCCGATTTCAGTGAAAAATGGATAAGAAATTCAACGGTCCTACCGGAGCGTCTTCGAGCTCTGTCGATGGTGGAGCCGCGACCGTCTCCGGTTCTCACTTCCGGCTTCCCAATTACAGTCGCCGAGCTGTTCAGGTTCGCATTTTGAATTTCTCTTGCAGAGCTGTTCGCAAAACCCTAGCTGTTTCTAGACTAACTGTCGCGTAATATTTTCTTCTCCTTTTATTTTGGTGATTTTTAGTACTTTTTCGGGATATAAATAATGGAAAATTGGTGCTTGGTGTGCAAATGGAAGTGTTTCCGAAATGAAACTTTGGGGTTTTAGCAGAAGTTCTGTTGTGAATAGCGAGTTAACTTATGAGACAGTTGATTTTCATTCTTTATGTTTGGTTGAGTAATTTTGAATTCTTATTATTAGTTTTTGAATCCGAATAAGTAGGTTTGAATTTGGGATGTGTACACTTTGAACCAGTGGGGCAAACTAACAATCCAAATTACAGTAATGGCCGATTGATTGTTGAATTTCGTGTTAAATAGGATGTTCCTATATGGCGGTTTTTGGCATCTTGCGGTTGCAATTATCTGATTTCTTAATGCGGGATTTGAATTAGGTACCGCTGCCTCTAAGGTTAATGTGACTACCATCAGACTAAGACTGATGACGCTTCATTTTACCATGTTTATGTTTACACAAGGATGGGATGTAATGTTTGGAACTGAATGTAAACTGGTTTGTTTTCTCTCTAGGAGTTAGATCTTTATCTATGATTTCAATTTCAGGAAGCATTGGAACACTTAGCGTCGATTGATCTTGTTGAGTTATGCAATGAAGCGAAAGTTGAGCGCTGTCGAGCAACAAGAGACTTGAGAAGCTGTGGCCGCCCTGTAGAGTGTGCATTGAACTCCTGTGGACATGCTTCATTATGTGGAGAATGTAGTAAACGATGCGATCTTTGCCCCATTTGTAGAATCCCAATATCAAAGGAAAAGAATGGTGCTAGTCTTCGTCCCCGCCTTTTCTACGAGTGCATAGATGCTGGCCTTATATCAAAAAAACACGATGACAGATTTCAAGAAAAAGAAGAGGGAGAAGAGCAGATAGCTGCTGATGTCAAACACCTTTATTGTTTGTTCGATGTTGCCCTGGAGAATAACTTAGTTTCTCTGATTTGCCATTGTATCCTTTCATGGTGTTTCTTTCCCCTGCTCTTTTCTTTCAAAATTTTGAAGGATATAGTTTTTTGATAAGAAATTTGAGGCATATAGTTAGTTTTCAATTTTAAGAAAACCGCATGGTCTTTGAATTATCACCGATTGAGGATTTCCTCTTCCGGAAAAAAAGAGAGAAAGAGAGAAATGATTCCCAAGCAATAGTTTAGTTTCTTATTTCCCTCCTATTATTCTTATCTGGACAATAAGTAAACAAAAAACTAAACAGCTAAACTGAAAGCTTGAAAGATGTGTGCCTAGGATATTATTGTTGTGTTATAGATATTATATCTTCATAAAGCTGTTTAAGGTTTATGTTTTCTTTGACAGAAATTCAACAGATGTTACAGATGTTTGTATGGATGAAAGTGCTGTGTCTAGCGATCCTGTCATTGCTTTCTTGTTGGATGAAGTTGTTGTCAAGGACTGGTGTAAGCGGACATTTGGGAATACCATAACAGAACTTCAAGGGATTTGTATCCTTCAAAATTTTGAGATACTTTTGCAACTGAAGCCTATTGTTGTCGTATGCCTCTTTATATTTCCTGTTTGAATGGTGTTTCTATGTATCTTAACGATAATTATTAGATAATCTTGACATAGCAGAAATGAAAAGTAGGTTAAGTACGCTTCTTAAGTATTCTTTCCAGCTGGCTGGCATATCCAATGTGCTTGAAGTGTTAGAGTCGTCTTTCAAGGGTTCTCTATCAGCTCAACTTCACGATTTGCACTTCCTTCAAGAAAGCATTTTGAAGACGAAGCAGGTTTAAATATCGACAACTGTAGTTCATAAAGAATTGTTTTCTATGATGTGTGGCCTGATTCTATTTAATGTTTTTACATTGTTTTTCCCTTAGATAAGGCTAATTCCAATTATGTGTCTCCAATAGTCATACTTTGACTTTTAAAGTCGGGCATAGCCACACACGCAAACCTAAAAGATCATGCTTTAACATGCTACATCTTGTAATGGGTAAAAATATTTAGTTTGATATGTTGTGTTTGGACTCTTGGCAGTCTCTGAAATATTTAGTGGATTGCCGAGCAAGAAAGTTGTTAAAGGCTCAAAAAGTGGCAGCATAAAGGGTTTCAGAGTTTTTAAAAGAAACATTTTATGTTCCACCCATCTTAGTTTCTTACCTAAACAGTCTAGGTCGTATATCGTGAAGACTTATTTTTTCTTTTAATTGCTAAGACTGCGAGATCTGATTTAGAAAATTTTCAACTATAATGATTGACCATTACCAATAGACCATCAATTGCAAAAGACATTCTTCTATATCTGCACTTAAATTTGCGGTCTTTGGCTCTTTGCTCAATATTGGTTATTTATTTTCAGCATATGGAGATTATGATTTGGTGTATAAGACACCAATTCCTTGAGAATTTGCCGTCTCGTTATAGTAATCTCACATCATGGCGTTCTAGTGTTCGTGAAAGGAAATCAGCTGCAATTAGGCGTGCATGGCCTGATGCAATAAGTAACTCTGAAGAGTCTGTTAGGCAGGAAGGTTCCTTGTTCATTGAAGATGCACTGACTAATCTTGAGATAGAGCATGGTTACACACAGGAAATGGGAGAGGAATTAAAAGTTGCATGTTTGCAGAAGGATGGAATTTCATCAGTTTTCAGGCCTAAGATAGAGGGAGTTGTGGGATGCTATCCTTTTGAAAGTATTCAAGCTGCCACTTGATATACTATTCTTACGTGGAAGTTCCGATATGGTGGTGGCAAAGCAAGCTATTGTATCCTTTTTAAATTTACATTTGTTTTTGGATGTTTTGTTTTGATTTTATGAAATCTCAACTACAGCAAGATCTCAATGAGTTCTTCTCCTTAACTTATGATAGTTTCTCTATTACCTATATGATCGGCATTGGTCAACGCCTGATGAGGAATGGAGACACTTCTTAGAGGACTTTGCTGCTTCCTTTGGTATCACCAGGCATTTACTGTTGGAATCCTTAATATTTTATCTTCTGGATGACCTTACAGATGAGGCTATGCAGGTAAGTTTTGACTTTTCCATATTCTTGTCTGAATGCAAATTTTGCTTGCTTTTAGGAACTAAACTCTGCGAACTAACCAATTTTACGGAGAATACTGACATTTTATGTTTTGAAAAAGAAATTTTTGGATGGTGACTGCACTAGTATATGAGGTCACCATATGTTATGGCACTCTAGAGAAGATGACTAATTTGATCTCCTTACTTTTTTTGAAAAGAAATTCCTGTTTCTTACAAAAGGGAGATAGTTGTAGCTTGTTATTGTCCAATTGTAGCACTGGAATTTACATGAAATGTGGTCCACAATGTGCTCGTAGTTAAGCTGCCCAGTCTAATTGATACTTTTACGTTCAACTTTTGAGCTTTTTGGTCATTCTGTTCTGACTCAGCTAAAATAGAGGAAATTTAAAAGTGTAATAGATTTCTCTCTTTTTGAAACTAATTAATAATTAATAATCCATGGGCATGTTTACTAGGGCTCGTCTACCAATCTAGGGTCTAAAAAATGGGTGAGTTCCACAATAAATGGAATCAAGTTCCAACAGAAATTGAGTTACAGAATTCCATTAAAGTGTTACTAAACTATCGGATCTTATTTCCTTTCTTAAATTTGAATCGCTGATTAGTTAAATTGCACACGGTTCAAGGAGCAAAAAACCTCCAAGGAAATAACCAAATAGACTAAAACATGCAGGAGTACAAATGCGTCTGCTTTCCTTGACGGCTTTATTGCATGATTGATGCTCCAAATATAATTTACATGCTAACTTCTTCTTCTTCTTCTTTTTTAATAAATCATTTTATAATTATTTTAGGAAGCGTGTCACCTGCTTCCAGAGATTTCGGGTCCATCAACACATCCTAAGATTGCTCAAGTTCTTTTGGAAAGGGGAAATGCTGATGCAGCTCTTTTGGTTTTAAGGTGGTCTGGGCGTGATGGCACTTCGCAGCTTGTTTCACTTGGTGAGGCTGTCACTGCAGTTCGGGTGAGGGTAGAGTGTGGGCTTTTCACTGAGGCATTTCTACATCAAAGAATGTTATGCACCAAAGTTAGGGAAAAGAAATATGGGGCGTCTGCTGAAGCACCTGATGGTGAACATAGGAGTTGGAAGGATTGGGTGGAGATCCTGGTGACTGAAATTTGTTATCTTTGCATACGAAGAAACATGGTAGATCGAATGATAGAGTTGCCTTGGAATTCTGATGAAGAGAAACATCTTCATAGGTGCCTGTTAGATTATGCTATTGGTGATCCTTCTTCAACTGTTGGAAGTCTTCTTGTTGTATTTTATATTCAGGTAATTGTCAACCCTCTATTATGTTTTCAACCATCTATTGCAGCTGTTTGACATTTGACATTAGTACATTTCTTAATTCCCTCTTGGTTGTTGGTTTGTCCTTGATTCATAAGCTATTTGAGGCCTTTCATTTAAAGCCTGTTTATCCTTTCATCATCTGCTGGATGCGTTCCATTATGTCACTTCTTTCTTTTAAATAAATATAGCTGATGCTTGAGGTCCATGGTCCAATTGGTCATTTATTATTATCTGCTGCTTCAAGGTTTATAGGGATCAGCTTTAATAGCTACCAAGTTCTCTTGGAATATAAATTATATATATATATATTTTAAATGCAAAGGAGGATTACCCTGCATAATCTTCTCATACTGTAGGATTGATTGAGTCGACAGACAAATCCTAATCCTTTTTTTGCATTGAACTCTTGGATCGTACCATTTTAAGAAAGTGGAAAACAATTCAGGTACCTTTGCATACACGGTTCTAGTTACTGTGTCTAGATCACTATTTATTAATGCATAGAATTAGTACTTTGTGTTCCTGAGGATTATATTTATAAAAGGTTAACTTGACTCTTTTTTTCTGGGGTATGCAAATTCAGCGATACCGGTACTCTCAAGCCTACCAAGTTGATTTAATACTTAAGAGTGTGGAGCAGGCGTTCATTTCAAAGAATTCTGTCAGTGAAGAAGTTTTATCTAGAATGAGATCTACCAGTGGCTGGAGATCAGGATTAGTTGTAAGTGGTTACTTTCTTTGAATTTATGAGTACAGTTTTCTCCCAAAATATTGAGTTTTAATTCTATGTTAATGTTGCACTGCTCAAGTTAATTTACGGGCCAGAGATGTGTGGGTGTTGGTTTAAAGTTTAAATATATTATTCTGGCTCTGGCTCACGCTGCACATAAGATTATGCGGACTCTTATTAGTGCCAAAGTAGATTGAGCCGGGAGAGATGTGGCTTCTAGGAAGGGATTAATTGGTAATTCTGATCCAATTTGTTATCTTTTCTGAATCAGATCAGAGTTTTTCTATGGTCCATAGTACATTAACTGCACTCCAGTACTTTCTCATTACCGCGACTTCTTAGGATCAGAATTTTTTTATTATTTTTTTTATGGCATGAAGTGGATTTATTACTCTACCAGATGTTGACTTTCTGTACTTTCTCGCGTTTGACTTGATGCTTTAACAAACAGGAAAAATGCATTTCACTGCTACCGGAAGTCAAACGACAAGAAGTAATTGCTGGAAAATTGAACGAGCTCACTGATACTAATTGCGATGAAGTTGATATGCCTGAAAAATCTGATTTTCCCGAAGTACCCAATTCAATTCCAACTAGTTTATTAATCCCTTCAACAAATGATTCCTCTGTTGCACCATGGACGGATCAAACAACAACCTGGAAGCCATCATCTTTGGAAACTCCCCTAAGAAAAGGTGGATCTTTTGACAATAATCAATCTGAACTTGGTATTTATGGTTCAAGTCTCTGTGGAAGGTTATTTAACAATGCCGAAACAGGAATAGCGCCTCAAGTTAGCAAAAATAAAAGTTTCACATTTGTGAACAAGTCCATTCGTCACGGTAGCCCTGCAAATATAACACCGTTAAAGGACATGAACAGAACTCCTTCAAGAGGACTTCGAAATAGCAATCTCCAGGACAATGATTTGGATAAGATATCACCAGAGATGGATAAAAGCATGTTTGTCGACCATCTCCGAAATGGGAGTCCGTATTTCAGCAGTTTTACGGCTAATCCAATAACCACACCCAGCAGTAACCGTGGCCCATTTAGATATTCTTCACAGGACCTTCAGTCAAGTGTGACCAGTAAAAGGGTTCATCCTGAACGAGATGATACACCTTGGAAAACGGCTTCCTCAGACAACTTGATGGACGTCTCTTGGAGGTAAAATTTCATTTTCTTTTCACATCCTTGCGTCTTTGGTCTCATGCTTTGTTTCTTTTGTTTCTTTTGTTTTTTTGTTTTTTTGTTTTTTTGTTTTTTTTGGGGGGGGGGGGGGGGGGGGGCCGTGAAAATAATAGGCATGGATTCTAGTGACCTCATCTTTTAATCTCAATTGCTTCTTGTACTTGTTTTTTTTTTATATTTCAGCGACGGGTATAATGGTGTCGAGGACATAAAGGGTAATGGTGGACCAAGATGGAGGTCTGATGAAATCAGTGACGATGAGGAAGAACAAAATCCAGAGAGAACATTGGGAGTTGCTCATCGCACAACTCGCATGAGGGATGCTAGAAGAAGCAGGTTTGCCAAGAGATGAATTTTTTGCACTACCTTTGTCTAGTTTACAGAAACATCCTTGTTCTGCTAAGATCTCCTTGTGTTGGAGAAAACTAACCTATGAGAGCCACCTGTGAAACAAAGCGAGGCAAGAGTTGGTGAAGGGCACCTTCCTCTTGAGGGCAATTACTTCGAATTCTGCAAAGGAGATGGCAAATTTGATGGCGATCTCCTTTGCTTCGGTCAGTTGATCCGAGATTGAGATTGAGATTGAGTTTACTGCCGAACAAATGGTGTTGGATTTGGCGGAATCTGTAGTCCCCCGTTATGTAGTAGCAATGTTGAAGCAGGTTCTGGTTGTTTCGATCTCTTTGCCATTTGTAATTTTGACACACTTCTGAAGATAATAGGAACAAAACCAATGTGCTCCAATGAACAAAAGAATGCGCACATAATTTTGGTCTACGCATTCACATACTTTCCATAAGATTGATTTTAAATGCTTTGACGCTGAAAAGGTTTCCAAGCTTTTCAAGAAATGGTACTCGGGTGCCATTTTCTTCACCTCTTCATTTTTCTTTCAACTCTTGTGAGCTAAAATTACAAGAACGGGATGGCAATATTTAGGAAAAACGTTTTTTCACCACTCGAATGGTATTAGGGATGGGAATATTTTCTACGGGGATGTGGTTCACGAGACTTCAATCCGAACAGATGGGGATGGAGGACAATAATCGAGGATGGGGATGGAGATGGAGTTTTTTTCTTGAATTAAAAACGGGGCAAGGATAGGGGAAGCAATCTTGTCTCATCTCTAGTCCGATATATATGATTTACATATATCATAATATATATTCATAAGTTATTTTTTTAAACTTAATTAGAATGTTTTGCATTTTTTTAATAGATAATGACCAACTACATCTTTTTCACTAAAAAAATAAAGAGTTAAAAAGTTAATTTTTAGTTAATAATCTCATTTGACTAATAGTAATTAGTATGCACTTATTTATTATTTATTTTAAATTTTGTAATTTAAAAAAAAAGGTTAGTCGTTTTCAAAATGCATAATAATATTGACGAGGAATGTGACGAATTGGAAAAATGCTCTCCCTATGAGGAATCTCTACCCTTCCCCTTTTCAGGCGAGGATGGAGACAGGGATAAGGATGGTTTTAAGAGTTGGAGATCGGCAAACAATCTCCGCTCCTGACCTGTTCCATTGTCATCCCTAACAGTTGGTATTCATTTCTCAGAAAATATAAATATAAATATATATATATATATATATGTACAATGTATTAATTCTGTTTTAAACCAATCATAGCTTCTCTGATTAATGAGTAACGTAAATTTCTTGGTAATTGTCATTCACTATTTTTATGGTTGTGCGAGAGGTTGTTTTTTCCTTTGTCATCTTTCTCAGAAAGGGAAGAACATATGATAAAGGATTTAAAAAGTGAACATTTTGACAATTGTTAAATTGATAGCTGGAACTATTATACGAGTAATAACAACAAGTCTACTAGTGTACTGATGGTATATTGGATAATGTATATGTATGGAACTCATAAAATAAAATCTGATGTGGTAATGTTCTGAATGAAAATTTTGAAAAATGACACTAGATTGGAAATACAAATGTTCAAAAGTTATTATTGTCCGATTACTGAAGTTGTCTTTTCGATAGATTACTGAAATCAACCCTAAGAATACTCAACATTTTTAACAGCAATTTTTTGAGATCTTTTTTTTTCCGAACAATAGTCCATCAAAACCACGTGAAGATTAAAAAATATATCATACAATATATATATATATATAAAAATCTATGAGTTCAAAACAAGGAGTTTTATTTATTTTTTTATTTATTTTTTTTTTTTTTTTTTTTGTCTCCGTTCTCAAATAGGCAGGTTACTTTTCATTTCTTCTCCTTTCTTAAAAAAGAAAACAAAAAGGTCAAACGAGCTGAGTACAACTAACATATGTGAACCAGACAAGGTGAATCATGCACGAGACAGAAGCTATGAAGATTAACACTTAAGACGGTGTTTGGTTCGCGAGTTCGAATTCAAATTTTTCAACTCAATTTTATTTTATTTTGAAAAAATTTTTTTATCTTTGATTTAAAAAAGTCAACAAAAATTACTATTGAAACTTAAAAATCTTAACTCAAACTTAAATACCAAACACCCCCTAACACTTAAGACAGGCGAGTTGGATTAGGTTTTATTTTATTTTTATAATTTTCAAATTGATGTTTGGTTGATAAAATATTAAAAGACAAACATTTGTGAAAGAACTAATTTTCAAATTGATGTTTGGATAAATATTAAACCTACTGCATTTAGAAAGAAAAAAAAAAAAAAAAAAATCACAACTGCAATTTTCGAGGGACAACACGCTCATCAACACAAAATTCTCTGTTTTTAAGTCCGTCCAAAGTCCCACGAAAAAAGAAAAAAAAAATTATTTATCGTCCATTTCCATTGTATTAACAGAGATGCCGGAGCTTCCTCTGAAGCTGCCTATCATCGACTTGTCCTCGCCGGACCCTTCATCCGCCGCCACTTCTACTCCGACAGGTCAGCTCTCTTTCTCTCTCTCTCTGAGCTTCAAAATTGATCTCTTTACAGAAAAAATATGGTGGGGTTGTAACTATATATATATACACACATACATATATGTTTATGTATGTATGTAACAGGCGTGTTTAGAACATGGTTTCTTTTATATTGTGAATCATGGCGTGGAAGAGGAGATTCTGGAGAGGACTTTCTTGGAGAGCAAGAAGCTGTTTTCGCTTCCATTGGAGGATAAGATGAAGTTGGCTCGCAAACTGCACAGAGGATACACTCCGCTTTTTGCCGAGTCTCTGGACCCTCAACTTTCTTCCAAAGGTTTTGCTTTTTTTTATATTTATTTTAATATTTTTTTAATTTATTTTTTATTTTTTATTTTTATTTTTGGGAAAATATATATATTTTTATTTTGGATTAATTTCTTCAAGTGAATTTTTGGAATCAGGTGACCCAAAAGAGAGTTTTTACATTGGTCCTTTAGAAGATGATTCGGCCTCGTCTATGTTGAATCAATGGCCTCCTCAAGGTACCAAAAGCATAGTAATTATCTTATGTCTTTGTCTCTGTGAATGTCAATGTGTGGATTTTTATTTTCTTTATAGGAATGGAGGGTAGTGTACTTGAATAATCTTTGGGAGGTGGTGTATCTTGCGTTACGTATGAATCCCTCACACAGTGGATGGTACATATGTACCCCGCCTGTTAGGATGGAACTGACTTGAACCGAGATTTGTCAAGGAGAACAAGACAACTTTACCACCCATGGGGTCAACGTGTAGACGTTTGTATCACCGTTGTTATGGGCTTTAGCACAAACGGACTGCACAATTTTGCGTGACAGTCTCTGACTGGTTGTTATTGAGCACTTTTTGTGTGTACAGGAATAGTATATCTAACGTATATGCTCGTTTATGTGTTTGTGGATATGAATGTTTAGATTTTTGCACAATGTAATGTTTCAACTTTGGCCTTTAAAGAATAGCAGTTTACATGGTAATTTTGGCTGGTTACTTAAAGCGATGATGACAATCACTTATGATGCTTAGTGCTTATTGTATACCTACGGAGTGTTTGAGTATGTGAACGGTGTGTTTTATTGCTGTTAAAGGTAGCAGATTATTCAATATTTTTCGTGACTCTTGTGAGGGATTCATTGCTGATTATATTTTGTAACTTTTTTGGATGTGTAATGACATTGTGTGAAATAAGTTTATGAAGGTTTTGTGTACGAGCTTATGTTGCAGTTGATTAGAAATCTTATCAATACTTGTTTTGATGAAAATACAGAAGTTTTACCGTTATGGAGACCCACAATGGAGACTTACTACAGAAAAGTCCTGTAAGTTGTTTTGTGATGGTTGGTCATACTTTCTAGCAATTGGATATATGAAAAATACGTAATTTTATTGAGTGATTTTACAATATGCTTTTGCTTTTCATGTCAGTTTCACTGTAAATAGAAATTTGGTTTGACTAAAATAGGTGTGCTGGGAAAAGGTTGCTCCATTTGATTGCGTTGGCACTGAACCTGGATGAGAACTTCTTTGAGAAAGTTGGGGCTTTGGATAAACCAGCAACATTTCTTCGCCTTTTGCACTATCCAGGTTTAGTATCACAGCTTTGGCTGATATATTTATCTGCTTATGTGATAATATTTTGTTCTATCGGAAAGTTTGACCCCAAGGTTCACAAAAGTATGCAACATTTACAGTGTTCTGTGGAAAAGTAGGTTTGATGTGTTTATGTTTATATATATAAATATATACATTTCATTGTCGATTCCCTTGTTTTCGGCCTAAAATAATCATTGCCTTGTCTTCCTCCTTTTAGTTGTTGTACTATTACTAAGATTCACTGTTTTCTAAATAACCTTTTTAGTGCTGTTTTATTTCTAATTGGCAATTCTAAGGCAAATGTTTAACCAGATTTTTAAGTAACAGATCCTATATTCTTTTGTCAACTTAATCATAGTATTTTTTCTCCATTTGTCTGGTTTTTGTACTAAAGATTAGTCTACTTTCAACTGTAAATCTGGTATAGCACCTCATGAAAAAGGCTTCAAACTGCAAGAGAAATGTTAAAAGATCGTTGACTCTGATTTCAGGTGAACTAGGATCTCCCGATGAAGAAATATGTGGTGCTTCAGCTCATTCCGATTATGGAATGATCACGCTTCTTGCGACAGATGGTGTTCCAGGACTTCAGGCATGCTTCTTGACGATCAACTTAGGCAGTTTCAGCTTTTTGAGCTCGCGGTTGTGACAATCTTAGCTAGGATTTCTTGTTTAATTGACAGATCTGCAGGGACAAATTTAAACAACCTCGGGTCTGGGAAGATGTTCCTCATGTACATGGGTGAGTCTATGACTCTGAATTTTTACCTTAATGGCGGTGTGACTGTTGATTCTACAGTTTGCATGTTCCTGGCTCATCATGAATAAATTATTGATTTGGATTCTTGTTTTTTGTTGTTTTTATATTACAATTTCTTTGACAGGGCATTTGTGGTTAATGTTGGAGACATGATGGAGCGATGGACTAATCTTTTGTTCCGGTAATTTTCCTCTCATATTTGGAGGGACAGGATATACACGTTTCGTTACAAGATGAACCAGTTGATGATTCCTTGAGTTTATTTACTGATATTCAAAACACTCATTTTGCACTGTTTTCTCCACCTGTCATTCATTTATAGGTCGACGCTGCACAGAGTAATACCAACAGGACAGCGCCGTTACTCCGTAATCATTTCATATCCTTATGTTGCTCTCACTTAGTTAAATGATAATCGTTTTGGGAAATTATAGCTTGAAAGAGTTTTGTTTCCTCTTGCATTGTTTTTCATTGAACAAATCTTAATAATGCAGGCAGCTTTCTTCTTAGACCCTAATGCAGATTGTGTTGTGGAATGCTTAGAGAGTTGCTGTAGGGAGTCCTCTCCTCTGAGGTATATAAATATATATAGAACTGTTTTGCCACTAATATTTTTATTTACTTTTCCGTCGTTCTTTCCTCATAAAAAAATTTAGCCGGGCCAATACACGCTGTAATTTTTTAAGTTTGCATATATCATAAGTAGTAATCAAATTTGATGTTGCTTAAAACATCTATTCCTAAGAACAGCTTGACCAATGGCTTTGTGGATCTTTCTCTACAAATTTTTCGACAATTACTCAAGGAAGTCGGGTTGTTGGTAGTTTCATCAAGTAGTGATTTCGAGATTTAAAAATACCGATTCCTTTTCCTCTTTCTTCTTCTCTTGTATTTCCGTCTGTGATACTGATATGTCTGCTGATAGAGTCTTGGAGCTTGTTTGGTAGGAGGGAAAAGTGGAAGGACGGAGAAGGGTGAGGGGATTAGTGGAAGCATTTTGTGAGCTGTGATTGTTTGGTAGGAGAGAAAACAGAAGAGAGCTTATTGGGTGCAAGATAACAAATCCTTGAAAAACTCAAATTTTAATCTCCCCCGGTATGGAGAGATTAGGCCACGGAATCCATACCATACACAAGAAGAGCCTTTCTATCTTACTCAACTAGCTTATAACCTTTCCTTCCTATTTTCTTTCCCCCTTACCGAACACAGCTTAAAGAATGTATTCGATTCCAACTAAAGTTGGTACGCAGAGTTTCGTCATAGAACATTGAATTCTTCTTATCCACCACTCCCAACACATGCTCAGCTCACAACACATCTAACTCTAAGGTCGAAGCGCATAATTTCCGATTTGCCTGGCCATTCTCAAGAGCATTGATATGTAATCTACGTTGGTGGTTTCTAACCAGTGATGCTTGGCATTTTTCTTCGTGTGATGTTACTTAAATTTGAACGTGTTCGCAGATTTCCTCCAATCCGAAGCGGAGACTACATCAAGGAGCGGCTCAAGCTCACATATGCATCGGATTCTGGACTTTAAAGGCATCTATGAAAAGCATCCGAGGCTGCGTTTGGTGGTAAGTTGAAAGGTAGAATACTTTTCATTGCTAGGGAGAGTTTTTTCTTTGCTCATGATGACAGTTTCTTTTACCTCCACTTTAAGTTCCTTTTAATTTATTTAGATTGATAAATATTATCTGTATTTAATGTGCATTACTAGCAATTTCGCTAGGAACATCTTTGGATATTATTCATTTTTTTTTTTAAATAAAGGAAAGCAAATTCATATTTTCTCGGTGAAAACGAATGTTGCTTAATTCTTTTTCTTATTTGAAAATCGAATATTGGTTATTCTTATGCTTATTCTTATCTATTATCTATTATCTATCATATGCACTTGGTGCTAAAATTTTGACAATAGAATTTATGTTTGAATTATTTGTATGTTTATTGAGACGTTTGAATTGTTTAGATTAAAAAACTGTAAAAACTTGAAAATGTGTTAAGAAAAAAAATATCAATCATATGTAATTTAAAAAAATAATCTCAGTTGGAAACTTGTCTGCGTAATGTTATGGAGTTATGAACTTTTAAAGTTTCAATAGGGATAAAATTATATGAATAGGTGAAATTGAGAACAAGGGATAAAAATTGATTATGATTTTAAAGTTTGGATTGTACGTCCAAATACATGGTGTCTGGCCACTGTTGTTGTCAATCTTTCTTTTTGCCAGCCTTGCCCTTGCCTTTTTCTTTTAAATTACCATCAACTGCGTTGTTATGCTCTCTCTGTCCATATTTTGATTGGCAATAATGTCAATTTGCTTTTGGTTAAGTACCTTGTACACGGTTAAGAAGAAGGCACGAAACACGTGTCAATACTTGCAGATAGAAAAGTATGAATTCTCTCTCCCTCGCGCGTTACAATTCTCTCTATATCTCTCCTCCTCCTCCTCGTTTTTATCTCTTTTTTTTTTATTATTTTATTTTATTATTATTATTTTTAAATTACTCCTCTCTACTCTTATTTCTTTTTCAATCTCACACTTTCTTCTTTGCTCAGCTAGTCGATCCAACTATTAATAATTTAATCTACTAATTTATTTACTTATTTTATTGATATGGTGAAATAATGTACCTTATCATCAAAATATTCTTTTTTTATACAATGATATTCAAATATTTTATTAAAACTCTTCGTTGAGAGATAAAACCTCGTTAGTAGGACTATCATCGAATATTCATATCAATATTTAAGTTCTTTTAAAAGCACTTTAAAGATATGTTAATGTTAATCATCTTCTTGTTGGAATTTTGATTATCAAAAAATATTTCAATAAACAATCTTTAAATTTAAGGAAATTTAACATTTTTAATCATATAATATGAGTGGAGTATTTTACATTAAGTTGAAATGAGTAGCACTCAATACTACCAAATTTATATTAAATTATTACAATTTTAGGATAATACAATTTATTGTATTGTTTTGTACCTTTATCAATGTTTTTTTTTTTTTTTTATAAAGAAAATATTAGATTTGATAGAATTGAATCTAAGCTGTTAATTTATGGAGAGAAATAGTAATGATTTAACAACTTTCAGTGAAAGGAACATTTATACTATAGGTCTCGTTTGGCAATTTAACTCAAACTATATTTTTTCATTTCAGTTTTTATTTTTTTCTGAAAAAATTTGTCTTTTTAAAAAAGTCAACAAAAATTTTCAACTCTAACTGTACTTTTTCAATTCAAACTCAGTCACCAAACGGATCTTATATCATGTATGCAATTAAAAGTCTATACAAAATCAATAAAAATTATCTAAAATTTGGAAAATGGTCCAAATCTGATTAAAAGGATTGAAAATCACACAAAAAAAAAAATCGAAAATGAATTTTCCTTTCGACATGTGTTGGTGGTCTGATATTTGGTGCATTTCGTGAATATTAAAATTTTATCATATATTATTTTGAGGATAATTTATGTATTTTAATGAGTTTTGATCTCTAAAAAAAGTATTCAGTTAATTTTTGTTGGACTGTCATTATAATAAAGTTAAAATTATAGGGAGTGTTAGTTCAGGAAGTCTGTGTAATATCGATATATGTTAGGATTTGCTAGTGTCAATATAAGCTGCCTTTTTTTTTCCCCTTCCAGTTACCATTGACGGTTTTCCGTGTTAAAATTGAGAAAAACTAAGGTTCCGTTTAGTATTTAATCTCAAATCAAAATTTTCATCTCAGTTTTTATCTTTTTCTAAAATTTTTTTTATTTTTTCTAAAAAATCACAAAAATTATTATTGAAAATTTAAAATTTTTAACTCAAATTCATTCACCAAATAGATCGTAAGATGGACCCTAAGATATACCTTGTACTGAATAAGTTTTGGAGGGCAACTATTTTTCTGGAAAAAAAAAAACTTATTTCAATTAATAATTCACATCAACGCACGTGCCTTTTTTCTAGTTTTTTAAAAAAGTTTATCGAAGCAAACAAATAAGAGGTTTTGTTTTGTTTTTGTTTTTGTTTTTGTTTTTGTTTTTGTCTTTTTTTTTTTTTTTTTTTTTTTGGGTCTTTGCCTTATATGAGGTACGAGCAAAATTAAATTTCAAAGAAGAGGTTTTGTTTTGTTTTTTGTCTTTGTTTTTGTTTTTGTCTTTTTTTTTTTTTGGGTCTCTGCCTTTATATGAGGTACGAGCAAAATTAAATTATAAAATCAAGAATGGGGGGACCAAGAATGAGAAGCTCTTTGCTAGCACGGTCTTTTTTTCTTTTCTTTTTTTTTTTTTCCCCTCTCTTTTTGCAAAAACAAAAGTCTTATGACATTGCTAGTTATGATATTAGTTTCTCAATTTTTAAAATAAATGAATTTTGTTTTCACATTTAATTTTGGTCCCTAGTCTTAGGGTCCGTTTGGTGAATGAGTTTGAATTGAAAATTTTAAATTTTAATAGTAATTTTTATTGACTTTTCAGAAAAATAAAAAACTTTTTCAGAAAAAGATAAAAATTAAGATGAAAATTTTGAATTTGAATTCATAAACCAAATAAGGCTTAGTATTGACAAGAAGTTTAAAATGAACGGAAGTAATTTCTTTTAACAACTATTAACGGTAAATACCTGCTCATTATGTAATAACTTGAAATTAAACATGCTTAAATACGTTCATTTCACTACCTTTCAAAATAATTGAGATTACGCTGTCTTTTTTTTTATAAGCAGATAAGACTTCATTTAGATCACTTAAAAAATAGAACACATGCGGTTGTAAAATATACGAACGGTAATTTTACATATGATTTTATCACAAGACATATAATTCGAATTTTCATATTTTTAAGTTCAAAAAAAAAAAAGATAACATTTCATATTATGATTTTGGATTAAAATTTGCTTTAATTCACTTTTCTTAAAAAGACAAAAAAAAAAAAAAAAATCTGGCTCATCTAACACCTCCATGTTTTTTTTTCCCCTCTTAAAGAATAAATTTTCTGTTGTATTATTATTATTTTGTGGAAAAGAATCTTCCATTGTTTTGGATTAAAGTACGATTAAGTGCATATTTGATATATTAATTCAAATTATTAATTTAAACTGATTTTTTTATTTTTTTTTTTAATTTTTATTTTTTATCTAAAAAATTAATAAAAATTACTATTAACTAAAAAATCTCAACTCAAACTAACCTAACAAACAAATTTTATAAAAAAGGTTTTTTATTACGTATACAACAAGATAACGTATTTGCGGTTATCTTGGAGCATATGCCGTATACTCTGACATGATCCTTAACATTTTTTTAAAATAAAAAATAAAGCAAATTCCACGTGGCTGTCCGATGCAAATCCTTTTCCCGACTTTTGGATTTCTTTCTTTTTTTTTTTTTTTTTGGGAGAAACGATTTTTGGATAGATGTGGACCGATATTGCTGAGTTCATGTATTTTGTCTTACACGTTTTGTTTACTGGGACCCACTAATTAATGAAGCAAGCATCTGAAATTAATTAAAAAAAAAAAAAAACAGAGCTCCTCAGTCCTCCGTGTCTGTCATCTCCATGGCCAAGGCAGGAAAGATCTCCCGTGAAGGAAATCTGAACTCCTCCACTTTTTTCTTTTATGTTTTAGATTTTATTTATTTCATCATCTTATTTTAATTTAAATTATATTTTTTTTTTTTTTTTTTTAATTTTATTTTTTTATTAAAAAGTTTTTTATTTTTTTTAAAAATTTAAAAAAATTTACTATTATAAATAAAATATTTTAATTCAAAATAACTAAACAAACAGATCTTTAGCTTTTTCTTTTTTCTTTTTTCTTTTTTCTTTTGCCTCTCTTATCCATTTTTAGGCAAATTCTTCTACAACAATCATCACCCTCTCCCTTTGCAATAGCACATATATTCTGTGAAGTTTTAGATTTATTTGTTATAAGAGGTTATTTTAGATATGTAAATATATATATATATTTTCTTAAAATAGTTTCTTTTTTTTGTTGGCTTCTCGTCTTCTACAGGGGAGATGGGTTTATGAAAGGAAGAGAAAGGCATGAAATTTATAGCTATTTTGCCCTCCGAACAAGCCCAGGATCAAATATATTTTAATTTAAGATAAGGTAATTTATCAAATAAAATCTTTAATATGAATACACGCTCAGAAAGATTGACACGACACGTTTAACGCGTTTTATAATTTTCAGCTTGGTTTTGGTTATCTTGGGGCTGGAGGCAGGAAAAGAAAGAACTTAAAAAAAAAAAAAAAAAAAGGGAAGAAAGAAAAATAGTCACATTATTTTAAAAAATAACGGGTCCCACAATTCTTACTTGTTTTGTCAGGTACGGAGTCGGTCATGTGATGAGGTGTGCCTCTGACGGTCCTTAACTTTATTCATATTTTATGCTCTCAAAATTGAATCTTCACCTTCAACGTGTCCCATCAAATCCTCCTTTTTTTTTTTTTTAACTGTCAAATAAAATAAAATAAAATAAAATAAAAGGCAATCATCATTAGTGGGACCCATTCTCAAAACTCCTCAGGACCGTCAATTATCAGATAAAATCATTGTTTTAACATTATCAGAATATTCCGGGGAAAAAAATATAGAAATAAATGAAATACAAACACATATTGGAAAAATTATTTTTGAATTGTCAAATTACTTTCTTTTTTTCTTTCTTTTTTTTTTTTACAAGAGAAAGAATGATATAAATACTTTCTCATATGATATATAAATTTATCGTAAAATAGATTATTTATCTATATATCAATTAACATGATGAGATGAATTGAATCCAAATTTTATATAATTAGGACAAAAATAAATGTCCCGTCAATTTTGCATTCTGATCATAAATATTAAAGAAAAATATAGGGTTTCTTTAGCAAATTAACTCAATCAACTCAATCCAAATTTTTTTTTGTCTTTTTCTTAAAAAGTTTTTGTCTTTTCTGAAAATTCAAAAAAATTTACTATTCCAACTTAAAAATCTCAACTCAAACTACTCCACCAAACTCCCCTATAGTAATTTTAAAGAATTTATATGAATTTAACGATTTCAAAATATATTCTATTAATAAAGTATTTCATATGCATAGAATTCATTGAAATTAATTTATTAGGATGTTATGAGCTCCAAAATCCTGCGTGATAATCTTAGAGCACCAAAAAGTTTTTTTTTTCTTTTTCTTTTTCTTTTGTTTTAAGGTAAAGAGCATCAAGAGAGTTTGATTCAAGAATTTTTGTCACACATCGTCTTTTTTTTTTTGTTTTTTGGTTTCTAATGGACAGCTGTTTTGTAGTTGGTTTTTTTTTTTTTTTTTAATTTGGGTTTCAACATTCGGAAGTGGGACCCTCAACAAAAATTTGTCCTTTATTTTATTTTATTATTATTTTTACCCTTCCCCTGGCAGCAGCCTCCAACAAATATCTGTTGAGACTTTGCAAATATGGTTTTTTTTTTTATTTTTTTTATTTTTTTATCATATCATTCAGAAGATGCAGAGTTTTTGTTCTCAACTTCTATGGCCATTTAACTTTTCCTAAAAAAAAATAAAAATAAAAATTTCTATGGCCATTTTACTTTCCCCAGTATGTAGAATTTTTATTTTTATTTTTATTTTAAATGACCAGTGTATAGCATTTGGACTCCCAATAATGTAAAGATATCATCATAAATAGTTTAAAGATAATGATGACAATTGATAACCAAAGCAGTTGAAAAATTCTAATGTTGATTTCTCAACTGGACCCAAATCTGATAACGATTCAAAAAATCAATTATAATTAATATTTTGTTTTTCTTTTCATCGTTTTATGATTTCAGAAGATTTGTTATTAATCTTTCGTAAACTTCTGTATTTTACACAAATATTACATCGATCATAAATTGAGAAAGCCGTTCAAAAATGAAAAAGAAAGGGAAATAAATCTTTAAATTTTATACACTATCAAAGTATAACAAATAGAAGTTAGAAGACCAAATTCACTGTCCAAAATATAAATCAATCTCATTTAAGAGCTTGTTTGATGAATTAGTTCAACTCAAACTAAACTGTATTTATTCATCTTAATTTTTGTTTTTTTTTTCTAAAAATCCAATAAAAATTATAATTAGTTTTTAAAAAAGCCAATCAAATCAAATTTAAAAATTTCAACTCAAAACCGTTTCACTAAACAAAGCGTAAGACTACCCAAAATTCCAAATTCAAAATTCTACTTTAATAAGTATCAATTCTGTGGACAATCTACACATTGTTTGAAACAAATAAAAATAAAAAATAAATTAGACTAGTTATCCACATCTATCTTTAACTAGCTTGAGAACTTATCTATATACTATTTAATATTTATTGACTCCTTTTCTTAAGCTACAAGTTGGCCTTTAGACATCATGATTAATTTTTTTTTTAATAATAAATTTGAGTATACTATAGAGACGAAGTTGACAAGGAAAATATCAGTGAAAGAGGTTGACGAAGAAAAATGAAAAAGGATAATATGCTGTATGTCAACTTAGAAGTGGATAACGTGACATTCAATTTTTTTTTTCTTTTTTAAAGAATGGATAATGTGACGGAATCGTCAGTAAAAAGAGGCCCTAACTCAACCAGCAAAAAAAAAAAAAAAAAAAAAAAAAAAGGCTCTAGGTACGTTTTTTATTTTTATTTTTTGCACTGTTGCTTTTTTTTTTTTTGGGCAGAAAAGAACCGCCGTTATTATCTCACTGTTTCTTTTTTTTTTAATTAATTTTTTCTCTTTCGTTTTTGCTTTTTTTTTTTGCTAGTTTCTTTCGGTTTTTGTTTTGTTGGGTAAACATTCTTTTTTTATCTTCCTCCTCCGTAACAGATAATTGTCATTTTGTGGTGGGACCCAAAAGAGAAGGTTGTTTTTTGTTGTCTTTTTCTTTGTTTGTTTATTGTTTACATACTCATCGAGGAGTTACCATTTCATCAAAAAAATTTTTTAAAACTTTTTCATTTTTTTTATTATCTTGCTTTATAAACGAGACAAATTTCTTTTTGTTTTTTTTTTTAATCTTGCTTTATAAATGATATAATAAATGAATGGCTTAGTAAAAGGCAAATCACCAACCATCAAGAAACAACGTACATCTGTTTATCACTAAGCACTATCGCTCTATTATCCCTAGTAATGGTTCCTTGAGGGAAAAAATATATATATATATATTTTTTTCCTTCAATAATCTTATATCTACATCTACATGTAAAATTTCACTTAAAAATCTACTTCCTATAATATAGACGAGTACTCCCGGAGCCCATAATATAAAACTTAGATAGATAAGTGTTCGATTTGTTCAATAAATTATCTCTGAGATGTTTGGATTTTTATAAGCTATATTTGAAGATTTTCTATAAATAATTCTTCTCCTTTTGATATCTATTCGGACTTGTTTAATGATGAAAGTTTCCTAAAAATAAAAAAATTTCTGAGACTAAAAATAAATGTACAGTAAAGAATAGGTCTTTCTGTGAAAATGAAAGCCTTTTCATTTGTTTTGGGTTGAAAAATAATGTTTTTTGAAAACTTTCTCATTTCTCTTTTTATTTTTTTTATTTTTGGAGGGGGGGGGGGGTTCTTTTGAGGGTATTTTTGTTTGTCTTAACCAAAATAGAAAGTTGATTTCTCCCTCTATGATTTTTCTTTTTTTACTAATCTCCTTTTGTTTGATTTTTTTTTTAAATTTAATTTAGAGGAAAGGTTCTATCGTCAATTTATAGTTGTAATTATCTCTGTGTGAATTTAATACATCCTTAAAACATCATGATATACAAGGTGAATAATTCAAATTCCCTAATCTTAAATTAAAAAAAATTATAAAATATATCCAATTATGTTATTAAATTTTGATGTTTCAAATGATATCTAATCATTAATAAAATTTTTTACAACTGATGTTTTGAGTTCGTTTGGTGAATTAGTGAATGAGTTTGAGTTGAAAATTTTTGCTGATTTTTCAGAAAAGACAAAAACTTTTTCAGAAAAAGACAAAAATTGAAATGAAAAAATACAGTTTGAGTTAAATTGTCAAATGATACCTTTATCTTAAAATCTAGCTTTATCAATGATCTGTCATGATTCCAGATACTAAAATTTAACAAGAGAATTTTTATTTTTTGAGGAATTGAACATGAGATTTTAATCCTCACAATATTCATGAACATAATATAATTTGTGAATATTCTAAAATATGTTTACCTTTTATTTTTAAAAAAAGATATACCTCTTTTAATTTCTCAAAATATGTTAAAAACCTATATAATTTAATAATAATATCATATTTAATTTTGTTTTAAAATTGTAAAGCATTCACGCTCTAAGGGTCCATTTGATGAAATTTGAAATTTGAAATTTTAATAATAATTTTTTTGAATTTTTAGAAAAGATAAAAAATTTTTTCAGAAATGATAAAAAATTAAAAAAAAAAATAAAAATAGAGACAAAAATTTTGAGTTTAAACTTAAATTCTAAATAAGATGTAAATTAAAAAAGAAAAAAAAAAAACTTTACCATTCCGACACAAAATTCGAGAATTTTTATTAAAAAAAAAAAAGAAAAGGAAAAAAAAATCGCAAGGGAGGACCAGAGTAATTGCGGGTCAACTCAGAAATTCCACAGTTGACCGGAAAAAGACCAGAGAAAGCTTCAGAAAAATCTCATCCACTACGCGTTTGAGTAATCCACCGTCCACACTGAAGGAGACCACAATACGAAACCCAGACGCGAAGCACCAAATAATTTCCCTTTATCCACGAGAAGATTGTATGGATAAATAGCGTTTGATTGTATCTCCTCTCTCTCTCCTCTTACTCTCTCATCACCAGCGAGAGCTTTCGCTGAGGAAGAGAGAGATCGATCAAATTCGAAGCACAAGCAGAAACAGAAGAAACCCAAAAAAAAAAAACCTAACCAAAAATTCCCAACTATTATTCTCACCGGATCATATAATCGGGATATTCGGATCCGATCCGAATCTTCTTCCTTATTTTTCCTGAAATTTTTTTCCGATACGCTGAGTCGGTGCGGCGATGACTCGGCGGTGCTCCCATTGCAGCCACAATGGGCACAACTCGAGGACCTGCCCTAACCGTGGAGTGAAGCTCTTCGGGGTCCGATTGACTGACGGGTCGATCCGGAAGAGTGCCAGTATGGGGAACCTCAGCCACTACGCCGGGTCGGGTTCGAATCCCGGTGGGCCCAACGTTCCCGGATCTCCGGGCGAGACTCCAGACCACGGTGGAGCCGCCGACGGCTACGCCTCCGAGGATTTCGTCCCCGGCTCGTCGTCCAGTAGTCGCGAACGGAAGAAAGGTTTTTTTTTTTTAATTATTTTTTTTAGAAAGTTTTATTAGTTTTTTTTTTTTTTTTTTTTGGTTATTCTGATTTGTATGTACTTCGGAGTTTGGTAATATCTTTAGGAATTGGATAAGGAGTTGTACTTTGTTATTTTGGGGATGGGCAAAATGAATGTTTATGTTTGTTTGTATTACTTGTGTTTTTTACTGTTTCTGGTATTTCTGAAGTTGATCGGTTTTTTCTTATCAGCTCTTCTTTTGATTTTGAAGAAACTTATGTGTGTGTGTGTGTGTGTGTGTGTGTGTGTATCTGAAACCTGAATTAAAATTGATGGGATTTTGTTCTTTTGTTATATAATATGTTATTCGGACAATTTGAGGTCGTTTAAGATCATTTTCATGGCATAAAAGTAGTTATGGACACAATTTTTACCATGAACATAATTGGGTCAATTATAGGAACATTTATCAATCACGTTATTCAAGCTATAGTTAATTTATGAGAGGATAAACAGTCAGTTGGGTGATAGAATTTCTGTTTGTCTAAGCAGAATATATGACAAAGCAGAACATATTCTCGGGCCGTGGCCCATATGGCGAGCTGGTTGGAAATATTATGAAACTGGGAACAATTTGATTTTGTGGTTCTTGCTTGTAGAATCTTGTTTAAAATATGCAATTAAGCTTGGTAGGACATTTTTAAAAAAATTTAAGCTTGGTTGAAGCATGTACCATGATCACTGTGTTAAGAAATGTCGAGGTCGGTGTTTCAAGAGAGTGAGGGCTATTGATGCTTAGGCTGTTTTCAAAATTGACCTATCGCATGAAACGCTCATCGATATGTGCACCTCTGTTGTGAAAGAGGGGGGCACTTATGAGTCTAAATCAATCCCGCACATATGAGTAGCTGGAATTTGAGCTGAAGGGAAAAAGGAAGGAAAAAAGTCTCGAAGCCCATTCATCTGTACTTTTGTGGTAGTAATATGCCTGTCCATTTGTCTTTAGAGCAGCTAACTGTTCTTCTACTTGCAGGTGTTCCTTGGACTGAGGAGGAACATAGGATGTTTCTACTTGGATTGCAGAAGCTTGGAAAAGGAGATTGGCGGGGAATTGCACGCAATTATGTTATATCTAGGACACCCACCCAAGTGGCCAGCCATGCTCAGAAATATTTTATTAGGCAAACGAATGTATCCAGGAGAAAAAGACGATCCAGCCTATTTGATATTGTAGCAGATGAAGTGAGTAACTTCTATATATCACGCGTGAACAGATAACAAAACTTATGTGTAGACTGTCGGTTGACACCCTCACCCACGCACAAAATGAATAAATATTTCATGAAACTTCATTTATTACAGCTTGTTGTGCTTGCCAATTTGTTTTACTTAGCATAGCACCCCCAGTTACACCGACAGATCCCTAATGTTCTCATACTAGGTTTGTTATCCGGTTACATTTGTCTACTATTTCTAAATGTGGTGTTTGGTTAAGGTACGATCCATTCTCTATTTACCTCACTTAGACTGGTTAAGCAGAAAACTGCTTTTGCACTCTGTTCTTTCGCTTGAGTGCAACATTTATATTAATTTTGTGAGACGTCTTTTCATAGTCGATTACCTCATGAAACTTTGTTCAAGGTCTCATGCGCAACCATTAGGAAATATACAAATATAAATGTTCTTTTTTCTTTTCCAAGTTGTCTCAAATTTGATATATTTGTGTATCATGCCATGACCCTTTTCTACAGTCAGCTGATACCCCAATGGTGCCTCGAGACTTCTTATCGGTCAACCAACCAGAAACGGAAATGCAAAATGAGAACACGCTGCTTGATCCGCCTGCTATTGACGAAGAATGTGAATCGATGGATTCTACCAACTCAATTGATGGAGAACCTGCCCCTTCAAAGCCTGAAAGCTCACAGCCCTGCTACCCTATCATATATCCCACGTACATCGGCCCATTTTTCCCATATCCAGTTCCATATTGGTCTGGATATGAGAATGGTGCAGAAGAAAGCAAGAAGGAGACTCACGAGGTGGTCAAGCCAACAGCAGTTCATTCAAAGAGCCCAATCAATGTTGATGAGCTTGTGGGCATGTCAAAACTGAGTTTAGGAGACTCTATCGGTAATGCTGGTCCTTCCCCGCTTTCGCTGAAACTTCTCGAAGGCTCGTCTAGGCAGTCGGCCTTCCATGCAAATCCAGGCTCTAGCAGTTCAAACATGAATTCGAGTGGCAGCCCTATCCACGCAGTTTAACCGGAGGTGATTCCTGAACTAGGATTTTAGATTAGCCAAGTGGTGTGGATGAGCACTACAGGTTATATTGTTATACAAGACTAATAAAATATGTGCAGTCTGGTTTGGGTTTCAGTTATGTTTCTCTTGTGGGACCAAATTAAGAAGTTTAGTTTCTTTATTTTTTTTTTCTCTTTTAACTATATTTAGGTCTTTGGCTTTAGGCTATAGTATCTTTTTATTATAAGTTATTTAATCTGTTATTTGCTTGTGCGTCCTTGAATTATTTGTTAATTCCTCGGTTTTCTCAGTTCTCGGTTCGTTTGTGTTGATCAAGTAGAAATAAATGCTACTTTAAATTCGAGAAACCATTATTATTAATATTTTTTGAGCTTTGGGGTGGGGATTCGAATTTTACATCTTTAAGTAGAGTTAAGTGTGATATTACCGTTGGGCTATGTCTGTGATCACAAAACTGTTCATTTTCAGTTAGCAATTTAGCATTGATTCCTTATTTCACATCCTCAATGGACCCTAATACAATTTGAGAAAATTGCCGTTGGTATGATTCAAGATGTATATTTCTCGGACAATGGTGAGGGATATCAATGGAGTCCAGCACCACACTTTGAAAGTAGATTGTATGAGTTTAGAACACGGGTTTGGAAGATAATTTTTAGGTTAAAATTGATTGATTATTCAAAAATTAGTTGTAATATTTATTAATTTTTAAAACAATATAAAAATGAAGATGAAAATTTTAGATTCATTCCTGAAACTAAACAAATCATTAATTATTTTATATATATTCATAAAACTCGTTTTTTATTAACTGTCGTGTCTTGTATTGGGGTGTCTCTTAGTCGTTTTTTTTTTTTTTTTTTTTTAAATCTTGTTGCACACTATTCAAGAAAATTGTCACGCTGATCCAGGAAGTTTTCTTGGGAGCACCTAAGGTGGATGTACGTGGCTACTATATAAGCATGTTGGCATGACGAATAAGGCAACTACAATCACGTTGGTTTGAATTCTCATCATTGTGTTATTCAATAATACATGCTCACAAATAAAGCTTTTGTTTATGCCACTGACTTTATATCAGCTAGGCAGGCTTCCATCACCTCCCTCTCTCTCTCTATCTCTCTCTCTTTTTAATTTAAAAAAAAACGCCATTAGCAAACTGCCACTCTATAACTCTAGAAGTCAGCAAATTGATTACCCATATTATCACTGAGACGAGCCAATTTTGCATATATTTGACAAGCAAAATGTCCAGCTTAAAACCACCATCTATTTTAACAAGGGCCTTGGGCAACTCTTATCTATAAACAACTAACAAAAATTGCCTAGGGCTAGGGGTGTTGTTTGGTTTTTAATAGGTATTTTGGTGATTGAATCTCGTTAGTTTCTTAGAAATAAGACTAACCATCTAGCCGA
Source organism: Ficus microcarpa (assembly GCA_025413485.1). Lineage (NCBI taxonomy): Eukaryota > Viridiplantae > Streptophyta > Magnoliopsida > Rosales > Moraceae > Ficus > Ficus microcarpa. Next base: position 18,270,095 of record CM046386.1, on the reverse strand, counting down.
ACAAAGAGGAGCTCAGTTGATTCATTTAGCATCTACAGTGGTTTTCTAGTAGCCGATTGCGGTGGTTTAGATATAACTTCTGAGGAGTTGAGATTCAAATGACGAAAGTGTATGTGGTTAACATGGTTGGGTACTGCGGCCACGACAAGACAAACTCATAGAGAGTTGAAAGATAGTGAGTCTAGTCGAATTTTTGGGACTTGAGATCTAAGACGGAGATCAAGGGATGGGAGGGGGATTGTGAAAGTGTCGAAGTGGGAGATCAAGATCTGTTGGGGCATAGGATGGTCGGTTTCAGTTTTAGATCGAGTCCCATGCCATTGAATCGCCTGGTTCACCAACCGATCTAGTCGGTCACGACCTTGTCGATTTGCTATGGGCGATTTTCATCATTTTTACTTTCATTTTCAAAACAAAATCATTAAATGCTAATAAATAGCTAGTATTTCTAAAATTTTAATATAATTTTAATCAAATTTAGTAGGAAAAAAAATGTATATCATTATAAACATATCTTATCGTGAAAAGCTCTGAAAAAAAAAAAAAAATCTAACAATAATAATGACAAAAACTATATTAGGAAAAATCATGAGAAGATACAAATGCTACGTGATATTTTCCCAAAAAATGGATTATGGATGGAGCATTTTTCAAAAAAAAAAAAAAAAAAAAATCTTGTTCATAACTTATTTGCTAGTTCCTCTCTTTCTCTCTCTCTCTCTCTCTCTCCTTAGGCTTTAACTTCCTCGTCACGAACATCAAACGCCAAAACCAGGGATTTCCATCCAAAGCCATGAATTTCCTCAACCCAAACAGATCAACGGCCACCAGACCCTGGCCCACCAAGCGATCATCATCGTCGTCGTTGTCGTCACAGAGATCTCCACTCCTCTTCCTGACCGTCATCTTCTGCGTCCTCATCTTCTTCCTCTACTACCAATCTCTCTCTCCCACTGCCCTCTCTCTCTCCTCCTCCCCCACCCTCTCTTCTCCCCATTCCCATTCCCTCCATTGCCCAATCTCCCTCATCGGAGAAAAGTTCCTCTGGTACGCACCCCACAGCGGTTTCAGCAACCAGCTCTCCGAGTTCAAGAACGCCCTTTTAATGGCCGCCATTCTGAACCGGACTCTGGTCGTTCCTCCGATCCTGGACCACCACGCCGTTGCTCTCGGAAGCTGCCCCAAGTTTAGGGTTTCGAGTCCGCCCGAGATTCGGCTTTCGGTTTGGGATCACGCCGTTGAGCTCATTCGCGATGGGAGGTATGTCGGTTTCATGGTTCTTATTGTGCATGTGTTTTTGTTGATATTGGAATGTGGGTTTTAGTGGGTTTCTTTTAGTTTCTGTGGAAATGGCGTCAATGTTCAGTTTACACTTAATCAAGTTTTATTGTTTTTTACCCCCTTGAAAATGCTGCTACGAATCGGATAATTTTACCCTATTCAGAGCTATAGAATAGAAGCAAAATAAATAAATAGGTAGACACAAGATTTATGTAGTGTTTCATCTAAGCGTGAGAGTTACGTTCACTTTCGACGACAGCAGAATCGCAGAATTTGATTGTGTTGAAGAAAAATTTTACAAGAGAAATTACAACCAGCTATTGATTCGTATACTGAATTATTGTCAGGACGACAATTAGGCTCCGCATGCTCAACAAATTGGACCAATCACCAATGTTTAGTACTTTAGAATAATAATTTTGTTGGAAGGGAAAGTAAAGGAACTAGACTGCTGTTCTTTTGGGTTCTTGTTTTCTGGGTTTCAAGTTTAGTTGCAAATTCTCAACTTACAAGTTTTTGCAAGAAATTAGTGGACGATTATTGCACAAACTTACCTGGATCTTTTTAGAAAAGCCAAGTTAATAGTGTACTTCTGTTTTATGTTTTATATTTTGTTTAAAATTGAAATGTAGGAGATCCTCTCACGATGTTGGGAGAATCTCGACCAATTTTTTTTTGTCACTCGTAAGTCTAAGAAACAGAATGTGAAGAATATAACTTTTACGAAGCTAGACCTTAAGTTGATAAGTTATTCCTTTTCTGTGTATATTCTCACATGATTTTCAGCTCGACCTTTCGATTTCATGAATGCTAGACTTCAAGGCAGTTTCAGGTTTATCAGATGGTTCTAAATTTTATGATCTTTTTATATTTTTGCCAATATCTTTCTCTCTTTTTTTGCAGGTATGTCTCCATGGCTGATATCCTTGATATTTCATCATTAGTTTCTTCGTCCTTTATCCGAGCCATAGATTTTAGGGTGTTTGCTTCCCAATGGTGCAATTTTAACTTAGATAGCATCTGTGTGAATGAATTTGATAAGCAATCGTCTATTCTCGATAGCCTAAAACAATGTGGATCTCTACTATCTGGCCTTGATGGTAGCGTAAGTAAGTGTTTATATGCTGTGGATGAGGACTGCAGAACTACAGTTTGGACATACAAAAATGGTGACGAAGATGGCACATTGGATTCTTTCCAGCCTGATGAACAGCTCAAAAAGAAGAAGAAAATTTCGTATGTTAGGAGAAGAAGAGATGTGTATAAGAATCTCGGACCTGGTTCCAAAGCTGACTCGGCCACATTTCTGGCATTTGGGAGCCTTTTCACTAGTCCTTACAAAGGTTCAGAGTTATACATTGATATCCATGAGTCTCCTAGAGATCGAAGGATACAGAAATTGATTGAGAAGATTGAGTTTCTTCCATTTGTCCCTGAAATTATTAGTGCAGGAAAAAGGTTTGCGCATGAGACCATACGCGCCCCATTTCTTTGTGCACAGCTTAGATTATTAGATGGGCAGTTTAAAAACCATTGGGAGACTGCTTTTCTGGGGTTAAAGCAGAAAATTAAATCTTTGGGACGGAGCCCTCATCCTATTAATATTTTTGTGATGACTGATCTTCCTGAAGCTAATTGGACTGGAAGTTACTTGGGAGATTTGGCCGGAGATGCTCATCAATTTAAACTGTATTTTCTGAAAGACAGAGATGAGTTGGTTAAACAAACAGCAAGAGAACTTGTGGATGCAAATCATGGCTTGAATTTTTGGTCTCTTCCAAAAAATAGTGACGGAGATGGTACCATTAAGAAGCATTGCCGTCCGTCAACATTATTGGATGTACTTCTATACATAGAAGAAACTGTTTGTAGCTGTGCCTCCCTAGGATTTGTCGGAACTTCGGGTTCAACTATTGCAGAGAGCATAGAGTTGATGAGAAAGTTTGGCATGTGTTCAAGTTCAACTCAGACTGCATTATGACATATGCACGCCTTTTGACATGATGAATAGAGTAAAACTGTCGCACATTTCAGTCTAGATATTTACCCTCTTGATTTTTAACAATGTCACGAGACTAGTTCTTTCAATGCTCCTGCCAGAATATGGTGTTCATTCGTTTTTGTTGACGGCAAAACAATGCAGAAATACTTCTATATATGGCCCAATCTCCGACTGCAGCCCTTCACTGATAACCTGTCACTTACGCTCACATTAAATCACACAGGTTTCTTCCAAGAAGGGATGTGAGAGGAAAAATCCGTATTCATCATCTTCTCTTTGGTGAGTTTGGACCCACTTGATTCTGTTCACATATCAAATGTATATTTATTTTAATAGAAATGGATGTATATTTTATCTTCTGATAAAATTCATTTAGAAGCCTAGTCAGCATATACAAATTTGATCATTCCTTTACCCTTTTATCAAATTGCATTTGCTAAATATGGCCATTGAAAATTGCTAAACCCAGTTTTGGCCGTTCAATGATAGAAAGGAACGATTTTACTGTTGATCATTTTTCAACTTTTGTCGAGCAATAGCTGACATATATTTTTCCCATAAACAGATTTGATCGCCTCTTTTATCACCCAGAGTCGGAGATTTGAGCTGCATGGTATGCTTTAAATTTTGGTACGTACTATAGTTTTTGATGAGCTAGGAACTCCTGGTTCTTACTCATCCTTGAACTTCTGGTCCAAAGCTGGCTGATTTTGGCGAATCAGATTGGAAAGTGGATGCGAAGGCAATATATTTGTATATTTATATATATGTGTGTGTGTGTGTTTTTGTCTGTGTGTATATATATATATATATTATATTCTTGAGCAGTTTCTTTTTACAACTTGTGGTGGTACCAGAAATATGAAAAAATAAACCTTCTAAACGTTGGAAAATTCAGCGAAATGCGGCGAAGGCATTTTGGTATGAACTTTTTTTTTTTTTGGCTAAAAAAAAGATCTGATGGTGCTACCATCATTTCCCGTTTTTTAAGTTCATGTAAGAAAGGACATTTCCCTGAGTTGGCTGGAGATTCGAATCTTCGATGTTCCGGTTTGCTCATCTACTTCACTTTCTTCTTTTTGTTGGCTGAAAAGGAAAAATGTCTTGGGACCAGTTTGTTTTTGTTGTATACTTGGTTTGATTTAAAAAATGTGACTGGCCATTGAATTGGGTTTTTTGTCGGCTTTTTCTAGGCGGCTTTATCTCAGGAGAAAAAGAGATGAATAGGAAATGTATATTTTATTTTCTGATATTACAAAAAGGGGAAAAAATGTGTATATTGTTTCGCATTTTCTGAAGAAAAAAGGACGGTGTTCGTGAGGATTTGGGTTTAGCTTCAAATTAGTTCCTAGGAGGCTCGAAATTTTTGACTTCATCGGGCTCCGTCTCCCTCTTGCGCTGGACCTTCTCAGAGAGATTTGGTTTCTGGCCTACTTAGGCTCAACATAAACAAGCTTTTTTCTTTTTTCTTTTTTCTTTTTCCTGCTGAATAACATAAACTCACTTAAATCTAGCGTTTCATTATCCCAGATTCGAATTTTGGCCTCTGCACACTACCATGATCCGAGAGGCTTGAAAAATTAACTTAAGGGCCCGTTTGGGGGGACATAGATGGTGTTTTGATGGTTGATTGGAAATTTACATTTGAAAGGAAAACTTTTGAAAAGAGTTTTGTGATAAATAAAAACTACAAAAATTTGAAATATGTTCAAAAAAAAATATGTAGAATGGATATTGCTTTATTCGTCTCGTTGTTACAATTATTTTGATATAAAAATTATCTTATTTCGATTTGAAATGAAAAAATTATGGACTTTGAAAATCTGAATTTTTTGAAAATAGAAGAAAAAAAATTTGATTTCGAGTTGAGATTTTGAAATTCAAATGGTGCTTTGTTATTTGAAGATGGCGCTCCAAACATATCCTTAATTAGCATGCTCTCCCATCTGTGGTTGACTTTCTTAGAGAGACCCGTTTTATGACCAACTTTTGCTCAACATAAAACATAAAACTCAAATCTAGCTTTTCGTTATCCCAAATTTGATGTGAGAAGGAAATCTTCTATTTTTCTACCAAAATTTGGGCTGAAATATAGTTGTCAATCTCTCGAGAAATGTATTAGTGTTTAACATATCTGCTTTGCTCTACTTTTTAGTTGTTTTTATTTTTATTTTTTTGTGGATAGTTTGTATTACATTGGATTGGAGTTATTATTGTTTTTTCTTTATTTTTAAAGAAATATTGGAGATAGATGAATGATGATGGTGCTAAGAAAGTGCGAACCTAATTGAGATGTTTCGGTGCATCTATTGATTTATGTCCCCCAACAAACTTACAAGTAAAATATTAGTCTTTAACATGACTTTTTCCTTAAAAAAAAAAAAAAAAAAGTGAAGAGGAGAGAACAGAAAATTACGTAAATAACCACAATTTTTTCTTCTATCAACTAACACAACACAAATTTTAGTTAACTTAGTTTAATTTTGTCATATTAGTGTCATATTAATTTTTCGTATTATGTTAATGTAATGATTTTTAAATTTATATTATTCAGCTACTTTTCCCTATTAAAAATAATATATGTACCTTTTTCTTAAGCATGCCAAAACTCCGACTCTTTTTCCTCCTTGAACATACTAAAAGTAAGCTTTCGCTTTGGTCCATTAGTTGGAAATAAAATTTTTATATTGAAATTGATTGATTTTTTAAAAATTAATTAAATTTTGTTAATTTAAAAAAAATTTAAAATTAAAATAAAAAAATATAATTTAATTAGAATTAGGTTAAAATATGAAGGGGAGGATGGACACCATTCCATTTTAAACTCATTTCAAACTTTTTTTTGTTTTTTTCCTAAAAAGTTTTTGTCTTTTTCCCAAAAAGTTTTTTATCTTTTCTGAAAATTCAAAAAAATTTACTATTACAACTAAAATATTTCAACTCAAACTAACACACCAAACACTCCCTAAAAAAAATGTCGGTGAATGGATCTTGCAATATTATTATTTTTTGTTCTTACATTAATTTGATGGGCCCTAGAATGAAACTGGTCGGAAGGGACAAGACAAAAGGCCAATGTTTATCAGCTAGAGGTAAAGTCAATCACGAAAACTGGAGTACTTAAATCGATTTTATTTTATTTTTTGACTAACCAAACTTAAACAGATCCATCGGTCAACAATTTATTTATTTATTTTCAATTGTAATATGTTTCGAAAGCGTTTTGGCTAATTTTTTCTCAATATAAAAAAATTTTTGATTTTTATATTGAGAAATATGTTGTGTGATTAATAATTTCATATCATATATTGAGTTTGTTTGACATGACTCTTTTAAAGTGTTTTGCCTTTCAAGTTTAATCTTTAATGATATTGAGATGATTTAGTAGAAGAGTTTTGATTATTCATATTTATTTACAGTTAAAGTCAGAAAATATTACTTTTCAAAAAAAAATTTTTGAATAAAATTTGAAATCTACATTAAAGTTTAAACAAGAGATTGCAAACTTCGTTTTAACCTTTTTAGTATTGATTAAAAAAGTTAAAATTCACTTTTAATCTATTAAACTCCTTCTAAAAAGCCCGAACTTTAATTTTCTCCTTTAAACAGCATAACTCAATAATAAAGTTTGTGATGTCATTGTTACTACTTAATATCCTTTAAACGGCACTACTCAAAAATAAAGTGTGCAATATCACGTTATGTCGTTTTACTCAAAAATAAGAAATGTAATGTCGTTTTATGGTACGTGATGTAGCTAGAATTTCATCAATAATTCTTTAGTTCTAAATATAAGCACTCAATGATTTAGATTGTAGTCCACCCCTCTGAAATTGGGGCAATAAATTACATTAAATTTCTCGTGGGGTGATGATTAGTAATTTGATTTCTCCATGACAGATCGTCCAAAAGAACCAACAATTGTACTTGGGAAAAAAAAAATATTGCCTTATTTAATTAGAATTGGTGCAAAAAAATATTGTAATTAAAATTTGCATCCTTGACACTAATTTAATAAAAAATGATTAATAAATAATCTTCTGTTAAGTTTTGTCAAACTTACAAGTGTTGAGATTTTGTATAATTGATTATTTATCCTGTTATTATTTTGTGATTATTATTGTAATTATCCTTTTGTATTTTTTTTTTATAGTTTTAGAGATTGTATAAAATGAATTAGCTTATATATGACTTGTTTTTTAGGTTTTTTAATTGTAGTTCTTCTTTATATAATCTTGTACAAATTCAATAGAAATTGTGAGTTAAAATTATTTGAATATCAAATTTTAAGTTGATACCAAAGCCAATATCAGATCCAACATTAGAGCCATTCAATAATTTTTCATTCATTGCAAGTAGCAAATTGCAAAAACAAAGCAAATCAAATAACAAAATACCCATCAAATCATCACCCATTCTTTAATTCCATCAAAAACCTACACCTAATAAATTGCAAATCGCACATCAAAAACCTGCAAATTGCAAATCTCAAATCAAAACCCACAAATTGACAAATCGCAAAATGTCATAGCAAACAATAAATCACAATGTCAAACTCTCCCAAAGCATCCAAATCAAAATAACCCCACAAAGAATTACTGAGCATCGTCAGTCCACCTACGTTATTATCGTGTTCGTCACCGTCGTTTCAATTCCATTTGTCCTCATCGCCAACATTATATTTAGACGAAGGACGTCACCTTTCAAGAGGCAAGACGAAGCTCTAGTGTATTAATTGTTTTCTTTGTTCATAACAAACAAGCAAATTACCAAGCAAATCACGTTGAAGGCATGTGTAAAGTAAGGTCCGTGTATTTGATTATCATATTCTTTTTTAAATTCATCAAACTACACATGATCTACAAAAAAAAAAAAAAAAAAAAAAAAAAAAAAGGCTGATTGCCTGATTGCCAAAAAAAAAAAAAAAGGAAAAAAAAGATTTCAGTTATTTGAAAAAAAAAAAAAGGAAAAATAAAGAGTTGATTGTTTGATTGAAAGAAAAAAGAGTAAAAAAAAAAATGAATTATCCAAGACAAAATATGCTCATGTTATTGATCAATCTGAAGTTGGTCAACATTCTCTTCAAGATGTGTTAGATTAAAAAATCTCAAAGTCTTTTGGGGAAGTTGGTACCAACTTAAGGGAAAGTGTTGGGATTTTGTGTAATTGATTATTTTTCTGGTTATCATTTTGTGATTATTCTTGTAATTGCCCTTTTGTATTTCTTTTCAGTTTTAGAGATTGTGCAATATCAATTAACTTATATATAACTTGTTTTTTTTAGGTTTCCTAGTTGTAATTCTTCTTTATATAATCTTGTACAAATTTAATAAAAATTATGAATGAAGATTATTTGAATCCCAAATTTCAAGTATAAGTTCCATTGGTATTGTTGTTATTATGATTTTTTTTAAATGAAATTTATAATTATGTTCAACAAAATCTAGATGCCATGAACATGAACGATTCTACCCTTTAACTTGTCTTTCTTACTTTTCCTTTTCCTTTTCTTTTCTTTCTTTCTTTCATTTTTTTATTTGTCGTAAAGTTCTCATTTATATACTCTATCAGTAATGTTCATTTTCAAACTTTTTTGATCTAATTAAATGATTGAATGCTGATGGTGTATGATAATTATGATATATTTTAATTTATAATAGTCTATGGGTCCGTTTATTGAATGAGTTTGAGTTGAAATTTTTAAGTTTGAATAGTAATTTTTGTTGACTTTTTAGAAAAGACAAAAAACTTTTTCAGAAAAGACAAAAAATTTTTGAGAAAAAAGATAAAAATTTAAGTTTAAACCTTAAGTTTGACTTGAGTTCCAAACAGAGCTTAAACTTAAGAAATTTAACAAAATATTTAAAAAACCACCCTTCACCGATGGAAGGCTGGGGCGGCCGAAGGTCTTAGGGGTGGTGGGCCTCTTGTCAGAGGCTTGACGTTTGCCGCAGGGTTGTATAAGGTTTTGTTTGCCTCATCATCTTATTCCAACTCAAACTGTACTTTTTTTATCTTTTTCCCAAAAAGTTTTTGTTTTTTTTTCAAAAAATTTTTTGTCTTTTCTGAAAATTAAAAAAAATTTATTATTACAACTAAAATATTTCAACTCAAACGAACCAACCAAACACCCTCTAAATGTGACTCGGACTACTACTTCTTCTTCTTCTCTTCTTGGGAAGACTTCGTCCGGTCACGGTCTACTCTCCACACGGACAGGTCTCTTCTACCTCTTTCTTATTTATTCCACATGATCCCTTTTAATTTTATATATATATATATATATATATATATATATTTCAACCAAAAAAAATACCCAACATGATTACATTTGACAACGTTCCTTAATAAATAGCCACAAAAGTAGGTTGCTAATTGTTGACCAGCTTTAGCTAATTTTTAAGAGTGTAATAAAGAGTTTTACACATATATTTTTTTAATTTGATCTTTTACACATTTATTGAAACATTTTATGAAAGTTAAAATCATATTGAAACAAAAATTTCAAATTTAACAAAATATGACTTGAAAAAAGAGAGAATACTACCAATAAAGTATTTTTATATCCTATTATAAAATTCTTTTTTAATGTGAGAGTAGTCCAATTACGATTTTGAAGGTTGATAAAAGGCCTGACTGTCAAAAAAAAAAAGTACAATTATCATTAATAAAATGATTAATGGCAAAGTACAAAAAAAAGTACAATTATCATTAATAAAATGATTAATGACAAAGTAATTACGGATATAATTTAATATTAATTATATACATGATTCTTATTATAAGATAAAGAATTCAAATTTTTCACTCCCAAATTATATATATATATAAGGTTAATGACAAGAATACATTTTAATCCTATCCTTGCAATATGTCCCGAAATTTTATACTCTACAATCTTTGTATAAAAGAATCTTGTTCAATCAATATATCATGTAATGTTAGACTCATGATGATTTATATGAAGCACGAATCTATCATTTAAATAAAATTGGATCACACCATTCAGGTTTGGAATTTCTCCAACAAATATGAAGATAAGGATAGGATAACACTAAGTGGTCTTTTGGGATGATAATTGAGGACGGAGTTTGGATATTGTTTTGAAAATATATGTTTGATTAAGTGTGAATTAAAAATAAAATATGATATAAAAAATAGTGTAAAAATTTGAAATATATTGAAAAAAATATATTATGTATCTTGTTTCATTCATCTATATTTTTTTTGTGTGATTTGAACAAAAAAAAATAGTATAAATTCTACTTAAAATAAGAGAATTATAAATTTTCAAAATTTGGATTTTTTAAATATTAAAAAAGAGATAAAATAAGATATAGATTTAGAATTTTCAAATTTGAATAATCAAAATTTTGTATGAAAACATCTCCGATTGTCCGATCTTTTAAAAGAAAATAAGAATCCAACAAACGTGTGATTTTCATTTATTTATTTATTTGGCTAGAAACTAACGTGTGATTAATAGTGATTAAAAGAAAATAACGTGTGATTAATTGTGAAGAGTAGTCAATCACATCCAAATTAAACCTACCCCCAAGCCCCCACGGCACAAAAAAAAAAAAAAAAAAAAGGAAAATTTCAACTTAACTTGTGAAGTTTAACACGTGACGATCTTACCTTGAAAAAAAACGAAAAAAGGTATAATTAAAAAAAGATAAAACAGAAAAAAAAAAAAAAAAAAAAAAAAAAAAGACAGCGGTCTGTGCTAACAAAATCTTCAGGAAACGCAAGGCTTATCAAAATGCTGACATCAATAGCTGTCTGCTCGGCAATATACAGGGTTAGTTTGATAATGAATTTATTTTAAATTAAATTATATTTTTTTTATCATGATTTTTATTTTATTTTTTTGAAAAATTTTTTTATCTTTTTTAAAAAGTTTTTTGTTTTCTCAGAAAAATTACTATTGAAACTTAAAAATCTTAAACTAAGGGCCTGTTTGGTTCGTCAGTTTGAGTTAAAAAGTTTGAGTTGATGTAAGTTGAGTTGAAAATTATAGTGTTTGGTAAATTGTTTGAAAAAAAAAAAGTTGAGTTTGAGTTGGTTGTTTGGTAAAAAAGTTTGAGTTAAATAGTTTTTAAAAAAAAACAAGGGCCCTGTTTGGATAAAGTTTAATTGACTGAAACCAATTTTTTTCCTTCTTTTTCTTCGATAGCTTATCTAAACTCCAACTAAACTGTACTTTTACACCTAATTTTATTTTATAGCTCTTAAAAGTCAATAAATGTCTAAATACTTTTTCAAAAGTATTAACTAATCCAATTTACAAATGACAACGCATCTGAGAAAAACACAATTTCACAATCTATTCTAGATGCCATCGGCGGAAAATCGAATAATTAAAAGACGCTCAATTTAATATCCACACTCCTTTACTTGAAAACAAAACCAATTTTATTTTTCAGAAAACTCCGGTAACATAATTTAAATAAACCTGATTGGGACATTTGTACCTAAAATTTTTCCGTAGCTCCGAAAATAAAAAACTTCCTTTGTATTTTGTTAAACGCTATGAATAATCGAACTTATCTCCTTGAATGTGCAACTCAAACGCATCAAAATATTTTTTCTGACTCTCTCATTTCTCACTAAAATTAATACCAATCACCTTAGGTCATCATAATATTTTGATAAATTTCATACATTGCCATATAATATAACAACATAAAGTGAAAAAAAAGTTTGTAAACCAAGTGAAAAATTACAAATTCCAAAAACACCCTCGTGATACCACCTAAACCTTCCACCATGCTACATTTCAAGTGGTTTTATATCATGGAGATATTTGATATCTGACCCACATGTCATTAGTCATCATTTCTCTTACCTGATTCATTGCACCCCGGCTTGATACGTGGTCTTGTGTTCCGATATTAGGCCCAGTTACATCGATCCCGTCATCAAGCATGTAATTGGAATTCACATCGGCGGTCCCACTTACAGGCACACAATCCGCCTCGTACTCTTCAACTACGGGATTGACCGCCTGCACCATCCTGATGAAATTATACAAAATCGCGCATGCGATGGGGATCATTTTTTGCTGACCCATCGGGTAACTGTTAATGCTTTAAGTATTTTGAACCGAGACTTCCAGATACCAAATGTTCTCTCAATACAGTTTCGCAGAGATGAGTGTGTGTAATTAAATACTTCCCTACGCTTGTGTAGCCCGCCACGCCGTATTCGGTATTTTGGTAAATGATAAGTCTCCCGTCGGAATAGGGACAAAAAGCAATCCCTGTTAGCGTACCCCGAGTCTGCCAAGTAAAATTTACCTGCAAAAGAAAGCTCACCATATGAATGCCACGAGAAATGACATTGTTTAAAACTCTGTTAAATATAAAAGCTACTATATAAGAGCTATTTTTACTAACCTGGTGGAAGTATTGGGAACCCGTGGAATGCTATTGCCTCGTCTAGCATTTTGGCGTCGTGACACGATCCCTCGTACCCCGCCAACATATACGTGAACCTCATGTCGAATGAGCATGCCGCTAGTACATTTTGCGAGTAATGCCCTTTCCTGTTGATCCAACCCTCCGAATTGGCCTCCGATGGCACACACGGGACGTGTGTGCCATCTATAGCCCCAACACAACCCTGAGTCAATAAGAGTAAAATTTAATGGGTCGTACCATAAATTAACATTTCTATTATTGTAATATTTTTTTCGTGTGCTGATGTTATGTGAGAACAAAGAACCATAAATCAAAATATGGTCGATATTTGTAAGAGTGCTCCTGAATCAAAGGTTGAACTTCCGTGTACTCAGGTGGGCATATGAACTCGTCCTTCAGTGAACAGATAACCTGCAGAACTTTATAAAACCAACGAGAAGTTGTCTCTACAGAATGCTGGAACAAGTACGCAATATGTCGGATCGTGGCGCCTTATGCGCAAATTGATAAAAAAATAAATAATTGTTCGTTTACGTCCATGTTGCGCGTTGGCTTCAATAACTCCCGTCCGCGTAATAGATCACTGAACGATCTGAACGTTGCCGATTTCATACCTATCAGTCCAAGAATTATTTCGTCGTGGCCGTTCAAAATATCTTCAACAGCATTCTCCCGGTCAATAGTGAATTATGTATCGGTTGCGGATCCCGACGCCTGACACGACTACCGTTCGTCGTTGCGACAACTGCTATCGCAAAATATTTGTCATCGTCACTATACTTGATTCTGATCTAGCGTCGCCTTTTTCTTGCTGGGATTCGGAACTGTGGTCAGTCATTTTCCTATTAGCTTGAATGTAGCCGTGAATATTGATTGGGACTCTGATGCAAAACAACTAAGGCGAATTAGAGAAAATGTATTTTCCCATACCATCATAGTTAATATGGAATGTTAAAAAAGCGATCAAATGATGATATCAACATGCGCAAGGGTTATTACAAGTTTTCATGAAATAATTAAAGAACCACAATCTGAGTACAAGGAAAATGTCAAACAACGGATAAAATTAGTTCGATGATAAAATAAAAAATAAAAAAATTCAATACACATAAGTTCGAAAAAATCTTGCCGAACAAGACACTCAATCGGTCGGTGGCGGGTGCGATCGAACAACTGATGCAACAATTTCTCGCCTATCAATCTCGGGCAGCTTGTGGAATGTACGCTTGTTATCTGGATGGCTCAAGAAGTAATGCCACATCATTGTCCGCTGATTGGGTGGAATACCCATATCCGTCATAACTTCCATGCACAACAACATGTGATCGGTTCGGCTTGATTGGGAATTACGTGTGCCTGATTTGGAGCGGCCACGGAAGTGATTGACTATTTCCTGCATTGCCATGAATGTTATCTTATCCGTCTTGTCCCTCTGCTTCCTCTTGCCAAAACAGCCCCTAGATCGCGCCGGAACGGCAGTGGCGCCGGCTCTTCTATTGTTGCGCCTACGACTGGCAGACGGAGGGGTCATCTCGTCTCCGCTCACCGGGCCTATGCTGGAGTTGTCTTGGTAGGCGTCAAGGTTGACGGGCTCCAGAGTGTCATGTGGCATCGAAACTGAACCGTAGCCCGAGGCACCAGCCGCATGCTTTTTGTCGAATATGTTATAATATAGCTCCTTGTTCCGTAGCCCCTCGTAACGGAGATGGTTGCACTCTTTATGGACCTGCAGCTAAGCCAGGTTTGTTAACTTAGATGTCCAATAATAATGGCCGAGAAAAAAATTTAATACATGCCAGTTAGTAGTTTGAAGTTATATTACATGAATAAAACTTTGCCACGCTTCGTCTGAGCAGATGACTCTATCTGTCACCGGATCGTATCCTAGGCCTGTCCGACATTGCAATGCCTTCCAACCCCGATATATTTTTCTCATCCTATCATTCTTCTGCTGTAACGTTATGCCATATGCAGGAACGCCTCCATACGCAGAATTAAACTCCGTTGCCCAGCTCTCCAGGGTTGAAAGAGGAGAATGTCTACCGGAATTGCAGGCCACGTAGTAATCAAGCTTTTCAAGGAAAACTTTTTCCTTAGCTTGATCCCAGTGATACGACTCACTCGTTGCTTTGCGAGGCATTTCCTTAAGAAATCAGTGAACAAAAAACTAAAATAAACATAACTATATACAAGAACAGCAAACGAAGGGTTGGCTCAGTATAATTTGCTCGACAAAGTTCATCTGAGGCATGTCAGTGAATCGCGACATGTGTAGATACCATGGCATATAAGCACTGGGCTCGGGGTCAACAAAGTAAAGGATGAGCATCCAATACGATGAAGCCCTATAACGGTCAACAGGTGATTACGTACCGGTATCTAACACTAATCATCGGGTCAGTAACTCACCAGTCAGATTATACTACCGAATATAAGATTGGTTGCATACATCATCGCCAAGACGGGATTAAATGTAAACGTTCAGGTCGATGTAAAACGGCCAACAGACACCATCAGAATACAAAAAATTCACCATAGTCCTGACACGATACCTTAAACGAAGTTAGATCCCACGCCTACAAAACACATTTCCGCAACAAATTACTAAAAAGGACCATTTACTTGGATTAGTTCCTTAAACCAAGCCAAGACCGACCCAAAAACCAAATAGAAGAACCAAAATTCTGAAAATTTACAACCTGCAAGGTTTCAAACCCCAAACCTTGAGTGCAACATCCCGCATACCACACTTAAGCGCCAGACCAGGCAAAAATGACAAACAACTAAAAAATGACATTAGCTTTGGTTTGGTCCCTCAACCGAAGTCCAAAAGCAAGCACCGTAGCAAATTTGCAAAAAAAAATGAAAAAAACACAACTACCAGTTTCGCAAGGTCAAACCCAGCCAAACACACCGACATATCCAATTATGAAAATAAAACCATAGCAAAATTACATTTCTTGCTCGGGTTGGAACATGAAACCGAGCCAAATCAAATCAATCCCCAATACCGAAACTTAAGCAAGAAAATTCACCATAGTCGTAATGTAAGGTTTAGACCCTGAAACAAAAACAAAACCACACGACAGACGGAGACACACAGCCTACACGACAATCACATGACACTCGGTTTACAAGAGTCAACTGAGCCCAACCCCCCCACAAACATAATCCAGCGGAGTAACTAGAAAGAAATTAGGTTATGCAACGTTTGATACCGAAACTTTATAAACCGAATCACAATCCACGTTATGGAAGTAGAGACAATAAACGCACAATAGGTATGGTTTAGTACCAATTACCATGCCGAAACCCTGCAGTGGCAAACAATGTCTCCACATACGACAATTTTTTCTGTAATAAACACAATCAACTGACATTTTATACCATGGAGATGCATAATCAACATACACAGAGGACAAGCTGAGGCAAAATCATCAAAAGATTTGAAGGCATAACTCGGTTTAGGAGCAGTACAAAACAACATGCGAAGGAAAGTAGGCAAAATTCGTGAAATAGGGAGATTCGATTGCATACTTGGGTGGCCGAATTAGACCCACACGACGAGTAAACAAGGGCCGACGAAACAATTGGGCAGGATTTAATGGGTCGCCGTAACGAACCTTGCGCTCGGAAATAATGGGTGATCCTCCTAGGGTTTCGGGTTCCGAGCTTCCTCCCCCTCCGGTGACTCATCAGCTTCGCGGGTTTCATGGGCGAAGGCAGGGTTTTTGAAGAAAAATCTTACCTGAGACTGCAGCAAGGACGCGGATGGAACAGGCCTCCTGGCTGTTTCAGACGGTACGGAGGTTCGCGGTCAGGAGATACAGGCAACCTGACAGCCCCACATGGGCGCCGAGAGGGAGGAAGACAGGGGGGAGAGTTGCAGGCGCACGCGAAGGAGACAGGGCTGGCAGATCTGTGCGAATGAACAGTAAACCCATTTGGGTTCACTGTGCAACGGGTCAGCCTATTGCTCGAACTCGACTTCGGTGCCAAACAGGTTTCGTTCAAACTGAAATACAAAACTTCAGCTTCAGCTAGTGTGCCAAACACACTCTAAGGGGGTGTTTGGTTTCCCTTTCATTTTAAACTAAATTGTATTTTTTTCATCATGATTTTTGTCTTTTTCTGAAAAAGTTTTTTGTCTTTCTAAAAAGGTTTTTTGTTTTTCTTAAAAAATTGCTATTAAAATTTAAAAATCTTAAACTAAACTCATTCACCAAACACCCCCTTAATGAACCGCGTATTTACTTTATTTTACGGTTCTAATAAAATCAAGGGAAAGCATAAGGAGAGGAAAAAAGAATCCTCTTTTAGTATTCGTTAGGCCGTTTTTGACCGTCGATCGGTGAAAATGGAGGGCGTAGATCACCTGTCGCACGAGAGGAGCAAGGCTCAGTTCGATGTCGACGAGATGAAGATCGTCTGGGCCGGCTCTCGCGACGCCTTCGAGGTCTCCGATCGGATTGGTCGCCTCGTCGCCTCCGATCCGGTAAAAGTTTTAATTTTTTTTTAAAATTTTTTTCCTTTTTTGTGAATTTTCTTGTTTAGTTTCTGTTTGGTTCGCGGGAAAACGTTGAATTTTGGGTATCTTTCGCTACCGAGTAGAAGGAGAAGAAATGAGAGAATGTATAACCTGTTCAGCGTCTTCGGAGCTAGAAAATCTGATTTTTTTTTTAATTTTTATTTTTTTAAAGATTTTGTGCTTTGATGATTGACACACACACACACACATATATTTAACGATGAATTGTTGTGTTGGGTAGGCTTTTCGAAAGAATAATAGAACTATTCTAGCTAGGAAAGAATTGTTCAAAAACACACTGAGAAAAGCCGCTCATGCCTGGAAACGAATCATTGAGCTTCGACTCACTGGTATGTTGTCCTCACCATGGTGTCCTTTTATCATAATTATGTTTTTCTTTTTATTTTTATTTTATTTTATCTAAAATTTTGTTCCTCAATCATGTAATTGAACTGGAATTTTTTGATGTTACAGAAGAAGAGGCATCAAGGTTAAGGTTTTTTGTGGACGAGCCTGCTTTTACAGATCTTCACTGGGTAGGTTCCACTACTTTCTAGATAACTGGTTCAATTTTCAAGTTTCTTCTTTGATTCCAAGAATTTAATTTGAAAACTACGCATCTGTTTGGTTCACCAATAGAAAACAAAAAAACTCTACTCAATTTTTGTCTTTTTCTGAAAAGCCAACTAGTTTTACAATTCATGTTCCGATTATGACTTAAAAACTCCAAATTTAAAAATCCATAACTTTGCATATACAAGTCCAATGAGGATTTTTTTTTTAAATTTTAATAAATTACATAGAATTTTGAAACGAACGAAATACGATTCATATTGATTTTTTTTTTTGCCAAATGCATTTCAAGTTTTTACACTTTTGAACTCCAATCAGACAAACATACAACTCAACTCCAACTTAACTCAAATCAAATTTTTTCAACTCCAATTGTTTCCCCGAACACAATGCTTAACATGAATTGGCATGTGGGTTCTGTTTAGAAAGTGTTTGTGCCGGCTATTAAAGGACAAGGCACTGAAGAGCAGCAACAGAAATGGTTGCCCCTTGCATATAAGATGCAAATTATTGGTTGTTATGCACAAACTGAACTCGGTCATGGCTCTAATGTTCAAGGGCTTGAAACCACGGCGACATTTGATCCCAAGACAGATGAATTTGTTATCAATAGTCCTACATTGACTTCAAGCAAAGTGAGTAAAATGAGTAATGAATCTTTACCTTTTTCATTTCTTCAAAAAAAAAAAAAATTTTTTTTTTGAATATTTTCTAGATTTTTATCCTTATATTGAAACTTAATAAACATGTTCTTATTGTCATTTTATTGAGGAATCATCATGTTCTCATGTCTACATGAATGAACTTTCTGGATTGGATTCTTAATGTTCTTCCTCATCTGTTTTGAGTAGTGGTGGCCTGGAGGACTGGGTAAAGTTTCAACACATTCTGTTGTCTATGCACGTCTTATCACTGATGGTCAGGACTATGGAATACATGGTAACTACCAAGTTGGTTATTTGAATTCTTGTTTCATGAATAATGATTTGTTTGAGATTGATATTGTAAAACTCTCGTTTTCAGGTTTCATTGTTCAACTGCGGAGCCTGGATGATCACTTACCCCTTCCAGGCATAACTGTTGGTGACATTGGAAATAAATTTGGTAGTGGAGCGTACAACACCATGGACAACGGGGTTTTGAGATTTGACAATGTGCGCATTCCAAGAGATCAAATGTTGATGAGGTTCATACTCCTGGCACATATATCCTCTGTCTCTATGTCTTTACGTATACCAGAACATTTCTTTATAATAACAAGTAGTTTTATAGATAGACATATATGCCCATATTCTAATTGGGTTGACTTTCTTTCTTTCTTTTTTTTTCATCGTCTTTTCTTCATCCTTTCTGCCGAGGGTAATTGTCTAAACTTGTTTAGTTTCAGATGTTCCAAGTCCCTCATTGTGAAATTGCTTTTGGTTTTTCAAGTGTGTGCCTTTTGAGCTTGTGAGCCTTAATTGCTCAAATTAGACAGCTTTTACTTTTTAGGATAAAGTATTAACTTGATTACTTCTAAAAATTTTGATAGAAATTTTTTATCCTAGGGATTGGTTTCCAAACTTTCATTTGATAAAAAGACTTAAACCATTTCATGTTGTCACAAGTACTTACCTAGGATCCCCCTTCTAATTTCCTTTCAAAATCTGTCAGGATTTCACAGGTTACAAGAGAAGGGAAATATGTGCAATCCAATGTGCCACGGCAGCTAGTTTACGGTACTATGGTATATGTTCGTCAAAATATTGTATCCGATGCTTCATGTGCTTTGTCACGGGCAGTTTGTATAGCTACGAGGTATAGTGCTGTTCGTAGACAGTTTGGCTCGCATAATGGTGGTGCTGAAACACAGGTAGTCTTTTTACATATTTTGTTGCTTGAAGCTGTTTGACATATCTACTGACTACTGTAAAGGCATGATGAAAAATGATATTCATTCTATGTTTAGTTAGTATTCTCTAGGTAAACCATAAAACTTGCTTGTAACAGATTGATTTTTATTCTGGTCAACTAATTCTAGAATAGTCAGCTTAAAATCACTGTTGAGAATATCTCTTGCTATGATTAGGTTTTCCTAAAGGAGACTTTGTGTAGATGTAATTTCTGTGACCATTGCATGTAGGTTGATCAACGGTGGCAAACTTGTAAAATTGGACCACTAATAATGATAATCGAGATGCCAAAATAAGGAACTTTCTGTTAAATACCGCATTGCAAGAATTCTGAAGTTTGTCTTTCGTTTGGCAGTCGTAGAAATTATGAAAATGATTTCTTCTTGATGTTTGAGAGACAAGTATTTACCGTCTGCATTTGACTCTCTTTTGCCATAGGTGATTGATTACAAAACTCAGCAAAGTAGGCTCTTCCCTTTGCTAGCCTCTGCCTATGCTTTCAGATTTGTTGGTGAGTGGTTAAAATGGCTATACATGGATGTGACCCAAAGGTTGCAAGCCAAAGACTTCTCAACATTGCCCGAGGCTCATGCTTGCACTGCTGGATTGAAGTCTTTGACTACTACTGCAACTGCTGTAAGTAAATATTGCTGAGCTTCATAATTTTTTAAGTGTTCTGTATTATTTTCACTTGAGAGTTTGTTAGGCCTGCTGAATGATCTGAACGAAACTTCTGCAGAGCTTAAGCTTTCACTTGTTTGTTTTAGTGCAGTTTTCTGTTTAGCTTGCTTCTTCTTCTTCTTCTTCTTTTTCTTTTAACTCTGCCAATCTCTTTTACTAGTATTTAGGTTCTTGATATTAAAAAACAGTTATGATGTGCCATTTTAGTTTCCGTTACCATGTCGCAATCTGCATATGTGTAATTCTATAGGTCTTTTTGTGGTCTAATTATTTTGTTGACCTTTTACTTGGATTACAGGATGGGATTGAAGAGTGCAGGAAATTATGTGGTGGCCACGGATACCTATCTTGCAGTGGGCTTCCTGAATTGTTTGCAGTTTACATTCCTGCCTGTACATACGAAGGAGACAATGTTGTGCTACTTCTACAGGTCTCTGAAATTATCAATAGATTCTGAAATGGTAACATTGTTTGACTAGTGGCTGTTGGTTGGCTCGCTAGGAAACCTTTTGTTGTTTTAAGCATACACCAATGTGGTCGATTGTGTTTTAAGTTTGCACAAATGTTGTTGCAGACTTAGCCTGGCGTAATTCCATGCTGCCCACCTCTAATATTGGGGTCTATAGTTCAAATCTCCTACTCCCAAGCACCAAAAAAATAAAAAGAAGAGGAGTCATTTGTATAAGTGATCACTAATTTGTGGATAGAGGCACTAAAATGTTTCTGATTGTTGGTTTCAATTCCACTACTAGTATTTATGCTTTAACCTACAGAAGACGTGGTAGCAATATTCAGGAAATTTCACAAAAATTGGATGGTTCCATGCTTGCCGTTCACTTTCTCTTGCCTGTTGTTTAGAACCAGGAAACCTTTTCATTGGTGGGCTATAAAGTATTATGGTGTTAGTTTCTTGGTCAATCACCATCCAATTTTCTATGCAAATCATATGAAGTTGCTATCTTTCGTTGTTGGCCTCATTGATTGGCATGGGCTTTCAAAACTGTAACACAGCTTTCACTATTACCTTTTTTTTTTTTTTAAATAATTTTTTGGGTTCAATTCTGTGGAGCTGATAGCCTATCCATATTCGTCATATGCCAAGCATGCCCAGCAAACTACAGTAGTTTCGGAAGAATGTTTCTTTAATTTAATTGTCTCTTTGGCTTTGAACTGGACATCCTGCTTTAATGTCCATGGTGTATTTAGGGTGGTAATTAAGATTGAACTTTCCTTCCAGGGCTGGCTCACTAGTTCCAGCTCTGTTATTTTAAAACTACATGCACTGATGAAAAAAATAACTTAGGTTGCAAGGTTCCTCATGAAGACTGTTTCTCAGTTGGTGTCCGGGAAAAAGCCAGTTGGAACCACGGCCTACTTGGGGCGAGCTGAACATCTAATGCAATGTCATTCCAAAGTGCAAAAAGGTTAGTCTTTTCTTGTTTCTGAAGTAACGATTTTGGACTCTCTCCCTTTTCCTGAGTTATCGTGGATAGTTGATAAGCTCTACAGTTAGTAAATGAAATTGATAAAGTCATAAAGGATCATCCCTCTGAGACGTAATTGATTCACCAATGCATTCATAAATTGATGGTTTTTCTCTTTAAACATAAATTTACGAATTTTACCATTCTTTCTGCAGCTGAGGATTGGTTAATTCCTAGCGTGGTATTGAAGGCTTTTGAAGCAAGGGCCACCAGGTTGTCTGTCGCCTGTGCTCAAAACCTTAGCAAGTTCTCAAATCAGGAAGAGGGTATATCTCGTCTTTCCCTTGATAAAGTTTGAAATTTTCTACATTTTTTTGTTTTTTCATTTTCTTCCAAGTATCTCAAGGTATTATGTCCATGGGATCTGTAGGAGTTGGCACATGCGCCTATAAATCACTCTCTGGCCACTCTTATGCTTTCGTCTTTCTTTTTTATATTTTCTCTCATTTATTTTATGGCACCGGTAGTTTCATAGCATTCAATGTTTATGTGAAAGCACTCCACTAAGTATTAAAAAAAACACCGTTGTTGGTGGATCATATTTCTTGCATGCATGCAATGCCATGTGAAAAGGTGGGGGATCTGTCTTCCCCCAGACTAAATAAGCTCAAGTTTTTTCTGCTTTTGTTCATATATTAACTGCTGTGCTGCCTCATGCACCAGGCTTTTTGGAACTCTCAGCTGATTTAGTTGAGGCAGCAGTTGCTCATTGTCAATTAATTGTTGTTTCCAAGTAAGCTTCTTCCCTAATCTGATTTCTCCATCTCTTACGACATCTACTCCTATTGCAAAACTGGTCCATTTTGCACTAGGCTGGTGATTTACCAACTCTTCTCATTGACGGAAAAAAAAAAGTTGGTGAACATCACTTTGCTGAAAAAGTATTGAATGGTCATTCTGCGTCTGCTTCTCAAGAGAAATGGCAAGCTTGGCTTCATGATTTCAACATGAAGTGATCAGCGACTGGGAGGGCTTTGCTCTACATAATTTAGTCTGGATAGAGTTAAATTTGGGAATTCAATGACATGCAGTAGCTAAAGTTCTCAAATCAATTATGAAGAAAATTATTCACGTCACAAGTCTATGTTCCCTTTTAATTTTATTTAATTTTTTGCGTCCCGTCTAAGAGGTTTCTTTATGGATTAGGTTCATCGAGAAGTTACAAGAAGACATTCCCGGGAAAGGAGTGAAGGTACAGTTGCAGACCCTCTGCTACGTATATGCTTTACATCTTCTCCACAAACATCTGGGTGATTTCACATCGACCGGCTGCATCACCCCCAAGCAAGCTTCACTTGCAAACGAGCAACTCCGATCTCTATATTCCCAGGTTTGCGCCGAACACTTCCCTCTATAATCCTTTTGTCTCGAAAACCTTTAGAGTGTACTCTCTCACTTTTTCACCATTCTGCTTATAATGAGTTCATGTGTTTTTCACTAGGTCCGTCCTAATGCCGTTGCCCTTGTTGATGCGTTTAACTACACTGACCACTATCTCGGCTCGATTCTTGGTCGCTACGATGGTAATGTGTATCCGAATCTCTATGAGGAGGCCTGGAAAGATCCTCTAAACGACTCAGTTGTGCCCGACGGTTACCACGAGTACATAAGGCCTTTGCTGAAGCAACAGCTTCGCAATGCTAGGCTCTGAAAGAGCATTACTAAGCATGCGAGTGCGATATGTTAGATGCCCTAATAAAGCTACTGGGATTTTTAGCATCTATTTATGTAGGAGAGTAATTATTTGTATATTTTACTTGTAAGCCAGTTTGGATGCTCGGCCATGGCTGTCTGTTGAAGAAGATTGTCAACATAGTTGGATGGATAAAACTGTCCTCTATCTAGCTGATAAAATTATTGCGCCATGTTTGCAATAATTGAAGACGGTCTCCGATATCAATGTAAATACTATATTTCACTTTTAAAATAAGATTCGACTTTTTTTTTTAGTAATTCAATACGTAATGTTATTTTAAATGTTACATTTATTTTTTATTATAAATTTTAAATTTTGAAACTTATATGTAAATAATTTGACATAAATAAATAATATTACATGGGAGAGAAGGATAATATATTAGTTAATATATAAATTTAGTAATGCAGCGAAGATGCTCTTGATATGTCATACGGATTTGCTTTTTCGAATTGGATTTATGCATCCATGATTAAGAGAATTTCTAATAAAAAAAAAAAGCTAGACTTTGCAATGAAATCGATTCCTGGAGGTTCAACAGGTTTTTTTTTTTTTTTTTTTGGAAATAATCTTTGTTGTTTTGTCAACATCGTAGTAAGGTTGTACGGAATTATTATCCATCGCATCTAAGGTGTTCGAATTGTAAACAAAAATTTTGAAGTGTGAAAGGCATGACTAAGGATGCCAATATTTCTTGAGTGGACAGCAACCTACCCTTCCAGGTTTTGATCTGAACGGGGCGGGGGTAGGGGGACAATATTAATTGATCGAGATGGGGATGGAAAAGTAATCCCCGTCACCGTCCCATGCCATCCCTAAGCAATAAATCGTGCTAAATGATTCAAACATACTTGAGGAAATAGTACGAGCTTAAATACAAGCTTCTTATAAATGAGAAATCTCAAAACTAAAACAAAAAGAGAAGGGGGGGACAAAAACAAAAGAATGAATCAATTTTATTTGACGCCCAATATATAGTTGACATTGATCATAAAAACTGTCTTCAATTAAAGGTGCTCAGATTCATATCCCACATTGCAAACAGAATTCCAAGACGCTTGTTGTTCTTGCTGGGATATGTCGTTGAATTTTTCTTTTAACTTTATTTAGGTCTTTGGCTTTAGGCTATAGTATCTTTTTATTATAAGTTATTTAATCTGTTATTTGCTTGTGCGTCCTTGAATTATTTGTTAATTCCTCGGTTTTCTCAGTTCTCAGTTCGTTTGTGTTAATCAAGCAGAATTAAATGCTACTTTAAATTCCAGAAACCATTATTATTAATATTTTTTGATGTTAGGGGTGGGGGATTCGAGTTTTGTATCTTTAAGTGGAGTCAAGTGTGATATTACTATTAGGCTATGTCTACAATCACGAAACCATTCATTTTCAGTTAGCAATTTAGCATTGATTCCTTATTTCACATCCTCAGTAGACCCTAATACAATAGGAGAAAATTGCCGTTGGCATGATTCAAGATGTACATTTCTCGGACAATGGTGAGGTATATTAATGGAGTCCAGCACCACACTTTGAAAGTAGATTGCATGCACTCAGAACACGGGTTTGGGAGATAATTTTTAGGTTAAAATTAATTGATTATTCAAAAACTAATTATAATATTTATTCATTTTTAGAAAAATACAAAATTTAAGATGAAAATTTTATATTCATATCCGAAAATCAAACAAACCATAGTTATTTTATCCATATACTTTTTATTAATTCTGGTGCCTAGTATTGGGGTGTCTCTTAGCTTTTTTTTTTTTTTTAATCTTGTTGCACGCTAGTCAAGAAAATTGTCACGCTGATCCAGGAAGTTTTCTTGGGAGCACCTAAGGTGGAGATACGTGGTTACTATATAAGCATGTTGGCATGACGATCAAGGCAACTACAATCACGTTTGGTTTGAATTCTCATCATTGTATCATTCAATAATACATGCTCACAAATGAAGCTTTTGTTTATGCTACTGACTTTATATCAGCTAGGCAGGCTTCCATCACCTCCCTCTCTCTCTCTCTCTCTCTCTTTTAATTAAAACAACGCCATTTGCAAACTGCCACTCTATTACTTTAGAAGTCAGCAAATTGATTACCCATATTATCACTGAGACGAGCCAATTTTGCATATATTTGACAAGTAAAATGTCCAGCTTATAACCACCATCTATTTTAACAAGGGCCTCGGCAACTCTTACCTATAAACAACTAACAAAAATTGCCTAGGGCTAGGGGTGTTCTTCGGTTTTTAATTGGTGGTTTTGGTGATTGAATCTCGTTAATTTCTTAGAAATAAGACTGACTATCCTAGTCGAACAAAGGGATGCTCAGTTGATTCATTTAGCATCTATAGTGGTTTTCTAGTAGCTGATTGCGGTGGTTTAGATATGACTTCTGAGGAGTTGAATGATCCAAATGACAAAAGTGACATGTGGTTGAGATCGACCATCAACGAGGGGGTGGTGATGCGGAGCGATAGAGGTTGCACATGGTTGGGTCCTGCGGCCACGACAAGACAAACTCATAGAGTTGAAAGATAGTGAGTTTAGTCGAATTTTTGAGACTAGAGATCTAAGAGGGAGATCGAGGGATGGGAGGGGGATTGTGAAAGTGTTGAAGTGGGAGATCAAGATTTGTTGGGGCATGGGATGGTTAGTTTCAATTCCAGATCGAGTCCCATGCCATTGAATCGCCCAATTCACCAACCGATCTGGTCAGTCACTGACCTTGTCGATTTGCTATGGGCGATTTTCATCATTTTTATTTTCATATTTCAAAACAAAATCATTAAATGCTAATAAACGGCTAGTATTTCTAAAATTTTAATATAATTTTAATCATATTTAATAAGAAAAAAAACGAATATCTTTATAAAGATATCTTATCACGAAAAGATTTAAAAAATTAAATAATCAAAAAATAATAATGATAAAAAAATTATATTAGGAATAATCAAGAGAAAATACAAATGCTACGTGATATTTTCCCAAAAAATGGATTATGGATGGAGCATTTAAAAAAAAAAAAAAAAAAAATCTTGTTCATAACTTATTTGCTAGTTCCTCTCTCTCCCTCTCTCTCTCTCTCTCTCTCTCTCCTTAGGCCTTTAACTTCCTCGTCACGAACATCAAACGCCAAAACCAGGGATTTCTATCCAAAGCCATGAATTTCCCCAACCCAAACAGATCAACGGCCACCAGACCCTGGCCCACCAAGCGATCATCATCGTCGTCGTTGTCGTCACAGAGATCTCCACTCCTCTTCCTGACCGTCATCTTCTTCCTCTACTACCAATCTCTCTCTCCCACTTCCCTCTCTCTCTCTCCTCCTCCTCCACCCTCTTTTCTCCCCATTCCCATTCCCTCCATTGCCCAATCTCCCTCATCGGAGAAAAGTTCCTCTGGTACGCACCCCACAGCGGTTTCAGCAACCAGCTCTCCGAGTTCAAGAACGCCCTTTTAATGGCCGCCATTCTGAACCGGACTCTGGTCGTTCCTCCGATCCTGGACCACCACGCCACTCTCGGAAGCTGGCCCAAGTTTAGGGTTTCGAGTCCGCCCGAGATTCGGCTTTCGGTTTGGGATCACGCCGTTGAGCTCATTCGCGATGGGAGGTATGTCGGTTTCATGGTTCTTATTGTGCATGTGTTTTTAACCCGTTTTTAGGGATTTGGAAATGGGTTTTTGTTGATTTTGGAATGTGGGTTTTAGTGAGTTTCTTTTACTTTCTGTGGAAATGGCGTCAATGTTCAGTTTTCACTTAATCAAGTTTTATTGTTTTTTACCCCTATGAAAATGCTGTTACGAATCGGATGATTTTACACTATTTAGAGCTATAGAATAGAAGAAAAATAAATACAAAAGATCTATGTAGTGGTTCATCTTAGCGTGAGAGTTACGTTCACTTTCGACGACAACAGAATCGCAGAATTTGATTGTGTTGAAGAAAAATTTTACAAGAGAAATTACAACCAGCTTTTGATTCGTATATTGGATTCATGTTAGGACGACAATTAGGCTCCACATGCTCAACAAATGGGACCGATCACCAATGTTTAGTACTTTAGAATAATAATTTTGTTGGAAGGGAAAGTAAAGGAACTAGACTGCTGTTCTTTTGGGTTCTTGTTTTCTGGATTTCAAGTTTAGTTGTAAATTCTCAACTTACAAGTTTTTGCCAGAAATTAGTGGACGATTATTGCACAAACTTACCGGGATCTTTTTAGAAAAGCCAAGTTAATAGTGTACTTCTGTTTTATGTTTTATATTTTGTTTAAAATTGAAATGTAGGAGATCCTCTCACGATGTTGGGAGAATATCGACCATTTTCTTTTTTTTTTTTTTTTTTTTTTTTTTCACTCGTAAGTCTAAGAAACAGAATGTGAAGAATAGAACTTTTACGAAGCTAGACCTTAAGTTGATAAGTTATTCGTTTTCTGTATATATTCTCCCATGATTTTCAGCTCAACCTTTCGATTTCATGAATGCTAGACTTCAAGGCAGTTTCAGGTTTATCAGATGGTTCTAAATTTTATGATCTTTTTATATTTTTGCCAATATCTTTCTCTTTTTGCAGGTATGTCTCCATGGCTGATATCCTTGATATTTCATCATTAGTTTCTTCATCCTTTATCCGAGCCATAGATTTTAGGGTGTTTGCTTCCCAATGGTGCAATTTTAACTTAGATAGCGTCTGTGTGAATGAATTGGATAAGCAATCGTCTTTTCTCGATAGCCTAAAACAATGTGGATCTCTACTATCTGACCTTGATGGTAGCGTAAGTAAGTGTTTATATGCTGTGGATGAGGACTGCAGAACTACAGTTTGGACATACAAAAATGGTGATGAAGATGGCACATTGGATTCTTTCCAGCCTGATGAACAGCTCAAAAAGAAGAAGAAAATTTCGTATGTTAGGAGAAGAAGAGATGTGTATAAGAATCTCGGACCTGGTTCCAAAGCTGACTCGGCCACATTGCTGGCATTTGGGAGCCTTTTCACTAGTCCTTACAAAGGTTCAGAGTTATACATTGATATCCATGAGTCTCCTAGAGATCGAAGGATACGGAAATTGATTGAGAAAATTGAGTTTATTCCATTTGTCCCTGAAATTATTAGTGTGGGAAAAAGTTTTGCGCAGGAGACCATACGCGCCCCATTTCTTTGTGCACAGCTTAGATTATTAGATGGGCAGTTTAAAAACCATTGGGAGACTACTTTTCTGGGGTTAAAGCAGAAAATTAAATCTTTGGGATGGAGTCCTCATCCTATTAATATTTTTGTGATGACTGATCTTCCTGAAGCTAATTGGACTGGAAGTTACTTGGGAGATTTGGTCGGAGATGCTCATCAATTTAAACTGTATTTTCTGAAAGACAGAGATGAGTTGGTTATACAAACAGCAAGAGAACTTGTGGATGCAAATCATGGCTTGAATTTTTGGTCTCTTCCTAAAAATAGTGACGGAGATGGTAACATTAAGAAGCATTGCCGTCCGTCAACGTTATTGGATGTACTTCTATACATAGAAGAAACTGTTTGCAGCTGTGCCTCCCTTGGATTTGTCGGAACTTCGGGTTCAACTATTGCAGAGAGCATGGAGTTGATGAGAAAGTTTGGCATGTGTTCAAGTTCAACTCAGACTGCATTATGACATATGCACGCCTTTTGACACGATGAATAGATTAAAACTGTCGCACATTTCAGTCTAGATATTTGCCCTCTTGATTTTTAACAATCTCACGAGACTAGTTCTTTCAATGCTCCTGCCAGAATATGGTGTTCATTAGTTTGTGTTGATGGCAAAACAATGCAGAAGTACTTCCATATATGGCCCAATCTCCGACTGCAGCCCTTCACTGATAACCTGTCACTTACGCTTGCATTAAATCACACAGGTTTCTTCCAAGAAGGGATCTGAGAAGAAAAATCCGTATTCATCATCTTCTCTTTGGTGAGTTTGGACCTACTTGATTCTTTTCACATATCAAATGTAAATTTATAGTAATAGAAATGGATGTATTTTTGATCTTCTGATAAAATTCATTTCGAAGCCTAGTCAGCATATATTAATTTGATCATTCCTTTACCCTTTTATCAAATTGCATTTGCTAAATATGGCCATTGAAAATCGCTAAACCCAGTTTTGGCCGTTAAATGATAGAAAGAAACGATTTTACTGTTGATCATTTTTCAAATTTTGTCAAGCAATAGCTGACATATATATTTTTCCCATAAACGGATTTGATCGCTTCTTTTATCACCTTGAGTCGGAGATTTGAGCTGCATAGTACGCTTTAAATTTTGGGACGTACTATAGTTTTTGCATGTTCTTTATCACCTTGATGATCTGGGAACTCCTGGTTCTTACTCATCCTTGAACTTCTGGTCCAAAGCTGGCTGATTTTGGCGAATCAGATTGCAAAGTGGATGCATAGGTACTATATTTATATGTTTATATATATATGTGTGTGTGTGTTTGTGTCTGTATATATATATTATATTCTTAAGCAGTTTCTTTTTACAACTTGTGGTGGTACCAGAAATATGAAAAAATAAACCTTCTAGACGTTGGAAAATTCGGAGCTAAATGCTGCGAAGGCATTTTGGTAGGAACTTTTTTTTTTTTTGGCTAAAAAAA
The DNA here is from genome assembly GCA_025413485.1 of Ficus microcarpa. Lineage (NCBI taxonomy): Eukaryota > Viridiplantae > Streptophyta > Magnoliopsida > Rosales > Moraceae > Ficus > Ficus microcarpa. The sequence goes on along the minus strand of CM046386.1, from coordinate 18,239,897 downwards.
TGATCTGATAGTGGTCCCGTCATTTCCCGTTTTTTAAGTTCACATAGGCAGGGACATTTCCCCGAGTTGACTGGAAATTCGAATCTTCGATCTTCTAGTTTGTGATATTCTAAGATTGCCTTCCCAACTCATTTACTCCTAGGTGTTCACTTTCTTCTTTTTGTTGGCTAAAAAGGAAAAATGCCTTGGGACCAATTTGTTTTTGTCGTATACTTGGTTTGATTTAAAAAATGTGAATGGGCATTGAATTGGGTAATTTGTCGGCTTTTTCTAGGCGGCTTTCTCTCATGAGAAAAAGAGATGAATAGGAAATGTATAGTTTATTTTCTGATATTACAAAAAGGGGAAAAATGTGTATATTGTTTCGCATTTTCTGAAGAAAAAAGGACGGTGTTCGTGAGGATTTGGGTTTAGCTTCAAATTAGTTCCTAGGAGGCTTGAAATTTTTGACTTCATCGGGCTCCGTCTCCCTCTTGCGCTGGACCTTCTTAGAGAGATTTGGTTTCTGACCTACTTAGGCTCAACATAAACAAGCTTTTTTTTTTTTTTTTTTTCTTTTTCTTTTTCCTGCTGAATAACATAAACTCACTTAAATCTAGCGTTTCATTATACCAAATTCGAATTTTGGCCTCTGCACACTACTATGATCCGAGAGGCTTGAAAAATTAACTTAAGGGCCCGTTTGGGGGGACATAGATGGTGTTTTGAATGTTTGGTTGGAAATGTATATTTGAAAGGAAAACTTTTGAAAAAAGTTTCTGTGATAAATAAAATAATACAAGAATTTAAAATATGTTCAAAAAAAATATGTAGAATAAATCTTATTTTGTTCATCTCGTCATTACAAGTATTTTGATATAAAAATCATCTTATTTTGATTTGAAATGAGAAAATTATAAAGTCAGAATTTTTTGAAAATGGAAAAGAAGTTTGATTTAGAATTGAAATTTTGAAATTCAAATGGTGTTTTATCATTTGAAGATGGCGCTGCAAACATATCCTTTATTAGCATGCTCTCCCATATGTGGTTGACTTTCTTAAAGAGACCCGTTTTATGACCAACTTTTGCTCAACATAAAACATAAAACTCAAATCTAGCTTTTCATTATCCCAAATTTGATGTGAGAAGGAAATCTTCTATTTTTCTTCCAAAATTTGGGCTGAAATATAAATGTCAATCTCTCAAGAAATGTATTGGTGTTTAACATAGCTGCTTTGCTCTACTTTTTAGTTGTTTTTCTTTTTGTGGATGGTTTGTATTATGTTGGATTGGAGTCATTATTGTTTTTTCTTTATTTTTAAAGAAATATTGGAGATAGATGGATGACGATGGTTGTAAGAAAGTGTTAATCTGATTGAGATGTTTCGGTGCATTGATTTATGTCCTCAACAAACTTACAAGTAAAATATTAGTTTTTAACATGACTTTTTCCTATAAAAAAAATGCTAAAACTTATTGGTTAAAAATAATCATATTTAAAAAAAAAAAAAAAAAAGGAGAGTGAAGAAGAGAGAACAGAAAATTACGTAAATAATCACAATTTTTTCTTCTATCAACCAATACAAATTTTAATTAACTTAATTTAATTTTTTTCATATTAGTGTCATATTAATTTTTCGTATTATGTTAATGCAATGATCTTTAAATTTATATCATTCAACCACTTTTCCCTATTAAAAATAATATATGTACCTTTTTCCTGAGCATGCCAAAACTCCAACTCTTTTTCCTCGTTGAACATGCTAAAAGTAAGCTTACGCTTGGTTCATTGATTGAAAATGAAATTTTATGTTAAAATTAACTGACTTAATTTTGTGAACTTAAAAAAAATTAAAATTAAAATAAAAAAATATGATTTAATTAGAATTAAATTAAAACGTCAAACAAAACATAAAAAAATATGTCGGTGAACGGATCTTGCAATATTATTATTTTTGGTTCTTACATTAATTAGATGGGCCCTAGAATGAAACTGGTCGGAAGGGACAAGACAAAAGGCCGGTGTTTATCAGCTAGAGGTAAAGTCAATCACGAATACTATAGTACTTAAATCGATTTTATTTTATTTTTTGACTAAAATTCATGTTCACATTGTTTTACCAAACTTAAACTGATCCATCGGTCAACAATTAATTTATTTATTTTCAATTGCATTATGTTTCGAAAGTGTTTTGGCTAATTTTTTCTCAATAAAAAAAAATTTTTGATTTTTATATTGAGAAATATGTTGTGTAATTAATAATTTCATATCATATATTGAGTTTCTTTGACATGACTCTTTTAAAATGTTTTGGCTTTCAAGTTTAATCTTTAATGATATTGAGATGATTTAGCAGAAGAGTTTTGATTATTCATATTTATTTACAGTTGAAGTAAAAAAATATTACTTTTCAAAAAAAATTTCTGAATAAAATTTGAAATCTACATTAAAGTTTAAATAAGAGATTACAAACTTCGTTTTAACCTTCTTATTATTGATTAAAAAAGTTAAAAATCACTTTTAATCTATTAAACTCCTTCTAAAAAGCCAGAACTTTAATTTTCTCCTTTAAACAGCATCACTCAATAATAAAGTTTGTGATGATTGTTACTACTTAATATCCTTTAAACGGCACTACTCAAAAATTAAATGTGCAATATCACGTTATGTCGTTTTACTCAAAAATAAGGAGTGTAATGTCGTTTATAGTACGTGATGTAGCTAGAATTTCATCAATAATTCTTTAGTTATAAATATAAGCACTCAATAATTTAGATTGCAGTCCACCCCTCTGAAATTGGAGCAATAAATTACATTAAATTTCTCGTGGGGTAATGATTAGTAATTTGATTTCTCCATGACAGATCGTCCAAATGAACCAACAATTGTACTTGGGAAAAAAAAAATATTGCCTTATTTAATTAGAATTGGTACAAAAAAAAAATATTGTAATTAAAATTTACATCCTTGACATTAATTTAATAAAAAATGATTAATAAATAATCTTCTATTAAGTTTTGTGAAACTTACAAGTGTTGAGATTTTGTGTAATTGATTATTTATCCCGTTATTATTTTGTGATTATTCTTGTAACGACCCTTTTGAATTTTTTTTTATAGTATTAGAGATTCTATAATATGAATTAGCTAATATATGACTTGTTTTTTAGGTTTCTTAATTGTAATTCTTCTCTATATAATCTTATACAAATTCAATAGAAATTGTGAATTAAAATTATTTGAATATCAAATTTTAAGTTGATATCAGAGCCAATATCAGATCCAACATTAGAGCCATTCAATAATTTTTCATTCAATGCAAGTAGCAAATTGCAAAAACAAAGCAAATCAAATAACAAAATACCCATCAAATCATCACCCATAATTTAATTCCATCAAAAACCCACACCTAGTAAATTGCAAATCGCACATCAAAAACCTGCAAATTGCAAATCTCAAATCAAAACCCACAAATTGACAAATCGCAAAATGTCATAGCAAACAATAAATCACCATGTCAAACTCTCCCGAAGCATCCAAATCAAAACAACCTCACAGAGAACTACTAAGCATCGTCAATCCACCTGTTATTGTCGTGTTCGTCACCGTCGTTTCAATTCCATTTGTCCTCATCACCAACAACATATGTAGACGAAGGACGTCACCTTTCAAGAGGCAAGACGAAGCTCTAGTGTATTAATTGTTTTCTTTGTTCATAACAAACAAGCAAATTACCAAGCAAATCACGTTGAAGGCATGTGTAAAGTAAGGTCCGTGTCTTTGATTTTCATTTTCTTTTTTTAAATTCATCAAACTACACATGATCTACAAATATATATATATATATATATATATTGATTGCCTGACTGTCAAAAAAAAAACGAAAAAAAGGATTTCAGTTATTTGAAAAAAAAAAAAAAGGAAAAATAAAGAGTTGATTGTTTGATTGAAAGAAAATTTTTTTTTTTTGAATTATCCAAGATAAAATATGCTCATGTTATTGATCAATCTAAAGTTGGTCAATATTCTCTCCAAGATGGTGTTAGATTAAAAAATGTCAAAGTCTTTTTGGGGAAGTTGGTACAAACTTGAGGGGGAGTGTTGGGATTTTGTATAATTGATTATTTTTCTGGTCACCATTTTATGATTATTTTTGTAATTATCCTTTTGTTTTTCTTTTCAGTTTTAGAGATTGTGCAATATCAATTAACTTATATATAACTTGTTTATTTAGATTTCCTAGTTGTAATTCTTCTCTATATAAACTTGTACAAATTTAATAAAAATTGTGAATGAAAATTATCTGAATTCCAAATTTCAAGTGTAAGTTCTATTGGTATTGTTGTTATTATGATTTTTTTAAATGAAATTTATAATTATGTTCAACAAAATCTAGATGCCATGAACGTGAACGATTCTACCCTTTAACTTGTCTTTCTTACTTTTCCTTTTCCTTTTCCTTTTCTTTTCTTTTCTTTCTTTCTTTCGTATTTTAGTTTGTCGTAGAGTCTCATTTATATACCCTATCAGTAATGTTCATTTTCAAACTGTTTTGATCTAATTAAATGACTGATATGTTAACTATGTATGGCAATTATGATATATTTTAATTTATAGTAATCTAAACTAAGAAATTTAACAAAAATATTTAAAAAACCACCCTTTACAGATGGAAGGTGGGGGGCGGCCAAAGGTCTTAGGGGTGGCAGGCCTCTTCTCAGAGGCTTGACGTCTGCCGCCGGGAGGGGGGTTGTGTAAATGTGACTCGGACTACTTCTTCTTCTTCTTCTCTTTCTGGGAAGACTTCGTCCGGTCACGGTCTACTCTATACACGAACAGGTCTCTTCTACCTCTTTCTTATTTATTCCACATGACCCCTTTTAATTATATATATATATATATTTCAACCAAAAAAAAATACCCCTACTTTCTAACCGGACAACGTGTTTACATTTGACAACGTTCCTCAATAAATAGCCATAAAAGACGGTTGGTAATTGTTGACGAACTTTAGCTGATTTTTAAGAGTGTAACAAAGAGTTTTACCCATATATATATTTTTTAATTTGATCTTTTACACGTTATTGAAACATTTTATAAAAGTTAAAATCATATTAAAACAAAAATTTCAAATTTAACAAATTATGATTAAAAAAAGAGAGAATACTACCAATAAAGTATTTTTATATCCTATTATAAAATTTTTTTGAATGTGAGAGTAGTCCAGTTACGATTTTGAAGGTTGATAAAAGGCCTGACTGCAAAAAAAAAAAAAAAAAGGTACAATTACCATTAATAAAATGGTTAATGACAAAGTACAAAAAAAAAAGTACAACTACCGTTAATAAAATGATTAATGACAAAGTAGTTACAAACATAATCTAATATTAATTTTATACGTAATTATATTATAAAATAAAGAATTTAAAATTTTCACTCTCAAATTATATATATATATATATATAATATAAGGTTAATCACAAGAATACATTTTACTCTTATCCTTTTAATATGTCCCGAAATTTTTTACTCTGCAATCTTTGTATAGAAGAATTTTGTTCAATCAATTTATCATGCTATGTTAGACTCATGATCATTTATATGAAGCACAATCTATCATTTAAATAAAATTGGGTCACACCATTCAAGTTCGCAATTTCTCCAACAAATATGAAGATAAGGATAGGATAACACCAATGACTTGTTTGGTGAAACGGTTCAACTTAAGTTAAACTGTATTTTTTCATCTCAATTTTTGTCTTTTTTTGAAAAGTCAACAAAAATTATAACTAGTTCTTAAAAAGTCAACCAACTCAAACTTAAAAATTTCAACTCAAACAGTTTTACCAAACGGATCATAAGTGGTCTTTTGGGATGACAATTAGAGACGGAGTTTGGAGATTGTTTTGAAAATGTGTGTTTAGTTGAGTGTGAATTAAAAATAAATTATGATATAAAAAATAATGTAAAAATTTAAAATGTATTCAAAAAAATATATAATGTATCTTGTTTCATTCATCTATATTTTTTTGTGTGATTTGAACAAAAAAAATTGTATAAATTCAACTTAAAATAAAAAAGTTATAAACTTTCAAAAGTTTAATTTTAAAAGAAGGATAGAATAAGATATAGAATTAAGAATTTTAAATTTGACTAGTGAAAAGTTCTTATGAAAACATCTCTAATTATCCTGTCTTTTAAAAGAAAAGAAGAATCCGACAAACGTGTGGTTTTTATTTATTTGGCTAGAAACTAACGTGTGATTAATACTGATTACGTCCGTTTGGTTGGTTAGTTTGAGTTGAAATATTTTAGTTGTAATAGTAAATTTTTTTAAATTTTCAGAAAAGATAAAAAATTTTTTGGAAAAAAGATAAAAATTTTTTAAGAAAAAGATAAAAAAAATACAATTTAAGTTGAAATGAATAATGAGACAAACAAGCTCTAAAAGAAAATAACGTGTGATTAATTGTGAAGAGTCGTCAATCACATCCAAATTAAACCTACCCCCACCCCCCGCGCGAAAAAAAAAAAAAAAAAAAAAAAAGAGGAAAATTTAAACTTAACTTGTCAAGTTTAACACGTGACGATCTTAACTTGAAAAGAAACGAAAAAAGGTATAATTAAAAAAAAAAAATAAAACAGAATAAAAAAAAAAAAAAAAAAAAAAAAAGACAGCGGTCTGTGCTAACAAAATCCTCGGGAAACGCAAGGCTTATCAAAATGTTGACATCAAGAGCCGTCTGCTCGGCATTATATAATGAACAACGTCTTACTTTATTTTACAGTTTTAACAAAATCAAGGGAAAACACAAGGAGAAAAAAATAGAATCCGCTTTTAGTAATCGTTAGGCCGTTTTTGACCGTCCAATCGCTGGGAATGGAGGGCGTAGATCACCTGTCGCACGAGAGGAGGAAGGCTCAGTTCGATGTCGACGAGATGAAGATCGTCTGGGCCGGCTCTCGCGACGCCTTCGAGGTCTCCGATCGGATTGGTCGCCTCGTCGCCTCCGATCCGGTAAAAGTTTTAAATATTTAAAAAAAATTTTTTTTTTTGTGAATTTTCTTGTTTAGTTTCTGTTTGGTTCGCGGGAAAACGTTGAATTTTGGGTATTTTCGCTACCGAGTAGAAGGAGAAGAAATGAGAGAATGTATAACCCGTTCAGCGTCTTCGGAGCTAGAAAATCTGATTTTTTTATTTTTATTTTTTTAAAGATTTTGTGCTTTGATGATTGACACACACACACATATTTAAAGATGAATTGTTGTGTTGGGTAGGCCTTTCGAAAGGATAATAGAACTATTCTAGCTAGGAAAGAATTGTTCAAAAACACACTGAGAAAAGCCGCTCATGCCTGGAAACGAATCATTGAGCTTCGACTCACTGGTATGTTGTCCTCACCATGGTATCCTTTTATCATAATTATGTTTTTGTTTTTTTTATTTTTAATTTTTTCTAAAATTTAATTCCTCAATCATGTAATTGAACTGGAATTTTCTGATGTTACAGAAGTAGAGGCATCAAGGTTAAGGTTTTTTGTAGACGAGCCTGCTTTTACAGATCTTCACTGGGTAGGTTCCACTACTTTCTAGATAACTGGTTCAATTTTCAAGTTGCTTCTTTGGTTCCAAGAATTTAATTTGAAAACTAAGCATCTGTTTGGTTCACCAATCCAAAACAAAAAACCCGACTCAATTTTTGTCTTTTTCTGAAAAGCCAACTAGTTTCACAATTCACAGTTCCAATTATGACTTAAAAACTCCAACTTTAAAAGTCCATAACTTTGCATATAAAAGTCCAATGAGGATTTTTTTTTTTAAATTTTACTAAATTGCATAGAATTTCGAGACGAACGAAATAATATTCATATTGATTTTTTTTTTTTCCAAATGCATTTCAAGTTTTTACACGTTTGAACTCCAATCAGACAAACATACAACTCAACTCCAACTTAACTCAAATCAAATTTTTTCAACTCCAATTGTTTCCCCGAACACATGCTTAACATGAATTGGCATGTTGGTTCTGTTTAGGGAATGTTTGTGCCGGCTATTAAAGGACAAGGCACTGACGAGCAGCAACAGAAATGGTTGCCCCTTGCATATAAGATGCAAATTATTGGTTGTTATGCACAAACTGAACTCGGTCATGGCTCTAATGTTCAAGGGCTTGAAACCACGGCGACATTTGATCCCAAGACAGATGAATTTGTTATCAATAGTCCTACATTGACTTCAAGCAAGGTGAGTAAAATGAGTAATGAATCTTTACCCTTTTCATTTCTTCAAGAAAAAATTTTCTTTTTTGAAATTTCTAGATTTTTATCCTTACATTGAAACTTAATAAACATGTTATTATTGTCATTTTATTGAGGAATCATCATGTTCGCATGTCTACATGAATGAACCTTCTGGATTGGATTCTTAATGTTCTTCCTTAACTGTTATGAGTAGTGGTGGCCTGGAGGACTGGGTAAAGTTTCCACACATGCTGTTGTCTATGCACGTCTTATCACTGATGGTCAGGACCATGGAATACATGGTAACTACCAAGTTGGTTATTTGAATTCTTGTTTCATGAATAATGATTTGTTTGAGATTGATATTGTAAAACTCTCGTTTTCAGGTTTCATTGTTCAACTGCGGAGCCTGGATGATCACCTACCCCTTCCAGGCATAACTGTTGGTGACATTGGAAATAAATTTGGTAGTGGAGCGTACAACACCATGGACAACGGGGTATTGAGATTTGACAATGTGCGCATTCCAAGGGATCAAATGTTGATGAGGTTCATACTCCTGGCACATATATCCTCTGTCTATATGTCATTACGTATACCAGAACATTTCTTTATCATAACAAGTAGTTTTATAGATAGACATATATGCCCATACTCTAATTTGGTCGACTTTCTTTTTTTTTTTTTTTCCATCGTCTTTTCTTCATCCTTTCTATTGTCTAAACTTGTTTAGTTTCAGATATTCCAAGTTCCTCATTGTGAAATTGCTTTTGGTTTTTCCAAGTGTGCGCACTTTTGAGCTTGTGAGCCTTAAAGTTGCTCAAATAAGACAGTTTTTACTTTTTAGGATAAAGTATTAACTTAATTCCTTCTAAAAATTTTTATCCCAGGGCTTGGTTCCAAACTTTCATTGGATAAAAAAACTTAAACCATTTCATGTTGTCACAAGTACTTACCTAGGATCCCCCTTCTAATTTCCTTTCAAAATCTATCAGGATTTCACAGGTTACAAGAGAAGGGAAATATGTGCAATCCAATGTGCCACGGCAGCTAGTTTACGGTACTATGGTATATGTTCGTCAAACTATTGTATCCGATGCTTCATGTGCTTTGTCACGGGCAGTTTGTATAGCTACGAGGTATAGTGCTGTTCGTAGACAGTTTGGCTCGCATAATGGTGGTGCTGAAACACAGGTAGTCTTTTTACATATTCTGTTGCTTGAAGCTGTTTGACATATCTACTGACTACTGTAAAGGCATGATGAAAAATGATATTCATTCTATGTTTAGTTAGTATTCTCTAGGTAAACCATAAAAGTTGCTTGTAACAGATTGATTTTTATTCTGGTTGACTAATTCATGAATAGTTAGCTTAAAATCACTGTTGAGAATATCTTTTGCTATAGTTAGGGTTTCCTAAAGGAGACTTTGTGTAGATGTAATTTCTGTGACCATTGCAAGTAGGTTGATCAACGGTGGCAAACTTGTAAAATTGGACCACTAATAATGATAATCGAGAAACCAAAATAAGGAACTTTCTGTTAAATCCCGCATTGCAAGAATTCTGAAGTTTGTCTTTCTCTTGGCAGTTGTAGACATTATAAAAATGATTTCTTCTTGATGTTTGAAAGACGAGTATTTACCGTCTACATTTGACTCTCTTTTGCCGTAGGTGATTGATTACAAAACTCAGCAGAGTAGGCTCTTCCCTTTGCTAGCCTCTGCCTATGCTTTCAGATTTGTTGGTGAGTGGTTAAAATGGCTATACACGGATGTGACCCAAAGGCTGCAAGCCAAAGACTTCTCAACATTGCCCGAGGCTCATGCTTGCACTGCTGGATTGAAGTCTTTGACTACTACTGCAACTGCTGTAAGTAAATATTGCTGAGCTTCATAATTTTTTAAGTGTTCTATATTATTTTCACTTGAAAGGTTGTTAGGCCTGCTGAATGATCTGAAGGAAACTTCTGCAGAGCTTAAGCTTTAACTTGTTTGTTTTAGCGCAGTATTCTGTTTAGCTTGCTTCTTCTTCAGTTCTTTCTTCTTCTTCTTCTTCTTCTTTTAATTCATAATTTATTTGTTCTTTTTCTTTTAACTCTGCCAATCTCTTTTACTAGTATTTAGGTTCTTGATATTAAAAAACAGTTATGATGTGCCATTGTAGTTTCTGTTACCATGTCGCAATCTGCATCTGTTTAAGTCTATACGTCTTTTTGTGGTCTAATTGTTTTGTTGACTTTTTACTTGGATTACAGGATGGGATTGAAGAGTGCAGGAAATTATGTGGTGGCCATGGATACCTATCTTGCAGTGGGCTTCCTGAATTATTTGCAGTTTACATTCCTGCCTGTACATACGAAGGAGACAATGTTGTGCTACTTCTACAGGTCTCTGAAATTATCAATAGATTCTGAAATGGTAACATTGTTTGACTAGTGGTTGTTGGTTGGCACGCTAGGAAACCTTTTGTTGTTTTAAGTATACACCAATGTGGTCGATTGTGTATTAAGTTTTCACAAATGTTGCAGACTTAGCCTGGTGTAATTCCATGCCTCCCACCTCTAATATTGGGGTCTATAGTTCAAATCTCCTTCTCCCAAGCACCAAAAAAATAAAAAGAAGAGGATTCATTTGTATACGTGATCACTAATTTTTGGATAGAGGCACTAAAATGTTTCTGATTGTTGGTTTCAATTCCACTACTAGTATTTATGCTTTAACCTACAGAAGACATGGTAGCAATATTCAGGAAATTTCACAAAAATTGGATGGTTCCATGCTTGCCGTTCACTTTCTCTTGCCTGTTGTTTAGAACCAGGAAACCTTTTCATTGGTGGGCTATAAAGTATTATGGTGTTAGTTTCTTGGTCGATCACCAGCCAATTTTCTATGCAAATTATATGAAGTTGCTATCTTTCGTTGTTGGCCTCATTGATTGGCATGGGCTTTCAAAACTGTAACACAGCTTTCACTATTACCTTTTTTTTTTAAATAATTTTTTTGGTTCAATTCTGTGGAGCTAATGGCCTATCCATATTCGTCATATGCCAAGCATGCCCAGCAAACTACAGTAGTTTTGGAAGAATGTTTCTTTAATTTAATTGTCTCTTTGGCTTTGAACTGGACATCCTGCGTTAATGTGCATGGTGTATTTAGGGTGGTAATTAAGATTGAACTTTCCTTCCAGGGCTGGCTCACTAGTTCCAGCTCTGTATTCTTAAAACTACATGCACTGATGTAAAAAATAACTTAGGTTGCAAGGTTCCTCGTGAAGACTGTTTCTCAGCTGGTGTCCGGGAAAAAGCCAGTTGGAACCACGGCCTACTTGGGGCGAGCTGAACATCTAATGCAATGTCGTTCCAAAGTGCAAAAAGGTTAGTCTTGTCTTGTTTCTCAAGTAACGATTTTGGACTCTCTCTCCCTTTTCCTGAGTTATCGTGGATAGTTGATAAGCTCTACAGTTAGTAAATGAAATTGATAAAGTCATAAAGGATCATCCCTCTAAGACGTAATTGATTCACCAATGCATTCATAAATTGATGGTTTTTCTCTTTAAACATAAATTTACGAATTTTACCATTCTTTCTGCAGCTGAGGATTGGTTAATTCCTAGCGTGGTATTGGAGGCTTTTGAAGCAAGGGCCACCAGGTTGTCTGTCGCCTGTGCTCAAAACCTTAGCAAGTTCTCAAATCAGGAAGAGGGTATATCTCGTCTTTCCCTTGATAAAGTTTGAAATTTTCTACATTTTTTTGTTTTTTCATTTTCTTCCAAGTATCTCAAGGGATTATGTCCATGGGATCTGTAGGAGTTGGCACATGCGCCTATAAATCACTCTCTGGCCACTCTTATGCTTTCGTCTTTCATTTTTATATTTTCTCTCATTTATTTTATGGCACTGTAGTTTCATGGCTTTCAATGTTTATGTGAAAGCACTCCACTAAGTTTTGAAAAAAAACACCGTTGTTGGTGGATCATATTTCTTGCATGCATGCAATGCCATGTGAAAAGGTGGGGGATCTATCTTCCCCCAGACTAAATAAGCTCAAGTTTTTTCTGCTTTTGTTCATATACTAACTGGCTGTGTTGCCTCATGCACCAGGCTTTTTGGAACTCTCAGCTGATTTAGTTGAGGCAGCAGTTGCTCATTGTCAATTAATTGTTGTTTCCAAGTAAGCTTCTTCCCTAATCTGATTTCTCCATCTCTTACGACATCTACTCCTATTGCAAAACTGGTCCATTTTGCACTAGGCTGGTGATTTACCAACTCTTCTCATTGACGGAAAAAAAAAAGTTGGTGAACATCACTTTGCCAAAAAAGTATTGAATGGTCATTCTGCGTCTGCTTCTCAAGAGAAACGGCAAGCTTGGCGTCATGATTTCAACATGAAGTGATCAGCGACCGGGAGGGCTTTGCTCTACATAATTTAGTCTAGATAGAGTTAAATTTTGGAATTCAATGACATGCAGTAGCTAAAGTTCTCAAATCAACTATGAAGAAAATTATTCACGTCTCAAGTCTATGTTCCCTTTTAATTTTACTTAATTTTTAGCATCCCGTCTAAGAGGTTTCTTTATGGATTAGGTTCATCGAGAAGTTACAAGAAGACATTCCCGGGAAAGGAGTGAAGGTACAGTTGCAGACCCTCTGCTACGTATATGCTTTACATCTCCTCCACAAACATCTGGGTGATTTCACATCGACCGGCTGCATCACCCCCAAGCAAGCTTCACTTGCAAACGAGCAACTCCGATCTCTATATTCCCAGGTTTGCGCGGAACACTTCCCTCTATAATCCTTTTGTCTCAAAAACCTTTAGAGTGTACTCTCTCACTTGTTCACCATTCTGCTTATAATGAGTTCATGTGTTTTTCACTAGGTCCGTCCTAATGCCGTTGCCCTTGTTGATGCGTTTAACTACACTGACCACTATCTTGGCTCGATTCTTGGTCGCTACGATGGTAATGTGTATCCGAATCTCTATGAGGAGGCCTGGAAAGATCCTCTAAACGACTCGGTTGTGCCTGACGGTTACCACGAGTACATAAGGCCCTTGCTGAAGCAACAGCTTCGCAATGCTAGGCTCTGAAAGAGCATTACTAAGCATGCGAGTGCGATATGTTAGATGCCCTAATAAAGCTACTGGGATTTTTAGCATCTATTTATGTAGGAGAGTAATTATTTGCATATTTTACTTGTAAGCCAATTTGGATGCTCGGCCATGGCTGTCTGTTGAAATAGATTGTCAACATAGTTGGATAGATAAAACTGTCCTTTATCTAGCGGATAAAATTATTGCGCCATGTTTGCAATAATTGAAGTCGGTCTCTGATATCAATGCCAATATTATATTTCACTTTTAAAATAAACTTCGATTTTTGTTTTAGTAATTCAATACGTAATGTTATTTCAAATGTTACATTTATTTTTTATTACAAACTTTAAAATTTGAAACTTATATGTAAGTAATTTGACATAAATAAATAATATTACATGGGAGAGAAGGATAATATATTAGTTAATATATAAATTTAGTAATGCAGCGAAGATGCTCTTGATATGTCATACGGATTTGCTTTTTCGAATTGGATTTATGCATCCATGATTAAGAGAATTTCTAATTAAAAAAAAGCTAAACTTTGCAATGAAATGGTTTCCTACAGGCTCAATAGGTTTTATTTTATTTTATTTTTTATAATTATCTTTGTTGTTTTGTCAACATCGTAGTAAGGTTGTACGGTATTATTATCCATCGCATCTAGGGTGTTCGAATTGTAAACAAAAATTTTGAAGTGTGAAAGGCATGACTAAGGATGACAATATTTCCTGAGTGGACAGCAACCTACCCTTCCAGGCTTTGATCTGACGAGGCGGGGGTAGGGGGACTATATTGATGGGGCGGGGATAGGGGGACTATATTGATTGATCGAGATGGGGATGGAAAAGTAATCCCCGTCACCGTTCCGTGCCATCCCTAAACAATAAATCGTTCTAAATGATTCAAACATACTTGAGGAAATAGTACGAGCTTAAATACAAGCTTCTTATAAATGAGAAATCTCAAAACTTAAACAAAAAGAGAAGGGGGGGACAAAAACACGAGAATGAATCAATTTAATTTGACGCCCAATATATAGTTGAAATTGATCGTAAAAACTGTCTTCAATTAAAGGTGCTCAGATTCATACCCCACATTGCAAACAGAATTCCAAGACGCTTGTTGTTCTTGCTGGGACATGTTGTTAAATTTTTTTTTTTTTTCAGTACCAGACATGAAACTATTGGACTAAATATGAGGTATTAGATACTATGCTTTTGGGAAAATAAAAAATAAAAAATAAAAAGAAACCGATACCCTCCTTACCAGACTTTTGACCATGTATTCTCTTTTTAGTGTTTACTTATCCAATGTTGTTATGAAAAACAACCCATTTTCCTTTTTAGCGTTAACTAAACTTAAAAATGTTAATTTTGTCAATGTAATTATTGAAATATCCTTTTACGTAATTAAATAATTATTGACACATGAGAACTTATAAAGAGTATAAAAGGTCAAAAAAGCCAAACAAGCATTAAAGGAGGGCAAAAAAATAACATCTTTGTTTGAGAGGTTGTATTCACAGTTGTCTCAAGTAAATTTCACATTCATTTCTTTTGAAAAATAATTAATACTAAAAAGGAGGGAAGAATTGAAATTTATTTTTTTTTCATTTCCTCTATTGTGGGGGGCCGTCTCAATATTTGCTAGAATACATGGTTTTTCTTTTCTTCCTCATGAGTTTCAACTTTCATGTCTTGTAAGAGATATTAAGCGAAGATTTTGATTTCTTTGTTCTCTAACAAATTAAGCTTTATGTTTGATGGTGATTGGACTTCACTATTTCCGGTAATCATTTTCTGCTAGCTGAATTCAAGTTAAAATTACCAAAAAGATAAAAAGCCTTCATTCTTTAGGCTATATATATATATATATATATATATATATATATCTTGGAAAGAGAGAGAAATGGAAAAAGAGAGCCCAAAAGAGGAAGTTGTTGGTTGATTAAAAAAAAAATCATGAGGTGATTGAACTTTAAGATAATTTATTGTTGTTGCATACGTGGGGTTTTTTTTTTTTTTTTTTTTAACAAAAGCATATGTCACGCATCTACTCAAAAAAGAAAAAGAAAAGACCAACACTACGAATATATATATATATATATATATATATGAGAGAGAAAAAAAAATCAACAATAGTATTTCTGACCAAGGAATATTATACGTTATCAAGCAGTGTAGTTGCTAATTATAATTAACCAACGTGCGTATTTATATATAAATATTATTGGAATATTATCTTGTTTATTTATAATTACATAATGGTTGGCGCATCATCTTCATATATACACTTATATATATATGTGTGTGTGTGTGTGTGTATTGTTATTTGTTCCCTAATGAGTTTAGCTCACCCTCATAAACATCTATTTCCTTGACAAGTATCGTATATGGGCAGCTTTTTGACCAAATTTGGGTTAGTTGAAAGGCTACAGAATATAAGATAAAATAATTCATATATAATTAAACTAAACTAAATAAAACATATATATATATATTTCATATTTGTTTGTGAAGATCTTTCTAATCCACAGCATTCAAATTGAGCACACTAGAATATTTCACATGCCAATATTTAAATCTGAAAAAAGGGACCTCTCCAACCAGATCCTGCCAATAATGTGCCATATATCAAAGGCAAGGGATAATTGAAAATTTCTAATTATACCTAAAGTTAGCTAGAAAAAAACGATATTTGGCCTATAATTTATATGTCATTTGCTTCTTCTTTTTTTTTTTTTTTTTCCTTTTCTTTTCTTTTGGGGTAGAATATAATAAAAATGTCATGTGTTGTTCAATAATTAGTTAAGGAATAGAAAACAATCATGGGTAGTTGATATGGGTTTAGAATGTACCTCTAGAGCATATTCTAAACACTACCTTAAATTACATTCTAATTTATAAACACTAAAGTAAGGCTCCGTTAATTGATTGGAGGGATGGAGAGGAAAAAAGTTAGAGAGGGTTGAAATGATAAAGACTCGGCGTCGTTTGGTTTGTTAGTTGAGTTTGAAAATTTTAAGTTTCAATAGTAATTTTTGTTAACTTTTCAAAAAAGACAAGAACTTTTTCAGAAAAAGACAAAAACTGAAATGAAAATTTTGAGTTCGAACTCAAATTCCAAACAAGGCCGAAGGATGGGGAGGATTACTTCAATCATTTATGTTGTTTGGTAAGATGAACGGAGAGTTGAAAGGATGAGTGATAGTTTTTTATATATTTATTATATTTTCTATTTTATTATTTATTAATAATGTCTTTTAGAGGTTAAAATGACAATTTTATCTTGATGTCAGTGGATATATTGAATCCTTCCATATTTAAAATGGCGAGTCCAAAAGGAGAAAATTTCCATTCATTTCCCTTCTCTCTTCAGGCCACCTTCTAACTAAACAAAGGATTTGATATTTCCTTCGTCTCGTCCGTCCACCCCTCTTCATCCCTCCATCTCTGACTCCAACCAAACATAGTGTAAAGAATACGGCCTATTTTTCCTTCTCTTTAATTTTTTCTTACCAAATCAAGCAAGCAAAAACGGCCAATTAAGAAGGGTATTGAATAAAGCTTGTGGGACAAGAATGCCAGTGCATTTTGTATTAAATTGGGAATATATCTTGTCGCTATGGGACTAAACGAATTGAAGAAATTGCAAAAATCTTGGACCCATATCTTGAGAAAAAAAGAAAAAGGGGGGCAATAATTGGTCCCATGGATTGGTAATGAGTGGAAGAAAACCCTCTTCTTGAAGATTCTCAAGGGGCAATTATTATCATTGGTTAACTTGATTGGAGTGGGAATGGAAAAGACTTCCAATAATTTCTCCTTGGATTAAAATTGGCATTTTTAGTTCAAATCATCATGGTTTTAGGACCAAGGAAAAGAAAAATGGTGGAAAGTATTAAGATTTTTTTTTTTTTTTGTAAATTTTATTTTTGGTCTCTGAATTATAGCTCTAATTTTTATTTTGATTTCTAAACTTTAAACATTCTAGAATTAGTCTTTAAGTTATCAATTTGTTTCATAACGGTCATTTTACCTAAAATACTGTAAAAGAACAAACCAGAACTAGCACCTTAATCAATCTTCGAGTTATCGATTTTTTTCATGACGGTCATTCTATCCAAGCTTGTTGATGTAAAAGAATATATCAGAATTAACATGTGAAGATCACGAATGTTTAGTTAAAGTTAATTCTATTATTTTAATATTCGATGTATAAGTATTTTGAGAAATTTGTAACTTCTTAAATTGAAATCATGTGACAATAACAAAATTAACCCAGATAAAAACACACATGTGACCTTTACGTGATAACTGTCGTCCATTTTTTAACATTGTTTTTGAATAAAGGACTATCAGTATGATATGTGTTAAATTTTAAGGATTAACATGAGATTAAAAAAAGCCTGATAATCAGCAACTTATGCCTAGGTAACATGATGTCATAAATAAAGTTTCTTGTGAGAAATTTACTAGCATTTTTAGTCAATTGAAAAGGAAACCAATATATGTATAGATTTTGTAGGTTATTAACAATAATTTGGGGGGCTTGTTAAGATCTTGAAATTATATTCTAGCTTCGCTTTCAGGTCTCAAATTATCTGTTTAGAAGTTTTCCAAGGATCATCATGGAATGCACTGTACAACATGGGTCCGTACAAATTACTATTTTCAACCAACCAAGAAGAGAAAACAATACAAAAATAATTAAAATAATTAAAACAAAACTTGTACCACGTACAAGTTTCATGTTTATGGACAAAATTAAAAGTCTTCTTAAGAACTTTATCTAGAAAATATGTATACATATACAGATATTCACTGTCACGTTTTTCATCAAGAAGACAAGATGCCATTCTGCCCTATACTCTTTTCTGCCGCTTTACTTATAGGAAATTTGTGAACCCTACTCATTTTTAGTCCGGATTTTTTGGCTTTAGTGATATTTAGGACCAGCACTTTATTTTGCCTTCGTCTGGCAAACCATCTTAAACTCAAAATTTTCATCTTAGTTTTTGTTTTTTTTTCTGAAAATCAATAAAAATTATAACTAATTTTTAAAAAGTCAACCAACTTAAACTAAAAAATTTCAACTCAAACCGTTTTACCAAACAGACCCTTTTTGTTTTTATTTGCTTAATGCTTGATCCACCGCTTTCACAACTCCAACTCTAAAACATAGCGCACAGGAAACAATGGTTCGTTCACTGCAGGCATGTCTCTCATTAATTTTTTGAGAAATTGAATGCTTTTATTATATGAATCATTAATCTAAACTTCACAATTTAAATCAAACAACGCTTATGAGGTGGGCATAATTTTATATCCCAAAAGAAATTTCTCGCGCACGGGATCCAGTCGATATGAACTGTTTGATCTAAATCACACAGATGCAGACACGATCAAATGACCAATGATCATAGAAGACCATCAAATCTACCAGACCCTAAGGGCAACCCATAATGGAATATTTCTTATCGTGTTGATTATTGATCTAATTATTAGTTAAGCAATCATTACACGAATTATGTAAATAACATATAGGCTGTTAAAACAAATATTATATGTCCTAAAACAAACTTCAGCTAGGATGAGTTGTTGAAACTGATGAATTTTGTCACTAATCTCGTTGGGATTTGGGGACAGAAGTTAAGGGCTAGTTTGTCCATACGTATATTGCTAAAGTTTTTTTTTTTTTTTTTTTTTCCCTTTCTTTTCATATTTATTTTTGTCATTTTGCCCTCAAACAAGAGTGGATGTTTATTTGTCATATTAGTTGTTCCTTTGTTACGGTACTAAAATTTAATTTCGTCCACATGGCAATATATGTATATGGGACACCTATAGGGTACAAGTCCCACACGACAAGAGTCTTGGTACCTTATGTTTAAAACGACGTAATATATTTTTGTCATCTGATTTTGATAGGTCATTTTGCCCTGCTTTATTGTCTTAATTAACGAACTACTAGCCGAACATTAAACTCTTTTTCTTGGTATATACATGTCTTTTTTAATCGAGATGACGGGTCGACGGTTCGTTGCTCGAGCAGTAAGACTATATCAGCCCACACAACTCAACCACCGTTCACACGCTAATTATGTAGCATTGTTCTTGGTATATATTACCTATTTAAAAAATAAAATTAAAAAAATTAAAAACAAAAAAAACAAATGGAGATCGATGATTAATTCGAATATTGGTGATAATGAGTAGCTAGCAATGTGGCCACATATATCTTAAAATATTTTAATGCCAGATCATGATGAGGATTTGATGGCAAAAGCTAATTAGCAATTGCGTCACAAAGCAGCTTAATTCCACGTGAAATCTATTATATTAAAATATAACATAATTTATTTTATAAGGGGAAAAAAACAAAAACTATGGCGTAATATTTTCTCTTTTAGCAATAAAAGGGGAAATTGTTGGCCCAGACAACACTTCAATATATTACTTAAAATATACAAATGGGACCCCTTTTTTTGGGTGTGTGTGTGTGTGTGGGGTACAAGTCATGTATATTGGAGCGTTTGGTTGTGGAATTGCCACTGAAACAACTGAAATGGGGCATTGTAGAGTTAAAAGAATAGCTTGTTAATTATCAGTATATATATGCTGTAATATCCAATATTTATAAGATTAACCATTGATGGTGATCACATTCGATGAGAAAATGACTTATCAAGATTCTCTTGTCGAGAAAGTGAAACCATTAATTAATCCCTTTTCTTGTTGAGCAAAAACGACACTTCTTTTTCTTTTCTGAAAACTACAAAACGAGTGACTAGTTTTCATTGGGTTTTGGCAGATTCACACACTCTTTTTGCACCAATAAAATTTTTAATTAATTCGGCAATATTTTTTCAATCATATTTCAACGTCTTGATTAAAAACCCACTACTAATATATGTATTTCTTTATACACAACTACAAAATATTAGCAAACATTTTAACAAGACGCACATTACAAATTAGTTCCTTCCCTTCCGTCTTTCTAGAAATACCATTCTTTTCTCGTGATAATGTGAAATAGCAAATATAATAGAATATTTACTTGACCTTTTTATTACATCTTTTAATCGTTAGTATTACTTTGAACACTTTTATATAAAAATAAGGACAATTCTTTCATAAATGGACAATCTATACATATATATATATATATATAAACAGAACCTATCAATCATATACACACACATGAAAGAAGTATATATAAGAAGCATTCTTACCCCTAATTTCAAGCTTCTGTCTAGCTACCACACTTCTTCTATACTACTACCAACTATTATTTAAAAAAAAGACAAAACAAAACAAAACAAAACACCTTCTTCTCTCCTACCTTCCACCATGAAAGACCCAACACCACTTCCCAATACAGATTGGGAGACTTCCACTTCCTCTTCCACTTCCTCTTCCTCTGCCTCCTCTTCTACTTCCTCTTCTCCACCACCAAAAACCTCCAAGAGAAAACGAACCGATATCACCGCGGAGCCAGACAACCACAGTCACCACAACACAAAGAATTACAGTACCACTCTCCTCGACGGCGGCGGCTCGGAGTCAGATACGAACGTGACCGGGACGCCGCCACCGCCGCGGAGAAACTGGCCGAATACTAATAACAATAATAATAGTAAGGACGGGAGACACCCGACGTTTCGGGGAGTGAGGATGAGGCAATGGGGTAAATGGGTGTCGGAGATCAGAGAGCCGAGGAAGAAGTCAAGAATCTGGCTCGGAACCTTCTCCACCCCGGAAATGGCCGCCCGGGCCCACGACGTGGCGGCGCTGACCATCAAGGGCCGCTCCGCCTTCCTCAATTTCCCCGAACTCGCCCCGGACCTCCCCCGTCCCGCCAGCTCCTCCCCAAAAGACATCCAAATCGCCGCCGCCAAAGCTGCTCATGCCTATACAAATACTCCAAGTACTAGTACTACTTCCTCGTCCTCTTCGTCCTCGTCCCCCTCCTTGTCGTCTTCGGAGACGAATAACGCCGATGATTGCCGTCGGAACGACGTCGTAGGGGAAGGAAAACGACGACGACACGTTTTTCGACCTGCCTGATCTTATGTTAATGGATGTTTGTAAGAGTCATATCATTATGGATGATTTTTCATGTGCTTATTCGATGACGTCGCCACCGCCGTATAGTTGGCCGGTGATTAGTAGTAGTAATGAAGGTGATACCAGATTGAAGATGGTATTAATTATGCTGGTCTTAGGCTAATTGATCTGGATTATTGTCTGCCGGATTACCATTAGTACTCCACTCTCTTCATCATTATTAGTTCTTGTTTGTTTTATTTTTTGTTTTATTTTATTTTTTTTTTTTGTGACCAATAGGCGATGCAAAAAATGAATTTCCAACTTTTTTTTTTTTGGGTACCTGGTCCTTTTTTTTTTTTTTTTTTTGGTAGAACTCGGTAAATGCTGTAATTACTATAGCTGTTCATAATGAAAACCCGTTGGATTTCCAACACTTTTTTTTTTTTTTTTTTTTTTCTGAGTGATAAAAAGTAAAAGCAGAAAAGACGAGGGGCCGTAATATTGCATTGACGTTTGTGCTTTCGTGTGAGTATTACAATTAACGAAGTTAAGAATTTGTATGCATGTATAAATGGGTTGTAAATATAGAGGGAGGGACTCATATTCACCGCCACTTGTAATATATTGTATTAATTAGGTGATTAAAATATTTGTAATATTTATCATTTATATCAATATCTGAATAGTATCATGTGATAAAATTTTAAATAAGAAGTTATATATAAATTAATTAGTTGTTACAAAATTATAAATAAAAAATTACAAAGATTGTAAAATATACAATATCATATATTTTACAATATCATATATAAGACATTTCATATAAATATATATATATATCTGTCTTTTTATTCGTCAATAGAGTAGAGGTCTTGAAACGTGGGTTTAAATTTATTCAACTCAATTCAACTTAGGAATTTCGAAGAGGAAAAAGAAAATGAGTGTGATTCGGATTTAAAAAAACCAGAAAATCTAATTAGATTGGATTAGATGGATTAATTGAACCCATGTTCAAGTGGAACTTCACAAATGTAGCAAGTGGTTCATATTATTATTATATGCAGTAGCCAACGCATGATTTCGTCTTCATTCACAGCGGTGGTCTTTATTTAAGATAGGCACTATATACCATCAAAATCCGATGCCCAATATGAAATTAAAAAAATTAAAAAATAATAATCGACAATTTTTGTAACTTTATTTCCTTTTTCCTTGTTTTTGTTTTATTTTGTTTTTGTTTTTTGTTTTTTTAAATCCCCCTCCTCGTTTAGCATCTTAAGCTAATTGACTCAAGGTTGCCAGAAATGACCAATAATTTTCTTCTTTTTTTCTTCTCCGCCAAAAGAAGAGAGCTGCTGGTTTTCTTTGAAGATTATTAGTCCGCCAAAGAATTCTTTTTTTCTTCTCCGCCAAAAGAAGAGAGCTGCTGATTTTCTTAGAAGATTATTAGTCCGCCAAAAGAAGAGAGCTGCTGGTTTTCATTGAAGATTATTAGTTTACACACACTATATTTATAGGGGCAAAAATTAAAAAATAAAACAAGATAAAAAATACTAATACAACTACCGGTAGTGGTGGCATAGTGGTCAGGACATTTTATCCGTTTAAAGATTAGAATCATGTAACATAGTTATAATCAGACTTTTGCATGTAACATGATTCGAACCTTTGACGAGAGTAATTAAGACTCCAAAGTAAGATGTCGTCACCATCACGCCACCACGACCGATGGTATATGATTGAGATAAGGAAATTGGTGAAATTATATTTATGTGGCAGAAACGTAATCTTATGACAACGTGGGACTCATAACATCTCTACGAAATTATTGATGTCGTACCATGGAACCTTTTTTTCGCCAAGTATTTGATGCAGTGGAACTATTACCTATATATATTTATATATATACACCCACAATCGTTCTCAATGCTTGATGACTTTTTGCCACCAAGCCGATATCTCCTCTTCGCTTTCACACTCTAGGCTGAGGATTACATGATGATCAATTTCAATTGGAATAATAGAGCCTTCTTAATTAGATAAGAAGAAAGAAGCTTACATTTGATTTATTGGTTATAGATAAAATTTTTAAATTGGAATTGATTAATTTTTTAAAAATTAGTTTTAATTTTTATCAACTTTTCAGATTAAGATAAAAAAGTATATTTTAGTTGCAATTAAGTTGAAATATTAAACGGCGTAGGAGTATAAGTAATTGACCTTACATATAATTAGCAGTTGAGTGGCATAATTAAAAAAAAAAAAAAAAAAAAAAAAAAGAGGAAAAGTACTTTTTCTTTTGCTCCATACATTAATAGGGTGCGTTTGACACTTTAACATCAATTGGAACTTAAGAGTTTTTTTTTTTTTTTTTAATTGAAAATAAGTGAATGTTTGGAAATGTAAATTTAGTTGAAAATGAACTGTATTAATTAAATACTGTAAAAACTATGTGTTCAAAAAAAATAACGATATGGATCGTATTTTTTTTATCTTGTCATTATAAACATTTTGACATAATAAACATCTCATTTTGGCTTGAAATAAAAAAATTATGAACTTATAAAGTTTGAGTTTTTTGAAATAAAATAGAGATATTTAGAAATGTCAATTTGAAATTGAGTTATTTTTAAAGAAAAAGACAAAAAAAAAAAAAAAATCAAAAACTCCAACTTAGGTTAGATTCCCAGATGACCCTTTACTACTTGTACAATATAAATATCCCACTTTAAACTTGCATAAAGAGTTTATCAATTTCTTAATTTTTTACCTGGGGACCTAGATCAATGCAAATGTTTAACAAAAGAAAAATTGTAACTAAAAATGTTGTTAACAATGATATCACAATCTCAAAGCTTCTATGGTTGCAGTATATTGGCATCGTAAATCAAAGTTACATATTTCAAGATTATATATATTATGTAGATTAAAGTTATATTTTCTCATTTCATTATTGTTGACGTTAAGATTAATTTTGGCCTACAGCATGTTAAGAATATATATGAAAATTCAAGGAGTACAACCTCTGTTGTTGAATGTTGAAGTGGTACAACAATATTGATGGACGTTGCTTTCAAGTTTCAACATTATTGATGATGACCCGAAGAACTCTAATAAAGCCAAATATATATGCACAATATTGAAAATGTAGAAAGAAGTCTCCATTAATAATATTATTTTTAGGGAAAGAAAAAACTATTCCTACTAATTTTCTTGGGAAATTGAAATTACAGCCAACATTGTTTGATGATACAAAATATTTTATGTGCACCATTAAGCACCAATACTCACTTTTGGAAAAATCAGAATCACTAAAATACCGTTAGTCTATTTACTAATTGGAGAGCACATAAGAAAAGACCAAAAAAAAAAAAAATCACTTGGCGAGTGCTGGAAGCGTCACATGGTAGCTTAATAAGAAGGATTCAACTCTTATATCTCCTTATCTGTGTCTGATTTATATTCTTTCAATAATATCATGACATGTCAGTTCTAAATGTATATTTAATTAATATCATATCATATCACTAAAAAAATCATATTAGTTACACACGTGTCATAATATTATTGGAGAAATAGGAACTGAGACACAAATAATGGGACATATGAACTTTTAATATCTAGTGAAAGATAATATATATATATATACATATATATATATGTGTGTGTAAATTAATTGTTGAATTAAAGCTTAACATTGTTTTAAATATAAACTTACTGCTAGCGTTAGAAAGAATTGATAGACCGAAGAATCCAATGTTTGAGACAATAATAATGGAAGAATGAATCCAGAGCCAATTATTTTTTGTTTTGCATGGATAAGAATTTGGATCTTTTTTAGAATTAGGTGGGGGAAAAAATTTAGTGAATGGTGAATTGAAAGAATACCTAATTAGCAATATATTGATTGCTTTGTATGATAGCGACAACGTGTATGGAAATGAAAATATAGTACGTGCACGTACTGTCAACGTCATTTTCCTATCATGCATTGAATTATATGGAATTGGTATTTACCTAAACATTTTTTTGGTCTTGATCATCACGTATATATATGCTTTCATGATCATCACGTATATATATATATATATATATATATACTTTCAAGGGAAATTATTATTGATTTGTACTTATTGACAATTCCAATATTGGGGAACGATATGAGATGGAAATAATATGATGCATATAATTAATATTTATTCAACCAATAATTTTTTTTAAAATTTGAATTGGGGATTCAAATTTAATTCCATATTTTATAATAATAGAATCCGTTATAAAATTATTATTTGATTGTATTTGCAAGCTGCAACCACATTTATTCACTAACATGATTGATTGTGATTGTTTTACTCAAATATGTAACGTAGAGAGAGAGAGAGCTAATTATAAATATATATATATATATATATATACCCCAAAAAATGGTCAGCGTATAGTTAAAAAGAGAAGGGGACAACCTTTCAAAAAAGAGAGAGAAGGAACAGAAGATATATAATAAAGTGAATTAAGACCTTCTTTGTCTTCTTTTATGAGTTGGAAACAGCGTGTAATGCTTTTTATCCTTATGATTAAGACCATTATATTCTTTTTATGCAAATATTCTCAATTATTCATATATATAAATATATATATATATGTATGTATGTATGTATGTGTGCTCCATCATGTTTTTTTTTTCCCCAGAGAGAGATTGGAGAACAATTCCCTCGATCAACAAAGATTCAGACAATAAGTGAAATCATACGGTGATGATTGTAAATATCATCTAAAGATAATTTTTTATCAGATATTATTATTAATTATAGAATTCAAAATCCCTTCATCTATTAATATTTAACTTTAAAAAAAAAATGAAACCACACAGTGAATATTACTTTATGTGAAGGGTATGAATCATCAATTCTCTCCACGTTATTCTCATATAGTTTTGATTATAAATCATTTACCTTTTGTGCTTTTCATTCCCACAAAAAACAAAACACAACTAAGGTCATGATGATCTTCTCTTTTTTGTTTTTTTGTTTTTTAAAGTAAAAATCAGACTATTTACACTCATAATTAGGTTATGACATTTAACAACCTCTTCTTTGCATGACCAGGTTTCTGTTTGGCTTTTCATGAACATAAAAAGTTGCCTTAAAATTTTCTTGAGAAAAAAAATAGTAGTTGAATTACCAGGGGCATGTTAAAATCACACAAGTACAACCCTATACATATATATATATATATATATATCCTATATCGCCATATAATATTTCCCAAAAACAAAGACGACTTAATTAATATTAAAAGCCAATGACCTCTTCTTCAAATGGCATGGGATATGATATGAAAGAGTTTAATATTGAAATGATGCCGGGTTTTATTTTTATTTTTATTTTTAAATGTGTTAATATTTTAAAACAATTCTTTACATACTTTTTCTTTGCCTCCTACTCTTGGTCATCTTTATTATATAAAAACCAGTACTATTCTTTATTCTTCTCTTTTTTTTTTTCTTTTTTTCTTTTTTTCTTTTCCTTTTTTTTTTCTTTTTTTAGGTTTCTTTTCTTTCTTTTGGTAAGATTGATAAAAGAGACTTAATTAGTTGTAAAGTGTAAGGCATATAACCCACATTTTTCTTTATCCTTTTGGTAAAGAATTTTAGTGCTTATTTTTCCCCCTTTGTTTGTGGAAGCATCTTATTGAAATTGACATGTTTCAAGTTCAATCTCTTTTCATAGCCAGATAATAATTTCATCCTCTTCCTTTAATATTGATCATGATTCCCTCTGCTTTTTTTTTTTTTCCTTCTTTTTTGGTTGCTGAAATATTGATCATGATTCTTAATCACCAGTGCAATACTTACACTTCACTTTTTTGACTTCCTTTAAAGTAATAAAGTAAGTTTGAGAGAAATTTCTAGTCTCCTAGCCAAATCGATATATATAGCCTGAATAAATAGTTGGACATTATTTAGAATAGCTTTAGTAGGACCACTACTAAGGAGGACCCACATCTTTAACCCTTGCTCATCATTTATCCACACACACAAAAAAAAAAAAAAAAGCAATTTTTAAGTAGGCATTTTCTTGTTTTCTCTTGTAAAAAATAGTGTGGTATGGTTTTTTTTTTTTTTTTAATTGAATATTTAGGGTTTATATTTAAGTTAAATAGTTGTGAAATAATAAAATGGTGAAACATTTAAATGTTTATATTAGAATAGTTGTGCAATTAAAGACATAATAAAATATAAATATTGGATTTTAATCAAATACCAAATTGAATATGTGATCCAAATGAATGCTATACACAATACACCTCATAAAGATGAAGAATTATTAGGTAGGACGTATTTTTTTCTTAAAAAAATCACCTAAATAACCACTTTTTTTTTTTCATCGACCAACATGACACAAATTCTCATTCTTGATCAACATGCCACAAGTTTGAGTTATTTAATTTAATTTTGTGTCATATTAGTCTCATATTAATTTTTTATGTCATGTTAATGTAATGATCTTTAAATTTATATCATTCAGGTATTTTTCCCTTTTTTTCTTAACACAATTTTCAGTAATGTTTCTCTTTTCCACATCTTATGATCTATTTTATAAAAACATTAATGTAGCATATTTTACCAATTTAAAATTGATTATGTGCATGGACTAATTGTTATACACTATAGTGTCTAGAAGTCTATGCAAACAAACTATTGTCATTCCACAATAGTCCATAAAAAATTATATTCTTGAGTACGTATAACATATACAAAAATAAATAACTAAATAAACGTGCTATTAAAGAAAATCAAGTTGAAATTATCATATACCGATAGTTATGATTTATTGTATATATGTGTATGATAATTAGAAAATTAAATAATCATTTAAAAAAAAAGGAAAGAAATTTCATATATAATGCTAGCTTAGCACAAATACATAATAGAACAAACACATGCTAACGGGTGGATTGGTAAGGTGTCCATACTCCTCGCACATACGACTTGGATTCGAGCCGTTTCCATTGCATTAGTCATTGTATGTGATGTGAAAATATGTAGTATATACCACGCAAAACCTCAGAAGTTTCGGGTATTTATTTTGAGAACTCCAATCTCCCCTCCTGTATTAACCTTTTTAGTTTCAGCAAAAAATAAAATAAAATAAAAAACATGCCGGAACATTCCAAAAACCGCTGATGCATTAACTGTACTCTTTTTTTTATTTACACTGACATTATAAAGCTATTAATCAAGTTTTTTTTCTTGTTTATTTGAGATAGATATTACGTTTAAAATGTTCTGATGACCTATGAGAGGATAATTATTTGATTCTCAATGTTCTTGTTTCTAAAGAAAAAACAATGGGAAGAAAACAAAAGTATTTGTGTCCAAGATGATTACAAAGGCAGGGAAAGGAGTGATACAAGAAAAGAAAGTAGTGTAGGACCATGAAGGACAACGAGAAAAAAGAAAAGGAGAAAAAAATGCTAAAACTTGACGGACAAGGTAGGTATGAAATTATTGCGTACAAAGTACAAGGATATTTTCTCACGAACTGTTTTTCTTCAGCTTTAGTAAATAATAAAATAAAAATCTAAGAAGTACATGAACTACGGCCGATGTGAATTAGAATGAAGCTTGGTTTTTTTCCCCCCCTTCTTTTGAAAGGTTTTTAAAGTGGATGTTCGTTTTAGGATTTTTTTTTTTTTTGATTTTTTTTTCTCAGAAATTAAAGGAAAAAAGAACTTTCATTGTTTTGATAAAACAGTTTGAACGTTTAAAGTAAGTTGATTTTACATTTTTATATTATCCTTAAAAAGTGGTGGCCTTACACACGATATTTTCCATCCAGTGTTTTTTTTTTTTTTTTTCTTTTGAAGTTAGAGATATACAGGAACTCAAATTAAGCACCTTATGGTAGAGAGATCAGTTATAGTATTACCGTTATGCTATGATTGCAATCATTATTTTCCATCCAATTTTAATTGCTAGTTAGCCAACTTGGTATTGTTACGGCTATTCAAATTCAAATTTAGAGAAATTTTAGGCCATAAAATTAAATCGGGACTAAATCATCATAAAGTTAAAAGTTTAAGGACATATCTGCAATTAAATGAATTAGTATCAACCATTGAATATGTAATAAATATAGTTTTCTTTTCGACGCAATGTTAGGTTTGGATAATAAAAAAGACCAATTATTTATAAACTATGGCCTTGTTTGGTGATCAATTTCATCTCAAACTAAAATGTACTTTTCTGTCTCAGTTTTTGTCTTTTTCTGAAAAGTTAATAAAATTTATAACTAAAAAGTTAATACTTTCAATTTTATCTTATCTCAAACTCAACTCAAACAGCAAACGAACCTTATATCTAGAAAGTACAAAACTTTCTATTGTCCATGACATTTTCATCCAAAACGGTTCGTTTTGAACAAAAATGTTTTGAATTTAACTTTTTAGTCCATCATTTTTTTTTGTTTTTGGCCCTTTTTTTTTTTTTTGACAATCTAGTCCCTTTTTTGTAGTGGTCATTTTTTTTTTTTCATTTTAGTCCTTTTGTCTTTTATTTTTTTGTATTTTTTTTTCATGTCTCTTTTTTTTTTCAGGTCCTTTGTTTTTTTTTTTTTTTTTTGTGAGTCTATTATTTTAATTTTTTCCTTATATAGATAAACTTTTTTAAATATATCCAACATGTGCATAGCACATGCTGTAAACTGGAATATATATAATATAATGATATACACAACCAAGCAACTCATTAATGTATTGTTATATAATGCTAAATGTAATAATTATGTCGCAACAACACACGACTCTATGACTATGAGGGTTGAATGTAAAACAATGGTAGAGATCTTCTCTTAATAAACAGCGTGTGAGAAGATTTCTTTCTTTTCTTGTCTTTCTATTTTTTATAATTCAAGTATTGGTGTTTTTGTACAATTATGAACTAATTATATATTATATATACGGCCAGTATTAATTAGTCGTTAAATCTTCGTCATATTCATCTTTATCATGTTAGATTTGCAAGATCATTTGCTTATTATATTTAGAAAAGTGTACCGATCACGGTAAATGTACTTATTTAAAGAGCTGAAGAGAGGGAGGAGGATTGTTGGTTTCCTATGTCACTACCCAACGTCATTTAATTTGAGAAATTAATATTGAGATCATATATATAGATGATAAATCAGAAAGGGGATTATTAAGTTCATGCTCTAGATATCAACTATCCATAAATATTATTCCTATATGTCAATCACACAATCCTACTATTTCACATAACTAAACATAGATGCAAACAATCCAACCTTTGACGAATAGGCAAAAAGTCATATATATATATATATAATGATAATCTCTTACTGTTATGTCACAATCACTCTAGTTCTTACCTGAAGAGTTTGAGAGTCTTGAGACAATCCTCTTCATTTAAAAAAAGAAAAAGAAGAAGAAGAAGAAAAGTTTAGCTTAATTATAGGTACATCCGAAACCCTAGCTAGTATGTTATGTACAGCAAAGAACTATGAATTTCCCTTTTCATGTTATAGGGAAATAAATTCTGTGTCTCTATCAAAATGGTATTAATGCCTTTGCTACTTCCATATAACTAATATATATAATATATTGCTACTTCCATATAACTAATATATAGCATATAAAAGAAGGCCAAGTTCTATCGTCTATAATAGTAAAGTACACCGTATCTGGGGGAAAAAGACAGAAAGTTACCCTTTCAAGCAAGGTCGCATATGTTGGGTTTTTTTTTTTAATCTGTCTCTAACCGTGCCTCATTACATCTATAGATATAGCTCAGCGGTTGAGAGAAATGTGATTTAAATAAAAACCCTCAAATTATAATTTTTTTTAAATTTAATAAACGAGAGTCATATTGATCATATACTGTAAAAGATAAAATTATATATATTTGAAGCTCCTATCCCTATAGGCTATACATGTGTCGACATAGACTCCGGAGTAAAAATAAATTTTACAATATGTCCTGAAATTACTGTTACTTGTGTTTTTATTTTTGTATAAATGATACAAAGAGGAAATCACCCAAAATAATTAACTCGATCGAGCTTTAATTAACATCAGAAATGCATATCTAACCTGTCTTACACGATAGCCATGCTTTTGTAACAGTGATCTTTAAAAAAGCTTAGTTATTTTGGGCAATTATTTTCCCTTCTTCTTCTCTTTTTTTTTTTTTTTTTTTTTTTTGGAGAAAGGGTAATTTTCACTTTTGATCATACACAAGTATGCTAGTTCTTCAGAGCTTAAAAAAAATAATAATAAGTATACCTACTACTTAATGGAATCTTATGAGCTATCCAAGAAAAAAAAAAAAGCTAAAATATCAAAGGAAAGTACCCGAATGACACAAATTTAGATACATTGCGCTAACATGATATAAAAAAAAATTAACACTAGACTAATAAAATACAAAATTAAACTAAAAGTAATTAAAATTTATGTATATTAGTTAAAAATGAGGATTTGTGTTATGCTGATTAATAGATGAAAAAAAAAAAAAAGGAAAAAAAGAGATTATTTAGGCAATTTTCTCAAAATTATTATTATCCAAAATTTAGTTGTAAAAAAATGTTATTATTCGTACACACAATTAGAGTAGAAGACTAGAAGTTGCAAGTATCTTTCGATACACGCTAAAGGACAAAAGAAGTTTAAGATGTGAACTTTG
This sequence comes from Ficus microcarpa, assembly GCA_025413485.1. Lineage (NCBI taxonomy): Eukaryota > Viridiplantae > Streptophyta > Magnoliopsida > Rosales > Moraceae > Ficus > Ficus microcarpa. The sequence goes on along the minus strand of CM046386.1, from coordinate 18,207,830 downwards.
GACATTCACAAAAGCCCACGTGATAGCAATTAATTTCATTTTGGTCCAAAGGAATTGGTCCATGCCCCCTTACTTAAGGAATCTCGATTTTGATTTGTCTTTTTTTTTTTTTTTTTTTTTTTAATATGGGGTGTGATTTTGGACCATCTAAATGAGAAATTTCATTTGGCATGTAGAAAAGTCATTGTATATTATTATTATTATTATTATTTTGGTTGAGCATTATTATATATCATTATTGGTATAGTGTGACTGACACTGATTTGTCTTTAGCCAAACCAAACCCCCATTTTTCCACCCTACCTACCCGAATATTAATTTCTCTTTGCTTCCCTCTCGTCTCACATACGTATGTTCTCGTTTGGTATTTAAATTCAAATTATATTTTTTTTATCTTTTTTAAAAAGAATTTATCTTTTTCTGAAAATTTTTTTATCTTTTCTGAAAAATCAATTCAAATTTAAAATTTTCAACTCAAACTTATTCACTAAACGGACCCGTAGTCAACACATCACATATTCACCCAATATACACAGATATATACGTACAAAGAGGTGTATATGTTTTAATTAATAGCACAGATATATACGTACTATATATGCGGAACAATGACTCCGTTTGGTCAGATCATAGTTTTAAGTTTTATCAATTTTCTTGTCAAAAAAGATTTAAAAAAAAAAACGTTTTTATTAATTATAATAGAGTATGAAAGGCTTACTGCGAGATGGTATAATCACCTGATCAAGAGTTAAAACTGACAAAATCATTAAAATGATTCAAGTTGATTAATACACATGAAATTTTTTCAACAATCTATTCGATAAAACATCATTTCAATATAACATAAGATGCTTTTAACATAATATAAATAAATAAATAAAGTATCACAGTAATCCAAAAACATTACAAAGTATATGATTAACATAGAAAATCTAACTTACTTGATCTTACTTGCTATTAATTAAAACATGTTTCACATGATTATAAGTATAATTCAATGATAATTTTACATCTTATTTTTTCATAAAGTATAAAATTCGTACCATTCGTTTTCAAGTTCAAATGTGTGTGCGTATGTTTTTCTCAGTTTTTATAAGGAAAATTGTCTCAGTATTCCTGCTCGATGGATAGGTACTACCTTCACTAATTACGGAAGTAAAATATTAGTACAAATACATTTTTGACTCTTTTTTTTTTTTTTTTTTTTTGGTAAGCACTATGAAAGAAAGTACATTTCAATCAATTTATTATCTAAAAGCCCAAACCGACCGTAGTTGTATATATACCTTTGCGGATACCGATATTTAGCTCTATTACTTCATTTTTTAAACCGGTCTGATTGGTGATTGAGTTTGAGTTAGAAATTTTAAGTTTTAATAGTAATTTTTATTGATTTTTTAGAAAAGATAAAAAAATTTTTAAAAAAATATAAAAATTGAGATAAAAATTTTGAATTTGAACTTACGAAATAAACGAGGTTTAATTATCTGTTACTTCGTTTTATTACTTTTTTGATAGTAATTAAGTAGTTTTCATAGTCAAAAATAACATTCCCACGACATAATAATCTCAATCCAAGTCAACAAAATTCATAATTGATGATATCTTGTCAATTGAGGAACAACTGTCAATGGCAATTTGGAAAGAAGGAAAAAAAAAAAAAAACCCTACAAATATTCCAGTATAGCTAGCTACTCTAGATGGCTCCTATCTTCTACAATTGTGTGACATATAGTGACGAGAAAAGTTTCCAATACAGTCAAACAAAAAACAAGATGAAGTAAATATTGGATTAATGTATATACGTAACAATGATGAGTAGATATATACACATATACATACACACACAAGGAAGAATAGAGTTTCGTTTGTTTTATGAATTCAAACTTAAAATTTTCATATCAATTTTTATTTTTTTTTTGAAAAATTTTTTTATCTTTTCTGAAAATTTTTTTTTGTTTTTTGTGAAAAATCAACAAAAATTACTATTGAAACTTAAAATTTTTAACTCAAATTCATTTACCAAACGGATCCTAGATTTACAGTAGCGGCCAAGTTAGGAAATTTGTCCCAAATAATATTCCAAATCTAGTGATGCATTAATGGTGACACAAGAAATATTAGGTAAGCAAGATTATTAGCTTTTGCTATTTAAGATAGATATCGCATTTAAACTAAGTTTTGATTAATTATCATAACGGTTAGGGATAAATAGTTTATCCACCATATGATTGTCTCCAAAGAAAAGACAAAAGGAATGTAAATTTGATTAATTGGTGTGGAATTACTTTTTGAATATAATTATGCTTTTGTACAATTCATATGACATAAAGTTGAAAGTGGTTAATAAAGAAGAGAAATCAAGGACCACCAAAGAAGACAAAACTAGGAAGACAACGTTAGCTAGCTAGCTCTCTAGGTCCGGCATTGCACACAAGACGTCAACGAAAAAAAAGTTCTTCATAGAATATGGAGAGAAAAAAAATCCAATACTCAATAATATTGTTTAAAATCCATCATATCTATTATAAGATTTTTGTCAATTTAACATATGTATTTTTCAAAATTTGATGTGATTTTAATTATGTGATCTAATATTCAGAGATAGTACTACAAATAAAATATCCTCTTTGTTGATAGTTCCCAAAAAAAAACTTCCATCTACAATAAAATTCTTCCACAAAATTCTTCAAGAAAAGAAATTGAATATTTTCAAAAATATACACGCAATTATGTTTTTTAAGCGATTTTAAGTTACATAAATTGATCGGTGGTCCAAAAGCACAAAGCTAAGAGGATTTTTGGTATTTCATTTTATTTTAGACTAAACTGTATTTTTTCATCTCAGTTTTTATCTTTTCTGAAAAGTCAATAAAAATTACTATTGAAACTTAAAAATCTTAATGATTTTGTTTTCGAGTATTTTGGAAAATGTTTCGGCACATTTTTTAAGTCACGAAAATGAAACTGTTTTTTTAAATAATGTTTGTTTAGAAAATATTTTGAAAACAAAAACAAAAAATTGTGAGAATGATTTTTGTGAAGTAAATGAAAACAGTAAAAGGTTGTTGTTTTTCTCCTATTCATTTTTATTTTTAAAGTTATATAACTTAATACATGTTTTTAAGAAACATATCCAAACATACAATTTTCTTTTTTATTATACTCAAATCAATCTCTCTAAAAACAAAATCGAACAAAATTTTAAAAGCAATCTGAACAAGTTATTCTCATTTTTACTTTTGCATCAAAATCAAAATCATTTCAAAAAATAATAATAATAAGACAACACCAAACACCACCTTTACATCCCAATCCTAATTATTATCCTAGGCAACAAACATGTATTTAATGGAATGGAATGTGGTACATGAAAAGTGTGTGGAGTTTTCTTTAATGATATCACTTTAAATCGGTGAAGGACTTTAAAACGTGTAAATTTTTATTTTTATTTTTTAGTGAGCAAAAAAGAGCCAATTTCATCATCTTTTTTCCCCAAAAGAGTCCATGGTTAAAAAGGAAAGGATCTGAAAACATGTGAAACTTGACAATCAGCGTGAATAGTTCATTTCATGCTGGTTGGAAGGAATTGGACCATACCCCCATTCTTTAGGAATTAGATTTTGGACCATTTCATTTGGCATGCCAAAAGGTCAGTGTCGCACTTATTACTCTTCTAGCGTGACTGCCAATCAAACACGCCATCCTCCGAACCACCGTGTATTTTTTTTTTTTTTTTTTAAGATATAAGACCTTATGAGCATTCATTTCATTAATTAAGAAAAAATCTCTTGAATTTTGGATCTTAAACCTAAAAATCGCGAATCATCTATTCTCACCCGTTGAGTCCCACCCAACCACCCGAATTTTCCTCTTAGATCTCCCTCTAGAAGACACGTAGACAAACACATTGAACTTCTTAGATTTGCATATGGGCATTGCTAATATATGGTTACCATGGGAACAATGATTCAGTGTTAGAAAGTAGGTTTAATCTATATTTGGTGAATGAGTTTAACTCAAACTCAACTCAAATTTTTCATCTTAATTTTTATCTTTTTCTGAACAGTCAATAAAATTTATAACTATTTTTAAAAAATCAACTCAACTTAAACTTAAAAATTTTATTTTATCTCAAACTCAACTCAAACACCAAATGAACCTTTAATTTGGAAGTTTGTACTAACTTTGTTTTAATATGTAATATCTGAATTCAACAAAACTTTTTGCTCGCCGCTCATCCTATGTGTTTTACGAGGAAAGATGGTAAACCCACCTCAACCAGTGACAAAAATCATTTTAGAATAACTCAAATCGATTGAAATTTTGATTTAATTATTTCGCACCCAACTTTAAATTGAGATCTTGAATTGACAACAATAATGATAATGATAATAATAATAAGACTACTCGTTTACATAGTCCCCTTGTCATATTCATTTAGGATAAAGAAATAAATAACTTTAAAATAATTAAAGCAGATAGTATGTTTTAAAATATTATATATGGCATCGGAAAACTTCAACTCCGCATAACTCCATGGAAAAATGTTGCATAGATGGACACGGCTTTTTGGACTTGCATTTGTTAAAAACCCATCAGCTCCCCAATTGTGTAAAGTCACATAATATATGGAGCTTATGCAGTGCTGTGTTCTCCGGAGCCTAATAGCTATTATTTCTTTTCCTTTAAAAAAATATTCGAAATAAGTAAGAAATATAATTAGTTTAATAATTTACTATTTATTTTTTTTAACTTGTTATTTTTAATTTTTTGTAATATCATAAAAATGTTATTTAGTATCATTTGTTTCACATAGACAGGGTGAAATCTGGACCAGGCCCATCTGTTTTGGGCCTTCATTTAATGTTTAATTTAAATTCTCGGCAGGCCCATCTGGTGTTTTTGGGCCTCCATTTATGTGAACATTGAATCTGGGCCAGACCCACCTGGTTTTTTGGGCCTTCATTTGGACTGGAGAAATTGTAAGCTGGGACCCCACGTAGAACTATGAGATAAGATCTTCTTGAACAATAATTTGATCGTATGCTTATGGAAGGATTGTAATTTTTCACTCCTATTAAATTATATCATGCAGTCCCTCAAAAGAAAAACTATATATTTTGGAGTTTATGTATGGTTTTTCTGGTACGTTGGACCTTGAATTGAAAACTAGTTAACACTTGGTTTTAGCAGAAGACGTGAGTTTCATTACGAAGAGTACAATCAAACAAAAGAGGAATTTGCATACAATTGATCATTTATTTAGTTTTCCCGTTACGGTTAAGATGCCTTTATTTTTTTCTCCTCTGAAGATAAATTTAAGATTCAATGTTCCAAAACCCTTATCGAGGGAATATGCAATATTCTTATAGTGATTTGAGTGAAACTCAATATATGGTATGAATAGAGTAGGATGATAGTATATCCATGAGAACAGGATCCTAGGGTGATCCGTTCTGAATAAGACGAGGATGGGGGACATATTTGAAGATGAGGATATGAATGATGATAAAATCTTATCTCTGAAGATTAGCGGGATAGGGACAGGAAAAGAGCTCCCTACCCCGCCTCCATCCCACTATACTTGCCATCTATATATTTACCAATATATATCTAACACTATAAATAAAAATTTAAACATTTATTAGTTTTTGATTGAAGAAAGTAATAGCAAACTCTCTACCATTACTCAAGGAAGCTATTTCTATGCGATTGTCATATGCATTCATCAAGCATAATTAGTTATTGTTATTATTATTTTTCCAACGAAAAAGAGGACTAGTCTTATTTTTTTTCAAATGTGTAATTATAATAAATGAAAAATGAGATGAGAACCCTAATAAAGAATCCATGTCCCTTACCCCGTCTAAATAGAGGCGAGGACAGAGACGTGAATTGGGATGGTTTTTAGGACCGGGGATGGGGATGGGAAAACATTTCCTGATCCCATCCCGTCCTGTTGTCATCCCCAAAACAGAAGATGGAATGAATAAGAAAAACTCAATATTTCTTTTTTCAAAGCAAAAAAAAAAAATTTGTTCTTTACCTTTTTTTTTTTTTTTTTCTTTTTAATGTAGTATCTCTGACCATGTATAAATATGAAATCACGCCTAGTGATGGAAAGATTCTGAATTGCATGGAAAGTTATGAAATTATTAAAGCTAACTGAGTTACGCTTACATAATTGTTCCTTGTTTGTTCCAAAAAGAAGGAACTAAAGTACATTATTAAAAGTCCTTGACACCATATCAAGAGGTTTTGTGACCCCAAAGACATAATCAATGGCCACGCTTACTCTTTTTATGCTTGCAAGGAAGGTGCCAAATGATGGGGTTGTTGGAGTTAATTTAGTTTTCGTACGATAAGTTCGTTGAAATGAAAATTTTAAGTTAGAGTTGATTGATTTTCAAAAAGTAATTATAAATTTTATTAATTTTTCAGAAAAAGATAAAAATTGATATAAAAAAAATACAGTTTAGATTGACTTGAACTTTAATGTCAAACAAATCATTACTGTTTATGTTAATTTTTTATATCAAACAAAAGAAAATTCGTTAATATAACCCAATGTAATTTCACTACTAGTTGTCAGTCATGGAATTACGTACACTCATTACATGTAGACCTTTATTATTTAACAATAATTTAACACATAACTCAATCATAAATTTATAATTCGAATTTTCTTATATCTAAGTTAAAAATTAAAAGAAAATTATCATCAAAATTCATTTTTGTCAACCATAAAGTTGCAAATATAACCTAATGACTACAATAAGATGTAGAGTTTGAAATCTTCTATCCCCAAATTAAAAAATAAAAAAAAAGTTGTTAAAACTACTCATTTATCCATGACCTTTTTATAAAATTTATGATTTGGTCCCTAATTTTTTTCTTTTAAAGGTCTATGAACTCTCTTAAAGGGTGCAATTTAGTCCTCCTGACAATGCTAAAAATTAGATAGAATAGATCATGTGTATAACTCCTGTAAGTTGGGTTAAGTAATTTTTTTTAATTATCCTTAAATGCAATAAATCATGTGTAATTAATGTAAAATTTTATGTTAAATTTTTTATATTAGTTATCAAAAAAAGATATTTTTACACAATTTTAAAAAGTTTAAGAACTTTTATGGTCCGTTTAGTGAATGAGTTTGAATTAAAATTTTAAATTTGAGTTGAAAATTTTTGTTGACTTTTCAGAAAAGACAAAAACTTTTTTCAGAAAAAAATAAAAACTAATATGAAAAAGTACAGTTTGAGTTTAAACACCAAACGGGGTCTTAAACTATATATATATAAATAAAAAAAAAAAGGATCGAAGAAAATCCTAATAATATCAATTTATCTAAAAAAAAAACTGTCAAACCTCCAAGAGAAAAAGGAAATAATTAAAAACAGTGTTCCAAGCATGGCCGTAACGTCTACGTAATTAGAATGTCCAGGGGCTTCTATTTTTCCCGCCGTTTGAACGAAACGACCGTAGAACTGGTTCACCTTACGTGGACCCCACGAAAGTTCCCGAGATGTCGCCACGTGTCAGAAAGCTGTTCTCTGCTCTTTTTTCTTCCCCACTTAAAAGAGCGCCATTTGCCTCTTCCCCCATTTAAAACTTTCAAAACTCTCTCTCTCTCTCTCTCCCCTCTCTCTCTTTCTCTCTCATCTGCAAAACCACAGAGGCCAAAACCCTAACCTTTTTCTTCTTCTTTGTAATTAGTAATCCTACGCGGTGAATCCCACCGTTACTTACCATGCATCCCCACACCTACGCCGTCGATTCCCTCTCCAAATCCCAAGACCTGGCCGCCGTCATCCTCGCCTCCTCCTCCGCGGCCCAGATCTCCTCCGCCTGCGCCTCCATCGACTCCTTCCTGCACTCCCACTCACCCGATCAGTCCCGCCACTTCTTCTCCCTCACCTTCCCAACCCTTATCTGCAAGCTCTTCGGCTTCGACGACGCCGTTTCGCCCTCTCCCCCACCACCGTCGACGTCGTCATCCAACGGCTGGATCGACACCGTCCTCGCATCCAACGACCCAGATTTGGCCAGCAAGGTCTTCGCTTTGCTTGCGCCCGATGGCGTCCTCTTGAGCTCAATCTCTGCCGTCGATCGCCTCTCGCTCGTCAAGTACGTGTTTCCGAACGAGCGGTTGCCGGAGTGGGCCCGGTTCGTCCTCTCCTCGGAGAAAGTTTCTCTGGCACTGTCTGATCTTTGCCCAATTTTCAAAGCTAGGGTTAAGGAAGATTCGATTAAGGGTTCTGTTTATCAAGTTCAGCTTAATGTGTTCGAGTATTACATGTTTTGGTTCGCTTATTACCCTGTTTGTAGAGGAAACAACGAGAATTCCGATAATAATTCGGTAGTTAAGAGGAATAGGAGGTTCAATTTGGAGAATTGGGTTACTTCCATTTCCGGGTTTTCGAGTGGTAGTAGACGTAATTCGGAGCATAAGAGCGAGTGTAATCTGTATGTTAGGCTTCTGTATGCGTATCTTCGCGCATTTGTGCCCGTGAGCGATTTGAGTGCGCACCAACCGTATCGGAGTTCGCTTCTTCATTACTCGATGAGCTACGACGCTTCGGTTATGATGCAGGCTGAGTTTCTTGTCCATGCATTTATTCATTTTTGGTTGGTTGACAATGACTTTTCGCCCTTACCGGTTGATTTGTGCAAGTCGTTCGGCGTGACTTTTCCGTTCCGGTCGGTTCTGGGCGAGACTCCGCCGACTGCTGGGCTGGGGGAGGTGGTGAAGCTGTTTGTGAAGTATTTGAATTTGAGTTCTGTAATGCAGGCAGATGGAAATGAGAATGTTGATTATGGTAATGGGAGTCCAAGGTGGACGACGCCGGGATCGTTTGATGCTTCAAAGTCGAGGAATGTGACGGTGCCATCGCCGTTTGTCCGTTCTGTTGGGTCTTGGAACTTGACAATACAGAGGCCGCTGTATAGGTTTATACTGAGAACATTCTTGTTTTGCCCCATGGGCACTTCGATAAAAAATGCATCTGAGGTGTTTTCAGTTTGGATTTCTTATGTAGAGCCTTGGCGGATCAGCTTGGATGACTTTTTGGATCTCGATGCCACTGTTGATGGATCAACCAAGGTCGCGAGGAAGGAGGACTCATCTTCCCAAGATTGTGGGTATTCGCCTTGTTGGCAGGGTTATGTGTTGTCCAACTACTTATACTATAGTTCCTTGGTTATGCATTTCATTGGGTTCGCACACAAGTTTCTTCATGCAGATGTTGAAATAATAGTCCAGATGGTCTTGAAGGTTTGCTTCTTAACCATTGATTTTACTTCCGAAGCCATTTCTGTGCCATAAAATTATAATTGGCACATCCATTAAAAATTTGATCACTAGGTCTTCTGTATTGTATTCTTAAAGAGCTTTAGAGTTGTGCTCTGAACTAGTAGCATGTATAAACCTGGAGGAAAAGCTCAAGAGTGGGACTCCATTTAGTTAATCGTTACATCTCGTAACATTGATTTGGATTCAAGTGGTTAAATTTTGGAAAGTGTGGTGGAAATGGCAAGTTTAAGGAGATATCTACGAGTAGAGGCTAGACTCGCTAGAGCAATTTGGTGTCAGCTTGTTTAAGCTTGGCTCCTTTTTCTTGTTTTGCTGTTCGTGAAATTCAAAGCTTCAGTTTGACTTTGGGCTTGTGGTTTCTGCATCTCAGCTTGTCACATGGTTAGCCTAAAGAACCTAGTTCTTGGGATAGACATGCTTGATTTGAGAGGACTGAAGAACGTGATTGTAATGCCATATAGATTGGAGATGGTGAATTTTTGGCAAGAGTTGTAGCATATTGTCGGTTTCATGCCAAAACAGTCTTTTTTGATCCCTGAGAGCGAATTACTTATATTCTCCATATAGTTATAATTTCTTTATTAGGAAACAAAAATAGTAGTTTTGTAATTTTGATGCTTTCATTAATGAGCCTTGACAATGTTCTTATGCTATGATAATAAGGGTTTTGCATCAAGATTCAAGACTTTACTGCATTTGCTGGAGCGCCTTGAGCATCTGTTTCTTCTAAACTTCTGTTTCTATATGTTGTTTCTACAGGTTATAAGTATATTGACACAATCCAAAGAGTTAGTTGACCTTATAAAGATGGTAGACTCTGCTTTCCATTCAAAACAAGCTGGTACAGGAAAGCCGATGCTTAATAGCTTGTATAAATATATACCTTCAATCCGTGAACAGTTGACGGTACACTTAACTCTTCCTTTTTTAATTTTAGTTTGATGTCAAGTACTTTCTATGATGATGTTCATTAAAGCCGTCATATGATGGTGTCATTGTCCCTCATACTGCCTTGTATTCTATCATATACGACGGTGCACTTGATTTTGCAGTAATTGGTATCATGGTATCACCTAATGATTTAAAGATATCTATTGATTATTATGTTAGGACTGGGAGGATGGATTGTCTGAGACAGATGCTGATGGATCTTTCTTGCATGAGAATTGGAACAAAGACTTGCGTCTCTTTAGTGACGGAGAAGATGGTGGCCAGCAGCTTCTTCAGGTTTTTAAGTTCACCATTCTTCTGTCTTCTGTCCTTTAAAATTTGACATAAATTTGAGCTTGACCACTGTTCATGATTCTGTTGTTACAGTTGTTCATACTGCGAGCAGAAGCTGAGTTGCAAGGGATTTCTGGCAACAATCTTGCTCAGAATCTTCAGTGCATAGACTCATTGAAAGCTCAAGTTAGCTGCTTATTTGGTAGCCACACGGTGAAGCCGGTGTCATTTTCTCTGGAACCAAAACAGCATCAGCATGCCCGCGATGACATATTCAAGCCCAGAAGGGTTGGCAGTCATACATTTGCAAATATCAAATACAAGGGTGACTGGATGAAGCGCCCCATCTCAGATGACGAGGTCGCATGGCTTGCCAAGCTCTTTGTATGGTTGTCGGATTGGCTGAATGAGAACCTTGGAATCAATCAGCCAGAGAACAGCCAGGCAGGCCCTACATGGTCTTATGTGGAGGTTTCAAGGGATGATGTGGAGAAGATATGCGGACCCACAGAGACAATGAAGGCAGTCTTGTGCGCTCTCGGTTCTTGGATTCTTATGCTGGGTACAGCAGTGGTGAGGCTAATGAGAAAGCATGGTCTGAGGGTGAACCTTAGGATCCTAGCATCAAAGAAGGTCGTCATGGTTTTGCTTTTGTATGCTGTATTTAGTTTGTTGAGGAAAGTTTTCGGACATTTTCGCAGGGTGTAAATAAGAGTGGAAACAGAATTTTGAAGGGAAAAAGAAGGGGGAAAGGTTTATACGGGATTGGGAATACTTAAAAACTTTGGTGACGGGGTTTGGTTTTGCCAACTTGTAAGTAACCGTGATATGTGCAGCATGAAAGGTGTAAAAGCTTTTTTGTTTCTTAATACTAAAGTTTTTTCTGATTTTTCATTCCAGTATTTGCATTTATCTGTGTGTGCCTGTTTCTTTCTTCAAATAAAGAGTGTTTTAGTACCCCCAAAAAAAAAAAAAAAGGCTTACCCGAGTTTGAATTTTCAAAAATTAAGGCCTCGTTTGGTATACCATCTCATCTCATCTCATCTCAAAATTAAAAAAGTTTTTGTCTTTTCCCAAAAAGTTTTTTGTCTTTCCTGAAAATTCAAAAAAATTTACTATTCCAACTTAAAAATCTCAACTCAAACTACTCCACCAAACTCCCCCTAAATGGTGCTTGTTCCATCAAGGCGTTGGAAAAATTATCAGTTGGTTAAACTAGTGGATACTAGGATGGTATAACAACCAGTTACGTAGCACACGCGAGAAAACTCGGGATAGACAAACAAAGTAAAATAGTACATGCTTTGCGTTTGTGGAATAGACCAAAAAAAAAAAAAAAAAAAAAACGTTGGGCGTCAACAGCACAGTAGTGATCGAAAGGGCATTGTAGAGCATGTATTTGCTCTTTTATATTTGGTATAGAAAATCCCAAAAAATGTCCCCTAAAAAAGAAAAAAAGAAAGAAAGAAAAATTCCGACAGAGGTTTTGGATGGCATGACTGAAAATGTTTCAAAAGTGGTCCAAGCAAGAATGCTTCAAAAACTTCTAGCGGCATATCTATCCTACTTTTTAATGCATAAACATTGTATTTTTGTGATGAATAGGATGGAGGTTCTAGCAAGCATGCTTCACATTATCATCATCCTTTTTTTTCCCCCTCTTTTTAACAAAGCTTTTTTTTTTTTTTTTTTAATCTTTTTAAAAAAGATTACTCCCATCAATTTTTCCTTTGTGTCCAACACACCTCCTTTTTTGAATTTAGAGATGAGAGGATTTGAATTCTACCCCTCATGGTATAATCAATTGTGAAATTATTGAAAAGTTATGTCAGCTCTCCAAGGTCCAAGCTAAATATTATGCCTTTAGCATTGCACTTCAGTTTAGGTCTGGTTTAAACAAACAGAACAATCTGCCTTGTAAATACAGTTGCAGCTCAATCTATTCAGCACTTTCGATTTACTTTACAATTGATTCCTGAAAACATGGAAGCTGGAAAAAAAAAATTTTTTCTTTTCAGTTTTCATTAAAAAGAACAAAAAAAAAAAAATTGTAAATCAGAGTATTCAGCTTGATGACTATTCATCTTTAAACACGCATAATTATTTGATCATTAAAAGGGTTAGATAAGTTACAGACGTAGACAAGGCCATATTTTAATAATAAAATAATAATTAAAAAAAAGGACAAAAGTATCATGCTACACAATACCCTCTGTCGTCTTTTCTATACAACTCCAAAAACTTGATCAATTTCACACTCCTGAAGAATATGCATAGAATATGAGAGAGAGATTGGCTATTTTTAACTTGGATACAAAAGCATTACTAAAAAAAGAAAAAAATCACAAAATGCACCAAAATATCATTTGCTTTTATTTGTTTTAATACTTGCAATAGAAGAAAAACCAACTACAAGCAAGAAAACAGAACAAGGAAATACTTTCCACCCGAAGAAACTGAAATGTGGTACTGCAAAAGCAAATACTAGTTGTAAGCTATACAGTAGAACACAATTTGCATAATCAGTGAAGTGAGCAATTAACTGTTTTAACTGAAATATGGCTCCTCGCACCCGAGCCACCGACAGTATCCCCATGAAATATTTATCAACGTATGAGTTAAAGCACTTGGGTCAGTGAATGTGAACCAGGCTAAAGGCTAAAAATGCTATGTTGAATTCCCGAGCCCCTCAATTCGGTTGGTGCTGCGGGAACAGTCATAAGCCCCTCGGAAGTCGGGAACTTGAGGTAGTGTAAAGCGGTGTGTAAACTTGAACGTGTATTAATCTTGATTATCTACTATGACTGAGAGATTTGAATCTGGTTTAACCTGTTAAACCAGATGGAATGCAGAATCATGTGGAACAAATCATATCTTACTGTTCTAGGGTTCCAAAGAAAATGCTTCTGCACCATCTTTACATTAATTTGCATGGTTAGATATCTTCTCATTGGAATAGCCAATAAGATCTCCTTCAAGTTGGGAATGTCTTTCTCAGCCACGACCACCGAAAATGCACTCCAGTCTAGTACCTCGCTAAGAGGAAGGACAAAGTTGTCTGCAATAATCACCGGGACGCACTCATAATATATGGCCTCAATAATCCTGGGGCTGTTGACTTCATACCCCATTGGGCATATACAATATTTACTTGATTTCATGTGTTGAATGTAAGACATCTTTCGGGCAACTCGACCAGGTAAAGGACCATAAATTTTCATGTCTTCATCTTTGTCACGCCAATGCTTGAGTAGTGTTGGACGTACTCTGCCATGCATGTTACCAGCAAAAAAGGCGAGGATAGGGCGCTGCGACACTCTCTTCCCACCAACATTTCTAAGAGGCCTCCTGGGAGTCCTTATAGTAGTTTCTGGCAAGGAAACATCCTTTCCAAGAACAAAGATTCCCTCCGAAAGATCAGCATTGCATAGAGCTTTGATGGTGTTTTTACTCAGTTCCTTGTGCTCATTTACCGTGTAAGGGCCCTGCATAACGTTAAATTAATAATTATGAAAAAGATTCACCAACTATATGTGAAGGATTCATTTCATTCCCAACTTCATGGTTAACGGATGGTTTTATGCAGTAATTATTGATCAGAACCATTCACACTCGTGGGACGACTTCTTCCAACTCGGCTAGGTAACCTGATCCCCAATCTATGAAGCAACTAAGGGGTCACATGTTTTAGGAACAAGGTCTAAAGCATCAATTTCAGCAAGGGCTCTTCCAGGATGAAGCTTACTACTGACTTTTTTAAGCCAGGTGCTCGTGGCATTTAAAGAACACAAATTCCAGTCCCCTAAAATATTTTGCGCGTGGGCGTCTTCAAAAGCAGATGTTTTCAACGAAAGAGTAAACACATTCTAGTTGCTCTGCCTTGCTAAGCAACTATGCCGTGTAACTGAAATTTCTTTATAAAGTGGAGGTCTAAAAACTGAAAAGAATGACAATAAATCAAAACTACAAACAATTTGGAGCATTCCTTGTGTGCAAATCTATATAAGGACTAAACAATATAGCAACATTTCCAAAAAAAACTGACATACAACTGTATTCCAAGTGCATTGAGTTTTTTAACAAAGGAATTTAACCAGCATAACAGATAGCAAGTACTGATATTTAAAAAATCAAACGTACCCAGTCATGACAAGCAACGAGGAAGTGATCCAACCCATGTGTGCGATTCCAAAAAGGATATTTGGCTGCGATCATGTTCACATAGTTCCTTAGGAATATTGATAGCGGTTTCAAATCGTGTGATTCAGGTTTATAAAGAGCCATTTCCAGTTGGCGCGCACTGTATGGCAGATAAAATAAGTGAGCCTTTTCAGGGTCCATTGTGACAAACTGTCTGTTTCCCTCCATTAACCTCATAAACCACCCTTCAGAAGCATAGATTCCACGGAGATGTGGATGGTGAAAAATGGGTCTCGCTCCATCAGGATAAATATAAACTTTAAGTATCATCTCCATCAATTCATAGCTCCTAAATTTAGGAAAGGTATGGCTTTCAGTTGCAGAGAATACTTCCATTGGAAGATGGCAAAAATATCATTTATGCATAGCAGGTGCATCTTTCCCGTAACAATTGTTGTACGTCAGATGTGAGTTTTATGTGTTTGTAATTTTAATGCAATAATTATAAATTGGGTGTTCTATACTTTCTGTCTATCACCACCCGTCAGAAGTATGAGTTCAAAAACTAAATTCCACAACTATCTTTCCTATCGCTCAAGGTTCCCTTCACTTCACACCAATAAATTCCATTATGTGGTGAACTACAGTTTCATAGATCTACCTTAAATAGTTTTACAAATATTTGATGCGTGGTAACCTCAAAACTGTCAGAACATGAGAATAAAGAAAAGATGTATCTAAAAGGGAGGAAATTAAATAATAAGAAAATCTGGAACAGAGGATTTTTTTAGTGTTACAGTACCTAAGGCCATTGACATCATTTTATGTTCATGATATAAGCAAGTTAGACAACCAAGGAAAATTGCCTCAGCTCATAATCTTGCATCCAACTCTTCATAAAAATTTATTCGTCCTACATTTTAACATCCTGTTATTAACCTAAAAGGATATATGTTTTAACTTCTAGAACAAGGTACAAATGAAGTGGAATTAGACAGGTATGTAGAGTAAATAAAATTGGTTAAGTAATTCACCTTTTGAAATTGGAAACATTTCGAAACAAGGGGGCATATAATTCTGGATCGTCAGTAACCAATGGGGCATGCTCAATTTCTTTCCTTGCGTACTCAAGTGCCTCATTAGGTTTCAGGGACCAAACGAATTTCTGAGATATATAATTAGAAGCAGTCACACTATTGAAATAGCTTCCTTTAATATACACTTCCAAGGGAAACAAGAAAATCTAAATCTAAATTATACAAAAAAAAAAAAAATGGAGGCAAAATTCTTGATTTGCACCTGCAAGCGATAAGGTACACTTCTACTAGGAGAGGGAGGAGGAGGAGGAGTTACAGGAGACTTGGCATCTACTTTAATATCTTTCCTTCTCCTTCTAGATACAGATTTTTCCCTCTCAGTAACTGTTAGTCTCTCAGACTCAGTTGGCTCAGCTGGCGCTGACTGGCTTAACTCAGCAGGAGAACTCAGAAAAACATTGGTGACCACTGACTCAGTGACTTTCTCACTTAAATCCATTTCACCATTCAAAGAATCAGCGAACGATGTTACAGGCTGAGAGATGAACCACATGCTCAGTGGATAAGGCAGTGTGAACATTTGCAGCATGACACCAGCTACAGTCATTATGGTCCCAGCAAAGAAAAGTTTTCCCCAATCTATTCTGTATCCAGCACAATGCCGGCAAAGTTGTTTCATTGTTATGGTACCAAGGCGCTGTTGCAATACCATTTTTCAAGTCATCATGGTAGAAGACGCTGAAGCTGAATTGGGAAGAAAAAAGTGTTTAAATGACCATTTCATCACAACCATATTTTGATCTGGACTTCAAATCCATGGTCCCTAATTTAAAACCCGTTTGGTTGCATAACAATTACACCAGAATTCATATATCGCAAAATTAAGAAATGAAAAAACGAATTCCAGTTTGAATGATGGATCAAAAATAATGAGACAAGACACTACTGGTTGGTGAAATGAAAATTAGGTCAAGCTTATTCATTCGTCAGACTTATTTATTCTCATTTATTAAACAATTCAATATGAAGGCCTAGATACCAATTCATAAGCTTCCATATGCAACTACAAAATGGCATTAATTTAAAATTGCCCTTCAACGCCATCCGTACTGAAATAACAAATTCAAATGATGACATACACTACAGCCAATCTACTCTTAAACGAAAATCATTCCACATATTTTCCTTCAGAAACATTCTAACATGCAACTCATCTTCACTTTTCTTTTTTTCCCTTTCTTTTTTGCTACTTTTTCATAATGAGAAATCTAGGCTTTTTTTTTTTTTTTTTTCCCCTAGGAATTGTCTGTATTAGCTTTTTTCGGTTTTGCATAGTTTTTCATTTTGACATGCTTTTTATCTGATCTGACATTCGGAAACAAATACTATTTTCCTAAAATCAGATCCTCAAACTGCTAAAAATTGATATCTAGTCAACTAGTCAGAAATCATATCATAGTTGAATACTTGGTCCCAAGTGATATTTCTGCAGTCTAACCAGATATGAAATAGATCTAAAACTGAAATCAATGTCATTAAATTAAGTGGTCCAACAGTAGCTTTTGTGCCAATTATTTAAAATAAAGGATTCCGTACCATTTCTAGCTGAGAAGCTATATATTTACTTGAATTGATCTTGATTTTTATTTATACAGATCCATTCAAAAACCTGGACTCCAACTCTCGAACGAGGTTTTTCAAACTATTCGAAAACCTCGTTCGAATTTAGAACTGTTCTGTTCTCTGGTCTCAAAACTCCAAATTTTCAATACTGCAAACACAGATTTTTTTTTTTTTTTTTTTTTTTTTGGCATCCGGATTGAGAACCAGAGATTGTGAAAGAAATGCAAATAGAAAAAAGAAATATATATTTATATATATATATATATATCAAAACAATAAAATAAAAAAAAAAGAACATAGTTGAATTTAAGAAAATGAGCGAAATTAAATACGAAATCGCCCTTACCTTGATCGATGAATCTGAATGGAACAGAGTAGGAACGAGCTGTTGGAGAATAAGGCAATGAATCTGGAAAATAAATGGAATGGGAAAAAAGAGAAAAGGGAAAGTGAAAACGAATAAACTTTGGAAGCGGGGAGAGAGAAGGAAAGAGGTGTTTGGATGGAGGGAAAAAGAGAACTGGCGAGACGGACGTTCACGATTCTGGTACGTATGCGTGTGCACATATTGGTATTTCTGGAGCCTTTTTGTTTTCTTGACTTTTCCAAAAGAAAAGATTATTACTAATTAATTGATTTTATTAATTTATTATCAATCTAAGAGTTGGAAGATTATTGATGATCTAATATTATTATTACGATTAATTTATATGTGGAAAGTCCCATGGTCGTACTCCTTCCTTCAATTGAGTATTTTAAATATTCAAAATGCCATAAAATGTTTTTGAAATATGACAAGATTTTTGGTACACACATAATCTTCAAAGATATATCAAATAGACCCAATTAAATTATAATTTTGAGATAATTACTGATCGAAATATAACGTATGGCACTTATGATTACAACTTAATTATGATGTAACATAATCTTCTGCTTTAGACCTCGTATCCATATGATTTTACCCTTAAACTTATCTTAAAAGGTCTCGTACCATTAAAAAGTAGCATCTTTTTTTAGGTTATAGCATTGAGTTTTCTATAAAATTAAGGAGAAATTATCTTGAATTATCAACAAGAGAGGAAGAAGAACATTTAGAAAAAAGCTTTGGAGATTTGTCACGCTTCCAAATTAGGTTCTCTTGCTTTTATTTTTTTTTCTTTTTTTTTTTATAATTTGATAATGATTGAACTTTTATTTTGCAGATTTTAATTTTTATTTATGTAATAATTTTCTTTTCAAGGCCTACAATCTAACTGGATTATTATTAATATTTGAGTTTTTCTATTTTTTAAGTAATTGATGTACTGTTCCAATTCTATGTTGAAGTAATTTAATCTACGTTTAATGCTTATGAATTTCTGGTCAACTTTTGCGTGATTTAATATTTGATTTGAGACTGAGAAGTGATAACTAAATAAGTCATTGTTTAATCTATCATGAGATTATCATAACTAGAGATAGTTATGAAACTTATTCAGTATCATGAATTTCTGATTCTTAATGAATTATGATAAATTATTTGAGACCTAGAGATGATAAGGCTTATTGTAATAAATGGTTAATACTTGATAAAGATTAATAAATATATTAGAGAAATTCGCTGGTAACATAGGGAATAGACATTGATTAATTAGATTAGAAAATTTGAATATGATTAATTTAGTGAAATTGGAAATCCTAAATTTTTAGTATTTTGAGTATTTCATTTTCATGCAATTTTTGTTATTTTTATTTTAAATATTTCTTTTCAAATATTTAAATAAAATTAAGAGTTAATATAATTTCGGTAAATGGTAACGACAGTTTTCATGAGAACGATACTTTACTTATTACTTTATTACTTGTTTATGATATTATGTACTTGTAACTTTTCACAATACCATTCCCAAGCGATATGAAACTGCACATCTTATTATTTTTCTTATAGGGATTGATGACTGTTACATATGAGCTACATTTGTGGAAACATTTCCAGATGAAAAAATGCCATCTGAATTCAAAACTCCTAACTCCACATCAAACTTATTCTCTCTTTAATTTTTAAAAAATTCAAACTTTTAAAGTCCATAATTTTCTTATTTGAAATTGAAATAAGATGATTCTTATGTCAAGATGCTCACAATGACGAGATGAACAGGATAATATCTATTTTGTTTTTTTTTTTTTTAAGATATTTCAAATTTTTATATTATTTTTTAAATCTCAAAAGTTTTTTAAAAGTCTTTTCCTAAATATACATTTCCAATCCAATTTTTAAAACACCATAATTTGACATCCCCCCCTGAAAAGGCCCTAGAAGTCCTCAAAGTATAGGGGATTGTATTACATATAGTTATTACAATAATGTCAATTAGCTCAAAATAAAAAGGTGACTCAATCTCTAACAATGAATAGATAAACACTATGATATTATTATTATCAAATGACACAAATTGAAACGAAGACCACGTGCAAATCATATTTTGATTCAATTAGGAAAAATCCAAATAGGCACACCAAATCTCGAACATTTATAAAACTCTTTCAATGTTACATTTGCATTTTATTAATGTTTGGTAATTGGATCACGGCTAAAAAAATAAGGTGCAAATCAATAAGGATATAACTCTAAGCTGTCACTAGCTCACACGTTGCATAAGGATACAAGTCTAGTGGTATTTATCATGATTAAATCTTACAACAATAGATCTCATGAATTTAATAAAATCACTAATTGTCAGTATACCAAAACACACCAACTCAAAACAATGTTACATTTGCAGCAAAAATAATAATAATAATAAACTCTAATCAACATATAAATACATAAGTATAATGAACTAGAACTACAAAACAAAACAATTACAAAATGACACAACCCAAACCCCAGAGTCGCCGTTAACAACATCCGGGAACAAGATGAGATGAGCCAGGGAACTAGATTTGAGGGACGAGAGCTCGGTGACATTCTTGAAAGTGATCCCGAAGCTATTCTAAAGTTTTCCCTTATTAGATTTCTCTTCCATATAAAGAGGGAAAGAGTGGTTTGTGAATTAAAAAACTAAGAATTTTGACCAATATTTTGAAGCACAGAAGTAGCTTTATAAATGAATTTTTTTTGGTCAAATTCCTTTATTACCCTTGTAAATTAGATCGCGTGGATGTTGATTATCGTGTGCATATTTATGTTAAATTTTAAATGAAAATTAACTAAAAAGATGCGCGATGACTTGTAATTTAGCGAGTCATCTTAGACTAACTTTCACTTGACTTGAACCATTAATCATGTTTCCAAAATTTTGTAAGGAGTTGTATGAGAGGAAAATCTCATGTCCAATTTCTATAATAGTGACAAAAGTAATAAATTATCAGAAATTATAAGTTCAGAATAACCCGATTACGTAAACATGATAAAGAGAATACAAGGATTTCTTATCAAGGTAATTGTATTCACACGGATCATATCTAGATAAATACAAGCATTATAATCGTATTTGTTTATGTAGGCAAAAAGAATATAATATTCTTGAAGTTATGGGCATTACGGATAAAAATTTATGATTTCATCACTTCTCCGACATCCTCATTTTGACGTCCAGACTTAACTGTGATAGAAAGAATAGAAGGGACCTAAACGCAAACAAATGTAAAAAATTACGGAAAATGGCGATTTTTGACACGTCAAGATTTCAAACTCCAGCTAATGACAACCCGCCACGTCAGAGTTCTCACCAAGGAAGAGGGGCAGCGTGTTTGCGATCCACCATTTTGACCGAAATGCCACTGCTGGATTCCACGTCTAAAGCAGACGAACCCACCCCCGACAAGTCTACTTCCGTAATTCAACATCTTCTCATCGTCTTCAGCTGCCGAGTTCGTTGATCTGATCGATCAGTGATCAAAAGATGGACTGATGTTAATTCTCCGAAATTTGAAGACCGTTTTTCGATCTGATTTTCTAGCTCTTCCGTTGATTCTGGAAACTTCTTCTCTGCGTTTCCGCCATGGCCGCTCCTTTCTTCTCCACGCCATTTCAGCCCTATGTTTATCAGGTACTTTCTTTCTCTCACTCCGATTTCATATTTTTTTTTTTTTTCTTTTTAGTTTAGTTTTTTTTTTTTTTTTTTTTAAGGAATTTGATTTGTACTCCAGTTATTTGGTTCAATTTTTCTCAAAATGGAAATCTGGATTTTCTCTGTTCGGTATTTTTTACGGGGATTGAATTTAGGGTTTTAGCTCTGTTTTAGGAATCACTCGTTTCTGTGCTAAGTTGAATTTCGCAAATTTTATTTGAAAATGTCTTGTAGAGTCCACAAGATGCCATGATTCCTTTCCAAATATTGGGTGGTGAAGCTCAGGTGGTTCAGGTCTGTTGCACAATATTTATTTTGTTTTTTGCATTTTTTTAAATTTTTTTATTTTCTGTTCTCTCCCTTTAAAATTGAAATTTGTTCTTGTTCTTTTTCTTGAAATATTTCAGATTATGTTGAAGCCTGAAGAAAAGGTTGTTGCAAGGCCTGGTAAGTTTCCTTAGAACGTGTCCTTATGCAAGTTTCCATAACGTACATATATATATATATATGTATATGGAAATGTATAGATATTCATATATGGATGTCTTTAGATGATTACATGATTGTTTGTTCTCATAGTCAAGAGCCATGGCCTTTTGGAATGTTTATTGCCGAGAAGATGTAGTGAAAACATAGGCTGTGAATATCAAATGGTTGATTGTACGAAGAACTTGACTAGACGTAGGAAATTTATTCGTGATTCAATACCTGTTTGGATCATAGGTTCAAACATACACTTTAAACAAGTAACTTCAAATTTCAATGAGTGAAGACACTGTAGAAAGAAGTTTGAAAAGTGGGTTTAAAATAGGGTGTCAAACGGCAGTCTACTATATGCTTTTGGCCTGCGACTGTCTTTTGAGTGCTAATTTAGGTTGATTAGCGTCTTTGTACCGGACAGTTGTACGGCTCGTGAATTGGAGTAGGGGCTTGGAAATTTCTGCTGGACTCTTCTTGTGTATTGCCACCTCTAGTGGATTTTTTTCCTTGTTCCTTCAGTTTATGGTTGATATGGCTATCTTGTTTTATTTTTATATACTAGACAGCACATAATTTTATTACCACGTGCTAATGATAGAATGTATTTGCAGGTTCAATGTGCTTCATGTCTGGTTCAACTGAAATGGAAAACGTTTTTCTTCCTGAAAATGAAGTGGGCATGTGGCATTGGGTTTTTGGCAAGAGCATCACTAGCGTAGTTTTTCGTAATCCTGGTCCAAGCGACGGATTTGTTGGCATTGCTGCTCCGTCTCTTGCCAGAATTCTCCCGGTTTGTGCTTTTAAATGTTCAGACTGTTGTAAACAAGTTGTTCTTTATTACCTCCGGGCCTAGTTGGCCTAATTATGTGGTTTTCAAATTTTGTAGCTGAATATAGTCTGTCTTATTCTTTTTAATATTTATGTTACTTTTTCAGATTGATTTGGCAATGTTTGGTGGAGAAATTTTGTGCCAGGTAATTCTATCTTGTTTATTTAGATTATTTTTTTCTGTTCTACTGAGTCACTATGTTAGATTTCTTGTTTATCAAGCAGTTATTTACTTAAATTTTCCCTTTTCAATCACTTAGTTTTCTTTAGCTAAAGTTTTAAGAGAGTTTCATTTTCTTTTTAAAATTTTGTAGCCAGATGCATTTCTTTGCTCCGTCAATGATGTCAAAGTCAGCAATGCAGTCGATCATAGGGCACGTAATGTTGTTGCTGGTGCAGAGGTGAGGCCTTAAGGAGTGTCATAGACTCGTAGCAACTTCTTTGTTTGTTTTGCTTTACACAGTTGTTCGATTGATTTATTTTGATTTGTAATACTGTCTTTATTTTCTTCCTCAATTCGCCGAGTTTTCATTTGATCTGTCTCACATGCTTGTCGCTATTATCTAGGGATTTCTAAGACAGAAACTATCTGGCCAAGGGCTTGCGTTTATTCTTGCTGGTGGATCTGGTATGCATTTCTTTGTCTGATGTATGATTATTTGGGGAACTGCAGAAAGTAATTTTTGTGATACTTAGGGAATGTGGTTTTCTTTCTGCTAGTTGTACAGAAAAATCTTGAGGATGGTGAAGTACTAGCTGTTGATGTGTCTTGCATTGTCGCCTTGACTTCCGCAGTCAATGTCCAAATCAAATACAATGGCCCCATGAGAAAAGCAATGTTCGGGGTAAGATATTCAAAATTCTAACAGTTTTCATTTCCGTTTGTTTTTTCTACAATTTATGTAACATGTTTTACGATATTTCTCAAACTAGGTAGTTGGTGTTTAAATGTATGTTTATTTTGCTTTCTTACATATATATCAGTTGTAATTCTCCTTTTGCGTTATATGAAATACATCAATTATGATTTTGTCGGATAGAAGTACGTTCAGTTTAATGCGTTTTTGCAACTGTAGTTATGATTGGCACTGACACAGTATAGATTGGCCAAGGCAACAATTTGTTTCCCATAGTTGTAGCATTCGTGAATTATTGCAGTTTTGTTTATTATTTATCTTGTAGCATGACCCATGAAACAAATAAATCTAAGTTCCATGCTGATTACAATTTTCTTGTTAGATCTTAGATAGGTTTCATTGTAATGTACCCGTTAAAGTCAGGTAAGAAAACCAACCTGTTCGCTTTATGGTTTTGAGGCTTCAATTTAACTGAAAAGTTCCCATGGTTGTCTAATAGTCAGAATAAACCGTGAGAATCACAAAATGAAAAATTCTCCAGCTATTGGGGAAGTTCATAGAATTTGTAGGAAGTCCAAGCTACAACCCTATTACAGTTCTACTGTAGCACTGATTTGAATCTCAAGTGACTTGATTCCTTTCTAGTGAGCAAGGATGCCTATGGAGTGTCAAGGTTTGCACCTTTAAGAGGTGTGTCGACCATTACCAATCTGATATTTGTGAGGACCAAAAACATAAGATCTTAACTAAACAAGATCCAAATTGACCATTTTCGTCCTTTCACTTGTTCCCAAAACCCCTAGGCTCATCAACTTTGCCTGTGGCAATTGTCTATCCGCTCATTTTTCACATAATTTTTGGGATTCTTGGATACCTAGTTACATATTTTGATTATTCAGCCATTCTCATGTGCTTCCAAGAATATATATATATATATATATATTTTTTTTTCTTAACTCTCCTCGAAATGCAGGGTGATAATCTAGTAACGGCCGTTCTAACAGGGCCGGGCATTGTCTTCATCCAGAGCTTACCGTTTCACCGGCTTTCACAGCGCATTGCCAGGTAATGTTACCCTTTTGAATGAAAAATGTTTTTGCCTTATCTTTTGTGCATTTGGTTTATTTCTAAGTTCTTACAAACAAGTGAATGGTTGTCTGGTTTGCAGGGCAGTCACCTCCCCAAACATGAGGGAAAATCCGAAGTTTTTCCTTCAAATAGCCATTTTCTTTTTTCTGGCTTATGTCGTGATTGTATCTTCTTTGATCTTAACCGATGTATAAATCTCACTCTCTCTCATTTCTTTTTCATTAGTATTTTTTTTTTGTTTTTTTGTTTTTTCTCTTTTTGTTTCTTTCTCCTACATACATAATTGGCATCATATCTTTGTCCTGACTGTTGGTTCAACTGTAGCTTGATTCAATTTTACTACATAACAGAAACAAGAAAGGTTTGGAGTTAGTTTCGCTTTGCCCTCGTTTGGGATTGGATCGAATCAAAATCAAGTTGAAATTGTATTTTTCGCCTTTTCGAAACTTGTACCAAACACATTTTTCTCTCTATAATATTAGTTCAGTTTAGATTCTCAACTCGAATTGGATTTTTCACATTTAAATCCATGCTTCAAACAGGGGTCACATTCCTTTTTGGCCCTTTTCCTCCAAAAAATAAAATGTAAATCTTCAAATTCTTTTTTAACAATACGAAACTTTTCGTTTTTTAAATTGACATAGCAAATGCAACTCTATAAACAACAAATAACTTGTATTCGCGTAACTAAAATCAAATGACTTGCGACTCAACTGAAGTTTGAAAATTATTCTTCTCATCACATCATGTTGTGGATAACCTAACTCCGGAATTATTTGTTATGAGCTTAAAAATATGATTGAAGACAACAATTCCATGATCAACCTAAATAGTTCAACAATATTGCCCTTTATCTTAGCACAAAATAAGGGACAAACTCTATATTTTACGATGGACTCGTAAAATTATCACTATGTTATATTTTTTAAAAACAAAAATGTATGCAAGTGTGGATAAGGATAAAAATACGATGTTCTATTGTGAATATACCCTTCTTTGATTCTAAATAGAACACAAAGTAATGGAGCAAAGTGTTTTCCATTTTGGTTTTTTATTTTATTTTATTTTATTTTATTTTCGTTCACTCCTTGTGGTGGAATATAGGATATAAGATAGAAGGATCCGATTCACTTATACGCAGCATTCACCAAATTGGTATATATATATATATATATATATATTTTAATGAGTACCAAATTGGTGATATTGATCCTTTGGCCATCAGCAGTAGAGAAGAAAGGAAAATATCATAGTGCAAAAGCTTTAACATTCCTTTTTATTTATTTATTCATTTATTTTGTGTGGCTAAATAGCATTCTTTTTTGACTTCATTAATTTATCTACAATTTGAAAGAAACATACCCTAGATTCTAGAAAGAAGAAGAAGTCCTTTAGCCCCCCCCCAAAAAAAAAAAAAAAAAAAAAAAAAAAAAAAAAAAAAAAAAAAAGGAAAACAGACAGAAGCAACTCAACAACACCTCTCTAATCTTTACTATTGAACTTTAAATGAAAGTCGAGTGTAATGGATTTAGACATCCTAATTTAAATTCTCTGAAGTTTTGTCCAACAAGGACAAAGGAAAAGTTTGGTCAAAATTGAGAATAACTTTCCTTAACAAAAATTATCACTGTTTTACCTTTAATTAAAAAAAATTCCCTCAAACAAACCACAAACAAAGAGTTTTTTTTTTTAATTTAAATTTTTTAAAAGGTAACGCTATTTTTTAACGTATTAAATTATAGGAGGTGTTTGAAACACTGGTTTAAACTAAAATTTTCATATCAGTTTTTGTATTTTTCGGAAATGTTTTTTGTATTTTCTGAAAAATTAACAAAAATTACTATTGAAACTTAAAATTTCTAACTCAAACTCATTCATCAAACGGATCCATAAAAGAAAAAAGGTTAATTTTAAGAAGCAAAAAAACAATTTTTTTATTGATGAAAAAAGCATAATAATATTATGATCCACATTTCCTCAAAAAAAAAAAAAAATAAAAATAAAAATAAACTACATATTTCAAGGGAAAAAAGAAAAAAACAAGGGTGGATTTTGTAATAAAAGAAAGTAAAAAAGGAAGCGCGTGCACACGCGCTTTCAAAAACACGTGCGCATAAATTGTCGTTCGTGCCAATAAAGGAAACTATTCCGACCTACATAAAAATACATATTTCAGGGACGCAATTCTCGATTGCTTATCATCTGAAAATCCAATCCTCCCTAAACACTATCTCTCTCCTCTCTCCTCTCTCTCTCTCCTCTCCCTGCACGAAAATTTCCCAAACCCTAACTCTAGTTCTCCGCCTTGCCCTTCGACCTCTATAATCGTCCCCAGGCTTGAATTTTATACCGAGGAGTTTTTGTTGCTCCGTCAATTTCGCGGGATTTCGCTGGAAGATTTCGGTTTCTTTTTCTTCTTGGGTGTACCAGAGGAGTTTCGAGTTCGCGATTCTTCTCCGAAGCTGAATATTCGTTGGCCAGTCGAGGATTTCCGCGCGAAGATCCGATCCCAAATTGGTGTGATGTTCGCTCATCGGATCAATTTCTGAATCTGGCTTTCTGATTCTGGAATTTTTTGGGGAAAGATATCGGTGTTTGCTTTGCCCCGATTTGACGATAAGAACTGGATTTATCTTCCTCTGGGATCGGCGAAGTTTGGCTTTTTTCGGCGATGATCGGCAGTGGATGAAGCCTTCGACGCGCTGGTTTTTCCAAAATTACATTTTGGCCAACTTCTGGATAGTTTTATGCTTGGAGTTTTCGAATTCCAGATTCCAATAATTTCCATCGGAGGAAGTTCTCGGTCGGGTTCGTCGTCGATTGAAGAAGATTTTCGAGCGCTCTCTGTCGTGGCGGTTCGATATTCCTTATTGAGTATTTGAAGAAAAACAAAAAAAAAAAAAAAAAAAAAAAAAGAGCTTGAATTTTTGTACCGTTCAATTTTTGTTTCTTTTAATACAAGGCCCTTAGATTTTTTTTGGGGAGGCCTTTGAATTTTTTATTTATCTTTTTGCTTCAGGTCTTTTGTTTGTTTCTATTTTGATATGATATTCTAAAT
The DNA here is from genome assembly GCA_025413485.1 of Ficus microcarpa. Lineage (NCBI taxonomy): Eukaryota > Viridiplantae > Streptophyta > Magnoliopsida > Rosales > Moraceae > Ficus > Ficus microcarpa. Next base: position 18,180,123 of record CM046386.1, on the reverse strand, counting down.
TTTAGAAGACATTAAAGAAAAGAATTTACCATGGCGGTGTATTATAAATTTAAGAGTGCAAGAGATTATGATTCAATTCCTATGGACGGTCCTTTCATCTCAGTTGGTACTTTGAAAGAAAAAATTTTTGAATCCAAGCATTTGGGAAGGGGTACTGATTTCGACCTTGTGGTCACCAACGCCCAGACCAATGAAGGTTGGTTCTGATCTAGATATATGGTTTATTCTCTTTTTAAAGTAGTGTTAATTCAATCCAAAATACGGCTTCTAGGTGTTTAGATAATTATCTCTTGAGGGAAATAGTCAAAATACTTGGCTTTTACTTTTTATTGATCAGAACGATTAGTTTTGTAGATGTTACCGGGGGAGGGTAAGGGTGGTTGCATGGTTAATTTCAATAGACGTTTTGGGTCACTATTGTCATCATGTGCCTTTTAATCTTATATTATATATATGTGTGTGCGTGTGCGTGTATATATAAACTGTAAATGGGTGTGCTAAAACTATCTCTGTGGTACAAAATCTTCCTCCACAAAACTGTGGGGTAAAATTACCGCAATTTGAGTGGAAATAAGTCGTGAGGACAATATTGGGGTCCTGGGGGGTTGGTCAGTTTTAGTTTTACTTCCAAGGAACAACGGTGTTGTTTTGGGATGGGGGTTTGGAATTCTGGTAAATTTTGTTATTTTGATTAATGTTTCTGCAGTGTTTATCGACTTTTGTTCTCTGTTTTCGAATTTCAGAATATCTTGATGAAGCAACGTTGATACCAAAAAATACCTCGGTTTTAATTCGTCGCGTTCCAGGACGGCCTCGTATGCCTATTGTTACTGATCCACAGTACTATCTCAAAACCTTTAAGCTGTTATTTTCTTGGTAGAATTTCTTAAGGCTTTAGTTGTCACTATGCAATTGACTATGAATGCTTTAGCAGTGTGGCATTTGTGTCGTTTGTGGTTGTGCTGTTGTTTCTTGTGTAGAATGGATTTAAGCGGTGGCATTGCTAATGTGGCATAAAGGTTGCTGCTACTGGTTTTTAGTTGCAAGATGAATATAATCCTCCTGGTTTGACGTATGTTTTGTTTGCAGTCCAAAGGTGGAAGAAAAGGTGGAAATTACTGAACCAGAAAGAACTAGCTTCCCATTGGCCGATACATCTGTCATGAAATATGTAAGCTAAAGTGTCCCTCTTATTAAATCTGTTAACTAATGTGCGATTCTTACATTCTGTTCCTTCCACGTCATTACTGATTCTTTTGAATTCTTACATGCTTTATATGAACATCATAGCCTGATGACTCTGAATGGGATGATCTTGGGGGTGATTTGTATGAAATTCCTGAAGTTGTGCCAGTTCAGTCGAGTAATGTAATTCCAGAAGCTCCCCCTACAAATAAAGCTGATGAGGATAGCAAGATCAAGGCATTAATTGAAACCCCAGCCTTGGATTGGCAACGGTGAATCTCTTTTTCTGTCTTTTCTTGATTGGTTAATTAACATTGTAATTCCCAATGGAATTTTGTGCATCCGTTATGTATCATAGACTGAATGGTGTCATCACATATTTGTATTTGTAATGCAGCCAAGGTTCTGAGGCATTTGGTCCTGGTAGGGGTTTTGGCCGGGGTATGGGCGGAAGAATGATGGGTGGGCGTGGTTTTGGTGATTCTCTTATTCTTATCTTCTTTTCACATAACAATCTAGTGATTCAATTACTTCGATTACACTTTTTATATATAATGAGACTGAACGGATTTTTCATTGACTTGAGGTCGAGCAGGGTTGGAGAGGAAAACACCACCACAGGGCTACGTATGTCACAGGTGCAAGGTGCCTGGTATGTTTATGTTCTATTGAGCGTCAATATTTATTGTTTGTTTTGAGTTTATGGTTAAGGTAGAAATGTGCTTAGTTTTTAAAATTTGTTTCAGGACATTTTATTCAGCACTGCCCTACAAATGGTGATCCAAATTTTGACATCAAAAGAGTGAAGCCTCCCACTGGCATTCCAAAGTCCATGTTGATAGCAACCCCAGATGGCTCATATGCATTGCCAAGTGGTGCGGTGGCCGTCTTGAAACCAAATGAGTAAGACGATTCTTGATAAATAAGACCTTGCTGTATGTACTGTTTATTATTATCTTTGGTCCTTGGGACAGAAAATGGTAATGAATACTTTTTCTGTGAAACAGAGCTGCTTTTGAGAAGGAAATTGAAGGGTTACCATCCACCACACGGTCTGTTGGTGATCTACCTCCTGAGCTACACTGTCCACTGTGCAAGGAAGTAATGAAAGATGCAGTCTTGACAAGCAAATGCTGCTTTAAGAGCTTCTGCGATAAATGTATCTTGCAATGCTCTAGATTTCACGCTTTTCTAATCTCATTTGTCTCTTTGCAATTCAGTTTGTCTTTCTTTGTGGAGTTGTTATTTATTCACACAATTCTTTTAACTTCAGGTATCAGGGACCATATAATCTCAAAGTCAATGTGTGTTTGTGGAGCTACGAATATACTAGCAGATGATCTCTTGCCTAATAAGACACTTAGGGACACGATCAATCGAATATTGGAATCTGGTAATAGTAGTGCTGAAAATGCCGGGAGTACGTTTCCAGGTCCAAGGTATGTGTTTTAGTGATCTGACGTCTGTTTTGCTACAACTTGATGTAATTTATGTAATTTTTACAACAAATATTAATCTGGTCTATAATGTTTTAGATATGGAGTCTGCACGCTGCCCACAGCCCAAGATTCCATCCCCAACGATGTCTGCTGCATCAAAGGGAGAACAAATTCCATCGCCTGTTCCTGTTATTGCAGAAACTCCACAAGTACAAGAAACTGCAGTTGTGGCGAAGCCTGTAATTGCCACGCAACAGCCGGTAGAAAAGGTAAGGACTGCTAAAGTAGCTGATATATCTGAAGCCACCCATGAGTCAATCAGTGTGAAGGAACCAGCATCACAAGGCAGTGCTCCACTAGTTGAGGAAGAAGTGCAGCAGAAGCTGGCTTCTGGGGCTTCTGGGGAGGCAGGTAATGCATATTTTGACCACTTTTCTTATTTTCCCGGTTATATCAGCATAACCATGATTGCTGTGTATTGACTGTTGAAGGTCGGATACAAATAAATCTGTGACATGAGCAATGCTAACATATCTGAATTTTTTTTTCTTTCTTTCTTTTTGGCAGCAAAGAGAAAGAAGAAGAAGAAGGTCCGCATGCCTGCTAATGGTATGTCTTTCATAATTCATCTAATCTATTTTCTCGTTCTAATAAATATATCGGTTTCCTATGCTTTGTGTTTATTATTTAATATTTAGATTAGGTATCTCCATTCCAAGTACTTGTATTTATTTCATGTTAAATTCTTTGCAGATTTTCAGTGGAAGACCCCTCAAGATCTTCCTGTCGATAACTATATGATGCCCATGGGGCCTTCAACTTGTAATCCATACTGGTCAGGAATGCAACCTGCTATGGATGGATATATGGCACCGTTCCCTGGACCTATGCCCTATATGGGTTATGGTCTAGGACCTCTAGACATGCCATTTGGATTCCCACAGGATCCATATGGCGCTCATGGTGTTATGTTCCCTCCTGTTCCACCTCAGAGGTACGTGTGTGTGCATTCATAGATTTCCTTTCTGTCTTATCTGGTTTGGGCAAGGATTTGACTGGCTTGTTTGTTACTGTCTCAAATCATTGCTGTGCTATATGAACCTATAACAATCTTCAATATACACAGGGATCTTTCGGACTTTGGTATGGGCATGAATCTGCCACCCCCAGTCATGAGTAGAGAGGAATTTGAGGCTCGGAAAGCTGAAGTGAGAAGAAAGCGTGAGATGGAGAGACGGGGTGAAAGGTAGAATTGAAATTTTTGTTTCAACTTTGGATTTGCCATGCATCTATAGATCAATTTGGGAAATGAAGTCATGTGGTCACCTGTATTCTGTTATCTCTATGTTGGTGTCTGTATTAATAGGGTTTAGCATGTGAATGTGAATACATAGTACCTCATATTTTAATGCATTAACAAGAATTAATCTTTCGGAAGGATTAAAAATTCAAGTTATAGAACCTGGTTTTTAGTGGTTTTCCCTTTTGAGTTGAAAAGTTCTGATCTCTGGTATTGCATTTTGTTATTTATGACATCTGGTAGCTTATTGCTGCAAAACTGTTTCAATTGCCATAAGCTTAACGAAGTATTCTCATCTTGCAATAGGGAGTTTGCGAAGGATCGGGATTTTGGCAGAGAAGTGAGCAGTGGTGGCGATGGCCCTATGATGAGACCAAAATCTGTATGTCCCTTTTATTGTCCTAATTTTTCTCCCCTCACTGCAGCAGCAGATTTCTTTCTGGTTTTTAGCACACTATTTTCGCAAGGCGACTCCTATTTGGCTAAAGAACTCCGATTTGGCAAGAAACGCCGTTTACTTTTCTCCCCGATACAAGGAAGAGAAATTGTTTTGCTGCGGTTAGGATCAACGGATAGTAGGAACTTATTTTTCATTTCTTTTTCAAACAATTTAGTTCTTCCATTTTCTCTTTTGAAGTCCGTTAGTTGGTGCTAATTTTATTCCTGGAGGGACCGTAGGGCGTGAGGCAAAATACGACAAATCGGGTCTAAGTGAAAGTGAAAAACTGGTCTACAGAATGCAGGGTGCCTTGACGCCTTGTTCCAATTCTTTCCATCTTTACCTGCCAAGACCTGCATTTCACTCTGCTTTTCTCGTTGGCTTTTATATGATGTCTACCGTTCTGCTGATAGCCTCTAATGGAGGAATGGGACCAATTAATTTTTTCTTGTCCCAAATTGTTGTTTTAATGATAAATTACGTTCTTGGTTTTGGCAGAAGTTGGATAAGTTGAACATTGGCCGTCGGTTCCAGCACTGCATTTTCCCCTTTTTTACCTACCAATTTAATTTTTTTTTTAAATTAAAAAAAAAGTAACTATAGTGAAAGCTATTGTATTTTTTCTTTTAATAATTAATTTTAAAGACGTGATGATAGAACAATAGCTATGCTATTGCTATGGTTCTTGTCAATGTCTTCAAAAAGGATATATATATATATATATTTATATATATATATTTTTGAAATGGAAATAGGCTATAATTTTAAGCCTGGTATAACTAACTTAAAGTTCCCTGAGATTCGATCGAACATGTATCTGTCCAATTGGAATTTACATCAAAAATAAGAATAAAAGATGAAAAAGTTTATTTAAAATTGGACTGACATTTGCTATAGTGCCGTCCTAGCCTAATCCTAAATCCAATAAATCTAAAGAAGAGCGGATTTATAGTTATTTTCTTTTTTATTATTCCCATGGGTCTAATCCCTAGCTTAGAGACTGGTTTTACAATAAAATGCTTTGTTTTTCTCAATAAGAAAAAAAATTTGTAAAAATTGACACTTAATGGCCTCTTGGCTACCAATACTTATTAAGTGGGTTGGGTTGTTTTTTGGGGGGATCTTCAACTAAAATACTTAATATTTAATTTATAAAATTTAAATTCCTCTCATAGCCCTTGAAAAAAAAAAAAAAAAAAAATTCCCCTTACGTGTATGGGACCGTAATTTTATTCTATTATTATTATTTTTTTTTCTTTTATGTGCAGAAACCGATAGACCGATCATTGAGCCCCGACTACCAGCGGCGTCATAGACCAGAGAGATCCTCCATTGAAAGACCTCCTCGAGATCCCGAACCATCCCGACCTCCCAAGAGAAAGTCCGACCACCACCACCACGACCGCGACTACGACTACGACTACGACCGTCGCCACGACCGCGACGACAGTGACCACCACATCCACCATCATCGCCGCCGTGCCGATTCCTCCGGCAGACCGTCATCCGAAACGTCTGGCAAACCTTCCGCCGCGTCTGCTCCTGAATCGGCGGCGGCGGCTGCTGCTGCGGCGGCGTTAGATCGCAAGCACAAGGCGAGCGTCTTCTCGCGCATAAGCTTCCCGGAGGGCGAGGCGGCCAGCAAGAAGCGCAAGGTTTCCTCTTCTTCCTCTGCTCCTTCCTCGGCGGCGATGGAGGCAGCTGGAGGCGCTGCCTCCGCGGCGGCTCATCATCATCACCACAAGGCGACGGCGAATGGATACTACGACGATCACAAGTCGTCGTCGTCGTCGTCGATGAAGGCGGCGGGGGCGGTGACGTTGACGAGCGGTGGAGGGAGGAAGTCGCATTCGGTGGAGTACGATTCGAGCGACGACGACCGGCATTTCAAGAGGAAGCCTTCGAGGTACGAGCCGTCGCCTCCTCCGCCGCCGGTTGAGGTGGAAGAGCCGAGGCACTCGAGAGGTTCGCGGGACCGGAAGCACAGATAGAGCAGAAGATTCATCTGGTGTCGTCTCTCACAGGCGACGGTGATTTTCTCTCTCTGCCGATGAGAGAGAGAGAGAGAGAGAGGAAATCCTGGAGAATAGGGAGAGATTGAAAATGATTAAACAGTGTTTTTTTTTTTTTTTTTTTTTTTTCTGAGGGGGATAATTATGTGAAACTCTCTCGTCTGTGTTTTATACACATTTCGTGGAAAGCTAAAAGCTTTCTTTTTCCTTAATGTATTTCTTGTTCTAAAAATTTTATAATGAGAATTATTAGCTTAATATTTCATGGTTTGGGCCTTGTATCGTAATAATTTCTTTTATTTATTCGATTATTTTTTTTTCAATTGATTTTATTAGAGTCATTGTTTCTACTACCAAAGCTTTAGTTTGGTGGTGGTTACTGGTTGGTTTGTCAAACTTTCACGGGTGTTAGGTAATAAGTTTAAGGTAATAAGTTTAGTTTAAATTAAATTATATTTTTTTAATCATGATTTTTATCTTTTTTTCAAAAAAGTTTTTTGTTTTTTCTAAAAAATTACTATTAAAACTTAAAAATCTTAAACTAAACTCATTCACCAAACATCCTCTTAATCTGAGGGAACGTTAACTCTGTCCGAAGTCACTAATCAAATGTCACGTGTAGTTGCGCATGGTATTCATATGTTTAAGGGTTGAAAATTGCTGTTTTGAACCATTTTTGAAAGTCCAACATGTTTTAAAGGATGGTGACACCTTCCTTAATATTTTCTTTTATCTACACATATTTGAATCCTTAGAATTCCTATAAGATCTTAGCTCTAGTTTTGACTGTGGTAACAATGGATTAGTGAGTGACGTTCTAGGTAGAGCTTGGTTTGACGACTAAAGAGGTTAGGCTAGAGACTCATCTCTTCGTTACCATACCCAGAGAAGTTGATCGCATCTGTAGGATTAAAATTGTGACAATGATGGGATCACTAACAGAGCTTTTTATATTAATCAAAAATATGTTTCTAAGTAAAGTTGCTGTTGGTGAAGAAGGGGGCTAAGGGTTTAAATCAAGTAAGTTTAAGGTTCAACCCTTGGCAAGTATGCTAATTTAATTGGTTGTCAGGGGGTGCTTATCAATAATTTAAAAAAAAAAAACATGTTTCTAAACAGATCATTTTGAAATGATTACTGTTAAGGACACTAATTTTAATTGTAACATTTTACATACCAATTCAGGTGATATATTTTTTTTATTGATAAATATAATTAATTGATGTAGTAATGTTTTAAATATTTATCAATAAACAAACGAAAACTCATATGATATATAAACTAATATTCAAAAATTGATATTAAAATTACTATCTTTAACATTTTTCTTTTGAAATAGCATCTAGTAATCATTTTCCTGGTAAACAAAAGCAAAAAATTATAATTGCATCTCAATTTTTATAAAGTAATCTGAAAAACATCCGAAAATTGTTCTCTCTTTTCTAGTTTTTATTATTTGGTAGGACTTGTATATCCAATAAATAATTTTACAAACGTGATCAACTACAGTTTTATTTATTTTTTCCTTTTCACACTCGAAACAATCTCTTCAGATAAAACTACCAATCTCATTTTTATAACGGGCCAAGGATATGTTCCCAAAATATATATGAATATATATATATATATATATCCAAAACAAAGACAGTTTGAAAAAGCCTCCAGGTGGACATAATTTCAAATAATAAAATTTGTTTTTTTATTAACAAATGATTTTTACATTTACCTTGGTAAGTTCAATAACAATTCAGATGATCATACAACAATGAGCATGGACTATAATTGTTTTATTCAGAAATTTCCATTCATTTTCTCGTTTATTTACTAAATTAGTAATGCATTCCCATTCCTAGACATTTGAGTGTAAGATTGCCAATTCTTACTTGCAAACCACAGTCTACTTCAGGAAGCATAAATCATCTGTAAATCAACTTCTTTTTTTTTTCCCTCATTTCAATCAAAGCCATAAAAGAGTTACAACAAAAACTAACTGAAAGTTCAAACAACGGCGAGCATAACAACATGAGATACAACTGAGTTGACGTTCCGGTAATAAAGTAGGCCAAGATGATCGTTTATTCCAACACCGAAAGAACAAGAAGATCAACTTTTCAGTTTTCAGTCCGGAACAAAAAGTAAGATTTGGGAATTTTAGTTCTATTCATAGCCTCTTGCAACTCCTACACCGCAATGAAAACCCTGCAAACATTTTTTTAGGAACAATGTGAAATGGGGGGAAAAATCTCTTCTCAAATCTCAACAGTCAACCCGACACAACTCGACATGCAAATGAAGAAAGGAACATGTAAATTTTTCACTCAATATGCTTAAAGAGAATTTACATTTGATCAAAATCATAGTTGATCAACCTTAAAAATAGATTAATAAGATGGCAGCAAAAGGTCATTAAAATATAGTAAACTCTACATTTGAAGAACAGAAACGACTACTTTCGGGTTAAGTTATACTCCTAACATAATCAGATTTAACTGCTCGTGGACCAAAATCCCGTTAATACAAAAGTACTCTGCAGATTTAACTTGTTTAGTTGTTTATTATGTGAACATTGCTATCAGCTCATCCGATTAAGAATTACAGATATCAAATTCAATTCAGCATCGTGATACAAGCATATCCAGATTTGAGTATTTGCATTGAAACCGAGCACAGCTACGTTTCCGATATTTCAAAAGAAAATTACTCAATTGACAAAATGACTCCTCAAAACATTCCATTTACAAAATGACTCCAACGCGCCTTATTTTACACTGCGCGCATTGCAAACCAAACCGCAGAAAAACTGACTATCAAAGCACAGATATGAACCAAACTTGACTACAGTTCCAAACCACCAATTGCACTAAACAAAACACAAAAACCAACTATCACAGAACGGACAACATGAAATGAAACAAATTTTGCATTTTGAAGGCAAAAGGATGGTCAATTTCATATGAAAAGTAACAAATATTGCCTTTTTTTTTACGACAAAAAGATGGTCAATTTATATAGATTAAGCTACTAGGTGCTGCAAATATTGAGTTTTTTGATCCTCAAATATGTCAAAACCAACAAAGAAAATAAATCAAATACCTGCAAAAGTAACAAATTTAAGCACTCGAAGAAGGAATCATGCCGGTCTTTCTGGCGTATGCGAAGATCCCACCGGCCTCGATCACCGGCCCGGCGTCGCCGATCGGCTTCAGCTTGTACTCTTTCCCCGTCGTGTGATTGATCAACCGGCTGTTTCCGAGCTCGATCGTGATCACGTCCCCGGTCCGGCACTCCTCGCAGATCCTCGCCTCCGACTCGAGAGGGTACACCTCGCCGGTCGCCACCGAGTTCCGGAAGAAGATCCTGGCGTACGACTCGGCCACCACAGCCGCCGTCCCCGCCGCGCCGAGAGACACCGGCGCGTGCTCGCGAGACGAGCCGCAGCCGAAGTTGGCGCCGCCGATGACGATGGAGTATTTCGACTTGGTCTCCTCGGGCTCGACGAAGCGCGTGGCGTAGGTCGACGGGAGGCCGCAGAGCGCGTAGGAGCCGAGCTTCTCGTACTCGGCGGGGTTGGAGGGGACCAGGGTTAGGTACTCGGCGGGGATGATCTGGTCCGTATCAATGTTGTCGCCGACGACGTAGCAGACGCCGTGAAACGTCGCGGAGGCGTCCGAGGAGAACGATGACGACGATTGCGAGACGGCGGCGCGTGGGGCGGCGAAGGAGGCTCCGGGGGGCCGGAGGGAAAGGGATTTGATGGGGGCTTGGGAAGTGGTGGCGGGGAATTTGAAGGAGTGGGGGAGAGGAGAGAGTGGGTGGGAGATTTTGGGGGACGAGGTGAAGCTAGGGTTTGGAGAGACTGACAATGAAGCCGCCATTGGAGCACAGAGAGAGTTTCGGGATTGTAATAATGTTATTGTTATTTTTGGGCTGCTTTTAAGTGATTGCACAGGGAAGCTGGCGCTTACAAGAAAATGTTGACCAAAATGTGAGGAATCTTGACTAATATGAGCCGCTGGATTATAGTCAAACTATTGAAAGGGTGTGTATCGAAAAAATACAGAAATTGGAAGGAAAGGAAAACAAAATTAAAATTGTGGAAGATCTCTCTCTCCAATTGAGCCCTTTCAATTTCTTATGAGTCGCGGCGCTCAGCAGAGATGTTATTTTAGGTGAGATGAGAATTTTATGATTAATTTTTTTTTAATTTGTACTTTGTTTTCTAATAGTTTGTTTATTAATTCTGTTAGTATTATGATTAAGTAAAGTTTGTTACAGTTTTTATGTTGTAATATGACTGTATCTCAATTGATGATGATATTTTATCGATTGTAGCTGTTTTTTTTTTTAAAAGAGCTTATACGTACTCGATTATAGAATTGTCGATGAATTTTTCCATCACTTGATCTCGATTATATCTTTCTCATTAGTTTTAGTAGATTTTACTAATGAAATTATTCTTAGTCAAAGGTTATGTAAATTGTAATTTATATCACATAATTATTTTGTATTTGATATTGATATTTGTATTTTGTTTTAATTTAAATAATAATTTAGCACGTATTACAAATAACGGGATTCGACTTAACCTCAATATATTGATATATATATATATATATATATATTCTTTTTACTTCTCAGCCCCCAAATATTTTATGTCCCGTGTGTTTTACTCTTTAAGTTTCATGAGACACCATGTATGCATGCAATTTATGAATTGGTTGGTTGCTCTTGGAGAAACATTCAAATATTAGACAGTTTCTTAATCCTGTATACCCTTCTCCGCCTCCCCCCTCCCTTCTCAATAATAAATGAGGCAAAGACTATACATACATTCATTTGATAAAAACAGTTTGATAAAATTTTTATTTGATATTATATTAAAAATTACTTATAATTTTTGTTAATTTTTCAGAAAAAAATAAAAACATAAAATTTTAAATTTAAAATAGTTTACCAAACAGAGAATATATATATATATATTGGTACTATATTTACAATAAAGCCTCTACTCCTAATAAGGAGTTTACATAAATTCTAAAAAAATTAAAAGAGATAAATAATCAAAATGGTTTAATCAGACACATACACAATGAATTACATATGGATATGTTAAACTTATATAATGAGAAATAATTTATTTACGAAACATATTTATTATTATATTATCTTAAAAAATTCCCATAAATATATTATTTATCTTAAATATTTTTAAAATATGTTATTTATTTTAAACATTTTTTTAAATAACTTATTTATTGTAATTGTTTTGGGCACAAATTACACTTTTCTCTTTGAAGTTTAGGTATTGTCACAAAATGCCCACTGAATTTTAATTTATAATATTATTTCCCCCTAAACTTTAAAAAAGTTTGTGAATTTTCCCCTCCATTAAATTTCTTGATGAAAAAATGCATATTACATTATTGAAAGCATGAGTTGGGGGTTCTAAATATAAAATTATGAAGTGACATACATTGATAACACTCCTGATACCCGTCACCTTTATTAAACGTGAAATTACGATATTATCTGTAAGAGAGAAGTATGTGACTTAATTATAAGCATTCAACATTTACTATCCGCAACTCACTTCCAACGAGTATGATGTGCATTTTTCCGTCAAAAATAATTGAGGGAAGAAATTCACAAATTTTTCTAAAGTCTGGAGAAGGAAATATTGTTACAATTTGCAAGTTCACAAGTATTTTGTGACAAAACTTAAAAGTTCAGGTGACAAAGTGTAATTTGTTCATTTCTTTTTTCGAAAATGACCTATTTGGGTCCTTAGTAAGCCCAATTAGGCGATTGGACTTGGACTTGGACTTACTACTGGACTAGGTTTTCGTTAGTGGACAAATTTCAGGCCCAGTTACAAAGTCCATCAGGCCTCGTCCCACCTTTATAAAGGATAGGTTTGTTTCCAAAAACCCTAGCTGCTTTCAGCGAAGCTAAAAGCCTCTGCCCTAGACAGACTGCCTGCGCAGCTCATTTCAGCTTCAGCAATGGGTACTCTCTCTCTCTCTCTCTCTAAAACCTTAACCCGTTCGTAACGCTGTGTGCTTTTCTCGTCCGAAATTGAAATTTATGGAGCTTTGATATTCGAGTGTTCCTGAAATTATGATTTATAATATTTATATATTTTTTAGCTCTGTGTAAACGGTTTGTTGGTATCTAATTTTATTTTATTATATATAAGTTATAGCTTAAAGAGCTTGTGTTACTGTAAATGTAATCTAGGTAACATGTATTAATGTTAAATTGCATGAAAATAGGTTTTGGGATTTGAACCTCTTTTTTTTTTTTTGCAGTTTTTAATAATCCATTTTAAGTGGGCTTATAGTTTTTGCCCCCCATATTCTGAGAAAAAAGAACGAAATTTTGTGGATCTGTTATTATTATTGTTATTCATTTTTTGTTTTTATTTGTTTTTGATGTATCAATCGCTTTAAGGTTTGAAGTTGGGATTATCGAACAATTGTTTTTCGAGCAATACAAACAATCGAGAATGGCACTGATTTGTTCAGTTTTCAAATATGTGTATTTATAATTGGTGTACGAGGTCTCCCACTTATTAAAGACTGAGAAATGAAAACACTCGTAGGATTCGAACAAGTTCCTATTCAAAACCGCACTCTTGTTGCTGAGTTAGCCCCAACGGGATATATAAATATTTATAATAAAAAAATGACGCTTTTTTTTTTCCTGTTAGATTCGAAATTTTTTTTTTTTGCAAAAGACTGATTGTGGTAAAAAAGTTGCTGTTTAGTTTGTGTCGGAAAGCGTGTAAGTTTCGGTTTTTCTTCAATTTACTTTTTTGCTTTGGTCAATTTAGGGGCTTACAAGTACGTTTCGGAGCTATGGAGGAAGAAGCAATCCGATGTGATGAGGTTCCTGCAGAGGGTAAGGTGCTGGGAATACCGCCAGCATCCTTCCATCGTCCGTGTCACTAGGCCAACTCGCCCAGACAAGGCTCGCCGTTTGGGTTACAAGGCCAAGCAGGTATTAAGAACAATTTTAATGTTTTGATTTGTGAATGTCATTTCACCCCTATCCGAGTACATTTGTGGGTACATTTACGCCACTATCCGAGCATCCTTCTAGTTTCGCGTGCAAGCATTTTGTAGCAAGTGGGATCAAGTTCTGTTTTTTCTTTTTTTGTTTTTATTTTTTATTTTTTATTTTTCTAGAAATAGCATCGTTTGAATTTGTTTGTTTGCAAGTAGGGGCCTTTGGTGTGGCATTGTGGGATAAACTATTGCATGTGGTGTTGGTGTAGTTTTGGTATCTGGAAGCTTGTCTATAACTGTTATAACTGGTTAAGCGGCACCTTGATGCTTATGCTTTTTTCTCCTAAGGAGGTTGGCTAGGTACAATGAGTTGGATGCTCCCGAGACCAGGCTACACTAAACTAACAGTCAATCACTGACCGAGCGAGAGTTCTCTGTTTCTGATTCTCGCTTGTGTCTCGATTTGATTGCAGTGATTTTATTTGTTTATGGGTTCATTTTATGTTTCTTTAAGCAGAGTTAGTTGGGGCCTTGTTGTGTTATCACTTGTAAGGTTTGTTCATTATCAGTTGTGTGCATGTACTTAAATCATTGTTTCTATTGTCAGGGCTATGTGGTTTACCGTGTGCGTGTGAGGCGTGGTGGTAGGAAGAGGCCAGTTCCCAAGGGTATCGTGTATGGGAAGCCCACAAACCAGGGTGTTACCCAATTGAAATTCCAGCGCAGCAAGAGGTCTGTTGCAGAGGAGCGTGCCGGTCGTAAGTTGGGAGGTCTCAGGGTTCTCAACTCATACTGGATCAACGAGGTCAACTCACTTGGCTGCGTGCCTTTTTCCTTTCTTTTGTGCTTATGAATTGTTTTCCTGTACGGTTCTCCTCACATTTGCAATTCGATACAGGATTCAACTTACAAGTACTTTGAGGTCATTCTCGTCGATGTTGCCCACAATGCTATTCGCAATGACCCGAGAATCAACTGGCTCTGCAAGCCTGTACACAAGCACAGGGAGCTTCGTGGACTCACTTCTGCTGGCAAGAAGTACAGGGGTCTGCGTGGAAAGGGACACACTCACCACAAGGCACGGCCTTCCCGCAGGGCTACCTGGAAGAGAAACAACACCCTCTCCCTTCGCCGCTACCGTTGATCTTGCTGATCTTGCTTTGTTATCTTTTTTGGTCGTTTTCTGGATATTATCTCGAGGGTATTTTAGTTGTTATTTCGCTGTTGCAATTTTGGAGATTTGATATACTAAGATCATGTTTAATTTGAATGATTTAGAATCAAATTTGATATATCAGAGGTTTTTTCAGTCTTATGTTGTGACTTAATGGATTCGCTTGGGCACCCATGAATGTTTTGTGTGCTTATTTCTCAAGTAATTACAACGTCAGATGTTATGAAGCAATTTTTGTTCTCAAATTCTGTTTTTGTTTTATTATAAGATCAAAAAATCTTTTCTTTAAAAAGCAAAAGGTTTGCTCAACCGTCAGGGTCCGTTTGTTATTGTTTGAAAACTTTTTGGAATGGAATCCCATGGTTTACAATAAAGGTGTTTTGAAAATCGTTTTGAAGTGATGGTTTGACGGAAACAAGAAATCATTTTCTTAAGGAATGACAGATGAGAAATTGTTGTTTCATTTTCATTTTCATTTTCTAAGGCTTACATACTTAATAAATATTTTCATAAACATATATGAACATTTTTTTTCCTAGAGACACAAAACACAATCAGAAACAATTGAAACAAAATCTCAAAATCAATCTTATTTTTATTCTATATTCAAGATAAAATCATTTTTTAAATGCTTCCAAACGGACCCGTGGTGTCTGCAGTATAAGAATTTTCAGCTCATTCCTGTCTTATGAGTCAAGCGACATACATCTAAAGCTGTCCGTTAATGTAGCTTTCTTTGAGAAATTGCAAAGCTTGTCTGATGGAGTCCTCATCTTGGCTAGAGTATTTCAGACATATTAGCCGTTGAGCTACACGGTAAGCCATTTGCATCGTTTGATATTGCAGGCAGTTTACCTCCATCCGCTCTATTTCCTAGACATCGAAAATTACAAGGTTACAAGAGAAGAGTTTATGGCGAACGACATTTTGATATAAATATGTATATACACACACACGCATATATGAATTTCATTAAAAAAAAATCACTATAACTTTGTCCAATAATAATAACAAGATATAAGATGATGAATCACAAGTGCACTAGTAGGAAGGAAACGACTTGAAAACTTTTAATTGCTTTTGAGAGTTCGTCTCATTTTCAGAAGTAAAGATTATGATTTGAATAGATTGGACAACCTAGTTTTAACCTGTTCTAATCCGTTTTCGAAGTTGAAAGTAGTTGTGTTGAATCCAATGTTCTGTAGAAGGATAATGAAACACTTGCAGAGGATTTTCTAGCAGAATTAAACTTCAAGATTCTAGATTATAGTTCAGAATTTTCACCTTTTCCGTTATCCTGGATGTGATTTTTCTGGCCGTTTCGACCACAGAGCTTGGTAAGCCTGCCGCTTCTGCTAGCAGAAGGCCATAGTGTGGTATGTGTCTTGGTCCATCCTTGAGTTGAAACTACTCAATGAAAAAGCTTTCAGTCAATAAAAGGTGGCCAATAATCGGTATTAACAGAAAGCTAGTTATGTTACCTTAAAATCTAGACGATTATTTCTGATGTCAACATCGAAGTGAAGAATTTTCACATTAGGGTACAAGGTTGCTAGTTCCGTTAGATTCTCCATATGGGTAGCAAATATGGTATACCTGAGGAAGATCAAGTAAGGTTTTATGTTAATGTGCAGGAATTTGAAATTAGGCTATTGAAGCAACCGCCATTGGAAAATATGTTGAACAACCCAAGATTTTCCGGTATCTATAGTTCAGAACTTTTGGTGACACTTTAGAGCAATGATAAATGGAAATTTGACGAAGAGATTACGCTTTCAGTGATAAGAGATACTCGCAGCAGCTCCAAGCAATTGCAAACCCATCAGATGAGGACGTGGCCCTCCCAAGCTCATCCATAACAATTAGACTTCTGTATCCGAAAAGAATGAAATAATAGAACTAATTTTATCGCCTTTGGATTGTTTAAATATTCTGCGATGCAATACCTTTGGGAGACATTTTGCATGACGAAAGCTGTCTCTCTCATCTCTGTCATGAACTGCAAAACCAAGGAAACTGAATGAAAAACCAAGCTTCTGTACTAATTAGACAAAATTAGCAACTGAAGGGATGATTATTCCTTAAAAAAATGATGCAAGGAGATTTTACCGTGCTAGAGTTCGATTCCAGATTATCTACCGTGCCCATCCTAGTAAATATACGATCTACAACTCTGAGGGTCGAGAAGCGGGCTGGAACATAACAACCAATCTGAGCAAGAATAACTATATGACAGACTTGCTGAAGATAGGTGCTCTTTCCACTCCTGAAGGAAACAATAATTTATTAACCTCAAGCCTCAAGATACATCCGTACCAACTTTGTGACATTTTTTTTAATCGAGTTACTGTATATTTCGGCCAAAAGGTTCCTGTATTTTCAGTGGTACAAAAGAGAATGTACTTAAAATACTCTAAACCACTAGTTGATGTGTAGATTTGAGTATAAATTGATCCTGTGTCCAACCAACAAGGCCAACTAATCGTAAAGCATTATCTGCTGTAGCCAAAAAAAGGATAAATTTTCAGCATTACAATGTTAAATTGAATACATAATAGCCGCTGACGATTATTTGTATCAAAAAATAATGTTCAATACATAGCAAAATTTCAACCCCACGAGTCAACAGCAACTTTGAGAAGAGCATATCTTACATGTTTGGGCCCATGACAATCATCATGTTAGATGCCTCTGATAAGAAGATGTTATTGGGCTGCAATAGATGAAATTAATCAGCTTCTAAAGCTGCTTAAAAAATTTTTACTTAAATTTTATTCCTTTGCCTTTTTTAGTGGGGAAAAAAAAGTTAATGTAGACATTACATACAACATAGTCATTGTGTATACTGTCCACTATTGGGTGTCTTCCAGCATCAATAGCCATTGGGCCATCATCTATGAGTAAATACGGCCGAGTCAATCATTTTTCCAGTTTCATTCCAAAAATTATCAAGAGTGAATGTTTTAGAATGAATAAAAAAAAAAACACTTGCCTGTAAATTGTGGTCTAGTATAACGATCGACAGGCTTTGTGGAAATTGCATGTGCAAATGAATTGACTAGCATATCTAATAGGCATAGGACCTCTGCAAGAAGTGTGAGCACAGAAACATCTTCTCGAATGGCATCTACTAGTGCTGCAGATAATATTTTAGGATTGAATTCATAAAATTAAAGAGAATTGGAACAATTTGAACATGAAAGAGTCAGATACTTTGCCCATGATAAACCTAGACTGGTGCACAAATATGCCCAAGAATGTTTCTCATCATTTGCCTAAAGCCCTACCCAAAAGGCATTAAAGCCAAACCTTCAAGGCAAAGTTGTGTTCGTCTATAGCACTCCGCAGATGCTGACTTGTTTCTAACATTCAACTGTAAGTTTCACGAATGAAAGATGATTGAATCGTCAACATGTAGAAATCAGTGTACCATTGACATACTGACATACGAGAAGCAAACAGAATAAAAGCAATAGCTTGTAGCGTTTTGACAATCTCATTTTTATTACAATGAAAACCGAACACCAAAAGAGTGCTCATTTATCCTATTCATTTGATGGGGGAATGGCTACAGTTAAATCCAACCAATCAGAGAATATGGGGATGAAAGCCTTTTACCCTGGCTCTAGTGATATATAAGGCATCAGAGAGTCAAACAAGGGAAGCACTTATGATGGAAAGCATCTTTGACATATCTGACCAAATTCTTATTATGTCACATTATTGATTCTTGAAACAGTGGAGGAAGCTCGACAGAGGTAGTCAAAGATTAAAGACAAAAGTGAGCCTACTTCAAAAAATGCATATATATTTCTGTATCCCAACGTAGTAAATAATCATGAATGAACTCATTCTTGTTCTCATGGTTGAAATCTTCTCAAGTCATATGGCATAACTCAGTAAAGGTAATCAACCCAAGTTCTGTTGAAGGTTTTTATTTAATTCGATATTTTCACAGGCTACAGTTGGATTAAATTGATATACCAGACATGATGGATCACAAATGGGTTGCAGAAGAGCTAAAAGACAAAAAATAAAATGACAGTACTCACAGACGCAAGTTCTAAAGTTGAGCAACGTATATTGTTCCCATGTCTCAAGACCTGCATTAATTTTGTGTTTCCCAACCAGATTGAATTAGGAATAATTCCTCATGAGATGCTAATGAATATAATATAGTGCACGAGAAAATGTTTTCTAACCTGAATGAACTGGCCAGGAAGCTTTCCTTGGATATCTTTCTGTGGAATGCTAAAGTAGAATCCATGTCTACTGTTAAACGGGAGTTTCAAATTGGGAAAATTGAACTCTTGACGGTACTTGTTAGCAAGGTTGTGGATAGCTGTCAATATATTATCAACTAGTTTGAGGTTTTGCTAACACTTCATCCCAGGTGAAAGAAAACAGAAAGCAGTAACCCGTTTTTTGAAATAACTTTTTGGCTGAAGTGTGATTAAAGTTTTATTTAAACATGTAATGGAAGAACCTTCACTAGTGTCACAAAATGATCTTCGAGCATTATCCAGAAGTCCATCAATTCCAGCCTTGACTGCAAAACACTGCTGCGTTCGAGCTACAAAAGGAACCCGTGAATGTAGGACATCCTCATCGATCATCTCTCCAATCCTGAAATGAAACAGCTTCCTTGGTAGATGAGTGACATTGAACCTTTTTACATTTGAAATGAGAATAACATGCCAGCTCCTGTTCATTGTCCTATCACTGCACTCAGATATACTGGGCTATATCTTTCCTCTATAGGTGAAATTGTAAAAGAAAATAGTTTAGAAAGAGATGCTTCTATTGCAAAGCGTGCAGTTTACCTCTTTCTTATGAGAGCATATTTCTCATTTTCGCACACAGACTTGTAAATGTTTGCGAGAAGAAAACTCTTCGCTTCTTTTAGCACCTAAACATTTCAGAACATCTAGATACTTCAGCACAAGTTTTAAGCTCATTTTTGTATACTCTAAAGGAAAATTTATGAATTTACCTTTGACAGCAAAGGCAAGGCATCCAAGGCAGTTTTAAGAAGAATGACACTTGATACTAACATCTGACTCTTTCTTGAAGAATCAAAACCTGAGACTTCATTTGTAACTTTCTTTGGCTTGAAGCAGAAGTGACAAAGTACCTTATCTGAAGGATGAACAAATAAGGTTTACCATCAGATAATATGAATCACATGGGCGAACTTCCAAGCAGATTGAATCTATTCCCACTTTTCCTGTTTCTGTGCCTCACCAGTTTCTTTTGGAAATTTACGCAGAACCTGGGAGAGTCCAAAGAAAAGCTCTTCGTTGCTCATCAGTTCATCCTAAAATCAATTATAGAAGAGACATCATGGATCTGAAACAATGCATATCATGCATACTATATTTTTGTGCAGATTAAAAGGAAATGAAGCGCACAGTAGTGTGCTTTTATACACTACAACAAAGACCATCAAAATCATAATGGTCTGTTCTGCAGAAACTTTGAAGTGCTAAATTTAAGCTTACATAGTTAATAGGCCCTCGAAACCTTATTTGGAGCCTATTATGTGGATTTAGCATAGGACTTTTTCCGTACATAGATTGGATTGGATTTACGACAAGCAGCTCTTATGTCATCTTAAACGGCTACTTTTTCTCAAATGTTTAAGTTAGAAGGAGATTGACCAATCTAAGTTGTTTTATTCCAATCCATAGTTCAACTATAACCTTCTGTAACTCCAAAACAGAACTTTAAATGCCATGTTTAATACTAACCAGGCAATCTAGACGTGCATTGATAGTTTCTGTATCTTTTAATGGCTGCAAAAGGTTGGCACGAAGCAGCCTAGTCCTGAGAAAGATATTGCATACATTTCTGTTGTTAATTTTATGTAAATTGAAGAAAAACGAAAAGTGAAGATACACCACTTTTTAACCATATCCGATACTGAATGATAACTTATGTACTCAAGTACCAACTGCTTGCTGCTTAACAGGCACAAGGCCTAATTTGATCATATGTGCCCCTTCCCCGTAGGCTAGTGAAATACTTAAAACTAAGAAACATTATGTGGGTAAACAGTGAGATAAACTATATATATTGACCAGATGATATAAATACCCTCCAATAGTTTTTGTTGTCTTAAGCATGTCGAACAAACTTCTTTTCTTGTTGCTTGTGCCCCAAAATGTGGAATGTAGTGGCTCAATAATCTCCAAATTTTGGACACTGCCATCAAATTCAAATTAATCCAATTATTAAAGATTTCAGAAGTTAAAATTTAATCAAGTACATCATGAATCAATTTCAACCTTTTTCTTAATTTTCCAAATGAAATCTAGCTTTATCAAATGCATTCAAACTACTACATCAATGACCATAACATCAAATAGTACATTCTTTCAAATAAAATTTCAAAAGGCAAAAAGAAGTGCACCTAGTAGCATCAATATTCATGTGATCAAATGATCCATTAAAAGTGACCTGTGAAAGTCAGTTGCACATTAAAAGTAAATGTTATAATCTTAAAAAGAGAGAGGGAAAAAAAAGGAAGCAGGATTAAGTCGTAGCACAATTAGATGCAAGATCGTCGTGGGAGGCACATTAGAGACATATGGAAGAGGCCTACTTCATTTAGCAAGACAAGCCTCGGGCTTGATTTTCTAGTTTGTTAAATGGCTAGGCTAATTTCAAAATACAGATTTCTCGCTGCTTTATAATAGTCTCAAGGCAGCCCATTAGTTAGTGGTTGTTTCAAATTGTGGCCAAGACGTTGTCATACTGTAGTAATTATGATGTTAATAGTTGGAAGGAAAGCACATCATCAAACATACCAATAACGAGTGATTTGTAACCACAAGCCCTCTTTCTGCTTCTATCCTGTGAATTATGCAGTCGATTAGTTACCAATAAAGAAAAACCTCATAAATGTCAGGAAATTACCACTTGATAATGGCTGCAGCAGCTGCCAAGCACAGATAATACTGCTTGTAGTAAGTATCCAAACCAAGCGCTGAAGGCTCCTTGGCTGCAAGACTTTTAATCAGCACAGCACCCTGGAATGTAAAACAAGAATCAAGTTCGCATTAAGTAGACACAATTGTCAGCATCCAAAAGAGTTTATAGCTGCTAAGATAAAGAAGTATCTAGCCTAACCTTAGTGTCATCAAAGCAACTGCGGGACATAACAACCTGCCGAAATCAGCCCTTAAGTTTAGTGATAGGAAGGGAGAGAGAGTGTCCGAGAACACCAGATCACTATTTATTGAGGAACTTCACCTTCTTGACCGAAGGGTAAAATCTATCTACCAATTCAGAAACTCCAACCATGCCTTCAGGTGCCAACTTGTTTGGAGCAACAATGATGACCATAGGCTCGTAGAAATGAATCAAAGTCTTCGTGTTCTGATACGAGCTGCTCGTTTCGATGTATTGCGAAAGATGCAACGAAGCCGACCTTAAGTCAAAGGCAGCCACTCCAACCTGTATGGATCAAAAGCATTAGCGGAACATCAGAATTTCAGCGCTGAATCAAGTCACAAATAGTTTACTTCTCTTCGAATCCATATCATATTCATCTTAAAATTGCTAATTCTCTTAAAATGCATGTGAATCAGTTTTCGTATCATATAAAACTCTTTAATCCTAATTGTGACAGATCTATAACAACAGAATCGGATCCAACAGAAACATTGTTTAAGCGAAAGAGATTTAAATCTCTTAGTGCAATGTCAGATTAAAATTCACAAGAAATCCAAGGCTATTCCGATCGTCGCAACTCAACACAACTTCCAAACCACTAACTGAAACTTCATGAATCGAGAAAACAAAATTCGATCAACTTCACTTTCACTTTCACTTCATCGTGGTCACGATCTTCATCAACCAGAAATCATAATTTCAAATTTTCTGGCGAAGATTAGAAATCAAAATCCGATAGTCAGTCGTCATTTTTGCGAAAATCGAGAGATCAATTGATTTTCACCAGAGAATTTCTCTTCTGAAATTTCCTGGAAATGAAACCGGAAACAACAGCAATTCAAGCGAGCAGGTAAACGAAATGGCGGGAAGGAGAAAGAGAAGTAGGACCTCCTTGGCTCTGTTCTCGATTAGGCAGATCACGAAGCTTGATTTCTCTCCTCCGTCGTCTTCCATGGCTTCCGCGCTTCAACTTCAACCACTTTTGCATTTTCGCGCGTCTTCGAATACCGGTGTTATATACATATTTAAGCTCTACGATGTGCTACGTTGAGCGGAGTGCGTAGGCTACCTAACATGCGCATCTGGTTTAAAAAATAATAATAAAAAAAAAACCGCACGCACAAAACGGCGGGAATTTTTTCCTTTCGTTAATTTGTCAAAAATTTGAAAATTCTCTAGAGTCCATGACATTAACGTTAGAATTTATAACATGTACAATTATCAGTTAACGCATTTTTTTTATGAGAAACTTTGTCAAATAATTACAAAGCAACAAGTAATTCTCTTTTTTCAATTTAAAAAAAAAAAAAGACAACATGTGCAAAAAAAAGGCATTGTATGTTTTTTTTTTTTTTTCCTTCCCTTTTTTTGAAATTGTCATAAATAGCATTTTGACCACATTAAATGAAGCAAATAGCAAGAATAGATTATTTACTTAATAAATTTAATATTTACTGTTATTTATTCAAATATTTTAAAAGCATGTTATTTACTTCAATTATTTTCTATAAAAAATGTTATTTACTTTTTTTTTTTTTTCCCTTAGTATTCGTATCACACAACATCGCAGTCAGTCAATTCCTTGGATGAGCACCAACATGCAGATATATAGCTGGCTCCTGAATGAGGGAAAAATATATACATAAATTCAACAAAGAGAGCATTAAAATAAAAAATAAAAATAAAAATAAAAAAAATCCTTTTCGTTAGCTTAAGCAACTCTGTTAGCTAATTGCATAATTTGCAAAACAAAAGAGACAATAAAGTTCAAAGTTTGGATTACAAAAATGACAGTTTAATTCTTCAAAGTTCATATGCAGACTACTCACAATAGAATAAGCTCAAAGGGAGACGTATCCGGACAAACCAGACAACAGGATAACTCCCCTCACTCTTTGACAACCCCCCCATTTCTGATTGCTACACTTCCCCACGCGCTCTCAATTTCATATGTGGAAATTCCGCCAATATCTCTTCTTTAGTTGGGGGAAGAATCCGCACGAATCGAATTTTTTGAGGAACATATCGAGAGAGAATTGGATTTGGTTAGACAATGTGTGGTTGGAAAACAAGGATCGGTTTTTTAGCATCTCAAAACTAAAAACTTATGAGATCCTTTCATTTTTGCCCCTTCATTACTTCCTGAATGTTAACAAATCGGCGTTGCTCTAAGGAAAGCTGTACCGCGACTCCCATGGCAACCGACATCAGTCCATCGTGCGAGTCCACAGCAGGAACTGGCCCACCTTTTGCTCTAAGTTCATTCAAGAAATTCAGGTGTTCCAAATAGTGAGATCCATGGTTTAGCCCATCATATCTGGAAAGAAGGAAATTAGGCATTTTTAGCATCTCACGGAGAACGACTTAAGCATTGTATAAAGAACATTGCAATTTTGAAACCAGAGATACCTTATTTTGTCTTCCTTGGCTTTAAAAGTCTTGATACCAATTCCCCGTTCCCATCTACTACCGAAATGCACAATGTTCTCCGGAAAAAAAGTCTCCACCTGTAAAGTTGTTGCTCGAGTTAAAATTGGAAGGAAAAATGCACGAAACAGCTGTGCAGCTATGCGAAAAAAACAGCTGTGAACGTTGCGACTAAAGGCAACCATTTATAGCAAAGTCATGAGAATTTAAACATATAAGAAGAGACAAATGTTGAGCATACGGTATATGTTACCTTCGATCTGTCACCAACAATAGATATTTCTTGCTCATTTTTACTCCCTTCAGCAAACATGCGGAAGTTGAGCATCCCACGACAACCATTTTAGAATTTGACCATAACAGATGCATAGTAATTTATATTCGGTACCTGAACACAAATCTAATATGAGCAAACACAAATAAAATCAGTAGTTAAATTATCTGTATGCATGTTTCTTTTGAGTTGTTATACCGTTGAGGAAACACGAGCAAAATTTTCAGATGGTTCTAAATGGTGTAAATCTCTACTTAGAACTGAACCGCAAATCCACAACAATATAAAAGCACATGCACTTCTCAGAAAATCCCTCAACTAGCTTATTAAGGTAAAATGTGCATTGATTTCTCTTTCCATTTTTTTCTTCACTTGTTACAAACTTATTGTTCAATTTTTCTCTTTGTTTTAGTTTACAGATTGTCCAAACTACTCTAAATCTCTTTTGCTGATTCTTGATTTACCTTTCGTGATTATTTGATTCATTCTTGATCCGATCTAATTGTGCTTTAGTCAATTGGTGTAACGGGAAGTCGTTCTTGATTACAACAAACCTTTTTGCAGTGAGCCACTGTAGTGCAAAGAGGCTTCTCCACCAACACATGAGGGGGTTTGGGATGGTTCATGATATCCGTGAGGATTCGGTAACGGGTCATCTTTGGAGTTGACACAACCAAACCATCTCACAGCCTGCTGTCTAATAGCTCCTTGTGTCCTGCAAAAAAAAAAAAAGGAAGAAGAAGAAGAAGAAGAAGAAGGTATAAAACCCGTGCAAAACTGTAGGCAGAGGAGGAGCTACCTTAGGCCAGAGGGCAGCCCATTACACTTTTGCTCCTACAACAATTTATTTTATTTATTTATTTATTTATTTATTATTATTAGTTTTTAATTTTACAAACTACTCCTTATTCCGTCCTCTAAAAAACTTTCTATTTTTGAAATCCGAATCCCACTCTATTTTTCAAACCCAAATGCCAAACGCGAACTGAGACAGTTCGATATTTTGGTGCAAATTCAGTAGAAAGTTTAAAGCTAATACCTTAATGGGAGGGTAATTGAAAGAGGTAGCCAAGTCAAAAGCTTGCTTCTGGGAAGGAGTATGGGAATCGGCAATGGCTACGACGGTGACGTCGTAGTCGCGAAGATGATATAAATTTGAGAAGTGATCTCGCCCCATCACCCCTATCCCTATGATTCCGTACGTCAACAAATACGGAGCAGCCATGATCGAAGGATTTCGGGGCTTTTTTTTTTTTTTTTTTTTTTTTGGTAAGTTCACAATGTATATACTTTGGCGCAATTTTTAAAGCGGGAAAAAAAAATGTAATTTTATAATTTGGCACGCTAATTGCTAATTATTTACTACCCGCCGCATAAAGTTGTGTTTTAACCGTATCTCGGTCTGATGCATGAGTGTCCATTATATGAGTTTATAACACAATACAAAACCGTTCTCCTTTATAGGTTATCGTGGAAATATTATTTTAGTTGTTGGATTAATTTTTTAAAATTTTTGATGATGTGATCTATAATCAAGAGTTGTTTTGTATTGTGTCCTTCAAAATTTAAATATGGACAATCATTTATTAAACGGTTAAGAGATTAATAAAATAATTAAAAAACAATTCCTACTAAGGTGAAAATTCAGAGGTCTTCTCATAAAAATTCTTATTTTACTAATGGTTGTATTAAATTGGGGACAGAAAAACATGTCCAATTTAAAATTCTAAAATCTAATTCAAATCATAATTCAAACATCTCAATTCATTAAATCAATTAAAATTCATAGTTTAAGAATTTAAAAGAAAAGTTATTAAAACCTGAATAGTTTAAGAGCAAAAGTTCCAAAAACCGTTTATATTGAGAGATTCTGACAAGAATTTCCCAACATAACAACTTCAATTGGGGGTTTTTTTTTTTTGGGATTTAGAGGTAAATAATATTTTATTTTTAAGAAGGTTTTTAATAAATGATCGAAGTTTTTAAAAATTAGTTGAAAGTTTCTTTAAAAAAAACAATTTTGATAAATAATATTGTTAATTTGATATATCAGTGATTGATCGTAGTCAATTATTAATTAATCATAATGTAAATCACCCATTTTTAAGTTAATTACTAATTATTGACTAAATATGTTAAATAAAAAAAAAAAGTTCAACCAAATCTATTAAATTAAAAAAATGTTTGACCGTAGGTCCACCTAGTTTTGAGTGACTACATGAGAACTTGATCCATGTTTTCTTATCTAACCTCTAAAAAATTCAAAGTTACCAAGATCCAATTCCACGTGATATTTTAGACCCAATCCCAAAAGAGTGCTTGAAAAGTCATCTTCTTACCGTTATGTCACAAATTCTGGTGGTTGCCTTAAAAAAATTTACTCAGGTACTTTTAATGGTCCATCATGCAGAAAATACAAGTGTAATTAGCCTAACATAGGAGTTTCTAGTGCAGTTTTGGAATGTCAGTGGCAGCACCTCACCATGCAATTCAAGTTTTTTTTTTTCTTTGACATTTCTATTTATTTATTTATTTTTACTAATGTATTTTAATCTCATTAAAATGCGACTTACGACTCAGAATTATCAACACCATCTTTTGAACCGTAAAATTATCTGCTATGAGCACTCCTGCACTAGAGAACTTTATCGGCATTGTTGCATAGTACTTCAATAAAGTAATGCTACAAATTATATACAACAATCCTTTTTAATGGATGGGCATAAAATACTTTATAAGTTCCTGTTCAGCTTTGGAAAAGCCAACATTGGAAAGTATTTTCTTCTGCGGAATGAGAAAAAGTTGATGCGCTTTGAACTATACAGCGTCTTTCACTTGTTCCCATCCATTACTTCCTCAATCGTAACGAATCGGCCTTCCTCTATCGAGACTTGTGCGGCGACGCCTATGGCAACCGATATCAGCCCATCCTGCAAATCCACTGCAGGAGCTTGCTTGCCTTTTGCTCGGATTGCGAACAAGAAATTCAGGTGCTCCAAATAGCTAGATCCGTGGTGCAGCCCATCATATCTGAAAAGCAGAAAACCATTGAGCATCTCATGAAAGGTGAATGTACGAAGAAGCTTTGTGTTGAGCATTGTTAATGAAATGACTCGAAATGGGAAAAAACTCACTTAATTCGGTCATCCTCGGCTTTTATGGTCCGCACACCATCTCTTCGTCCCACTCTAGTACCAAAACGCACAATGCTCTCTGGAACAAAGGCCTCCCCCTGTAGTAACTTGTTGCTTAAGGTATCGTTTGATAAGTCATAATGAATTATATTAAGTGGTATTATACGAAGTACATAATAAATTCGGAAATGGGTGTAATAAAACAAATCACCGTGTTTCAGACGAATACGTCAGCTTGTAATATATATTTAAAAAGAAAAAAGAAAAGCACAAGCAAGCAGCACAATGTGCTGGAATCCGCCTATATTAGTAAATATTCCCATCATAAATCCTTAGTAATTGCCATTTAACTCGACCATTTATGGTAAAGATGCGGATTTAAACATATCAGAAGATTATGATATTATCTACCATGGTGAGCCAGTTCGGGATTGCTTTTGCAACTCCTAAAGTGATTATCAGAGAACTTCAGTAACCGTTGTTGTTTGAAAAACTTGTTTTTGGTTAAGATTATTTCATAATTTGTTGTATTAGAAAGCAACTTTTAGAAGCAGTCTGTTTGATAAATCATTCTAAAAGAGATCGCAAAGAATCCAACAACATCTCACAGCAGTTTTGAGAAGCTAAAAATTCTAGCTCTTAGCATCTACTGACGGCAAAATCAGAAATTCTACAAGAAACACAACAATACCAAATCAGTGCAGATAGATTATTACCTTCCCAATATCACCAACAACAGATATTTCCTGCTCATTTTTACTCCCTTCAGCAAACATGCAAAGGTCGAGCATTCCACGACAGCCATTATCGAATTCAACGATTACATACGCATTGTCGATAATATCTGGTACCTGCACCCGAAGCTTATATGAGCAAACAATTTTTCAAACAACAACATAATCACAAATCATAATGGAAATGAGAGTTTTGGATGAATAGTCAAAAGCATGCTTAGTTGAAGTCTCTGTACTGTCGGGAACACAAACAAAAAAGCTGAGGTAGTACCATATGACCTCTATTATTAAAATCAAAGCAAAGTATGTTACCTTGCCGTCATATATTTCATCCTTGTGATTAACATCAATTGCACCTGAGGCCATCACGCGAACAGGATTTGCACCTGCAAAGAGCCTCATCAGATCGAAGAAGTGACAGCACTTCTCCACCAGAGTCCCGCCTGTATTAACATTGAACCGGTTCCAATTGTTAACCTGCATTACAAGCATGATTTTATTGAACGAGACCAAAACATTGAGTTGCATGTAGTTCAACCTTATGTAACGTACCTTAACCAAGAAAGGGAACCGATGCTCGCGGATGGCCACCATCTTAACCTGTCCAAGAGTTTTCCCCTCGACTATTTCTATCAGCTTTGCAACGGGCGGCATGTATCGGTACTCCAGTCCAACTTGCACCAGCATGTCCTTCCTCTTTCTAGCAGCATCTACAACCTAGTTCCAGACATACAATTTGATATGGATATTTGATCAACAAAATTAAGATCATAATAACATGAGACATTCGAGTACAACCCACCACATCTAGTTACATTGAAAAAGAAAATGAAAACTACTTTAGGAAATGCTTGCATAATTTAGTTTTGCACGCCAACCTACAATCAAAAAAGTAGTCCCGTTTTGCAATGTTAACAAAAGGGCAACACATAAAATTTCTCAAGCTAGCTTTTTTGAAGTAAAATGTACATTGATCCAACCACAGATTATAGCAAATTTCTATCGACAATTCCGAATAAGGTCACCTCTGGACTTCTTTTTCCAACTTTTTTCACTCATTGCAAAACAAATGTAAGAGAAACTGACAATGCCAAGAACTTCTAGTCGAAACTTAGTTCATTTCCTAAATGTGTGCATTAAGGTTAGTTGTGACCAGATTACGAAGTAACTGCAAGAAGTCTAGTACCAAGTCATCCACTGCTAATTTAACTTACCTCTTTGCAATGAGCGACGGTGGTGCAAAGAGGCTTCTCCACGAGGACATGGTGTGGTTTCGGATGGTTGATGATGTCCATTAGGATTTCGTAATGGGTCATGTTGGGACTTGATACAACCACCACATCACACATCCCACTTTCCAATAGCTCCTTGTGTCCTGTAAAAACCTTGTAGCAAATGGCGACTTTCAAAACTTTATCAAAAGTAATAAGGAGATTTCTGCTCTACGAACTGTCCTTTTCCATTACTAACAAATAAGAACTACAGATTTAGCCATTGGATTAACTTTGAATGGTGTCATTTATACATGAAAGCAGTTCTGTGTGGCGTGCTACACTTAACACGGAGAAACTACCAAATGAAATAGTAAGATTTCATCCCTGCTGTCACCCTCAAAAAAAAAAAAAAAAAAAAAAAAAAAAAGAAAAAGAAAGAAAAGAAAGAAAGAAGTAGTAGAAGAAGAAAGAAAGAACCCACAATTTAAAATTTTTCTTTTACAGTGTTTTCTCTAAAAAATTTAAATTTATAATCCAAACTTACTATTCAAACCTATAAACCAAACGGCTCATCACAACTTGGGTCAAACTCCAAACTCACTGGATTAAACAGACTTTTAACCCTTTTTTTTTCCTTTTCAACTGTTCAAAATCTAGAGCCAACCCCTGTTTGACACGTGGCTTCAAACCCATTTAATCCAATTCAAATTAGATTTTTTTTTTTTTTTTCTATTCAGAAATCCGAATATCACACTCGTTTGTTACTCTTCCAAACATCAACAATAACGTCAAAATTCTCAAAATTGAATTGATTTTTTCTCTTTTTGTTTCAAATAAGCAGTAAATAACAGTTCCAGGAAATACCTTTACAGGCCAGTTGTAAGAGCGAGCTAAATCAAGAGCAAGGTGCTGGGAAGGAACATGGGGGTCAGCAATGGCGACGACGGAGGCGCCTTGAGATCGAAGATGGTACAAATTGATGAGGTGCTCCCGACCCATCATCCCCACCCCTATTATTCCGTACTTTACTGTTTCATAAAATGACGCCATTGAAACAAAAATTCAGGTCCTCTTGGAGCTTCAAGCTTGGATTCTTCCTGCTTCTTCTTCCACTCCAACACTCTACACTTCCTCCCGAACGCACTGTATTTTTTATTCCCTCATTTTATTTTTATTTTGCTTTCTGATAATACTTTTGGCTTTTGCTATTTCTTGGACAGACATGCAAACTTTAGAAGATAGACAATGTGTCGTTTTGCCACTTGAACGACGAAAAATTATAGACGACAGAGAACGCGTTGTTTAGAAGTTAACGACATAAGAATGTTAGGTCAAACTACCTGTCGTTTTTAACACGTTGTTCGGAAGTGAACGACATTAAAATTTTTAGGTCACTACCTGTCGTTTTTACATGCTGGTCAGAAGTGAACGACATGACAATGTAAGGTGAACTACCTGTCGTTTTCTGGATCTCCATTCTATTAACTTTTTATCTAATAATTATAATTTTGTTATTTTTAAATTGTTTAAATAGTAGAGGTTTAATATTTTTAATTTTAAAACTTAACAATAATGATTAAAGACAAATATAATATTAGGAATATTATTATATAAAATTGAGCTACTTTGGATCTTGGATTCCTTTCCTTCTTCTTCCACTACAGTCTACACTTCACCGTACTTACTATAGTTGTATTCTCATTTTATTTTTCTTCTTGTTTTTTTGGGTAATATTTTTCTTCTGTCTACAATAAGACTGTTTTGCTATTCTTTCTTCGTCTTTTTTTCCTTTTTTGTTTTTTATTTTTTTTATTTTTATCAATTAGTGGAGAGTAATTTTTTTTCCACTACAACTGGGATGATGACGTGTAATTCTTTGGACAGACGAGAAAACTTTAGGTGACAGACACCAATATGTCGTCTTGCACTTAAACGACGAAAAGTTATAGACGACAGAGAGCACGTTGCTTAGAAATAAACGACAAGAGAATGTACGGTAAACTACCTGTCGTTTTTAGATTTTCATTCCCTGCTCAGTTTTTTTTTTTAAAAAAAAAATTTTTTGCCATTGCTGTTAGTTGCTGTAAACTACCTGTCGTTTATTAAAACCCAAAATTGCCGTATACTAAAATTGGGAATTCTAAAAATAGGAAATTAATTATATGAAAAAAAAAAAATTACACAAAATTAAATTCCATGAAATAAATTTCTGATAAAAATATTTACTAATCTATCAAGGAATCAATTTATTTGAGGAATTAATTTCCTATTATGCTGTTTACTTTTTAAAAGTTAAAAGGATTGAAAATATATTTATTGTAGTTACTAAAATTATCCTTAAATAAAAAGAATAATGTTAAATAAGAATAAGAGTATTTTTAGTATAGAGTTGGTTAATTACTTCCTATTTTTTAGGGGAAGGAATTTATTTCCAAAAATAATAGGTAGGAGACAAGTTCTTCCTTAAGAAGAAAATTAATTCCCTATTTTTAAATAAGACCTACATTATGTAATTCTCAAATACTAAAATAAACATTGAAATTTAAAATCTGGTAAAGTAGTGGTAAAGCTCCCATTTTATAAATCCTGTCAATGAAACTCATTTTTAAACCATCCGATTTTATAAATCCTGTCGATAAAACTCATTTTTAAACTGTCCGATTTAATCAAACGGTTGAAATGTTGCTTGTGCATGATAACTATAATGTATCTTAACACATGATATTATATACTAAAAATAAAAAAAAATTCAAAAAATAAAAAAACTCACTGCCAGCACCCTTCCCCGGTCGACAACCCCCCGTCGACGAGCTAGGCCCCCCACCCGAAGCAAACGAAACCCTTACCCCCTCACGCCCGAAGTCGATGAGCCCCCCTCCCCCTACGCCAACAAGCCCCGACATCGACGAACCCCCCCAACACTGACGAACCCAAATTTGAGCCCCCCCCCCACCCCCCACGCTCAAGCTTAGGCAACCCCTCACCCCCAACACTAACGAGCCCCCTTTCCCTGACACCAACGAGCCCCCTAACACCGATGAGCCCCCTACCCCCCAATGCTTAAGCCTAGGCAACCCCCTTTCCCTGACATCGACAAGCCCCCCACTCCCCCACGCTTGAGCCCTGGCAACCCCTTACCTAGATGCTGATGAGCCCCCCCAATGCCGATAAGCTCGAACCCGAGCCCCCCCACCCCTTCGCACTCAAGCCTAGGTAACCGCCCCTCCCCTTGTGCTCTAGACCAGACAACCCCCCTAGCACTTGAGCGCCCAATCTTCCCCGAAGCCAGATTTGGTTGCCGTTTGGGGGGGTGTCAGCGTCGAGGGAAGGCGGGCTCCTCGGTATCTTCGCTGGTGTTGGGGGGCTACTAGTTTTTGGTTGATAAAACCTTTTTTTTTTTTTTAGTTTTTTTCAATTTCAATTTTTTTTATATATAATATTATGAATTAAGGTACATTATAATTACCATGTATAAGTAACATCTCAACCGTTTAATTAAATCAGATAATTTAAAAATAAGCTCTATCAATAAAATATGTAAAAAGAGTTTTATTGAAATTTTTCTCTTAAAAATTAGATTTTTTTTTTTTTTTTTTCCTCTCGAATTGGATTACTGGGTAACGAACGCTGCCGAGGAGCGCAAAAGTGACGATTTCCAAGGGAAGTCACAGAGCAGAAAACCATAGCCAGTTTGCAAATTGCCTTTTTACGCTTGGAACTGGAGCAGGCTCTACAATGAAATTTAGGGTTTCACACAGGGTCCTTGTGTTTCCTCATTTTGCTCACGCTAATTACCTCCATAACCAGCGTCGCTCCCTCTCTTCCTTCATCAAACATCTCCGAGCAGCCACTCAAGCCCGAGCTTCCTTTAATGGCGGAAGTGGCAGTTCTCAAGGTCAGTCTTTCACTTCTGTGATTCACCAGACTTTCAAGTCTCGAGCTCACTATTCTGGAGAAAGCGAAAGACTTGGCCTTTTTTCGCCATTGGAGCTCTATCAAATGCTGGAGAATTCTCAATTGTTTTTTCTTCTAGTTTTTTTTCTTTATTATGAATGCTTTTCTCATTTTTAATGGTTTTCTTCTGTTTTTATTTACGTCCTTGATTATTTTTACTCTGTTCCTTTATATGAGGAAGAACAACGTAAGATTTTTCAGTCAATTTGTGTGACAAAACATTCCTAATTGATCAAACAACATGATTTTAAGAATTACGAAATCTGGAAAAAAAAAAAAAATTTGAAGAAGCAGAACTGAATTGTAACTTGCTAGGGGTAAAAGAGCTGGGACAAAAGAGTAATTTCAGTTTTTTTAGAACCTACCGAACTCCAACTCCGATATGCATTCATGATATTCATGACGCATCTATTTAATGGGAATTGAGGGTTTCTTAGTGTTTGTTCAGGTGATACATTTCTGGTGCCTGGTGCAACAGTGGCTACCTTACTTATGCTCGGCGCTCTTCATGCTCGGCGAATGTATGATGATAAGAAGGTATTTAACTATACAGGGACCAATTTGGAATTCTTCTTATCAAATAAAGGAAAGCTACATATGCCCAGGTCTTCGTAGAAGAGACCATGATTTTGTGTTCTATTACTGATAGTACAGTCCATGTTTTGTGAACATGGATTGCGTGAAGACTTTTTCGATTGAAAGGCTTCTTGCCATTTTACTTAAATGGGCCGTCTTTGCATCAATTGGATGAATTGGAACCATTTTTTTGAGTAGGAGTTTTTCTCATTGTTTTTATGGTAGATATTTTGTTCTGTTGTCAATAGTTTGAAGAGGCACGAGAGAGAGGGATCGAATCTGAGTTCCAACCTGATTTCAAGGTAGTTACTAGTATCATATGACGTATATCTTTCGAAGCTTTTGATGGTTGCTTCAGTTGCAGAAGATACTTCCAGTGTTTAACTTTGACATGAAATTCTTATTTTCCCAATCCTAGGCTTATTTTTTAAGATTGCTACCACTGCGCTCCATATCAAGATGTTGGGGTTACTTGACTAATGTGGTGAGTTATCTTCCCATTTCACAAGACAGTAGAATTTGACATTCTCAACGACTGTCTCCCTGATAGTAGCACATTCTCCCTAGTCTTCCTGCAATCGGCTTAGAAATATTAGATGAGAAAAACAAAGAAATTTTAACCAGATTTAAGTCAATTTACCTTGTACCTGATACCATACATCCAATCTAATCTTTCCTACTATCTGGTTAGAAAAGTTAGATGAGAAGACAAATCAATTTGGCTCGCTAAGCATTTTGAATCAATTAACCTTGTGCCAGATAATATACTGCAAATAAAATTGGGAATTTATTTAAGGTACATAATTCAGCTCATGTCATCGCATGGATAATTTTGATCATTTTGATCACAAGTAGTACTTTCTGTTTGTATGACACGTCTATCACCTATCTTTATATTTCTCTGTTTGTTTCCTTTCTTATGCATCTCTGTTTCTTTCCCAAGTATGCGGTTTTTTTTTTTTTTTTTGGGGGTTTGCGTAATACTTATTGAAAGAAAATGCTTTTAGGAAATACCTGTCTGGCTGCGTCCATACGTTTATAAAGCTTGGGCACGGGCATTCCACTCAAGTATGGATGTTATATTCACCTCATTAAACATTTTTTTGTTATTAAATTAGTGATGTATGTTTTTCTTACACTGTTATGCATGCATTAAAAGAAAGCAAAAATTTATGCTCATTGGATTAAACGTAAAGAACATCTTAGAAACAGAGGTTTGTTTGGCATTTCAGACTTAGAAGAAGCAGCTTTGTCTCTGAGCGAATATGCTACTTTACGAGAATTCTTTGTTCGTGCCTTGAAAGAAGGTTGCAGGCCTATTGACCCTGATTCACATTGTCTGGTAACTGGTACCCAGTGATTAAGACATATTGGTTTTTCAATATTTCAATCTGAATTTGCTAGCTACTGCTCCTATATGACTGTTTTTATGGCAGTGTAGGTTAGTCCAGTTGATGGTACTATCTTAAGATTTGGAGAGATAAGAGGACCTGGGGCAATGATTGATCAAGTCAAAGGGTTTTCATATTCTGTTTCTTCTCTTCTTGGTGCGAGCTCGTTCATTCCTATGATAGCTGAAGGGGATACGGATGAAGATGGTGACCAACCAGAAAACACATCCATGGATAAGAGTAAGAAGTCGTGGTGGAGAGTTTCACTGTCTTCTCCTAAGATCTGGGATCCTGTCTCATCACGGTAATAGGACATTTACATATGGTTTGCTCTTAAGTCTTTAATCATTGTGGATTTTTGTCTAAATTCAACTAAGGGCAATACAATTTATGATCAACAAGAACATTTCTTCTATTCATTGCAGTCCTGCGAAAGGTCTTTTTTACTGTGTAATTTATTTAAGGCCTGGAGATTATCATCGTATACACTCTCCAGTTGATTGGAATATTTTCATTCGCCGGCATTTTTCAGGTAAGGCTATTGCCGAGGACCTTGTACCTTGAAAACCCATGAAACTTATTTAAACGAATGAACCAAATTTTTGAGGTTGCTTGTAATCCTGAGGATGCTTGTGACGTTAACAAATTGCGGCTTTCTAAGCTTTTTCAGGTCCAAAATGCTTAATCGTTATAAAATTTTTGTTGCACATAAATTTCATAATTTCTAAGAAGTTCTCTACTTTGAGTTGCCATCGTCAAAATTTGGTTTTATGGAATTCTGTAGATCTGATCTGCACACACATGAGTTCACGCTTAATCCTTAGATAAGTATAGTTTTAACTTGAACTTATGTTTTGGTGTATTTTGTACTGGCAAAATTGGTGTAAATCCCCGTGCCCTCTCTGTCCAAAATCCTGATTCCTAACCTTTTTACGGTTAAATGCTAGGACTTGATAAGGATAAATCCAATTCTGTGGGTTAAAGAATTTTATGTTTGTTATTAATCTGAAACTGTTATTAATCTATGGTTTGATTTTTTTAGACCTTCATTAATATTCTCTCTTCGGCAGTTATTTATGTGGACTGTGATTTGTTGTTTTTCTATGCAGGTAACTTATTTCCTGTGAATGAACGTGCTGCTAGAACCATCAGAAACCTTTATGTTGAGAATGAAAGGGTAATCTCACTTCTTGAATACATGTTAAACTTGCAATGATCATAGTGATTAGCGAGATTCAATGCTGTTTTTTGTTTTCCGTTGTTTTCTCCATTATCTATTTACTTTCTTGTAAATGAGGAATAGGCTCGCATTTGTTAATTATATCCTCGAAAATCTCTATCTATTTGTGGTTT
The DNA here is from genome assembly GCA_025413485.1 of Ficus microcarpa. Lineage (NCBI taxonomy): Eukaryota > Viridiplantae > Streptophyta > Magnoliopsida > Rosales > Moraceae > Ficus > Ficus microcarpa. The sequence goes on along the minus strand of CM046386.1, from coordinate 18,143,334 downwards.
GGTTGAGAGACGATATATGTCAATCTAATTTATATTCATGCTTCACCATGTCACTGTTGCATTCCTTCCCTAATTTAAGACGCTAAAAGCGCTTTACTCTCGTCTTTCTTTTTAATCTTTTGCTTTTTGATAACTGTTTGATCCTCCTCATCGCCTTAGAAATTCTTGCTTCGTCAGGTTGTGCTTGAAGGTCTCTGGCAAGAAGGGTTTATGGCAATAGCTGCAATTGGTGCAACAAACATCGGATCCATTGAGGTAAAGTAGCTTCTTAAAAGTCACACACTCCGACCATGTTAACATTAATATAGTGAAGAAAACCGAAAAAGAGTCGAGAGGAGCAGAAAAAGGAGAGAGAAACAGGGTTAAAATATCACTGACTGGAAGTTTCTCCTGCTTTATTAGCTTTCATTATTGACTTCAGTCTAAACTTTGCAAATGGCAGCTTCCGATGGAGCCAGAATTTCGGACAAACTTGCCAAGAAAAAAGTCATTACACCCACAGACTCCAGAAGAACGGCTGTATGAACCTGAAGGAGTTGGTCTGACGCTGAGAAAAGGGGATGAGGTTGGAAATGCTCTTTTATTCTCTCACTTATTTTCTCTTTCGGTCCAAGTCCTTCCAGAGCATTGTTCCAACTGCTTTTACTTGCACTTTTTGATGAATTACAATACCCTGGGATATTTTTAACTAAAGTTAGGTGGAATTTGTTCAGAGCAACTAAAACTCGGGCTCTGTAAATTTTAAAGCACTGGACTTTGTTTCTCAACCAAATTATTCCTTTTTCTAGTACAAATCTCCTCTGGCATTCAAAAGTTCTCTGTTATTCTTGTGCTTCAATATGTTCAGATAGCCGTTTTCAACATGGGATCAACAGGTGGTGATGGTCTTCCAAGCTCCTGTGAAGATTGGGGATTCTTCATCAGAGTTCAAGTTCTCCATCAAGTGCGGAGAAAAAATTCGCGTTGGTGAAGCCTTAGGCAGGTGGTGAGAACAGTAGCCATCGGCATGTGCATTGCCTTTTTTCAGCCTCTTACTTAAGCAAAAGAAAACGGGGGGATTCATTAAGCATGTACATTGGTATAGTAAATTGCTGAGATTCATTAATAGTATGGCACAAAATTTAGTCAAACAGGTAGTTGTTTTACAAATTTAGCAACTTCCCCCGATGTGATGTTATGTTGTCGTATTAATATGAATGAACGACAGCTTTAAAGATTGCCAATGCGAGAATTGTCGTCAACGTGCTTTTCAGCATGTCGTTAAGAACCAAGCCAATGGAGAAGAATCATGCTTGGCTGCAACACAGGGGATAACAGTACACGACTCACACAATGATATCTTGTGTCTTAAGAAGAAATGAAATGGTCCAACTGTCCGTGAGGATTGAAGAAAGTTACAAGTCTCTTTCTATTCAGTGAAATTACGAGGAGTTTAAATGTGAACCATAAAAGCACATTTTGAACCATCCATCAAATCCCATCTTCACAACATCTTTGGAGCCTACCTCAACTAAACTTTGAACTAGAACAGTCAAGGAATTATGACTAGCAGAAACCCGCAACCTAAAGCCCTAACTCACCCAAAACCGTTGATGCCGCAAGACTAAAAGATCATAGGCACACGTCCTGGAGTACATTAAAAAAGGAAAACGATGAGATGTATATGCTTCTATAAGAACCACAAAGCTCATCATTTTCTTCGTTCTTTTCCTTCTCTCTACTTTTCACACTAATCTCCCAATGAACAAAGACAAGGGCTAACCAAGGTTTTCTGACAAACTGCTTCAGCAAGGATTAGTTTTATCGCAGAAACTCACTTATCCAACATATAATGGTCCTTAGTATACTAAAAAAATTTTCCAAGGAACCTACCAAATCTACGGTCTGATGATAGAACCTCTTATTTCGCACTATCGGTATGTACTGGTTTTCAACCATTGGATTAATTTTCTAATAGCCTGATAAGTGTCCAACTTAAAAATTTTTTAACATTTAACTCATAACTGCTACAGTCATAGATTAGACAGTTGAAAATCTAATCCAACTAATCCAATGGCTTGAACAACAGTTCTTACCGGTAGTTCAAAATAGGAGGTCCTACTATAAAATTTCCCCAAATCTAAAACCTGTGGAGTAGCAATCTTCTTAGATGCTCATAATATAAGCATTCTAGCACTTACTGTAAAACTAAAAGTTTGCTCATACAAATAATATCATATGATGCGTAACATTTTCATTACCCATAAGCGTGACCAAAAAAACAAAACCCGAATTGTTTTCATCCAAAGAAAGGAAAATACGGACAAAATTGAATCCAAAAAGACGATCCTAAGCATGAGCATGTCATCATGTGGAATTGAATTGAATTCCTGAACAAAACATACAACACAAATCAGAGTTCAAATTGCAATTTACATTTTTGTTACTTCTATTGATCTCCTCAACGCCTTTGTTTGTGGCTTCCATCTTCTCAATGCCTAATAACCCAGAATTGAATCCAAAGTTCTCAGTTTCCTATACCTCTATATCAAAACTTTGTTCCTGAAATACCCAAAAAAGGGAAAAATAAAAAATAAAAATACAAAATTAGTTTTTTTTTCCCAATGTTTTTCCCAAAAAATAAAAAATAAAATAAAATAAAACAAATTAAAAACCCTCAAATCAATTACACACAATTATCGTTAAATTAACACATTTATGAACTTTAAACTGGTTGGAAAAAAAAAAAAAAAAAAACCCAAAATTGGTTTCATCCCTGTTTCAAAATCTTCAAAATACCTAAAATCAATGCTTGTCTAAAAGAACAGATTTTGAAATGCTAAACTGAAAATTAAATTTAAAAAAAAAAATCATCGTCAGTTTCATCCCAATTTCTAAATATCCAAAAGATCCTCAAATCAATCCTCTACATTCCGTAGAATTAAATGTAATTTATGTTTAAACTGGACAAAATTAAGGATTTTTAACTGGGGCAAAAAAAAAAAGATAGAGAAAAGCACACCTACGTCTGTTTGGAGTAAGAGGAAGAAGAAGGAACACGCTTGTTGCGGAGCATCATGTAACCGACGGGTAAGACGACTCCGATCATCATGATCGCCGCTCCGATGATGTATCTGATTGGGCTCGGCGGTTCCACCTCTGTCAACCCCATCATCTGCATCCACACCCGATCATACCCCCCATCATTCTCATCATGTTAGATCTGGATCAACAAAGTCAATATAATTCCAATTTAATTCACACAAAAAAAAAAAACCAAGAGAGAGAGAGTACGACGGTAGAAGGAAAATCTGAGCGGCTTTGGAGTTGAGAAGACGAGCCTTTGGGAAGAGTTTGCTGAGACGAGACAAGATTATTGGTGAGAAGCAGAGGATCTCTCTCTCTCTCAGCTGAGATCGTAGCAGGAGTTTGGGTCACATGCCGTACACGTGGCGCAATCAGGTATGTTTGAACTTCTTTTTTTTGGTGGGCTTGGTGTGGGACATTAGTCCGGCGACGATTAAGCCATTCGTTTGTTATTCAAATTTTACCTCAATTAAATTTCGTTTATTATTTAAGTTTAATTTTAATTAAATTATATTTTTCTATCCTAATTTTTTTTTGTTAAAAAATCAATAAAATTTATAATTAATTTGTAAAAAATTAACCAACTCTAACTTAAAAATTTCATCTCTAACTAATTTACCAAGGTCCTTTGGGTGGTGTTTTGGTTTACATAGGGACCAAGGGTTGCCAAGAAAACGAGGACTTAGGGTTTGTTTGGCGTTTAAATTTAAATTATACTTTTTTATTTCAGTTTTTGTTTTTTTCTCACAAAGTTTTTTTTATTTCTAAAAAAATTTTCTTCTTTTTTTGAAAAATCAACAAAAATTTTCAACTCAAACTCATACACCAAATGGACCCTTAAATGTGAAATTTAAGAATATGGAGACCTAATTGTCTAAAATTTTCAGAATACGAACCAAAGTATCAAAGGTCAAAAGACGTTTGGGTATCCCAAGTGCAAATAAACATTTTAAAAATAAATATTTTATTTCCCAAGAAATTTTTTTTTGACACGAGATATTCATTTTCTTTTTTTTATTTATTAAGCAAAAATCAATTTCTTAAAATTAGAAGAAAATAATTTTCTCTCAGAAAAAAAAAAAAAAGAAGAAGAAGAAAAAAATTTAATGACAAAAAATAGTGTGTGGATACTACGTCAGGTTGAACATCCGGAGACTCTGCCAAAGAAAAGAAAACATCCGGAAGAAAAGCCACCGAGTTCGTTGGGTGGTGCAGACAAACCACAGAGAGATAAAAAGAAAAAGAGAAAGATGACTCTTGTACGAAGAGCATCCCCAGAGCTACCCAATCTTCTTGGACTTGCAAACAGGTCCTTCAAATCCTTGAGATTCCCTGGCAAGTCCCTGCTCCATTCTTCTACAACTCCTCCTTCCTCTCTCTCCCATGGAATCCACGTCTTCCATTGCCCCGTAAATCTCTTCTCTCTCTCTCGTTTCGGTCATTTTCTCTCTAACCATACAGGACATTGATATTTTCTTTTCCTTATTGTTTCGTAATAATAGGATGCGGTCGGGATTGTGGCGAAGCTCTCAGAATGCATCGCCTCTAGAGGAGGAAACATCCTCGGCGCCGATGTGTTTGTCCCCGAGAAAAAGCATGTCTTTTATTCAAGAAGGTACATTTCTCTCTTTCCCTTCGCTTAAATATTCACTTTAGCAATGTTTTAGTCGATTCCGATTTTATAGAGATAGAAATGTTTTCTTTGATTCTTTCTGTTTTTGTTTTGATTTTTCCACTTTGCTATCGAAATGATAATTAATAAACAAACAAACAAACAAAAAAAAAAGAATTTTCTTGTGGAATGTGCTATCAATAGTTTCCGGTAGTCCTCCACTTATAAATGAATAATCCCGGATCCAACTTTCTTTTTAATAGAAACTGACGTGATATGTGAATTGTCATTTTTTGTTGCTAAGTGTTTGAAAGATTGTTATGTCAATTGATATTAAAAGATTACTAGTACATGATAACCCATCGCCGTGTTTTCGTGTGTAAAAGCTGGAAAAAGAAATTGCATATCTAGCGCTACTCGTCGCAAATTAGTTTGTTGTTGGATTCTGGAGATTTTTTTTCCTTGTACCAAAATTCCCCAAAAATGTGTTATATTTTTCCGTTTGGCACCCCTTTTTTGACCAACTTTTGAAACCTTTTTCTATCATGTTTTCTCTCATAAGAAACTAAATTTACCATTCGAATTGTGGATTTGAACCTATGATCCAAACGGTAGTATGGGGTTGCTATGTTTTTGAATATTATTGATTCTTGATTTTGTGACACTATGCCATAGTTAAAGGAAAAAAAAAAAGGAAGGACCCTTTGTGCTTTTGTCTATTTTTATGTGAAGACAGGATCTTCGGAAGCCGTCACTGATCTGAGAGAAAATATTTGGAGATCTCTTACTGTTATAGAAAAACTAATCGGACTGTGTCTAACCTTGCAGTGAATTCATATTTGACCCTGTTAAATGGCCAAGACCGCAGGTGGATGAAGACTTTCTTAGACTGTCGAAAACATTCAATGCTATGAAATCTGTTGTTCGTGTGCCGGATCACGACCCTAAATATAAGATTGCCATTCTTGTTTCAAAGCAGGTACAAAACGTTGTCTCTATTGTGCAGGCACAAACACATATGTGCACCCGTTGCTGAAGTGTTATTTGTTAAATAATATAAATATTTACAATTTTATACAGGAACATTGCCTGGTCGATTTGTTACATCAGTGGCAGGATGGAAGACTTCCAGTAGATATAACGTGTGTAATAAGGTCAGGTTCTGGAAACTTCTGCCTTAGTTTTTCCTTTTCCTGAGAACGTTGACAGACCATCCCCATTAATGTATTTTCTGTTTCCTTTTCTTTTCAATCAGTAACCACGATAGAGGCCCAAACACCCATGTTTTTCGCTTTCTTGAAAGGCATGGCATTCCTTATCATCATCTATGTACAACCAACGGTGATAAAAGAGAGAGAGAGATCTTGGATTTGGTCCAGAAAACTGATTTTCTAGTGCTCGCCAGGTACATGCAGGTAATCGGATCATACATTATATGCTCTTGCAATAATTTTCTCTTTAGTTGCACCATTGAAGTTCAGTGCGTTGAGTGGAGAGAACAAAGCTTCTTCTTGTTCAGTTGTTCTTTTCTCAGTTTAGATTTTGAAATATGAAAAGATGTTAATTCATGTAGATTCTTTTAAGTAATAGAATTTTACAACAATTTCTTTGAAAATAATATTTTATATTTACTTCCGCAGGTACTATCTGGTAATTTCTTGGAGAACTATGGAAAGGATATAATCAACATACATCACGGCCTTTTGCCGTCATTCAAGGGCGGCCATCCATCAAGACAGGTTCAGTCTTTTTGCCTAATCTTTGACTTAAAAATACATCCTCACTTGTTGAATGCTTCCACCCTAACTGTCAATGCATGCATAATTTGCTAGATTATGTTGTCAGGCTTTTGATGCGGGTGTGAAACTTATTGGTGCAACGAGTCACTTTGTGACTGAAGAGCTTGACTGTGGGCCTATAATAGAACAGATGGTGAGTATGAAATCAATTAGTTCTGCTATTTTCTTTGTGCTTATTTGATGCTTTTTACCCAAAAAACACTAAACCCAACTCACCCAAATTGGGTTGTGTATGAATGCTCGTTTTTACACCAGTTGTGACAAAATACAGGGTTGTTAGTTTTATTTTCTGCCAAGTCCATGTTAGTTTTTCTAATCACATGTCTACTAGAGCATGTCTCGTTAGTTTTTTTAATCTCATGTCCACTAGAGCACGTCTCATTCAGACAAATAACAGGAGCAAAACCAACTTAGGGAACATGTTGTAGGGGAATTTCCTTGATCATTGTATACGTACGACTCAATTGGAAGTTGACTGTTATATTATGGTTATATAGTTAGAACTACATCTTATGTATGGATCTTAGTTTTTGTAAGATTGAGCTAAATTGCGACTGATGTTAAAGATAATTCTAGCGATACCTGGCTCTTTGTTCTTTTTATTTCTTTACGTCAAAGTATTTTGAGATGTGCAGAATTTCAGACAAATGGAAGTTGGAAATGATGCTCCATTTGAACAGTTAACAGAATAACAGTGGTAGACAGTTCTTGGCTAGTAATTGTCAAAATTTACTCTCATTGGAAGTTTATCCTTTCAAATTTATGCAGGTTGAGAGAGTGTCACACAGAGATAACTTGCAGAGTTTTGTGCAGAAATCGGAGAACCTCGAGAAACAATGCCTTTCAAAGGCTATAAAATCCTACTGCGAGTTGCGGGTGTTACCATACCAGGAAAACAAGACTGTTGTTTTCTAAGGGGGCAGAGAGCATAAACCAGGTGATAGGCGGAATAATTTCCATTAGAAGAACAATAATTTCTCTCCCTTCTCTTATTCTTGCTAACAATTCACTTTTCCATTTCCAAGACTCTCCCTCTTCTCTCATTCTTACTAATAAGTCCAACTTTCCATTTCCAATACTCAATGTCTTTTTTTTTTTTTTTTTTGGTGATGGAATTCTAATTTGTATACCTGCAGTCAAACCTTGAGTATACCTTCACCTTTGTGAAATCAAAGAAAAGACTGCTTCTTAACCATTGTGGATCCAGAGTATTGTAGACTGATGGCCATGCTTTCTTTTCTCTCTCTCTTTTTAAGAAAGATTTTATTATTGGAATATGTGCGTAAATAGGCTTTTTAAAGCTTTTTTAAGCTTTTTTTTTTTTTTTTTTTTTTTTTTTTTTTTTTTTTTTTTCTGTTTAAGAGATTGACTAATTGGTCAATTAACATTTATCGGTCGTCGGCTATTCTCCCCAAAAAAAAAAAACTGTTCAATATGTGTTTAAGAGATTGACTAATTGGTCAATTAACATCTATCGGTCGTCGGCTATTCTCCCAAAAAAAAAAAAACAGTTCGATCATTTTTTAAATATAAAGTGTTTAAAAACTGTTTTATAGACCTAATTTTGCCTATATTATTGTATTTATTTTGCTTTTATTTTTGACTTCTAACCAAGAATTATTTCCACCTACCATGAACTAACCCTTGTTTTTTTCCTTTCCGTGGAGGGGACAGGCAACAACCGCCACCATTATTCGTGTTTGTCCTTGTGCTCTTTGCACATCATCAGCCCTTATATTATATGCTCGAGTTTATGGTTTTTATTTTTAGGGCCCGTCTGGGGAGGTTTTCGAGATGTAATTTTGTAGTTGTAGGTATTAGAAACCAAATAAGTTTTGGAGACCAGTGTTTGGGGTAAAAAGTTTTAGAAAAAGTAGATTTCGAGTTTCGTGTTAGATTGAGTAAATATTTGGAGAAATGAATTTTTTTGGTGATGCGTGTTTTGTTGAAAACGTAATTGGAAACCAAATATTACACCAAACGTGATTTAGAGATCAGACGCCAAATCAAAATCTCCAGAGGAGCCCCAAACGGGATTATTTTTCAATATTTAAGCCAGCAGGGAAATATATGAAGCGAGGGGGAACAATGTGTGTTGTCCTCGTGATAATAGCAAAAATTTATGGAGAAAGAAAAGAGAGAAAGTATATAAAATATTCAAAAGGAGGACTAACATACTCGAGAAATGTTTTCGTACAATCAAATTATTCACACTGCAAACTTCAATGCAGTATACATAAAATTCACATTGCAAATTCTTCTTCTTCTTCTTCTTGTTCAATTCCCACAAGCTCGATATCAAGGGTCGGCAAAAGTGTTATTTTCAAGCCGGAAAAAGAATGATCATAGCCTTTTACTAAATTTAAGAAGCCAGAAAAATTGTGGTTCCTAACCCTGCTCCTTGGTTCAAATCTTTTTCTTTTCTCTTGTAACAGAAGCATTGTCCACAAGGCGGTTTATTTTCTCTAGCCTACTTTTTTTGTGCTTCACATATACACAAGTAAATCATATACTGGAACTGATAGATAAAAATCCCAGAGAGCCGTCAGTCTCTTCGACATTGCTCACTCGCCGAAGGAGACTTTGTATCCCTTCAACCCATCTCTGCTTATGGATCCTGCTTTTGCATTTGAACTCTAGAAGACCCTGTGCGGTTTTGAGACCGAAGATTAGTTCTTCTGAAATCTCCCATTCTCTTTTGTAGGGCCACGCGGCAATGTCATCGCAGACTCCATAGACGACGCCTAATTCCATATTAATTCAGATGTTAAATGAGAATGCCATTTTGGTTTTCGGTGACAAGCTCGGCTTGGTTGTTAGACTATAAAATGCTTACATTTGTTATTCTTTGAGAATGCTCCTGCAACATGTTTACTCTTGAATTTGATTATGACCTCCAAATCCTTGTTGATGCAGACCGAGACACGCTTCCATTGCAAAACTCCTGTGAATAAGAAGTTAGTAACTTGGTTTGGCTACTAAAACTTCACCAAAAGGGCTAATTTTCGAATCAGCAAGAAATCATGGTGTCTTAAACAAGTATACATGAAAATGATACTCAATTTCATGTTGTGAATTACCTTTTCGTGTAAGTTGTAACAAATCGCCCGACAACTGAGAACCCGGATCCTCCATTTGACCACTATATGAAGCTGCAGATTTAGTTTCAGCCATTCCCTTTCCAAAAGGAATTATAGAAGCATTCTTCTTAGTTTCCTTTGGCAGCCTTGCTTTCAAAGCGCCTTCTCCTCGCAAAGCTGCAAGAAAGACTTTCTAATGATCAATGGGAAAAGAGCAAAGAGCACAAAAATTTCAAATGTAATAGAGAAAAGGAACTTCAGAATCTCAAGAGAGATGTTATTGTTAGATTGTAATTTGCAAATATCCTAATAAGAGGCAGGTTAACATTGGTTTTCATATTCAATATGTAAAAAAAGTAGACTTTATAATTGAGGGTTTGAAATTCAGGTTCTGCTGCTGTGATATCATATTAGATTATCAATTCATTTAAAAGCTTAAACTGATAGAAGACGAGATACCATTGGTTTTCATTTCCTACTACGTGGGAAATCTCATTTCATTATAAGAAGTTAAGCAAAACAGGAATATACCAGTTGCAGCTGCAGCGGTAAAAGTCATGAGATCCCCGGGACTGCGGATGTCCACTGCCGATCTGACAATGGCAGCAACACGATCATGCTCGGCTCCGGCAGCCTCGGCCATTTCAATGCAATGAGATGCCAAAAGTTCTGTGGCTGAAGCCAAAGCCATGCTCATCTTGGAACGGGATCTACCGGAGTTTTCTTCTGCAACTATGGCAGCCAAGGCCGTGGCAAGTCCAGCAATGGAGAGAGCAGAATGCAACCTTGCATTCTCCAACCGCGCCTTGTCTTTCTTATTCAATGTGCTGCTGCTAGACTCCTTTTGTTGGAACCACTTTCCAATTGACACCGTCCTCCTAATGTTCGAAGATTTCGAGCCCTTAGGTGGCTGTCAAAAGAGAACGCAACAATTAAATAACTAATTGAAATGATTCAGAAAGTTCGATGCAGAACAATCTGAATAAGGATAAATTTGAATAAATCAATGTCTTAAAATTAGATGGGCAATCCTAATTTTACTAGGAAAATAGACAAAGAACATAAAACAATTAACAATCCTAGTAGAAGAAATGAAGAAATCTTACTAGTGGTGGCAAAGCAGCTGCTTCTGGGACAATCATATCCGGATTCTTGTCAAGAGGAAATTTTTTCTGTTTTTGAGCCAGAGCTTTCGAAATTTCCGAGGCCGAAATACTACAAGATCTTGACAAGAACTCCATGGGCTCATGTGGTGTCCTTGGTTGAGGAATAGCAGGCAAGGATGCAACTTTTTGCAGCGCCTCATCTTCCTCATCATCCATTAGGCTCTGCAATGAACTAGTCCTCCAAGCTGAGAAATACCCAGTTTCCATTTTCTTTTTTCTTGCTAATTAATGTGTCTGCTTCACGCAAACAAATTTATGCCAATTCTTCTCCTTCTTCTTCTATTTTAACCAAAAAATTTGCTCTTCTTATCAACTGTGCTCTTCTAAAGTAAGCCTTTTTTTTTTATTATATATATATATATATCCTATTAGAAAATCTCAAGTACTTGGAAGCCTTTGACTTTTCCTGTCAAATCAATTGATGGCCAAAAAGAGTTAGAGAATACTTAAAAGTAGAAGATTGGTGCAACAAGAATAATAAACTGACTGGATTAGAGAAAAAGCACCTCTAAAATATTGTCCAAAGACCACCCAAAGCTAGATAAGAAATTGGGTTTATACTTTATCTCTTCTTGAAGCAAAAGCTGCTTTTAAAATACAGCTTCCCAAAACCAATTCAAAGTACTTTCAAACCGCAAAAGGAAGACTACCTACTAATCATAATTGAAAACGCCGACTAACCCAACAGAGACAGTAAGATTTTCTTGGGCAACTTTCTCTCCCTCCAAACAGACTGGTTATATACAGAGACAGATACAGAAACAAGGAGACAAGAAGGAATCGGAGAAACGCGAAACGAAACCTAGTGCTTTGGGAAATTTACTTGCACGAATTCAGGTCGGTTCTGTTCTGTTTCATCAAAAGAAAAAAAAATAAAAAGGGCAAAATAAAAAACAGAAATTTGTCACGAGAAACCTAGTACGAGGCTTAAAAAAGGAAAGAAGTGGCAACGAGAAACCACAAGCCCGGATAAAAGGGAATGGGTTTCTTGGCAGCCATGCAAAGCGACGAGAGGCGCTAGTTTCTATGAGGAAAATAAAAAGAGAACAGAATAGAAAAAGGAAATTAAGAAGAACAAAGAAAGCGTGTGAGTAAATGAAAGTTTGGTTTGGTTATGAAGAGGAAAGAAAACTTTCGGTGGTTGGACAGTTTCGAATTAAAAAAGTAGATTTGCAAAGAGCAATGACCAGCCAATGACTGGCTCTGTTCTTGACCGGACAGTGGGGACGGTCTTTTGGGGCTCATCCATCATAAGCATACATACATATACATATATATATATATATATCTTTTCTTTCATAGAAGTTATCCCACACGTGGTAAACTTCTACTTTGTTTACCAATACAAAGAAGTGAACAATGCTAACATGTATTTGACATATTATTAACTGGGTGTTTAAAAGGTTGAATCTCTTGACTAGAGTTCTTATGTTGCAGTTATTATCGTCATGATGATCAAGATATATGGACTAATTCATTTCGAAAAGTATTGATATAAGATGTGAGAAACTCCCATCTTTTAAGGTTATCTGAGTACGACATCCTTTACCTTATCCTTTAACCCCTATAGTCCTCTTTTTTAAGCCCAAAAAAGAAAAAAAAAAAATCCTACGTCAATATAAAGATGTTCATATCTTCTTCTTTTTCCAAATTTTTTGTAGTTTGTCATAGAAAATAGATTTGAACTCAATAGATAGTGATATTAATGTGAACTTTTTTTGTACAAATCTGGTTGTCTGATTTGTGGACCCCATATTATGGGACTCACTCTTTATTAATATATAATGTTAAATACCATTCACATCTCAAACTTTTTTTTTTTTAAATGAACCCTCCTTTTTAGTTGCGCTGATTAGTATGCACATATGGTGCTCCTATTTTTCTTTTTTTCTTTTTAATTTAAGAATAAAAGAATTTGAATTTTATTATTAGATGACTATAATATAATTACCCAAACATTTTTTGTTTTGTTAGTTTTTTGTTTGTCTTTTCTGGGGAAATGTTTTGTTGGTTAATTTTTATTTACATCAGATTAGTAGCGCTTGCGGATCAAATCCTCCACCTCATTATTTAAAAAATGCTAATGATCTTGAAGGTTCTACGGAGAAGGAATATTTGAGCTTGGAATTTGAATAATGTACATGTTGGCATTAATTGCTCTGCCATACAGTTAATAATATAATATCTATATTTTTAATGGTATATAGAAGATATGGTTTAGTTACTTGTTTTGTATATTGCTTATTTTCATTTATGTAAGGTTTTCATTATTGTGATAAAATGGTTGGTAATTTGGTATGGGCTACCATCATAAAATAAATTATGTGGACATATAAAACAAGTGGGATTGCATGGCAGAATATAAAGAAAAAAAAACCCCGGGGGGTGGGGGTGGGTGTGGGGGGTGAAAGGCAAGCGTTTACTTTGTATTTTACGTTATCAATTAGAACAACTTTTTAACCGTTGAATTAATTTCGTGTGTGAAAAAATTTACAGATACCCTAGTTATAAACTAGAGTTTATATCAACAATTTAATCTAGAAGTTACTATAGTTAAAACTTTATAATATATATTTCATTAGGCTACATATATATAATTCAATTGTGATCTTAATTCCCACTCATAGAGGTGGATGCTTTTGTTAGGTTTCTCCCCTTCGTCTATTTAGATTCGATTCTCATTATCTTCCCTTAGATCTCGTCCCAGGCTGCTGAAGCATAATTTGGTGATCATAAGATAGGTCCCGGATAGATGATTGAAAAAAATTGATACAAAGAACATATATCTGTCATACTTAGAGAAAGAGATTCTTGCTTATGGAGCTGAAAACTTAAAAATGATAGGGCTACCCCGTAATCTTTTATTCACCCAAAAAAAAATTTTGTGCTCTTGATTCACTGTATGGATTTGATGTGATTAAAAACAAATATTTTATATGACAGTATCTATATGTGTGTGTGTGTGTGTGTGCGTGTGCATATTGAAGTGCGACATTTGGAAATGGACTCCAAATAAGCTAGTTTACTAGTTGTGATTCCCAAAACAAAAAATGGGAAACATATCATCATCGTTTTTGCTGTTGCTCCCACCATGTTCCCTTCTCACAGTAAGTTTTCCTCACAAAAACATATTAAACAAAATTACATTCTAGAAAGACCTATTAATCTGGTTTAAAAATAAATATAAAAAACATTTTTGGAAGCAGCTTGGCATAGACACACAGTGAAGAATTTAGGCAAAAGAAAATATTTTTTTCTTTAAAAATATTCGCTCTCTATCTTTTTTTTTAATAATTTTTCTTGTATATTTTTTTAAAAAGCTGATTAAGATGCATCTTTTATTTATTTATTTATTTATTTTATAAAAGCCAGCAGTCAAAGACCATTGATGGATGTATTTCAATGATATCAAAATTATCTAATTTCCTTTTATGGAGCCTAAATCAATCATGAACCTTCAATTATATAATCTCACTCATACATAATATATATATATATATATATATATATAATATGGAGTGGGAGTCTGTCAGCAAAATATATATGATGTTGAGAGAGCCAACGTCGGTGAGATTTTCCTGCCTGTCTCCGATGACTCACCGACACTGACATGATGTTCTGCATGGCTGTTCGTTTTTCTCATACTTCAAAGCCATATTAATATAATAATAACAATAATAATAGTGATTAGTGAACGAATTGCTTGCCTCATGGAAAGTTCCTTAATATACATATTTTATTTGTATATAGATACACATATTTGCAAATGTACAGGTTTTGAAATATGTAGTTAGACAGAAAAAAAGACATATATTGGAACATGAAATGTTTTTTTTTTTTTTAATTTAATTTTTCTAATATACATATTTTCCAATTGCGGTTTTTTTTTTTTTTTTTAATGAAAACATATTCGTAGCACGAAAAGACATGTCACAGCCTCCTATTACAGAAAACATGGCATCAAACCTTCAAATTCAAACAAAAAGTGCAAAGGGAAATTCAATCTCGGTGTTCTTAATTGACATTATAAACTTACAAGTTTGGAATAGGCCACTTTATTTGCATCAAAAATTAGATTTTTGGGCATAAAAATTTCTCTAAAGCTTTAATTGTGCTTCTAATGTAGAAGTACTATGTAATAAATACATAATCTTATACTTTTCATGTTGTGTTCTCGTTAATTAAGAAAAAATTTTTGACTCCGTCACTCTCACCATACATCATAAACCATCTAATTTTCTTCTTTTATGGCTACTTATATTGATCTTTTTTTTTTTTTTTCAATGATATGTCTATTTCCAGAGGAGAAAAGTTAGAAAACGGATTTGCTGCTGCATCTTCTTCTATATTTTCCTCTTACTTTAAGCTGTGATTGTTTGAGTGTTACATGTCGTTTTCGCCTCTCTACTAATATTGTTATGTGCATTTCATTTATTTTCCATCCATAGAAGAAAAATAATTTCATTTATTGTTATGTGCATTTCATTTCATTTCATTTGTTAGACAAGTTGTCACTTCGAATCTTGATCAAATTTTAAATTATGATTGACAAAGCAATTGCCAGAAGAATCTGACTCCGGTTAGCTTTATTAATTCTAATCTGATTAGTACCTAAGAACGCGTCAGTTTAATGTGCAATTAAATTGAGTGAAGATTTAGCAGACTGCTTTTTTTCATCTGTTTTTATGTTTGGACACAATATTATGAAGACCCTTTTTTTTTTTTTCTTTTTTTCTATATGAACGAAAGAGATCGACGTTGTTCTCATGTCTTATCTAATATTAGTTTTGAAGTCTACTGTGATTAGAAGTGGATGAAGGATTTTTTAACTTGATAGAGAAAATTTAAAAAGTATAGTTGCATTTAGATAAATTTTCTAGGAGTAATGTGCCAAAAAAAAAAAAAAAAAAAGTTCAGGAATTGAAATGTCATGATATACTTATGATTCAGGGACTAACTATGCTAACAACCTGTTATAGTAACTAACACAGGTTAAAACTGTGCATCCTTGATGACGACTGGAATTATATAACAATGATTTGTGAAAAAAAAAAAAAAAAAAAAAAAAAAACCTTATACTCATTTGGTAAAATTTTTGTTTTTAATCATTAAAAAAGAAGGTGTAAAAACGTGTGACTTTTCCATAAGTGTTTCGCATCACATTTTTAAAAAGTTTAGTGTATCAAAACGGTTCCAAGATATCTAATAAGTAATAAATAAAATGTTAAAATATTTTGTGACTTTTGACTGTAAGCTACTATAAACAAAATAAAAATTTGAGATAATTCAAACACTTTTATATACATATCTTAAATTTAAAAAACCAAAAATAACTTTCCGAGAGTTCTGAGAAATGCTTTTAATATGTACATCAAAGGACATTATAGCCCTTATATGTCTACATAAGGTGCTAGGACATGTCTAATTTATGTTTAAAGTCATTCAAGTTTTGTCTTGTATACCTTTACACCGGTATTCGAAAGCTTTCACGATTTGTATGTGTCGTATTTACGACGGACATATCGAAGAAAAGTTTGTTTGGTGTAAATCGGACTTTATATCGATACGTTGTATTTATGTGGTGAGTGACCGTCGTGGACTTTATTAAAGACTATCGTGTACTTTACTAAATGGTGTGACTTTACATGTTGTTTTTATACGACGGACATATAGAAGACCGCGGAGTCTATCGTGAAATGACACTTTATTTTGATCAAGCATACCAATTGATGGAATGTCATAATCTTCCATTACATGTTCATAATCAAATCTCATTAGAAGTTTCTTTACTTTCAAGTGCGTTAATCTTAATAGGAGATTAGAGATTACAATCAATGCCGACCGTGTTGAGCCCTAGTTGGTAAAGTTCAAGCTAATTAATATGCATCATTAGCATAGTTACATCAGTGTCTCGTTTCTTCTCTCGAATCAAAATTTAAATGACTCCTAGCAAGTTATTAAAGTATTGTGTGTAGTACACTTTAAAAGAAAAATAGTCATGGCCTTGATGGGATGGTTGTGGCGGCGGTTTGGGACACGACCGGAAAGCCGGCGAAGGAGGTACCTGATAAATGAATCAATTCCAAAGCATGAACCACGACGGTTACAATAACCATCGTGTAATCCTAAAATTTTCAAATTTTGACATTACACGACGGTTTTAAGCAAAACCGTCGTGTAATCTTAGGATTGCATGACGGTTTTTAGAACCGTCGTGTAATGGGAAGATTATACGACGGACATTAGGACTGTCGTGTAAATTACACTAGGATTATAATGTCCGTCGTGTAATATGAGGATTACATTAAATCCTCCGATTACACGAGGATTACACGACGGACATAATGTCCGATTACACGACGGACATTATGAATAATTTGAAAATTTTAAAAATTTGAAAATTTGAAAATTTTGAAAATTTTCGGAGGATTACACGACGGTTATTCGTGCAAGAAATTTTGATTTAAAAAAGGATTATACGACGGTTTTATATAACCGTCGTGTAATGTGCTGCCGGATTACACGACGGTTCCATAAAATATTTTTGTTTACACGACGGTTTTATCAAACCGTCATGTAATCTTGTTTAAGACTGTCATGTATTTTCCGTCGTGTAAGCTAAAGTCATAAGGTGCTAGTACATGTCTAATCATTCAAGTAGGTATTGAACTAAAAAAACTTGTTTCTTCTAAATTTGATTTCATGTCGCTCTTGGAGACAAGCTGTTCTAAACTTTTTCGAATCTTAATAGGAGATTAATTAACAATGATGATGTTTACAAAAAGATCATCAAGTCTCTGCTAATTTTAACTTAGTAATTTGTTTAGTACCTAAAAAACCATATTTGTGCACGAAGCCTACCTAAAAAATCATAACCCAACATTCATTACATGTTTTTTGATTAAATATGGTCAGAGTCGCATTAGAATAAAATTAAATTAAAAAGAAAAGTATGCAGAATAGATAAATTTTTATTCAAATCTAAGGATTAAAAAACAAATTCATGTCAACGCATTATTTTTCAGATCCTGCCGTAGAAATCTCCATGATGATAGAACTAAAAAAACTCCCTTCAAGTGCAAATATCATAGGATTTTGGAATAGTGAATTTGGCCCCTAAGTTCACTTACGACGGATAGAAACCTGGTAGAGCATGAGAAATATAAAACCGAATCTAATCATGTGATGTTAAAAAGAGTAGAAGGGCTAAAATAAACTTTCCTCCAAAAACTCCTATCAAGGGCAGTATTGGTAATATGTTCAGTAATGCTCTGTAACCGTTACGGTTCAAACCTTATTATAAAGAGGGGGAAAAAAAACATTTCATAATAAAGAATAGAGAAGTCCATACAACAGCCTATTATTCGGTGGTAATAGAAAAATATTGGCACCACCAACTTATATATGCATTTATGTGTATCTATACGTAAAATCATGTTCGGTGATTCTATCCAAAATTAATAATCATACAAGTTGTAAATATAAATTCCGCTGTTTAAGACCGTTTAATCTAGTGACATCGAAACCCTTATTAAAAGAAACTCTACAAAATTTTTCGTGTTTTTCGGTTTTCTCTAGATCCATTTTCTTAACTCATGGGACCTTCGCCACCCTCTCTCTCTCTCTCGTTGCTAAATAGGGTTGTTGTGTGTAAAAGGATTAGAAAAATTGACACTATTAAAATGCCAAATTCATTTATTATCTACAAATTTTTTTTATTAACGAGTGAGCTTTTTTTTTTTTTTTTTTAATAATAGAAATAGAAAACAACCAGCGTTCACAACCACAAAACAGAAAAGCCCAAAACAGAAACCAATCAGCTAACAACAGAAGGCCCAATGGGCCTAAAATAATCCCCTCCTTAGGCGTACTCTTCAGAAGCGGGAATGGAGGAGTAGGAGGAGCCGATGAAGATGTCACCGTAGATGAGCCCAGCAAGGCCTCCACCAATAAGTGGGCCGACCCAGTAGATCCAGATCTCAGAGAAGTCTCCGCTCACAACAGCTGGGCCGAAAGACCGGGCCGGGTTCATGGAGCCACCGCTGAATGGGCCGGCGGCAAGGATGTTGGCGCCGACAATGAAGCCGATGGCGATGGGAGCGATAATTCCGATATTGCCCTTCTTGGGGTCCGCGGCTGTGGCGTAGACGGTGTAGACCAACCCGAAGGTGGCAATGATTTCGAACACCAGTCCTTCTATGGCTCCCACACCTGCGGCTAGCCCATGGGTTGGAATGCTCTGCCAAATTATAAAATCGTAATTTTAATTAATATATATATATATATATTCGCACTTATTAATTAATGGTTCGATTCATTCACATATTTACTTATGGTTTTTGTCTTGCACTATGTCTTTAAATTAAAATTTTGGATTTAAGTTGAGAATTTAAAATGAATGACTATTTAAGAGAAAGAAAAACAAGTGGGAGAAGGATTTTGATTTAGTGAAGAAGTGAATTTGAATTTAAAATATTATTTATATATATAATAAAAGAATAATTATATAGACAAGAATTTTATTTTCAGTTTTTTGAATATCAGGATACAATTTTACATGATATATTATATCTATTAATGAAGATATATTTTTTTATTAGTATTTATTTAAAAAATTATCATATCGGTTATATTTAAAATTTTATATTTATTAATGAAAAGATGAATTTATCATCAGATGAATTGATAATCAAAAATTGATTAGGATTGGTCCTTCACCATTAAAAAATTCATTATTTAATTCGAAATTTGATCATTTTAAAATCTACTTTTTGAAAAATTTTCAGATTTACCGAAATTGATTTTTTTTCCTTATTAGATGATCATTTTATACATGATTCTATTAAAAAATACAGAATTTGAATCTCTCATATTGAATTCAACATGTAAACTTTGATAGATGAAAATACGTTTCATATTTTCTAAAGAAATTTACCTCCCCGTTGGTGACAAAGGAGAGGAGCAAGGAGGCAACAATGGAACCGAGCAACTGAGCAATCCAGTAGAAAAGGCCAGTGAGGAGGGTGATGTTGCCACCAACAGCCAACCCGAACGTGACAGCTGGATTCAAGTGGCCACCTGAGATGTTGGCTGCAATGGACACCCCAACAAATAGTGCAAAGGCATGTGCCACTGCCACCGCCACTAGACCCGGTGGGTCCAACGCCGCATCGGAAGTGAGCTTGTCTACGCACCACCAAAAGAAAAACCAAAGTATGATTAGCTAGGCTACATTTAATCATGGATCCTTGTGGTAAGATAATCTCCTTTTACGCAATAACTTACCACGACAAATTATGAGATTGCAAGTTCGTTCATATATAATTAGGTTAAGTATCGTATGATAATATAAATAAGAATGAATATATTACAATTAATGATTCTATTAAAATCAACCATCTTGTTAATTTATATGTTAACAAATAAGCTAAATTCCATTGTTCTAACTGTTTCTATCGAAAATAGGACTTTGAAACTTACTGAAGGCAATGGCGGATCCAACCCCGGCGAAAACAAAGAGAAGGGTGGCAATGAATTCGGAGATAGATAGGCCTTCAGAGACCCAACACTGAAAGAGTCACCAACGCTACCAAGAGCCAACTTCACCATTTTTGGTCACTTGCAAAAGAAAAGAAAACTATAACAAGAGAGAGAGAGAGAGAGAGAGAGAGTCTAAAGACTGAGTTGGCTCGGTAGCTTTCAACTTGGTGGTTTAGTGCATATTATTTTCTTTCGAACATGCTTAAATAGTAGTGCTTTAGCCATGTAAGAGTATATCACTATTGCAAGAAATATCGGCCGAGTCGCCGGCACCGGCCATGGACCCCACATGGCTACTTTTTTTTTTTTTTTTTGGTTGGCTAGACATAATTACGGTGCCGACCATTTTATTTTTTATTCATTTTATAATTTGTTTTGGGGCAAATTATAGGCATTATGAGGATAAGACAAGAAAAAATAAGTGGTTATTAATTAAGGGGATCACAGACCATGAATATAAATAAATACCATAAAGGAGATAAGAATGTCTCCTTATAATATTTTCGAAAGGAGAGCTCTCACCCTTTGAATTTAGTGACTGAGGTTGAGTTATGAGAGTCATCTTGATTGTAAGCCAATTTTGTTAAATATATAAAATGTGTGGTTGAAATTGCATTGATTAGGGTGATAACATTTTAGATGTTAACGTGAGATTTGTTAATTATGGTTCTTTAAATATTGGACATCCTACGTGTTACTATTTAGTACAAAAGGTGATTCAATTCAAGTATGTTAGACACAAAAGTTGAGGATTTATTACGAGTAATTTAAGATCATAAAAGACTGAGTTTTCGTCCGATTTTTCATTTCAAATATAAAGTTTTCAACTTTATTTTTATTTTTTTCTTAAATATCAATAAAAATTATTATTATTTTTTAAAAGTCAATTAACTTCAATCCAAAAATAATATTCTAAATCAGTATACCAAATACAAGCTGAAAATTCAAATTTTTATGCGAAAAAATACTGTAAAAAATTTAAAACAAAGATTCAAACAAAGAATTGATGTCATGCCCTGTTTTTAATGTGACTTAGGAAGGTCGAATCCAAAACAATATCCCTTTCAAGTTGCATTTCCACCTCTTCTTTATTACCATGTCTAGCAATTTCTTATCAAAAAAAAAAAATTTTTTTTCTTTTTACACCAATTAACACAAAGTTAAGTTTTACACGCCAACACAATGCATGACTTCTCCCCGATAAATCAAAGGAGCTGTCTATTTTTCTCCGAAAATGAAAGCAACGTGTGATTAGTTAATGAACAATAAAGTTGTTGATCATCGTGATTAGTTTATAAATCCACTGTTTTTAAGATAATATTAAGATTCCTTTTCTTGCCTTCTGTGCTTATTATAAAAATAAAAAGTATTGCATAAGCAAAATTGCTTAGAGTTGGTGATTAATCATTTGAGTTGGCATAAGTAGTAGTTGGGTCGTACAGTGGAAAACCTTTGCAATGGTATTCCTCTAAATAAATAAATAAATAATTTCTTTGTTTCTTTTTTATTTATTTATAAATAATGGTTTAATTTAATTAAATTAGAGCATCTTGTAGAGTAAGCTTACATTGTTTAATAACGTGCTAATTAATGTACAAATGCAATTGAACACTTAAAATAAAAAAGTGATAGTTTGACGTCATAAAAAAAAAAGTATTCCATTTTAAGAAATAAAGAAATACCAAGTGATAAGAGCTTTTGTTATTAAAAACAAAAAACAAAAACAAAAAGGCAAGCTGGTTTTCTATATATTTATCCCAAATATTATCCAAAATGGCCTAATTGCTTAAATTTAGTAGAGTTGACAATGTTTTTAGCACTAAAATAAGTTCATATAATATATTATAAAAAGCATATCACGTTTATAGGTTTTGTGAATTTCGCTCGGTTGGGGCAAGTAGAGTTTTTTTAGTTCCAACACGTAAATTTCTTTTTTCCACTTTGAATTTTGATAAACATGTTACAATATAATACTATAAAACCCTTGTGGTCCCTTCTTGTTCTTGATGATATAATGTAAATTTTTTTTAAGGAACCTTGTTAGTGGGTTTTGTCAGATTTTGAATTTAGAACATATTCCAATCCAAATACAGCCAACTATTATCGAATCTATTTGCATTTGTCTCTTATTTGTACATTCCTTTTTAATTCTATAGTAAGATATGATATGAGAAAAATACTTCATCAGTAAACCTTGTTTTTTTAATCATCCGATTTGTATCAATATAACTTCGAGATAAAATAACCGGAAGGGTAAATTTTGTAAATTTATTTATGTGATTTTGATCATATCTTTTAGTCAAATATATAAAATAGCGACAGATACTTTTATCTTTTTTTTTTTTTTTTTTTTTTGGAAACCTATCTGTGAGTCTTTCTTTCTTTTTTTTTTTTTTTTTGTGGGTAAATAGTCTTTCTTTTTCTTAAATAAATAAGGCTACTAAAGCCTATAAGACTGTATAAAAAGGATATTATGAAAAACATTGTCAGCAATTAGGCTTTGAAACAATCATATAATGACATCAAACCAGCTAGGCAGTTACCTAATCAAAATGACTCAAAGCTAGATAAGCCATAGAGATTAGTGCTAACAAAAACAATTTAGAACCCAAAAGATAAATAAAAATAAAAGTACTTTCTAGATCATGGGTAGATAAGGATGGAAGAAGTCAGAGGAAGAAATGATGTGGGTGGATGTAGAGAATCTTACTTGACACTGAAGGCTGAAGAACAAGTCCAAAGGTATATAGATGATACAACTAATAATCAAGAGGAAATGGGAAGTACCAGCTCAGATAAATAAATAAATAAATAAATAAAAAGGACAAGAAGCTTATGGTGAATTCATTTATTGCCTATCAATTTTACTGTCCTTGCACTTTTGTCCAAACTCCATTAATTTACTTTTTTTTTACTGTGTAATAATTATCTGCTATAATTACTACAGGATATGTTTATATATAAGAATTCTTTCTTATCACAGTTACACAAATTTAATAATTACAACTTTTTAATAAATAATAATTAGTCGATTTATTTATAATTTTGTGGAAACTTATATATAACATGGATGGAATCGATTGTTATAATAACGTAGAAAAGATTATAGATTCGACAGTTTGAGAGTATACATATAAATATTTGTATACTTATCATAGTTAACAATAATAATAATAATAAGTTTAGAGGGCTGTTTATATAATTGGGTATAGGAATAGTATATAAGAAACACGACAGTTAAAAAGTTTCACTGTGGTGACACGAGAGCAGAATCTTCACAATTAATATAAATTAATCATCGAATATATCTCCATAATTTCTTCACAAACACTCTTGTCAGACATAATGTATTATGAATAGTAAAAGGATCCAAGCTTTTATTTTTGATGATGAACTGTCATCTTGTAATACGTAAATATAATATTTTAGTATTAATTAATATGATAATATTTTAAAACATCTAATAATAAAAAAATGAAAATTTATTTGCCATATCAATATTAATAAATTTAGGATAAAAATTGATATTTTTAATACTATTTTTGTATTATGCACACAATTTAGAACTTTTATTTATTACGTTAATTAAGCAAATATAACTTGTGAGAATTCTTAGGGAATGAAATAGTATCCATAAGAGATTCTATTTTTAATCATTAGATATATCAGAAATCAGTTTTTGTGTTTGAGAAGTGTTAATAAGCTCTATCTCGTTTTCATATGTCACCTTATTCTTTTGACATGTGTCGTTTTCACTTCATTAGATAAACACATATAATAATAAGCCACTTTTTTTTTTTTGGATCATTTTTACAAGAGTATGTATTTAGCACTCTTCTTTGTGTATATCCTTTCATGTTAATATGATTTTGATCAGATCTAACGTTTAAAGACGTGCACTACGAAATGATACTTTATAACTTATACGTGTTGCGTTCACTATACCTTTTGATAGAGACCCCCTGTATCTCCTGGCATTGCATGCGCTGGATGGTCATTACTTGCGCAACTGGAAGCTTAATTGGCTAATTAAAGCCCCCCCAAAAAAAAAAAAATTAGTGAGGGAGTAAGACACTCGTTGATCAACAATGTTACTTTTTTGGGCTAAAATTATGTTAGAGTTGCTTGCATTAGTGCGTGTGAAACCTCAATTCTAATTCCTTTGCAGTCGATGGTTACTAAGGCTATAAGACTAGTTTAGACATTTCGTCCATCAATCTTCACCATTCACGTGTTAGTTTATAACTACAATAATCCATCAAGTCAGAGAAAAGATTACGGCCAGAAATGACCAATAAATGACTATTCAGCAAGAGAAAATCAATCAACTGCTTCCCAAGATATTGGAGAAGTAACCCGCAAAAGCTTCCTATCTTAGAAATTGTGGAAATTAAGTTATATTTAGTTTGTCAGTTAAAGATAAAATTTTGAAGTTGACGTTAGTTAATTTTTTAAAAATTAGTTATATTTTTTAATTAATTTTTCAGAAAAAAAATAAAAATTATGATGAAAAAATACTTATTAATTGGAGTTGAACTTAAATGCTAAACGAATCCTATGTCAAAGATATGATCTCTTCCTTTGTTAGTGGGAACATGATTGTCATTCGGAAGATGACCATTCAATTAGAAAACGGCCTTTCCTTTAGTATAAGAGTATAATATAATCCGTTGAATCGAAGGAGTTGACCTAAAGAAACCGTTGCATTCAAGACTCATGGTTATAAAGAGCTCCACTAGCTAAAGTGACTTTCTCTCCACGCGCAAGCTCTGCCAAATTCTCTCTCCAAAAAATTCTTTTGAATTTTATTCGCTCATCATAATGAAAAATTTTAGTTCTAGAGATGACTGAACTCTTACATGATTGAAGCAAACCTCTATAAAATCTCGTATTTTTATTTATTTCCACGTACTTGCATTTTCTCATATGTTATATACGGTGTTCAAATCGATCATTTCTCTTTAAACAAAATGTCTATAGATTTTGTCAGGTAAAAATATATTTTAGAAAAAGAATTAGTGCTTTTCACAAGTGCAACTACTTTTTCTCATCAGTGCATATCATTGTGGAATATGAAAATGACAATCACATAATTTAGATCTGTTCCATGGAAGTTTGTTGAATTTGAAGATATTTCTTGTTGGTCTAAAGTTGCACCTTCTTAATTCTCGCTCATATGTTTGGTGATGTCTGATGTCTCAATTTTCAAAGCATCTTAACTTGTTTCTTTTTTTTTTTTTTTTTTTTTGGTTGGGTGGAAAAGCAAGGATCTTGACATTTTAAGGATTGTAATATGTCCTCCTTTCTCTAGTTGTACTGGGGTAGCCCACGTTCTGCCTAGTGCCTACCTATAATTTATATGCACCTAGAGAAAATTACCTAACACCAGATAATAAACTTTTTTTTTTAAATTTTAAATAACTTGCTTTGAAGTTTGAATTAATCTCATATATACCTTCTAAATTTTAGGATCCTTTCTATTTTATTTTTTAAATTTTTAATTAGTCTAACTTAATCCTTTCTATTAGAATTTCCATTAGAAACATGTCAAAAAATGGGAATTAATCAATCTTACAATCAAGTAGGAAAAAAAAAAACAATTGGAATTGTTTGGTTGGAGTGAATGTGCAAAACATCTATTTTATTGGAATTTTTGTCAAAAATAAATAGAAAAAGGCCACAACAGTTCCTTCCTTATCTGTATGTTTTTAAAATAAGTTAAAATAAAAGGGATTTATTTCGACTAGTTAAAATTAGGGGAGTAAATGAGGGGAAAAGTAATTAAAAAAAAAAAGAGCTCTATTTTTTTATTATAACAATGAAAATGAAAATTTACCTTGAAATGTGACAATCAAATGTCATTTTCCAAAATAAAGATGAAATGGGTTAAACCGGCTAAACAAGCTTGCATTTAAAGTTTTAATACAAAGTGATAGTGATTTTAAAGTTAAGACGAAATAGGTTAAACCTACTAAACAAACTCACATATAAAGTTCAAATACAAAATGATAATGATTTTTAAAAAGATAATTATTCTTGACATTTTAACTTGGAAAAATCTTTTTTTTTTTTTTTTTGGAACCCCAAATGAAACCTTTGTTTTTAAGGAGAAATCTCATTAAATTCATCAAAGAGATACAAAAATACAAAATATAACAAATGACACCGTATTCATAAGACAAAACCTTTTAAAAAGAACGAATCTATCTATGTACTCAAATATATACATGTTATTAAGTTTCAAACATATATATTTTTTTTATAAGCATCATCAGACTTTATCAAGTGAAACCTTTCGCTTGCCGCCTACTCCGGCAAAAAGGCATATGTCCTCGGTATATATGCAATCGTAAAAGAGAAAAGAAAATAGAAATTTGTCCTTCATTTTTGAGAAATAATAAGGTTGGATTGGACATTCCTTGATAATTATAACGTTATTCTCTGTCATTCACTTAAATGGACATTTATACGTCTGGCCATTGGGGTGATTTTATGAGGAAGTGCTGATCGGGTCGACTCGGCACTTCGGCCATGATTTGGGTTCCCTGGCAGCCTCACATCAAAATAATGGAATTTATATATATGCATGATGAAGACGTGCAAGTTGACGATTGTTCTTGTTTTGTTTTGGTTATCCTTACATAGTTCTTTTTCCTTAAAAAATAAAATAAAATAACTTTTCATTACATTTAGTAAGAAAGGTTAACATCTTGGACATAATTTCCTTTATTAGGAGTTCTTTTTTATATTTATTTTTTATTTTAGACATTTTAGGAAAGCTCTTCGTTTAAGGAGATTGGATAATTATAACTGATTTTAAAATGGTAATTTATATTTATATAAGTGATATTCATTGATAGTGAATTTTCTATTTGCTCCTAGTCTACGGATGTGGGTACATTTGGCAATACGTGATATCTGTTTCTAGATCTATTATTTATTATTGTTTTCTTAAATAATTTTTATTATTGTTCGAACTCGAAAGTGATTATAATTAAATTTGAAAAAGAAAAATAAAAGGAATACAAAAACTTTAACATGGTTTTTAAAATGTGTCTAGTAAATAACACAATTAATGGAGCTCCGGGCTCCATTAAAATATTAAATTACAATTTCTGTCTTTTTCTTCAATATTATTCACATATTTTGTAATTTAAATTTTAAAAGTTCGTAATTTTACATAGACAAACCTAAATGAGAGATTTCTTTTTTAAATTGCATAGAATTTCGAGACAAATAAAAAAAGCTCTATTTTGATTTTTTTTTTCGAATACATTTCGAGTTTTTATCCTTTTTAATTCCAGTAATTCAAATGCCTTGATAAACGTACAATCAATTCAAATCTAAATTTTATAATCCAAATCTTAGCACCAAAGGTATGCTAAGAGATTTCCTAATAGGAAAATTAATACAAAATTCCTTGTATAAAGATAATTATACATAAAAACTTTCATTTCAAACTTTCATTTTCCTGTTGCTGTGTATTTTTTTCGCTAATAAAAAAGTACATGTAAATTTGTTTATTTAAATATTATTTTTACTAGCTTTGTCTTTTAGGATAGAATTTTGAAATTTATCCCAAACAAAATGCATAAATACTTGAAATCAGTGTCACAGTGATGGAGACACTAATAAAAGAAATAGGGCTAGTTTTTTTTTTTTTTAAAAAACTAATTAAGCAGTGACATGATTAAGAAAATCACGAAACAAATGATATTCTTTTAAATTTCAAGTATATTTAAGGTAATACGTAATTTTTTTTATGTTTTTGTAAAATATGGAGTAACATGCAATTATTAGATATTTATAGTCAATTACAAAATGAGATATCAAAATTATTACAAAGATAAGTTTAGATACTAATCAATCAAAAAAATAAATTTAGGACCGGTCTATTACATTATTTATATTTTAGGAATTAATTGCAAAAAAAAAAAAAAAAAAACATGATTACTTAAAAAAAAAAAAAAATCACAGCTCATGGCCTTAAATGAGATGCACACGCTTTTCCTCAATATATAAAGGAAGCAGAGATATCCTTTCGATAATATACATTTTTTGATATTAGATATGGTTAATACACAAGAATGCAAAACAGATAATTCTGATATTAGGTCTCCAGACAAAATAGAGCTTTATCGATAAGAATACTAGTCAATTAAAAAAGAGAGAGAGATTAAGGACCGGTCCATTACAATATTTATATTAATATATTTTAGGAATAAATCACGCCAAAAACCCTGATTACTTAAATATATAAATAAAAATAAAAATAAAAATAACCTCAGCACATGCTTTTCTTAAAATAAAAAGGAAGCAGAGATATCTTTTCAATAATATACATTTTTAATGTTAGATATGGATTATAAAAGATAATGCAAAACAATTTTCGAAAAAAAAAAAAAAAGATAATGCAAAACAGAAAATTTTGATATTGAATCTCGATGCAAAATAAAACCATATGGATAACATATTTGACCCTTTTATCTGTTTATTTATATTATTTTAATATTTTTTAATAATATTATGATAAGTTAATTAAAAATATTATCTTAATAAGAATATCATATGTAATTGTAAACATAGTTTAACGGTAGTATCATACCTAACTCCATTAAAAAATATATAATTCAAATTCCTTTTCTTATAAGTTCAAAAAATAATAATAATAATATTACGAATATCATATCTCGTAAAAAGAAGACTATATTAATTAAATACACGAACATGTACAATGAAACATGCTATAATAAAAACAAAAAGTAACAGTGATTATAAACCTAATAATCTAACGGTAAATTTCACATGTGATAGTAGGAAGAATTCACAGTGAAGTGACTGGCGAGTGAGTGATCACTGTCGTCCCATGCAGACTCCAACTGCTAGTCGGGGCACACCAGGCAGGCACTACACTTCACCACAACAACAACACTTTCCTTTTCATTTCAAACACGAGAGATGAGACAATATTTGTTGAGCCCCCGCATTAAATCCCCGAATTCAATTCTCCACCAACCCAAAAGTCCTCTTATTCAATTCCCTCATTCAGTGGCAGAGTATCAGACTTTTCCCTGCTACGTAGACTTTCTTCTTCTTCTTCTTCTTTTTCTTTTTTTAATTTTTTTTCCTTTATATTTCCCTACTATTTCTCAGAATAAAAAAAGATTAAAAAAAAAAAAAATCATCATATCCCAGTTCCCACCACAGAAAACACGCAAAAAGAAATTTCAAACTTACCCATTTGAGAAAACTCTCCCCTCTTTTAACTTTCTCGCCCTGTCTTGCCCATTTTCTCTAATAACGTTGTCATGTAAAAATGTAGAGCTTTGTCTGGTTTTCAGTTCTCACAGTACCCCCCAAGTTTTGGATCCTTGTTTGATGTTTCGTGGGAGCGTGTAGTGTTGTAAGTGGTACTATGGAGGGAAAAGAAGACTGAAAAATAAATAAATAAATAAAGTGTTTGGGGAAAAGAAAGGGAAAGGAAAGGAAAGGAAAAGAAAATAAGGGAAAAAGGGGATTGTTATAATGCGTGGTTTTAGTAGTAGTGTAGGTGGAGTTGGGAAGAAGATGGAGAAAGAAGTGAGAAGAGAGAGAAAAATGGAGAAGATTCTTGGGCTGGTTTGCTTGTTCATGCTCAACACAGGCGTTCTAAGAGGTGTAATTTTCACCACTCAATTAATTATTACAAATATTTTGTTGTTCTTTTTTGTTTTTGTTATTATGACTGTTGCTTTAATAAAGTTTTTTCATTTTTTCATTTTTTTTTTTGGGAAGTTTGGAGAGTTTTCTTTGTCGTTTTTTAAATTGGGTCTTTTTTTTTGTGATCGATAATCATGTTTATCTCTCTTGTAGCACTTTTTTTTTTTTTTTTTTTTTCCAATTTCACATTTTTTGTATTTTTGTTTTTCGTTTTGAAAAAAGGAAATAGAAGATGGACAAATGGTGTTCTTCTTTTCTTTTTAGGTTGCCTCAAGTTTTCTTTCTTTTTTTTTTTTAAATAATTTTTGGAGGCCTTTTTTTTCCCGGACCCATTATTGGATGAAGGTTGATGTTTTTGGCTGGTTTTTAGATTGTGAGTGAATAAAATACTGTTTTTCATTTGATTAGTTAAGTAGGTGACTCGTAGAGTGCTTAAGCTTTGTTTCATGATTAAAATTTTACCATTCTTTTTTTTTTTTTTTTTAAAGAAAGAAACAAGAATATTAACATTTTATTCTACTCAAATTAAGCATTATTCTTGACATTTACAATATTTTTTTTTCTTATTTTATGTAAACAAACTTCCATGACTTTTGTTTTTTGTTTGTTTGTTTTTTTTTTTTTTTTTTTTTTCCTCCCTCCCTTTCCATTTCCAGTGCTTCTGATAGGAACTCCAATACTCTGAGAAGTACTGGATGCTTAAATTCCCCAAAGGACCAGAATGCAACAGATGTGAGACTTCTATCTGTTAGTCTTTGTATGAAAGATTTTGAAAATGCGTTTTAATTTTGTGAATAGAAAAGGCATAAAATTTCCTAACATCAGTAATGTGATACTTTTTGGATGAATTTTAACAGGTATCATTACCTTCAACAAGTGCTCCTAGGGGACAATGTTCTCGCATGACAATTCTACCTACATGAACAACAATCTATCGACGAACCACCGCGTCTCTTTGGAAAAAGATGTAAGCAAGAAACACTTTTCTTTGTCTTTTATTCCATTTGGATTACAGGTTTAAACCCACAATTCAAACAGTAAATTCAATTTTTTATGAGAGAAAACAGTGCAGAAAAAAGTCTTGAAAAATAAAACGGGGTGCGAAGTTGGAGCCAAGTTGTTCACTTTACAATAGGAGATTAGAGGGGGCATGTGTGTGGATGTGCTTTCAACTTATTATCTGGTATTGCCTTTGGTTAACATTAAGTGATAGTCGTCCTAGCGGTACTACGATATCTACTTCCAATGTTGAGGTCCTGAGTTTAAATCCAAAACCATGGAGAGACTGTGGAAGTCCTTTCTAATGAGGAATGGCCAAAACTATGCTTTCAGATCGAGCAGCTGCAGTTGCGTCTGCAGCAAGAGAAATCGATGCGCCTTGTCCTCGAGAGGGCCATGGGCAGAGCTTCAAGTACTTTATCGCCCGGACATAGGCATTTTGCTGCTCAGGTAATATACGGAGAATTTCCAACTGTTTTGCCTTTATGAGCTTGAATTTGGAGTTTAGAATATAAAACAGCATTTTTTGAATTGAAAAAAAAAAAAAAAAAAAAAACAGACAAAGGAATTGATAGCTGAAATCGAGTTACTTGAGGAAGAAGTCGCGAACCGCGAGCAACATGTTCTCTCTCTGTACAGAAGTATTTTTGAAAATTGTGTTAGCAGACCACCGTCTCATCAGAACTCGAGTATGACATCTCCAGCGCATCCCAGGCATGAATCCAGGAAACATCCTAGTATCATATCAAGTGCATTTTGTTCCTCTAAAAAGTTCCCTTTCCGGCCATTGCAAGCCTTAGTTTCTATAGACGGCTCGGGGAAACGAGCCACTAAAACCGATCATGCTTCTTTGTCCAACGGTAGAACCGACACTGATTCTGCTAAGAGTTGTTCAGGCTCAAACAAGGTTAGATATTGCATATTTCATATTTCTTCTAACATTTTCAAATCTATGTCTGTATATTGTACGTATATTCTATTTTAGGCCTAATTTTTTCTTTCTCTTCAACAGGTTCAGGCTATGGAGAAAGCTTCTATACTGAGAACTCTGAGAGATCACCTCCACCAATGCCCGAGCAAGCTGTCCGAGGAAATGGTCAGGTGTATGGCGGTAGTTTACTGTTGGCTTCGCAGCACAGCGTCTGTAAATACCGAAAAAAACCGGTCACCTTTCTTGTCGAGGTCCTCCACCAATGTCGTGCAGCCTCGACGCGGTGTTGTGGAGGAC